>CM028245.1:40297519-40945284 GCA_016432835.1 Brassica nigra
GAGAGAGAGGGTGATAAAATTATCTACACAAGGCTTTACCTTCCAGACTTGTTTGAAGCATCTGATCCCATGTATACCAAGCCCCAAGACAAGCAAAGAATGTCAGGTTAGGTTGGAAATCAGCTTTGGTTCCTCCAGACAATCAATGAAAGCATTGTCATAGCTGATAGGTGATCAACTTTAGCATCTATAGTACATTCTGCATCAACAAATCTAAGAATGGTGCCTAAAAGATTGGTTAGATAAAAAGTGAAAATTTAAATTATCATTATCCCTTTCTTGACTCAATAAAAACAATTTTGAAAACATTTTAGATGAAATCAAAAGGTAAACAGCATCAGTAATCATCCCCCCAAACTTAAATCATACACTGTCCTCAGTGTATAACCAGTCCATTTAAGGCATAGGCAATAATAAAATACACTGATATCGAAAAAATTAGAGCGATATACCTGACCGTGATGCGTATCGATCGATGTTGAGTCACCTTCGTCGATCGATTTTGATTGGTTCATGTCGATCGATATCGACTGTGTCATGTCGGTCAATTTCAGTGGTAATCGTCTAGTTGTAACTGCAAAGAAAAACAAATACGAAAAATAAAATCCTAAAGATAAAAATGAAATGAAAAACTACCTAACAGTGGGTTGCCTCCCACTCAGCGCTTTGATTATAGTCATCTAGCTTGACTTTGGATGGAATGAGCTACTGAGATGAAGTCCAGGTACTTGTTGGGAAACAAGTATCCTCTGTATCTTTCTTCTCACCGAACCATGCGTCAAATAGGCTTCTTGTGGCTTCATATTCTCTAGTTCGTTTCTTCTTTATCTCAATCAACTCATCAGTGATCCTTTGAATCCTTTTTTCATGACCTTCAATGCTGAGCTCGTGCCATCCTAATTTCTTGTAGGCATGTTCTGAAGATCACTGAGCTCGCTTGCATTGAATCAAGGCGTTGGATCATTTTGTCGTGGATGGAGCTGGTATCGATTGATTCCTTTGTTGCAATGTTGGTCGATGGCTGTTGAAGTCCATCGATCGATACGCTGGTTCTTCTGTCGATCGATGCTAAGGGTGCAGGTCTGCTGAATGGCTTTGATATTTTTCTGCATCCCTTCTATGCTAGATTCCATGCTTCCAAACTCGCCTGCTCTCTGTCTTGTGAATCATCCATGCTTGTGATTTCCGTGTAGACTTCATCTGCTAACTTATCCAAAGCAGCTCTGGTGCAGATCTCTGAAGTCTGTATATCGATCGATACAACATGTTGTTCATCGGTCGATTTTTGCTTCTGCAGATTCTCGTGAAGCTTCTCGCAAAGAGCTTCATTTGGCTATCGATTTCAGTCAATCGCCTATCGATCGACGTGAGGTTGAGCTCATCAATCGATGCGATTGATGCAGCCTGATAATCGAGTTGACGTTGGAACTTCTCAGCCTCCTGCTGCATAGTATCCATGCGTAGTGTGAGTTCCTCCACTTCTTTGTCTACTAAGAAGTGTATATCAGCAAGTTTCCTCTCAGCTGCTTTCAGACGAGTCAATCCTCCAAAAGGATTGCAAGGTGCCACGGGGTTCATATCTGCATGTGCCTCATTGATAAGGCGGATAGATCTCTTCATCTCTTCTGTGCAGATGCTTAGATCCTGTAGGTTGTGGAAGATAGGTTCACAGGTCTTGGTGAGTTTGCTGCTGAGACGAGCTTCTGCTTTCTTCAGTTCCTTCCAGATATCTCCAATAGACTCATCGACCTCATGTTTTGAGTAGGTGGTCGATGGTGCAGGCTTTATATCGATCGATGTGGATGTTACTCCGATCGATATTGAACTTTTCTGGCTATGGTTATGTGCGTTGCGAAGATCTTCAAGTTCTAGCTGAAGACGTTGAACCTTCTTGAGTAATCCCTGGTCTGCACTGAACATCCATCTCATCTCACCGCGAAGCTTGTCAGTGGCCTCCTCTAAACTCTTTTCCATGGAGAGCTTTTCCCATTTGCGTTCTCCAAGTAGACCAGTGAACATCTCGTTAATCTCGTCTTTGGTGTAGGTTTCTTGCACCAATTCTCTTCTTGTAAATGAACTAGCGTGCTCTGGTAGACAGATGTGAGAGCGCTCGTCCATTGAAGTTCTTTGAAGCAGTTTCTTGATGTCGTCTTTAGAAACTCTGATGACATCACCATCTATTCCTCTAGCAAACCCTTTCTCGTCTCTGTAGACCCCATACTCATCTCTCTGCTCCCAAAAGAATTTTTGAACTCCATATCGAAAAGCTCTCTTTCCAAATTCGGGAAACCTATCAATCGATGTGATACACTCAGTATCGATCGATTTACGTTGGAAATCTAGATCCTTCGTGTTGAGATGATTATCCTCAGCTTCCTTTGGCTCGGTTGTTGCGTCTGCCTCCTGGTGCTGATGATGGTGGTCTGGTCCGTAGCGTTGCTGCTGGAATAGGTTTTGGGACCCGTTGGCTAACTGTAGGACGTCTGCAATGTCCTCTCTGGATATGTGGAGTGTTCGTCCATCCATTGAGCGTGCAAAACCTTGTGAATCCCTGAAAATACCAAACTCATCGGGGATTAGATTACCGAAATCAAGTACATTTGAATTTGTTACCTGGGATGGTTTGATGCATGTATCGGTCGATGGCACAGGTTCTGAATCGGTCGATGGTTGTTCAGGCCTATCGGTCGATTGTGCTGGTGCCATGTCGATCGATGAGACTTCTTCGGGTTGGGTGATGTATGTTGGCGTTGCGGTCTCGTCCGCAAAGCTCTCGTACTGGTAGTCGCTTGCCCAGCTCCCGATTGAGTAGTCTCTGTCTCGCTTGTTGTTGACTGTGTTGTCGAATGATGCGAGGCAAGTAGTATCAATCGATGGGGAGAAGGCCCTTTTGATCGATGTCGTGATTCTGAGGTTGTGGTGGAGAAGTCGATCTTCATCTTCTGGAAGGTTGTGACACTCTATAGCTCTCTCCTCCTCGTCATCATCAGTATACTCCTCAATGTGAGTAGTATTTTCAGCATGTGGTGGGATGTAGTAGTCGTTCTCCACTCGTTTACTTCGAAATCACCTTCTGGAAACTCCTGTTCGATCTGGTTGAATAGTGAATCGATCGATGACCATGTAAGTGTGTCGATCAATGTCAGGTCACTAGGGTTTGTGGGAACCGAAATTCGCACCGTCAAATTAAGTTGATTTGGAGGAAAGCCAAGTGAACCAAGCCTTCCCTGAAAATCCCGGATATCTGCTGGGCCGCACACGACACAATCAGTACGACAAAGAAAATATGAAAAAGAAATAAAAATCGTAAGAACAAAGAATGGAGCAAAAGATCTTATCTCCGAATCCGCGTTTAAGCGTGAACAACAGGTGAGAGCCTCGGCTACAGGAGCTGTCGGCAGGTTCGCTAGTCTAGCAACCTAAGTTCTAACCTAGTTGAGTCGCAGCTCGCTAGTAAAAACGGAAAATAATGCCTAAGTTGCTCTAAGTGCTCTGGGAGTTTTTTTGTGATCTGGTTTGCTTCTTGCTCAAAGCTCTCCTTATATACTCCCCTTAAGACGGTCTATCTTCTCGCGGGCTGAATCGGGCTTTTTCCATTTTCGTCCATCTTCGTGTTTATCGGGAAACTTGACATTTATCTTTGGAAAACTTGACATTTATCTTCTGGAAACTTGACATTTATCTTCTGGAAACTTGACATTTATCTCTTATGTGAGGATAAGGATAAACCGTCATAGTTATCCTTCCTTTTCGAAAATCGTGCGTGGGCCGCTTTGACCACGTTGGCCGTTAGGCGTTTTTTTTGAAGGACGGTCTTTGAAGGTTTCGTGTTTCGAAGGAACCTCAATTCCTCGTAAAGTCGAGATAGTGGTATTTCAGAATAACCGTGGTCGTACCAAACTTCGCGTAGATTGATCCAAACAAGCTAAGATGGGATCGAACCGACACGATAGGACTGAGACCGACGAGGGCCGTGACCGACGCCGCCAGGCCGCGATGACGGTGCCGCCGGGCGGGCCGGTGCCGCCGTGCCAGGCGGCCGGTTCCGCTTGCCGGGCGCCAGGCGGTGCCGGGCGCCAGGCCAGCCCGCTTCCAGCGCGGCGCCAGGTGGCCGGCGCCAGGCCGGGCGCTGGCCGCGCCAGGCGCCGCCGCCGCCAGGCGGTGCCGCCGCCAGGCGGTGCCGCCGCGCCAGGCGGTGCCGCGGGTCCGGCGGCGCCAGCGCCGCCGCCAGGCGGCTCACGCTGCGCCGGTGCCAGGCCATCTTTCCGTCCGTGGGTTTTCGTTGTTCGATCTTTCCTCCGTCGCTTGCGGAAATCGTTGAGTTTGGGAAGGTTTTTTAGCCATAGATTTGAGATAATCGCTTCTAATCCAACAAGGTTCCTCGAGTATCGGGATTTGAGATGGACTTGGATTCGTAGATTTTCCGTCGCAAGGATGCGAGCAATGTGGCCGAGCTTTAGATGTGTTAAAAGACGAATTTTTAATCAATCGGGAAGGCTTTGCGGAAGAACCATCGTAGATCTCGGACGATCCGGAACATAGGTTTTAAGGAACCAAGATGCGGCCATTGCCCGAGATTATGGGATGATTGCACGGATGGGCGCCAGGATCCTTGCCGCTGGTGCCAGCGGAGCGGACGAGCCTTCCATGAGTTTTATCGAGCGACGACCCGTTTCTTGGTTTTGATCGTCGCTTGGCTTTTCTTTCGAGGATTTTCGGGTGACGATTTCGTCATTGACCGATTTTGACCCCAACAGGGTTGATCGATGAGACAGTTCTACTATCGATTGATTATGCGGTCTCCGTCTCGTATGCGTCTTGTGAATCGTATTCATCTCCACAATAGCAAACAGCTACAAGATCTGAGCCGTCTTGGATCTTCTTAGGGACCTTGATGACTCGTACTGGATCATAGTAGACCGTAGGAATTATCAGGGTTAGGCACAGTTTGTTTGTTTGAAGGTTGCAGACTGCTTCAACTGTGGCTAGGAAGGCTCTTCCAAGTAGCAAAGAAGTAGGTAGGGTTACTTTTACGTCCAAGACATGGAAGTCTACTGGTATTAGGGCTTCTCCTATGGTAACCTCAAGGTTTCTCACAATTCCTCCAGAGTTCTGCTGAGAAAAATCCACAAAGATGAACGATTCTTCAGTAGGCTCTATCTTCAGACCTAGATGGTCTGCTATCACCTTGGGTAAGATGCTAACTCCAGATCCTGTGTCACATAGGGCACGTGGGAAGTTGATCCCATGGACAGAGTAAGGAACAACAAACTTCCCTGGATCACCCTTCTCAAGTTTGATCCTCTTCTTCATACTTTCTCTGACTTGGTTGAACATCCTCTTGATGTCTTCTTCTGTCTCCTTAGTTTCTCTGAAAAACATCCACAATCTGTGTGAAAAGTAGGCTTCTTCAAAGGGTTTCTCTGTAGGTATCCTTAGAACTCTCTTTCTGAAACATGCCAACTCTTTCTCATTAACTCCTCTTTTAAGGTGTTTAGGAACCTTCTCTTTCCTTTTTCTGAGAACTCTGCCATCTTTTTCCTTTTCTATCTCCATTGGATCAATGATATCCGTGGGCTTCTTCATTATGGCGGTTGGTGGGTTTCTGGAAGGCTTAGATTTCTCCCGGAGTGCATTAAGTCGTGCAACATCTATCTTGGGAAGTTGCCCTCGGCGTGTGATAACTGAATATCGATCGACAGGTTCTGGAGTGTGTCGATCAATGTCATTATCCTTTGGTCGATCGATGGGACGTCTGTCCTGTCGGTCGATGTTGTAAGGGCTGGGCGGATGTGGGTGCTTTGCTGCGAACTCCTCGTGAGTAAGTATCTTCACGGCGTTGCACTCGTGAGTGGATTCTTCAAGATCCATCGGTCGATGCCCGTCTGGGTCCATCGATCGATTGGTGTTGGCGTACATCGATCGATGTGGATGTCCTGACATCGGTTGATTCCAGTGGTTGCCGCCAATACTCATGCAACTTTCGATCTGGAAGTCTCCCTCTTGCAGCTTCTCTTGCTTAACCACTCTCCAAAAATCATCTTCTATGATAGCATTGACGTTGTGGCCTGTTGCTTCTTCTCCTCTCCCTTTTCCTAAAGCTTCCTGCTTCTTAACAGCTTCTCTTGTCTGAATCACCTGAGTCTCTAGTTTCTTCACATGAGTACTCAAAGCATCAAGCTTTGTGTTCAAAGTGGTGTAGACAGCGTCGATCTTTCCATTGAAGTTCACCTCTAACTGCTGCTGGCTTTCAAGAACTTTGCTGAGCATGTCTTCTAGCTTTCCTTCTTGGTTGGTGCGGGTGGCTTCATGTAAGATGAGTTTCCATAACTCATGTTGTTGTTGGGGTTGCTGCTGTTGAAGTTGCCTCTCTGTCCTGAGAAGTTTCTATTTCCTTGGTTTCCAGATCTCTGAAATCCGGTTCCACTGATCCAGTTGACTTCTGCTTCTATGTAGTCATCTTCTTCATCAGCTTCTGCATCCTCCACTGAGCAGATTTGCTTGTTTAGCAGCTTCTGAACATTGTCAAGTGTAGCTTGTACCTCATTTATTTGTTCCTTTCCAAGGAACGCTACAGATCTTGCTCTTACAATGTTCTTCGTGCTGTTGCTGGATGCTAGGTTGTCTATTAGCTTCACAGCATCTTCAGGATTCCTTGTGGTGAAGTTGCCTTCACTCACAGTGTCCAGAGCCATCTGATATTTCAGTGCGATGCCTCTGAAGAAAGTGCAGAGCAGTTGCACTTTGTTGAATCCATGGTGTGGACAGTCTCGCTGGTAAGACTTGAATCTGATCCAGGTATCCTTAAATGACTCTCCAGGCTCCTGGTTGAATGTGGTAATTTTCCTCCTTAAGTCTTCGACGCGCGCATCATCAAAGAAGTTACGCAAGAATGCGTTTTTGATGTCGCTCCAGGATGTAAGAGATCCTGGTGGTAGCTGCTTAAGCCACTGTAAAGCTTCTCCAGACAAAGAGTGTTTGAAGAGCTTACAGAGAAGGTAGTCCACAGGGACTCCATTGGCTTTGATAGCAGATATGAGATCCTCGAACCTCTCCAGATGGTCCATGGGATGCTCATTGGACAGCCCACGTAGGGTGTCTGTCCCACAAGGGTGTAGTGCTGCGAAAGCTCGAAATAGCTGGAACGAATGGCTGATCTGTTGGTGTACTGATCTGGGTTGATCTGTGAGCAGCGAGCAGCCTCTACAGGTTGAACAGTTTTGTAGGTGCAGTTTCTGGCTCAGAGATTACTTCATTCGAGCATTGAGTTTCTGATCTGCTTCATTACGAAGGTGACCTTCTTGGTCACGCAAGTCTCCATTCTCATCATCTCGATAGAATAATAGCCATGACCATCCAGTATCGATCGATATATGATAGATCGATGAATGAAAGGTGTCGGTCGACGGTGTTCGGTGTCGAACGATCGCGAAATCGGTTTCTCGTGAGTCAACGCGTCTTCCGATCATTGAGTTCCATTGCGCTCCAGAAGCGTCCTAGAAAATTAAATCCTATTGTATCAAAGCTCCCCGCAACGGCGCAAATTTGATATCACTCAAATTACCCTAAGGAGTGACTTTACTCTCTCAAATAAGAGGTTCGTTGTAGTACTTAGGGATCCAATCCACGAGAGCTAGTGTACAAATAAAATGCAATCTTAGTGACTATGCTAGGTTGAAAATGGTTTAAAGTAAATTGCAGGTTTGCTGAGTAATGGTAAGATTACTCAGTTGAAAGGATTTGGTTTTAAAGCAATAAAGAAAAGTAGTTAGATTCAGGTATGTATTCAGAATTCAGAATTATAAATACTATAAAGGCTAACAAGTTGCTTACATGATATGTCGAGCTCAACACTTATTAAATGAATCCATCAGCTCTCGCATTATTTAGACCATCTATTACTTAGATGCTAAATGGTGTTTGCGGTCAACTATCTTGCTGACAGTATCGATCGATGGTTCGATAGGAATATCGACCGATACACCTCTAGCTACGTCGATCGATTACTCTATAGCAGTATCGATCGATACGGCTCTAAGCAAGCTTTATGCGCGAGTTGATACAATGCTCACCATGATCTTAGATCAGCTTTCGCATATCTCAAGAGGGTCATAGCATGTTTAGGATGTTATCAGGTATTGCATGTAATAAACAATGCAATCCAAGTTCATGTTCTAGGTAGCTAAGCTAGAAAAGCTTTAGTGAACAATCCGAACAATAAATATCAAAAGTATAGCAATTATAGGCTGGGGCTAATTGCTCATATCCTTTTTAAACTCTAAAACTAACAAATGAATCTACTCAGACATGGCTAAGTAGTTCATAGCAACAAGGTAATAATAGGAATTCATAGATCTATTAGAGGGTGAACACTTAGGTCCCAATCACAAATATCTTTGGATCTCTCCTCTAGATCTAGAATCCTATAACCTTTGTTAAGAAGAACAAATAAAGAACTGAGTAGAACTTTATTGAGAACTTGCAAAGTAATGAAAACAGTAAAAGAAATGGGTAGAAGAAGAAGGAGGTGAAAATGTAGTAGTAAAAACTTGTAAAAAACTATAAACTTATCTCTTTGCCAAAACACTTAGGCACATATAAATATGAGTTCATTAGGTTAAAAAACTCGTCAGGGGCATTCTTGTAATATGTGATATCTTGGCCTTCAAGTTCGGTCAGGTCCAACTTGTCTTTCTGCCGCCTCAGTATCGATCGATAGTACAGGGTGTACATCGATCGATTATGGTCTCGGTGTATCGTCCTTCGGGTAATGTGTGTCGATTGATAGCACAGAGTGTGCATCGATCGATGTGTAACTCTTGGTGTCGACCTCTGGTCTTGATCACGGGTGAACTCTTCTTTAGGCTCCAAAAAGGCACCTAAAACATCACTTTTGTCCAAAATGCTTCTGAACCAGAAAACATACCTAATACACTCCAAAACATAGATAATAGTACTAAAAACACTTATATACCATGGGTAAAAACAGGTAAAATCCATGGTATAGCACGGCAAGGCTTAGGACGTCTTGGCCACCTCCTGTTCCGCTGTTAACATATCTCTACTCCTCTCGGAGAAATCTTGTATTCATACTGTTCAATTAATAAAACGCCTCTGAGCGACTATCTATTTCCGTCTTGCTATCTATCTTCTTATTGTTCTAGAGCGATTACGCAGAGAATTCGGACCTTCAAGAAAAATCGGGTTCACTCGATTTTCTTCCATATTTACCAACTAAAACTCGACGGTGTGAATTTCGGTTCCCACAATAATCACTAAATCTAAAATCCCTAAATAAAAAACGTAAACAATAATTACTAAATCCTGAACTCAAATGTTATGGTAAGGTAGTACTAAAAAGTGGTATCCAAGTTATATTATTTCAAACAATTTCTCTAGTTTTTTTCATTTTGGATTTGTAGTTTTTCCTATGTAAGCTTTATTATTATTTTCAACTTACTTGCTTCTCATTTTCTAGTAACAGTAAGGCCGATTTATTAAAATTATCTGATGTTAAATTATTTTCTTAATTCAATATTTCTTAGTGATATATTTCCATGATAACAGTTTAATTAAAAATGAATTAGAAAAAACACTACGTAATAAAAGAAAAATGTAATAAGATGGGGATGAAGCTTGATTGTTTTTGCTTATTAGTGAAATAACTAAAAATGAAAATTAGTTTTGTAGAGAAAGGATAAAGGGAGAGAAGAAGAGAAAAGATGAGAGAGTGTGTAATTTATGTTAGTTAATAAATTAGAGAAAATTACTAAAAAAGTTGGTTTATTACTAGAATATTATACATCTTTTTAAATTACTAGAATGTTTGGATACCCCTAGTAAATGACAATAATGACCTTTGGTTAGTTTTTTTCTAATTGAAATTATTTTTAAACATCTAATCCACATCACTAATTAATATTTCCACATCACAAATTAATATTTCCACATTACAAATTATTTTTAAACATTAATCCACATCACAAATTAACAAATTAAGTATCTTTTTTTTTGAAACACCACAAATTAGCAGAGCAAATCAACCATCTCCTCTTCATAACCGTTAAGAAAAAGAAAACCGCACAAGAACTCATATTTACACGTTGAATCGTGGAAGAGACATTGTGTACTTTCTTGGTCTCTGTAGTTTCTCCGTCTTCCCCATAATCGTCGTCAAACATTGTGAACCCGAAATCGTCGAACCCGAAATCGTCTTCTCCCTTTTCGTCGAATTAACTCTCTGTCTCTTGTCTTCTCCGAAATCGTCTTCGCCGCAATCGTATCAACGAAATACTCTTTTCCGGTATGTTGTGGGTCAGTTATATATTATATTTCATCTGAGTTATATATTTTGTTGCGGCTGTGATAGGGTTTTGTTGCGACTGAGTTGGGGTTATGTTATGACTGAGTTAGGGTTTTGTTGCGACTGAGTTAGGGTTATGTTTTGACTGAGTCAGGGGTTTGTTACGTCTTAGTTAAGGGTATGTTATGACTGAGTTATTGTTATGTTGTGGCTGAGTTATTGTTATGTTGTGACTATGTTGATGTTATGTTATGGATGAGTTATTGTAATGTTTCGGCTGAGTTATTGCTATGTTGTGACTATGTTAATTTTATGTTATGGCTGAGTTATTTTTATGTTTCGGCTGAGTTATTGTTATGTTATATGATCAGATGGATGTTCCTGAAGTTAAATCACGGGATTACCCTCCAAGAGTCTACCATGAAGGGTCTTGTAACCTAGAAGATAAAGATATCAATCACAATTTCCGTTTAGGAGATTTTCCTCATGTTAGAGAAACAATAAGACTTGATGTGTGGGAAGAATTGGTGAACTCTCCCATTGGAGTGTAGTTGCTAGGCTAGCTGGATGCAAAAGTGTGTGGTCTGGTAGGACCATACACTATCTACTATGTAGACAACTGCGAGTACATAAGAAGGAGATATAGAGTCTCGTGGTTGATGAGCCTATCAGGTTTAGCTTGCTGGAATTTGGTGAGATCACTGGGTTAAACACAGGTCCATTGCCAACAGAAAGTTTTGAACCTGATCAATACAAAGCGTTTTGGGAGGAGTTGAAGGTGCCGCTTGGGATGGGACCCAAGTTAGATGAACTTAAGGCAGCATTGGAGGTCTGTCCGCTTTGGAGTTTTGGAAAGCGTAAGTGGTTGGGGCTGCTACTTCTTCAAACCATGGGACTCTACTGTTTGCATCACAGTTCAAGGATACCCTTTGAAAGTGCAATAAGGGTATTCGACGATGAAGCCATGAGGTTGTATCCATGGGGTCGGACTGCATATGAAGTTCTCGTTGACTCTATTAAAATATTGGCTCCAGATGGAGGGTCATACACAATAAGCGGCATGAAGGACGCGTTATTGATTTGGGCGTACGAATCCGTCGCCTGCTTCGGTGAGGTTTTTGGGAGAGTGGTCAATAATGAAGACGTTCCGCTTTGGTGATGGGGTGGAAAGCATACACGTGCAAGTTTTGATAAATTGTTGTATGCCGAGATCAAAGAGCATATCAAGGTATGGTTATGTGCTATTCGATGGCTGAGTTTTAATTTATTTGATGGCTGAGTTATTGTATTTTATGGCTGACTTATGAGCTATTCGTGGCTGAGTTTTGTTATAACCTGGTGTTGCAGGTGCATGTGAGGAGAATTGTTTTGAAGGACTCGATTGAAGAGATGTTTCCTCAATGGCCGGATGAACCTGACGAGCCACAACTCGCTAGCTTGATAACAGACATACATGTAAGTAGATTTGTCAAAAATTTATGGGAAGTGCAAGCGAATGTGGAGAGTAAGGGAAATGAGAAGGAGAAGGAGAAGAAAATGAAGTGTGGAGTTTCGTCTGAAGTTGAAGAAAGTTAAGACACAAAAGGAAGTGAACACAAGCGAGGTTGAAGCTGCTGCAACGGGAAAGGGTTCTAGCGTGGAGGAAGATAGGAAAGATTTGGAGGGAAATGTGACTATGTTTACCTTATTGAGTGCTATGGAGAATATGTCCAGAAAATTTGATCACATTGACTCGCGGTTTAACGCTTACGAGTTAGACCGGAACAGACCATTGGTGGACCAGAAGACCTTTGATGATATGGTGAAAGCTTCAGTGGAGGAGCGTCTGAAAGTTCTAGGGGTTGGGAAAAGTCCCGAAGAATGATAAACTCTCAATTGTTGGCGAAGAACAATCTTTATCGTTGCCATCACCGCATCAGAAGTCTGTGAATAGTCCATTGTTAACAAAGACCCCTGAGTTAGGTAAGACCCCTAGTGTTAGCAAAGACCCCTGAGTTAGGTAAGACCCCTGAATTAGCTAAGACCCCTGGTTTGGTTTTCGCACCGAAAAGGAATTTGGCCAAGGAGCTTGATAAGGATACAGGGGTGAAAAGGAGTTTGGCTGAGGAGTTTGGTAGTGGCGCTGCAACACCTGCTAAAGCTCCAGAGATTGATTTCTTATATGTTTCTCCTGCAAAGGCTACTAAGGCTACTAAGGCTACTAAGGATGATAAGGATGCTAAGGGTGAAGCCTATGGACGCGGCATGAGGGGCAGGCGTATTGTAAAGGATGAGCATGCTGCTGATAAGAAAAAAGCAGAGCAGGCAGACGCTGCATTGAAGAAGAAGGAGAAGGCTGATGCTAGGAAAAAACAGGCTGATATCAAGAAGCAACATACCAAGGCAAAGAAAAAGAAAAGGCTGAGGTAAAGAAGAAAGAAGCCGAGGCTAAGCAGAAGGAGGCTGAGTTAAAGAAGAAAAAGTTGACTCCATCGCGTGCCACAAGTGAAGATGACAGTGACGTTGAATAGGTGACGGATGAAGTTCATGCGGAAGAGAACGAAGTGTTGGCGGAGTCTGATGTCGACAGTCAGGAACTGGTTAGATCTGCCGTAGTAAAGGAATACCGGGAAAAAATGTTCAATTATCTCCACAAGGGTTTGCATTGACGGCAGTTCCTTCAACACCAGTTTTTCCGTACATTGGAGACAATGGAACGACGTGCATGAGGAAGAATTTTGAGCCTTCATCAGCAATGTATGACCCTCTAGCACCTGTTGATCCGGTTTTATTGGATAAACTTATGCAACATATTAGCAGGATTCCACCCAAACCACCAGCACCAGCAAATAAAAAGGTCAGAAGATCAGCTGATCATGAGGGTGACTTCTACAGTATACTCATCCATGAAAGATCGTGGCTAGATCCGGAATACGGATGGGTGTTTGATAATGTAAGTCTTTATAACGGCTGAGTTAAATATACTATTACAGCTGAGTTATATATTATATTATTATTTTTTATGGCTGACTTGTATATTGGTAACAGCTGAGTTATACTTTCTATTACGGCTGACTTCTTAATATTCTTTGTGTAGCATGTCTATGCGTATATGAGTGTCCTCATTCGAAGGTCCATGCAAGATCCACACCATTATGGTCCAAGCGCATTGCCTTCCTTGACCCTTTTTTCTTAAACGTTTGGGTTCATGATTACAAACAGTTCAAGATCAAACCTAATATGATGAAGTTCAAAGGCAATGGTTATGAAAGTCTAATGAACGGTGAGATTCCTGTTGAACTTCCAACAAACTTGAAGTGGTATGAAGATGTTGATCACTTGTACGGATGTCTTCAAACCGGTGGAAATCACTGGGTGGCGTTTCACGTGGATCTGAAGGATGAGAAGATTGATTGCTACGATCCAATCTTTGGAGAGATAATACCTGAAAGTGAGCAGAAAATGGTAGAATATTTTAAACCGCTAACGCTTATGCTTCCCGTGATGTTGAGAGAAGTTATTCCTCCCAATCTCCGAACCACTAGTAAGGAGAAGTTCGCATTCAGAAGGAGGAGCAAAAGATACACTCCACAAAACACCCAGGTTGGCGATTGTGGGGTGTATTCGTTGAAGTTTGTGGAGTGTCTAGAGCTTGGTGTAAGTTTTTATGGGATTAACGATAAAAATATCCAAGGTTTACGGATGAAGATGGCAGCAGAGATCCTCGATGAAGGAGGATATACTGCGATTAACGATATGCTAGCCATGGTGAGATTCTCTTTATTTCGTCGTTTGACTTAAATTGTTTAATCTTATTTTGTATTTGACTTTAGTTTTTTAATTTTATGTATTTTACTTTCGCTTATATATCTCAGCCTTATCGGTTATATAACTCAGCCATATCGTAGATGTGTAACTCAGCCAAACCCCAAACATACCCTAAAATCGAAAATGTTCATATAACTCAGCCGTGTGGGTATATATAACTCAGCCGTTTATATTTAAATAACTCAGTCATACATCCACCATACCCTAAAATCAAAAAAAGTTTTTATAACCCAGCCGTATCGATTACTATAAGTCAGCCATAACGCTATTATAACTCACACATACCTCAAACATACCCTAAAATAAAAATAATGAAATGTTTATACTTTAAAATGTTATATTGATGTCTACTTTATTGAATTTACGAGTTTAGAATCGATCATGATCTTGAGGTATATGTTGTCTTACAATTACCTGAAACCTTACATCTAGACACAAGGTGTGAGCCTAATCAACGAAAGAAAGATATATACAATGTTGTTTAAAATTGAATTTGTGTTATTTATTATATTTCCCGCACCATAAACCCAAATCCTGAACCTAAATTTCTAAATAAGCAAACCTATACCCTAAATTAGCAACCCTAAACCCTAAACCCCTAACAATAAGTCAGCCGTACATGGTTATATAACTTAGCCGTAAAGTGTAACTTAATCTTGATGTTTCGTATTTTGGGCGAGAAAAATATATTGCGAAATCTGATTAATTTTATCTCGCGTCGTTTGACATCACAGATCTCTCTATATATAGTTCCCTTCTCTTACACCTTTTTCGTACACCTTTTCTATCCCTATCAAAAATTATGCAGGTTGTTCCAGGTTATTCAACGAGGTTAGAGAACAGTGTCAATGCGATACTAAGCTCTGAAAATAGGGAAAACCTCCCCGTTCTATACCCTGGTCCGGGTGACTTGCTTGACACAACCACCCCTACCTGGTTTAGATTTTTAAGTGGTCTCTCCCTGGTGATCCCGTTGATTCTAGCAAAAGGATAAGTTCATGACGGGCCGACATATCGCGTCATTCCCGATCATTTTAAGGAACGCTGGTTTCTTCAACTCCCTGTAAGGACCGAATATGTGTCCATATGAGATATAACAACAACACTAATATTTGTAATCTTTATTGTTCTAGCGCAAAAGCACGTGGGATCGGAGGCATAATTCGACTGTTTGGAGGCATTTAATCTGGTGGTCAGGTCGCTGTTTCGATTTCAGATGCGAGAGTTGAAGAGGAGATAGGCGCATGGAGGCAACAAGCCTTCGTGGATGCTAACTAGAGTTTGGCGTGATCTCGTCGACATGTTTGAAGAGTCCGGTCCGGATAATTTTGTTTTAGACAGTGATTCCTTGTCTGTATTTTGGATTTTTACTCAGTCACAATCGTACTTCACTCATCCTCTTATTTTTATACCTCAGCCAACAAGTAACACTAACTCAGCCGGCAAGAAACACTAACTCAGCCTTTTAGTAACAACAACTCAGCCATTAAGTGACAATTACACAACCATTCCATTACGTAGGAAATATTAAGTTAAAATTAAGAGAATCCCCAAGTCACTAATACCGTATCCATAACTCAGCCGTAATACAAAAACATGAAATAATAAAAAAAAAAAACTCATCCATAAAGTAACAATTATTCAGCCGTAACGTTTAAAACTCAGTATTTAAATTGGTTTATAAAGGATGGTTCGTATTTCCAGTTTTAAAAATAATAACTCGGCTGCCATGAGAATATCGAGAGTAATTATTACGAGTTTGAAATATACTGGTGACACGCATACATCGAGTGATCTACAATATCGAGACATTTATATTTTATATTATTTTATATATTTAATTTTTAAAACTGATAAAAAGTAAACGATGTTGTTTTAGTGATGTCGTCTTATTTATCGTAGTGACACAATAACTCAGGCGTAATTAAACAATAACTCAGCCATATTTATACAATAACTCAGCCTTAATAAAACAATAACTCAGTCGTAATGTAACAATAACTCAGCCGTGTCATTTAAACAATAACTCAGCTGTAATTTAAAAACATTGCCGTAAATAAATGATAACTCAGCCAAAATAATAATAGTTTTCTTACATTAATTTGTTGTTCGACATACATAATGTTATATCAAAAAAACATTAAAAGATAAGATTCTGATACATTACATCTTCACCACTTCCTTGTTTCCCTAAAAAGGCTTATCGGTTCAAAATCACTTAAGAACATCCCCAACTATTTGATCCAGAAACAGCGCTTACACATGTTGTCATCCTTAGTGACATCAATGTGCCACAAGCAGATATATTGTCGTTCAATAAGATTTGCACATTGGCAACTGTAGAACGACGGAAGAAAAGCTGAAATTAACAGGGCCCTCTTTTCGTGGAACTCGCACTACAGGAAATGTGGGTATTAATAGCGTCGTAGCATAGCTGTTTTTCATTTATGCTATTGTATATCAACACAGGCCTTTATAATAGCGTTTGTGAAATGTATAAGCTATCTTTGTAGACGCGGGAAAATAAAATAATCGAGCCGCGTTAATTTGGTAAGTGGAGGCGCCTTACCATTGCAAATAAAAAAATAAATGCTATCGTATATGAAAAAATATATTAAAAATAACTCTAAGTATTAAAATCGAAACCCAATTCTCTTCACTTCACTCTCTTCACATTCCTCGAAATCGAAACCGAGACTCATCGAAGTTCTTCAGAGTTCTCTCGAGTCGAAGCTTCAATTGGTATGAGTTTCAATTTGATTCTGAATTTAGATTAGAAACTTTCAATTGTGTAAACATGCATGTCGATTCGAATCTCTTTGATTTTGGGTTTCTATTCGATCGTATCTCTTCGATTCGAATCTCTTTTCACATGCATGTCCGCGTTAACACATGATTCAATTTTGGGTTTGTTCGGTTTAGATTTTGAATATGATTGTGGGTTTCGATTTGATTGTGGGTTTTGATTTGATTGTGGGTTTCGATTTGATTTTGGATTTGTTTATCAGTTTCAGAAATGGCAAAGACAAGAGGAGGAGGAAAAGTTGGTTCTCGTCGGAGTAGACGTAATCAAGGCTTGGAGGTAGTAGACCAAGGCTTGGATGACAAGAGACCGCAACTAAAAGTGAAGAAAACAACAGCAAAGAAAACGGCTTCCCCTAAAAAGAATTTAGTTCTAACGCCAACGAGAAGAAGTAGTAGAATCAAGAAAGTGGCTGCTCAAGATGATGAGGTAGAAGACGTAACACCTGCTGAAGATGATGAGGTAGAAGATGTAACACCTGCTCAGGATGATGAAGTAGAAGATGTAACACCCGAAGATAAGGATGATCAGGCTGAGAAGTCAATGTCTGAAGAAGATAAAGACGATGAAGAAGATGGAGATGTCAATGGGAAAGAGGATGAAGAAGATGGAGATGTTGATGGGAAAGAGGATGAAGAAGATGGAGATGTCGATGGGAAAGAGGTTGAAGAAGATGGAGATGGCCATGGGAAAGAGAATGAAGAAGATGGAGATGTCGATGGGAAAGAGGATGAAGAAGATGGAGATGGCAATGGGAAAGAGAATGAAGAAGATGGAGATGTCGATGGGAAAGAGGATGAAGAAGATGGAGATGGCAATGGGAAAGAGAATGAAGACGAACCGGCCAATATGGAAGATGATGGAGTTTTCAATGAGAAAGGGAACGAAGAAGAAGCTCGCGATATGGAAGAAGATGGCACTGCGCAAGATGATGAGATTCCTAGTACTGAAGGAGTTGAGTTAAGAGGGGAGGAAGTTCAAAAATTTAGAGACGCAAAAATTGTAGAAATGAAAAGTGAGATGGAAGAGTTAAAGGGGATGGTGCGAGAATTAGCTGAGAAGAAGGTAATCCTTTTCATTACACTTAGTCAATTAGTTTTAAGAAATTTACGATTCCTTTGCCTTTTCTCAGAAAAGTAACGGTGATGCTGAAACATCTGAGAGTAGTGGTGGATTCAAAGAAGGAGTCAGAGTACAAATACTGGATTGGATTGAATCAGAGGATGTTGTTGTTGGTGAAGGAGAATTCTGCTCTGCTGAACCGAAGTACAAAATTGGTCGTATACCAGTTGGTCCTAATGCAGTGGCTATCGTAGTTAAGTCTGCACTAAGCTCATCAGCTTCACTTTGGAGGCCTACCACGGATGTGTTAACTCTTGAAGAAGCTGTGGGATACAAGATAGGTTGGCCAATGAATAAAGTGATTTTGGATAAGGATCCAAACTGTTCGAAGATTTATCTATGGTAAATTTCAAATCTTGTTTTCTTCTTACAACAATTGAGTTCTCTAATCATTACCTTCTTCAATTTTAGCAAAGCAAAGAAGGTGAATCTCGAAGATGCAAGATATATGATTGGACCAATGATGAGGATGAGGTTATTTCTGAAGGTCTCGTGTGCTCTTCTAAATCCAAAGAGATGGTTAACAATATACCTCTGGGTCCCAATGCTGTTAGTATCGAAGTTGTGAAGGTGTTCAATGATCAGGCATATTTGTGGAGGCCAACCGCTGATATGTTGTTCATTGGTGATGCACTTAGCGAGAAAATAGCATGGCCAGTTCTAAAGGTTGAAGTCATGCCTACACCAGAAACAGAATCAACACCTACTAAATGTGCAGTGAAGAAAATAGCATCACCTTTGAAGCCAGCCAAGAAAAAAGCAGTGGTATGTTATTGACATGAAGTTAATGTATTTATTTGTCTGATGATTGATGTTGCGTCCTTAATTGATGTTGGAACTTGCTTCTGACATCTTGTTTGAGTTGTAGAGTCAAGGCAGCACTAGTTCGACCAGAAGTACGAAGCAGAAGTGCATTCTCTTGGATTGCAACAACTCTGGACGTAAGGTAGCTGAAGGAAGGGTAACTTCAACGGATCCGAATGTTTTGCCACTTTGTACCCATAGGTCCAAATGCAAGCAAGGTGTGGATTGATGTTGCTAAGATTGGTGATGCAAAAGTCTGGAGGCCAAATTCAGAGATTAAATACATATCTGATGCAATGGGTTCGGTTGTGGCATGGCCAAATGACAAAATCAAGTTTGTCTAAAATTGTCGTCTGAAACCGTTTTCAAGTTGGTTCTTGTCGGCTATGTATTTCTAGTGTGTGAACGAATGTTTAAGTACTTATTTACTCGGTTTAAATCATGTGTGATATTATGTAACGGTTTAAATTATGTGTTATATTATGATATAAGGATCTGTGTGAAAATGTATAGCTTGTTAACCCCTATACTCTAAAGTGCATAATTTTACATTAAACCATAAGCTTTAAAAAATAAAACCACCAACGGTAAGACCAAAAATTAAAACCCTATACCCTAAAGTGAAATCCCTAAACCCTAAAGTACAAACCTATACCCTATACCCTAATTGTTCTTGATTTCACAATTTTGTTCATTCTAAAAGGTCCTTATAATCTTAATTTCATAAAAGTGGTTAGTTATAAATTTTATAAACACACATTTGTTCAAATCCTATACCCTAAAGCCTTTGTACATACAAATAAGTAGTAGTGTTTATGAACATATGAGCTAGATTGATCAATTTTATAAAAGCTCACATAAAAATTTTTTATGTATATGTTTTTTTAAAAAAAATTAGAATACTGATATTTTAATTTTAAGATTTAATTTAAATTTTTTTTGCTTCAAAATCCTATATATATATATATATATTAATTTTAAGATTTCAAACGAAATTAATATCCTGAGCCAATGAGGAGTAACCTCCAAGATTGCAGACGTGGCAAACCATACGCCGATGGATGTGTCTCGCCAACATCAATCTTAGCCATTCTTTTTAATCGCACACAGATTAATCCTATACCATTGATTCGTGTTGGTAACTTTGATCTGAGCCGTTCTTTTCTGAGCCAATAAGGAGCAACTACTAAGATTGCACTCGGATTAATCATAAACCGTCTGATTGCTCTCCAAATCTTTGATCACAGCCGTCCTTTTTTTTCTGCCTCTGTTTGCACTCGGAAAATTTCAGAACACAACATCTCTCTTTCTGTTTCTGTCTCGCGAGCTTTGAGCTAAGCAGATGTATCTCTCGAGCTAAAATCGAACCAGCCGTTCTTGTATTCGCCGATTGAAAGTAAGCAAATGGATAAGACGTGGATTTGGCTTCCAAGGTATAACCTAAAATCTCTCGATCTCACTTGTACCAGCCGTTCCTGTATGACGCCGATTGAAAGAAAGCTAACTTCTTTTGTCTGATCTTGTAGGAAGAGCCACGAGTATTCAGAAGGAGCAACTAATTTCGTGAATTCGTCAGAAAGAAGATTGGGAAGTCTGTCTGAAATGCTATGCCCTTGTAGAGACTGCCGCAATCTGAGCCATCAGTCACTGGATAAAATTGTGGAGCATTTGGTGATTAGGGGTATGGATAAGAAGTATAAGAGTTCTCGTTGGAGTATTCATGGTGAAAAAAGAGATTCTGCAGAAGACAGTGTTCTTCAATATGAAACAGAGGCATTTGATTTGTTTAAGACAGCATTCTCTATTGACGAAGGTGGTCCAAACCCGACAACGAAGATGATGAAGCACCAGAGGAACTTGAGTTTACAAAAAAGCTAAGAGACGCTCAAACGCCATTATACTCGGATTGTCTCAAGCACACAAAGGTTTCAGCTATCATGGGACTTTACAGATTCAAGGTTAAAAGTGGTGTGTCGGAGAACTACTTTGATCAGCTGTTGGTTTTACTTGAGGATTTGCTACCTGAAGACAATGTTCTTCCCAAGAGATTAGCTACGACAGTATTCATGCTTGCAAGAATGATTGCATACTGTATAGGAAGGAGTATGAGAACCTAGAAAGCTGTCAAAGATGCAAAGTTTCAAGATGGGAAATGGATAAGCACAGTAATGAGATAAAGGTGGGGATTCCGGCAAAGGTCCTTACATATTTTCCAATCAAGGACAGGTTTAGGAGGATGTTTAGATCAAAGAGGATGGCTGAAGATCTGCGTTGGCACTATACCAATGCCACTGAAGATGGTACAATGCGGCACCCCGTTGATTCTATATCTTGGGCACAAGTGAATGCTAAATGGCCAGACTTTGCTGCTGATCCACGGAATCTTCGACTTGGGATTTCTACAGATGGGATGAACCCTTTCTCCATGCAAAGCACCAATCACAGCACATGGCCAGTGTTGTTAGTGAACTATAACACGCCTCCAACCATCTGTATGAAGGCTGAGAATATAATGCTGACTTTGTTGATCCCTGGTCCTACTGCTCCTGGTAATAACATAGATGTTTACCAAGCACCACTGATAGGCGATCAAAAGATTTGTTGGCTGAGGGTATTGAAGTGTATGACTCATTTGCGAAGGAGAATTTTAATCTCAGATCCTTGCTGCTTTGGAGTATCAGTGACTATCCAGCCTTAGGAACACTGTCTGGATGTAAAGTAAAGGGGAAACAAGCCTGCAATGTATGTGGAAAGGATACACCTGCAAGGTGGCTTAAGTTTAGCCGCAAGTTTGTCTACATGGGTAGCAGAAGGAGACTACCGCCTGGACATCGTTACAGATATAAAAAAGCTTGGTTTGACAACACTGTGGAGGAAGGGAATGCGAATAGGATACAAACAGGCGCTGAGATATATGAGACATTACAGGCTTTTACGAATGATTTTGGTAGACCTCTAGAGAAGGAAAAAAAAAAGGAAAAGACTAGAGTTGGAAGATGATGAGAGGGTACAAGAAGAAGAGTGTGATGAATCAAATGAACTATGGCGGTGGAAGAAGAGATCAATATTCTTTGATCTACCTTACTGGAAGGTAAAGTATAGTAACTGACCTATATTATGTGATTGTTGTATATGAATGTGCCTAACAGTTTCTTGTTTAATGTGTTAGGAGTTACCTGTTCATCATAATATTGATGTTATGCACGTAGAAAAGAATGTGTCCGATGCTATATTGTCTCTGTTGATGAAAAGTGCGAAGTCAAAAGATGGGTTGAAAGCAAGAAAAGACTTAGAAGATATTGGAATCAGAAAGCACTTGCACACAGAGGTGAGGGGAAAGAAAACATACTTACCTCCTGCTGCCTACTGGTTATCGAAGAAAGAGAAGACCATTTTCTGCCAAAGGTTAGCTAAGTTTAGAGGTCCTGATGGTTATTGTGGTAATATTGCGAATAGTGTTTCAGTTAACCCTCCAAATATAGGTAGTTTAAAGTCGCATGATCATCATGTCCTAGTACAGAACTTGTTACCAGCTGCATTAAGAGGGTTGTTACATAGGGGTCCTAGGATAGCCATAAATAGATTATGCAGTTACTTCAACAGGTTGTGTCAGCGCATCATTGACCCAGAGAAACTTATATCCATGGAAACAGAGTTTGTGGAAACAATGTGTCAGCTGGAGCGCTTCTTCCCTCCAGTCCTTTTTGATATCATGTTTCACCTTCCAATACATCTATTAAAAGAGGCACGCTTGGGAGGACCAGTTCACTTCCGCTGGATGTATCCCTTCGAAAGGTTTGATGAACTCATTTGCTTTAATATATGCACTTCCCGCAATGATGTTTGACTAATATTCATATTTCCTGAGTTATAGGTACCTGAAAACACTAAAGGCTTTTGTTAAGAATTATGCAAGGCCAGAAGCATGTATGGCTGAGGCGTATTTAGCTGGAGAATGCGTTGCATTTTGTTTAGAGTTCCTTAAAGATTCAGTACCAGTTCAAGAAGCAGTTAATCGTAATGAAGATGTTGAGGCTGACAGAATGGTGGTTGAAGGCTGACCTCTGCAGAAGGGTATAGAGGTTACCCTTTCAGATAAAGATAGAGACATTGCACATCGCTATGTGCTAATGAACATGGCATCTTTGGATCCATTTCTTGAGTAAGTAATTCTCTATGTTTCTTCTACTAATTTTACTCATAAATTCATTTTCATATACTGTTGTTTAATTTAAAATCAGGATGCATTTGAAAGAGTTGCAAGCTAAGAATGCTCGATTGGCTAGAAATGAAACTTTGTTATGGAAAAACCATACTGAACACTTTGCAGAATGGCTTAAAAATAAGGTTTCAAACTCCATATTCTTTTCTTGATTATTCTGATAACTGGTTAGCTTGTATCATGATGCCTGGTTAGCTTGTATCTTGAAGAACATGTCCAGATTTTAGCGAATTGATGTCTGAGTAGCTTATAGCTTGATGAACTGTCTGGATTTTTAGTATTTTGATGACTGGTTAGCTTGTAGATTGATGATTGGTTTTGTGGTACATATTATCATGTTTTGATTATAATTTAAGTACCTCGGCTTGATGATCATGCTCTGATTTCCTGTCGCAGATTCATTCAGACTCAACAGATAGTAATTCTAAGGAGATAAGGTGGTTGGCATTTGGACCAAGAAATGTTGCTTTAGCACCTAAAGGATTCATCATCAATGGCCAACGGTTTCATACTGATGCGGTCAAGCTGAAGACACAAAACAGTGGAGTAACTTATGAAGCATTTAGCATGTGTAGATCAAGTGCTCGAGATATGAGACAGGTCGCGGATATGATTACATACTATGGAGTGATAAAGGAGATTTTGGTCATCGACTATCACATGTTCAAAGTGCCACTCTTTAGATGCAACTGGGCAAACACAGTGAATGGTGTGAAGGAAGAAGATGGCTTCACTCTTGTTAACCTTCATATGAACCAAGCAGCCTATTTGAAAGATCCATTCATTCTACCTTCTCAAGCAAAACTGGTTTTCTACTCTAGGGAGGATGATGCTTCAAATTGGTATGTTGTTATGAGAGCACCACCTAGAGGTTATCATGAGTTGGAAACAGAATAGGATTTGGGTGGTGCTCCTTTACTTGTCCAAGAAGTTGATGATATGGGTGATGAAACTTCGGATGATGATAGTGTTTATGTTAGGGATGATTGTGAAGGTTTATTAGTGGTAGATTGATAGGTTTATGTTAGGGATGATTGTGATGGTTTGTATGAATGTGATAATGTTGTGTTATGGGATTTAAATAATTATATTGTTTTTTGGATTTTTAATAAGTTAAATTGTTTTTATTTCATATTTCCGAATTAATTATTAAAAAAAAATCAATTCCCTAATTATTATTAATTAATTTTCGGATAATTAAAAAACTAATTAATAACACGAAACATTTGCTATCTTTGCTACTGAGAAAAATCAAATTATTAGGTTCTAATAACATTTGTTAAACGTTATTATAAATATTAACAATTGCGAAAACAAAAGCGCTATTGTTATAAACTTAATAATAGCACAACCGAAAACCGCTATTAAAAGGGTCGGACCTATTATAACGGGCGATGTCAGAGCGTCCAAGGAAACACTATTAAAAGTGAATCATAGCGCTTTTCGTCCGCTATTACTACCCACATTTCCTATAGTGTCGTCATAATGCCACAAATTCCATCCCCATTTCACAGTCGCACTAATTTCCCGATCCTGTCAGCTGATTCTCTTGGAATAGCAGCTAAATACTGCCCATCACCCCCAAAAGATTGCTCGAGTCATTGCGTGTGTGTACACAACACGCTCATATCCTGCATCTGCTGCAAGCTTCATGAGAGAAAGCCCTTCTTCTTGAATGTTGAATGAGAAGAAAAACTGTACACCCGTTATGTAAAGTGTGCTTGGATTTCTCTCAGCATAGCAAGTTTTCAACAACTCAGAAGGCATATTGAGTCTCCAGGGAATGGATAACACGTCGAAAAAATGGTATACCCTACGCCGCTCTGCTAACGCCTTCATCGACCTGGACGATGCTCTGAGACCATAGAGATCCTGGAAGGAGTTACGGGCCACACGTTCAACCACTAACGCCTGAATTTCTTCAGGCAACTCAAGAAGAAGCAAAATATTAAGTATAGAGGGGTGAAAATTGATTTAGAGAGAGAGAGCAATTGTGGAAAAAATAGAGAGTTGAAACCGCAATCGTTCGAGAAGTACCTTATTTATCGGCAGTAAAATGGTTTTATTATTGTCTCGTTTCATATAACTCAGCCGTCTCGCTATAATAACACAGCCTTATCTTTATAATAATCTCAGGAATAAAGAGTAATTCAATTCGCGACGTTTCGTATTTTGGGCGGGAATTTATACCATAACACAGCCGTAATGTGTTTCGTTCGATAACTAAGTCATTTCATTTTAATAACTCAATTGAAATTAAGTTAAAATTATATTACTTGTTTCCCTCACGTCACTTCAATCAATTATGCCGCCATTTATTAGGCGTGTGAATATAGGTTACGGCTGAAACTAATACTGAGGCCTTTATAATATTGAGACGATAATACTTTGCCTAATGGAGTTTCCAATTACTCAGCCTATGTTAAACAATAATTCAGCCTTTAAGTTATAATTACTCAGCCTTCAAGTAACAATAACTCAGCCGTATCGTTTAAATCCGAGTCTTTAAGAAACAATAACCCAGCCTTTAAGTAACAATAACTCAGCCATAAAGTGACATTTACAAAGCCATTCAATTACGTAGAAAATATTAAGTTAAAATTAAGAGAATTAGTCGTCTCCCCACGTCACTTAAATCAATTATGCCGACCTTTATTATGCTGGTGGCACGCATACATCGAGTGATTTAAAATATGGTGACATTTATATTTTATATTATTTTATATATTTAATTATTAAAAGTGATAAAAATTAAACGCTGTCGTTCCTCAGTTTCTGGAAATTATGACAGACAACGTTTGAACGCAGAAAGAGGAACACCGAAAAAGTGTTGGTGTGGTGAACCCTCTAATATTTTTACATCTGGAAGCGCTACCAATCCAGGAAGATTGTACTATTTATGTGCAAAAGGATATCATAAGGTTAGTTTTGGTTCTTATTTAGCATGATTTGAAACGTAATACTTAGACTGGTTGTATTGCTGAAAATAGAGATATTTATTCAAATGCGCGGATGAGTGTTTGGAAGAGGTCAAAGATATTAAATCAGTGATAAGTGGCATGAACAAAGGCAATCTGAATCTGCATGGCATGAGGCTTCCAGCAAAGTAAATTCTATTGATGCGCAAATTGATTTGCTTGATGCCATTATTAAGGCTAAAGAAAACTTTGACTTCGTGGCTGAGTTGGAAAAACTAACAGCAGAGCACATTGAAGCTGAAGGAAACTTGGTTGAAGTGAAGGTCCAAGTACCTGACTGGTTTAAGCTTAACAAAAAATGGATGATTAATCTGATGTTATCAACTTCTCTGTTATGTTTTAAGACTCTAATCTGATGTGGATGTAAACCAAAACTCAGCCGTAATTAAACCAAAACTCAACCGTAGTTAAACCAAAACTCAGCCCAAATCATAATTTTTTTTCATACATTAATATGTTGTTCGACATTCATAATGGCATAGCAAATAACATAAAAAGATAAGATTCTGATACATTACATCTTCACCACTTCATTGTGTCCCTAAACAGGCTTATCGGTTCAAAATCACGAAAGAACAAGCCCAGCTCTTTGATCCAGAAACAGCGGGTACACATGTTGTCATCCTTAGTGACATCAATGTGCCACAAGCAGAGACATTGTCGCTCCACAATATTTTCACATTGGCAACTGTAGAACGACGGAAGAAAAGTTGAGATGAACAGGGCCCTACTTTCGCGGAACTCCTCACAATGCCCTAAACCCCATCCCCATTTTACAGATCGCACTAATTTTCCGATCCTGTCAACTGATTATCTTGGAGTACCAGCAAAATACTGTCCGTCACACCAAAATATTTCTCGAGTCATTGCGTGTGTATACACAGCACGCTCGTATCCTGCATCTGCTGCACGCTTCATGAGTGAAAGCCCTTCTTCTTTAAGACCGAGTGTGAAGGAAAACTGTACACCCTTTATGTAAAGTGTGCTTGGATTTCTCTCAGCGTAGCAAGTTTTCAACAACTCTGAAGGCATATTGAGTCCCGAGGGAACGGATAACACATCGAGAACATGGTATATCCTACGCCCCTCTGTTAACGCCTTCATCGACCTAGACGATGCTCTGAGGCCATAGAGATCTTGGAAGGAGTTATGGGCCACACGTTCAACCACTAACGCCTGAATATCTTCAGGCAACTCAAGAAGAGGGAAATATTCCATTTACTCTCACAGTGGTGAAACTGATTTTCAGAGAGAGTGTTTTTTTGTCAACCGAGAGAGAGAGAGTACTTGTGTAAAAAAAAGAGAGTTGAAAGTTTAATTGTTGGAGAATCACATTATTTAATTCGCGACGTTTTGTATTTTGGGCGGGAATTCTTTCAATAACTCAGCTGTAATGTATTTCGTAACAATAACTCGGCCGAAATCAAACAAAAACTCAGCCGTATAAAAAAATAACTCAGCCGTTGTTAAACCAATACTCAGCCATAGCTAAACAATAACTCAGCCATAATTAAAGCAATACTCAAACGTAATTAAACAATAACTCAGCCATAATTAAACAAAAACATAGCGATAATAAATTTGTTTTCATTCAATAATATGTTGTTCTAAATACATAATGGCATAGCAAAGAACATAAAAATATAAGATTCTGATGCAATTTTCACCACTTTCTTGTGTTGATAATCAAGCTTATCGGTTGAAAATCACGGAAGAACAACCCCACCTCTTTGATCCAGAAGCATCTGTTACACATGTTGTCATCCTTACTGATATCAATGTGCCACAAACAGAGACAGTGAGTACATTGGCATTTGTAGAACGTTGGAACAACAGCTGAAATGAACTCACCCTCTTTGCGTGGAACTCATCACAATGCCACAAATCTCATCCCCATTTCACAGATCGCACTAGTTTCCCGATCCTGTCAACTGATTCTCTTGGAATACCAGCAAAATACTTCTCATCATCCCAAAAGATTTTTCGAGTCATTGCGTGTGTATACACAGCACGCTCGTATCCTGCATCTGCTGCTCGCTTTGCTCGCTTCATGAGAGAAAGCCCTTCTTCTTGAAAGCCAAATGAGAAGAAAAAATGAACACCCTTTATATAAAATGTGCTTGGATTTCTCTCAGCGTAGAAATTTTTCAACAACTCATGAGGCGTATTGAGTTCCCAGGGAACGGATAACACGTGTAAAAATGGTATACCCTACGCCGCCCTTCTAACTCCTTCATCCACTTGCATGATGCTCTCAGAGAATAAAGATCTTGGATGGAGTTACCAGCCACACGTTCAACCACTAACGCCTGAATTTCTTCAGTCATTTCAAGAAGAGGGAAATATCTCATTTACTCTAAGAGGGGTGAAACTGATTTCGAGATGGAGAGTTTTTGTGTAAAAAATAGAGATTGTAAGTTGTATTGTTTGAGAAGCACTTTATTTATAGACAATCAAACGGTATTATTATCGCAACGTTTCATAAAACGGTTTTATTATGGCCGGGAATTTTTCCATAACACAGTCGTAACGTATTTCAACCAGTAACTCAGCCGTATCATTATAATAATCTCAGCAATAAAGAGTATTTTAATTCTCAACATTTCATATTATGGGCGAGAATTTTCCATAAATCAGCTGTAACGTATATCAACAAATAACTCAGCCGTATCATTACAATAATATCAGCCATATTAAGTTTATATAAATTAGTCCTTTCGCCCACGTCATTTCAATCTAAACGGAGGGACTATTAGATAGGGACGTTTCGTTTATCGATATTTTCCTCAGCTGTAACCCGCTAATTATGCCGCTCTTTATTAGTCGTGTGAAAATAGGTTACGGCTGAAACTAATATCGAGATCTTTATAATATCGAGACGATAATACTTTGATCCCTAATCCTTTTTGCTTAAAGAAGTTTCTAGTTAGGTTGATTTTACTCAGCCATAATACAAAACAAGAATATCCATAAGCCAGCCATATTACCAAAGACGAATATCCATAACCCAGCCGTAATACTAAAAATGAAAAATCAAAACCCAGCCATAATACAAAACATGAAAATAATAACCCAGCCGTAATACAAAACATGAAAACCATAACCCAGCCGTAATACAAAAAACATTCTTACATCGGACAAGTTTTTGCATTATGTCCACTCTGACTACATCGAAAACATGTGTGTTCTTTCCTAGGACGTTTTTTGCAAGTGCAACTTCTAAAGCAGATTTCATTCTAGTTTTCTTAGGTCTTCCTGGTTGTTGACGTATAGACAGGGGCAAGCACAGTTGGTTAGCCACGATTTCTGGAACAGGTTGCGCTGAGTCAACCGGCATGACCGATTCAGCTTATGCGCCCACCAAATAAGTGTTGTGATAGTAAGGAGTGCACAGGGATATACGACAAACATTCCTGAACTCCGCAGCTGCTATTACGTGTATACATGGTAATTTCTCGCGATAGAAACGCCGGTATGTGCACTTTCTCTCTACCAAATTAACAACATGCAAAGACTCGCCAGACGATCCATATGTAACTTCAGTGTGATGATCATCAATCATTTGTACCGTCAACAATCTGGCGGCAGTTACACGATCCTATCAAAAATACAATATTATACGGGCTGACTTATGAGTTATATAGGCTGACTTACGAATTATAAAGGCTGACTTATGTTTACTATTACGGCTGACTTACATGTAGTAGTTTCTCCACACCACGCGTAAGCGTGGTTGGCTGCGATCTAGCATCCTCTCTCTGTTCAGCAAACCATCTGGTCATCATAACCCGTATTGATTCTAATATTCGAACAATGTTAAGACCTCTAGCATTCAACAGTGCTCTGTTCATTGATTCCGCTATGTTCGTATTCATCAAATTGTACCTCTCGCCTAGGAAAGGAACATGTGCCCACAGTCGGACATCAGCTCTTTGGAGGTAGCCATGGAGTTCAGGATTAATCGCTTCAATCTCCCCGAACATCGCATCAAAGTCGCACATCCTAAAACATCTTGCCGCTTTCTTCACCAAACGAAATACATCTTTTCCTTTATACCGTCTCAAAATGTTCTTATATAAATGGTAGGTGCAAATTCCTCGAGAAGCAAACAGATACACATTTCCAATTGCTTTCCCTATTGAGTTATGCCTATCCGAGATTATCGCAAGACCCTCGTCATCAGTAATCAAAAGTTTTAGTTGCGTAAAAAACCAATGCCAAGAATCATCATTTTCAGTGTCAACCACTGCGAAGGCTATAGGAAAAATCTGAAAGTTACCATCCTGAGCTAGTGCTGTGAGAAGCGTCCCTTTGTATTTACCGTTAAGAAACGTACCGTCGACAACTTTGCACATGAAAGGAAACTCATTTACGCTTGCACCAAACGCAAGAAACACAAACATGAATCTTCCAGACTCATCGATTTGAAGACGCGTAATTGTATCCGGATTTGCCCTTCTTATCATGTATAAGTAAGAAGGCAAGCTATCAAACCCAATCTTAGGTGTTCCCTCGTCGATTTCCCTTGCAAATTTCAGCGTCCGATGTGATTTCCAATAATCCATCTGTCCACATGAAAAACGATTAAAATAACTCGGCCGCATCACAGAATTAAAACAGCCACAACGCAATAATAACTCAACAATATCGTTATCATAATTGTATCATAACTCAGCTCTAACATTATAATAACTCAGCCGCATTGTAAAAGTATGTCAGCCGCAACACTTCATATTACTCAGCCGTCTCCTTAAAATAACTCAGCCGCTTCACATAATTACCTTTACACCAAATTGCTTAGTGATAGCTATTCCGACACTCGTAGGGCGAACGGACAGACCAACGTCGCCGAGAAAGTCCTTGTACAACACTCCTAAAATATCCGGTGTTACTTGTCGAGATCGATTAGAACGCACAGTTACAAAACATGTATGACCCGAATCGTAAATGCGAACATAAAATGCTAGGGATTGCCCTTGTGTAGAAGCACGAACTCTCCACAGACATCCATGAACTCAACACTTAACAACAAATAATGTCGGAGTGGGTATGTCTACATCAAAATCAAATCGATCCCTCACAGTAAGAAGTTTCAGTCGTCTCTCCAAATCGTCCAACCTTAGAACCTCCATATTCCCGTTACATTCGCTCATTGACAAGTTCTGATATCTCTTCATGGGAGGTAGAGTCGGCGAATCCTCTTCGTCTTGTGTTGGAGACTCACAGTATGAGCTGATCATCTTCAGATGACGCACCGTCCGAGTCGTCGAACATATCAAATCAGCTTTCAAATTCATCATCTTCTTCGTCTTCTTCAACTACTACATCTTCTACGCCTTCTTTGTGTTTTTCTCCTTCCACTTTACTAGAGCAGTCATTCTCATTTTCCTCGCGTTCATCCTCCAAATTGCAACCATCCCCACTGTAATTTTCGTCTCTGGATTCAATTTCTGAAACTTCTACTTCTGAGCTAAAACTGAAAAACGTTTTACTCGTCTCTCTTGCTCTGTCATTCCGGTTCATTTCGACATCCTTCTTCCACACAGAGACGTAGCTGTTCGATTTTCTTTAGGCTTAGGAAACTTTGCAACTGTCGAGTATTGGAGACGTAAACTGGTGGAGTGTCGTGCGCCATTGTTTTCAGAGCTTTATTCGAGAACATGTAGCTAAGCTGAATCTCATGCCTCAATTCATTCAATCCGTAATCATCGAGTACAGACTTTGAGAGTTCTTCATGTGTTGTTTTCTCATCTACATGCAGAACTCTACACCCTCTGCTGTCGGCTTTGAAAACATATTTGTTTTTCTTAATCCAGTTTCCGGAAACAATAATAACCGGATCCATAAGAACCCTGAGAAAGATGAAGAATAAGATGAACAGTATATATAGAAAATGAAGAAGAAGATGAATAGACTACAGATAAACTGAGTTGTAAAGTTCATAAGTTAGTGATGACATGGCAAATCCGATTTGGTGACATGTCGGATGACATGAAAAATTGGTTAGTCAGTCGCCAAATGAACATATAACTTAGCCAAAATAAATCAGCCATCAATTATAACGTAAGTCAGCTGAAACGGGTATACTATTTCAGTAATTAATCTTTTGCTAATAAATCAGCTGTATAAAAGACGAAAATTCATAAGTCAGCTGTATCGTCAAATAAATCAGCCGTCAAAGGAATCCTATTCTAGTAATTAATCTTTCGCTAATAAGTCAGCCGTAATTAAGCTGAGTTTACTGTTAATCCAGCTCGTTACGACTGATTAAATATAACTCAGCCGTAACTATCTCACATAAGTCAGCCATAGATTTAGAAACTCAACCAGTCGATATTTTATAACTCAGCCGGAGAGACATAACTCAGCCGTGTCTTAACTACAACTCAGCCGAATTTTCCAGTAATCAAACAGGCGATGTATAAGTCAGCCGTAAGTACTATCCGTAAGTCAGCTGTTATCACATCACTCAGCCAGATTTCTGTAAATCAGCCACTACAGCAAGCTGATTTATGTTATGAAGTCAGCCGATTTCTCTTAAGCCAGTCGCATTGTTTAAGTCAGCCGCTACGTAGAACTAACTCAGCTGTAACTAAGTATGTAGCGCTTGACGGCTGAGTTAATGAAAACACGGAACCAAATTCCTACGTGGCACCGGGTTTTTGCTTACGTGGCATGAAAAAGTAATGGCATTCTCGTAAATACGTTTTTCTCATAACATGAAAAAAGGGCACGCTTGGTATAAAAAAATGTCAGTAATAAAAAAAAAGATTTGTATGGTTCTTGTCATTTTTCCTAAAATATATGATAGCTGAGTAAACTTTCCAATAAATTATGGTTATTTTTTGTTTGGTTAGTGAGTGCAATTTCAATATAGAGATAGTTTATGGTGAAGATAATAATAACCTATTTTTATGATCAAACACGAAAATATATGTCAATAAAAACCTATTTGTTTATAAATCTCTTTTATTTAGAATTTTATAAGAAAAATAAAATACTATCAAATACGTTTTGCATATTTTGTTGAGAATATTAGAAAAGAAAAATTACTATCATACTAGATGATGGGTCGCACCTTGTACGGAATAATATATATCAAACTAATTTAAATTTTAATATATTTTTAATTTCAATTTAAATTATTTAATAAGTTTCAAGTATTAATGAATCATAAGATATAATCTACCTTTTTATTATAAGACAACATGGATATTTTTTTGGCAAACCTTTATTTATTCTATCATCAAACCACACGTGTAAAAAATATCATCGTCATAATAATCTAATAAAACTGTATTAATATTTTAAAATAACATAAATATAAATTTACAAATTAAACCATAATTACTAATTATCAGGAAAACCTATGAAATTAAACCCTCTTCATCAAAGTCTTAATTGCATTTTATTTGAATTTTCCTATTCATCAGATTTTATAGTGACACATATTAACAAAATTTATAATAATTAAAAACATATTCATATTTAATTAAAATTTTATAAACTAAAAGTAATAAATTATATATATCTAAAAAGTTTAAATTATAATAGCAAGAAATTGTACTCTTTGGACTCATATTTTATTTATTAGGAAGATAATTTCGTAACATAAAAGAGAAGAAAGTTTATTTTTATAAATAATAATTAAAAACATTAAATTATTTAAAATTACTAAAGTAAACATAAGATAAACAAATATATAAATTATTGCTAAAATTTGATAATACTCGTTAGTAATAATTATCCCTGAATATAATGAAAATATTTATTATGTTATCACTAAAAATGTTTAAAATAACAATTCAAAAGTTAATTATTAAAATAATGATTCAATCTAAATCATAGAATATAACAAATAATTTCTAAAAATAATAAGATATATGACAAATAAATAAAATAACTTAAAATCATAGATAACATGACACGTAATCAAAACTAAATTATTTTAAAATATGTCAAATAAATAAAATTATCAATTAAAATTATTAAGGTTACGATCATAAATATATAAATAACCTAAATTACGGAAAATATGATAAAAAATAAAATTAAAATTATTAAAAATATAACAAATAAGCAAATTAGCTAAAATTATAAAAATTTGAAAAATAAATAAAATCACCTAAAACTATGGAGAAGATGACAAGTAAGCAAAACTAAAATTATTAGAAACATAACAAATAAAAAAATTATCTAAAATTATGGAAAATGTGACAAATAAGCAATAAGCAATGACAAATCATTAAAATTAACTAAAATAATGCAGAAGCTGACACATATGCCAAATCACTTTATAAATAATAGCGTAGATAAATTTTTACAATTATCTTTTGTTTAAAACTCCATAAAATTAAATTAATATCAAATAATTATTTTTAGTTACTATTAAATAATTTTAGAATTACTATATTTTAAAAATTTGTATCACTACTATTTATTTTTAAAACAATTGTAATTAAATATTTTTAATATCATGTTCATCATCAAATTCTCATTTTTTAAAAAACAAATAAGACTAAATAACTTTTTAGAATTACCTTTTGGTTTGGACTTAAAAAAATATGATACAAATTTCTTTGATTAGTTTAAAAAACTACTATCAAATATTATTTCACGGTTTTCTCTTGGGCTTTTAGAAAAGGAAAACATAATATTACATAATATTTTACAATTATCTTCTCTCTAGAATTTCAAAAAATAAAATTATTATCAAATAATTATTTCCAGTTAGAATTAACTATTTTTAAAGGTTGCTATTTTCAAAATTCGTTTTTTTCAATATCACTAATAATTTTACAAAATTTTAATTAGTTTTTAAGTATCATGTTTATCATGTTTATCATTAAAATTCTCTTTGTTCAGGATTTAAAAAAAAAAAACTGGTTAGGATTTTTAAAAGGATAAAATTATCTTACAAATCTATTTTATTTAGGATTTTAGATAAAACATTTATTTTCACATAATGTAGGTTTTTATTGACACATTTCAAAATTTTAGTTTTTTTTATTGACACATATCACAATCATCGTGTGAATATTTGAAGTTATTTCTGTTTTGGAATTTTTTAAACATAAAATTTCTATTAAAAAGAAAATTTAGTTATTTATAAGAAAAGAATAAGATTAGTTTCAAAATTTTATTTTATTTATGCTTTTTGAAAAAGTAAAATTACTTATTTTAGAACTAGGTTTTCTTTAAGATTTTCATTAAAACATTTCTTGTAATTGTAGGATTCTATAATTCATTTTTGTTTGAGTTTTGTAAACAACTAACTTCTTTTTAATAGATAATTTTCTGTTTTATTAATTATATATTTTGTCTTATATATAAACACATATTCTTCATATTCACACATATGTACGACAAGAACACCATAAGATGCATTTATACAAAACTTTTACCCGAGCTCTTCCTTGGATTCGAGATGACGGAAGTTAAGAACGGAAACTATCTCTCATCATTGAATAAATTATGTGGTGGTTTTATCGGTTGTAGCTTTTAATGAAATTTGTTAAACTTTGTTTTAACCATGCAAAACCACCAATTATCTTGATGGTTACTACTGGAAAATGATTATAATGACTACTGACATTTATTTCCAAGATAATTATAAACAAATGAATTTTCAAAATAATCATAAATTGCCTCAAATAAGTATAAAATATCTGAAACTATACTTTGGCATGAAAATCAAAATATTTTGTTAATAATATATTTTGATGTCCTGTATTCTGATACCAAACATAATATATCCAATATAATTTTCAGGAAAAAGTTTTTGTCGTCAAAATCAAATTGAGACATTTAGTTCCAAGCCCTCCTCACATATTACCTAAAATTATGGTGTAGATTATAATATTTCTATATCCTGTTATTTTTTATAATGTATTTGATTAAAATCCATCACCAAATGTTGTAGTTTGATTTTGACAACTAAAATTTTTCTTTCGCCATTAAAATCAAACTACAATATTTGCATTTGAACATGTCGATACATTTTTAAGAAACTTCTGCCCCGAGTTACCTTTTTTTTTTTGAACACCAACCATAGAAATTAAACCTCCAACTTGAAACTAGTTGGGGAGGGAAGAGTACAAAGCAGTCTTGGCCAAAGAATCAGCCGTAGAGTTTAAAGATCTTGGAATAAAGCTAAAAGAAATGCGCGAAAAAGATAGAGATAGATTCTTGATGTCTCGGACGATTCCGTAGATACCAGCCGAGTGACACACCGAAGATAAGGCAGTGATGAGTGCCTGACAGTCTGACTTAATGCAGAGTACTTGTAATCCTGCTGAAGTTGCATGGAGAAGGGCTGAGCGAGTGGCCAATGCTTCAGCTACTAGAGCGGACGAGATGTTGTTGAAGACTGTTGATCCCTGCAAAATAAAATTGCTCTCCGAGCTCTCTACAAACCAACCACACCCTGCCCTGTTTGTAACCGAATTCCAAGCAGCATCAGTGAAACAAATAGGTGCATTGGCAGATATGGGTGGAAGAGCTGATCGACAGTGCGGTTCTGGCAGCTTGATAGAAGATGACAGTTGCGCTGCATTCCACTCTCTAGCGTTGTCGATGGCCTTGGCTAGGATTTCGGCGGGTCCAAAAGCCCTGTCCTCAAAGATAAGATGGTTCCGCGCTGTCCATATGCCCCAGCAGAGCCAAGGGAATAAAGTTTCCCTCACCCCTAGAGGCGGGAGATTAACCATGTCTGCGGATTCCAGTAGAGCCGCCGCGAAAGATAGTGAGCGTGTCGGGGAGAAGTTTTGTTTCCAGATGTTAGCTTCCCATATACGTCGTGTGAAGGCGCAGTGCAAGAAGAGGTGATCTGCCGTCTCCACAAGACCACAATGAATACATGTGACATTTGCAATCATGCCTCTTGCTGCTAAGTTTTCACCCAAAGGGAGTGCTCCCTGGATTATCTTCCAAAGGAAGAGGCGCAGTTTGGGCGACGTTTTACTTGTCCATATCGCCTTGTTTATCCTCTGGTCAGTAGTTCTCTGATCTTCAGTCGTTTCGTTAGCCTCAACCTGAGTCATAGCTGCTGCCACATAGTAGCCTGATTTTATTGAATAAATTCCTGAGTTAGAGGCTAGCCATGCGTAAGAGTCCGACGCGCCAGTGATGCTTGGTTGGATGCAAAGTATTTCTTGGAGGAGATGCGGTAGAGAAGACCGTATTCTTTCTACATTCCAATTTCCAGTCCCTCGGCAAATCAGGTCTGAGACAACCAGGTCTTGATCAACTTCCTTCGATGGGCCAAAGGGAGTAGAGGGGCGGGTGGTACTGAGCCACGGATCCTTCCACACCCTGGTATCCTCTCCATTCCCTATCACTTTACTCAGTCTAGTGATCAGAAGATCTCTGCCTGCGAGAATGCTTCTCCATCCATGTGACATCGTCTTTGTTCCTGGCACCTGGAGAAACGAGGCTTTTGTGCAGTATTTCCCTTTCAGTACTCGAGTTAGCAGGCTCTCGGGGTTGGTGACAATGCGCCATGCAATTTTCGCAAGGAGAGCCTTGTTAAAAATCTGAATATCCCTAATGCCCAAACCCCCAAGTGCTTTAGGTTGGGTGATACGATTCCATGATACCCAACACATCTTTTTCTTCTCCGGGGAGTCATCCCACCAGAATCTCGTCAGCGTGGATTGGATGCGGTCACATAGACTGACAGGTAACAAAAAACATGAGCTCGCATAAGAGGGGATTGGTGTGAGTACCGATTGCAGCATCACAAGTTTTCCAGCACTTGAGAGCCGTCGAGAAGACCAGGCAGCTGCCTTTATTCGGATACGGTCTACAATTCCGGTGAACAGATCTTTTTCCCGTCGTCCGAAGTGTTCCGGCAACCCCAAATATTTGCCCACTCCTCCTTCTTTTTCAATCCCGAGGTGTAGTTTAACACGTTGCCGTATTACCTGCGGGGTCTTAGCTGAGAAAGAAATAGAAGATTTGGCTGCATTGATGAGCTGGCCTGACGACTCCTTGTACTGGTCCAGGATGTGAACTAGTGTCGAGCAGCTAAAGTCGTCGGTGTTGAGGAAGAACATGGTATCATCCGCAAAAAGTAGATGGTTTAGGCGTGGAGCTGGAAGAGCGACTCTAAGGCCAGAGAGATGGCCGCTTCGTTGAGCTCGTTTGCACAGGCCGGATAGGACTTCACAGCACATGATGAAAATATATGGCGATAGCGGATCTCCTTGACGAATCCCTCTAGACGGTACAACTCTCCCATGTACCGAGTCATTGACGAGAAAAGAATAAGTGACCGAGGATACGCATTGCATGATCAGGTTGACGAGGTCCGGGCCAAAGCCAAAGCGAAGGAGAACTGTCTCAATGAAGCTCCATTCCAAGCGGTCGTAGGCTTTACTCATGTCCGTCTTAACCGCCATAGAACAATTGACCACTGCTTCCGAGGTCTTCAAGGTGTGGAGGATCTCGTGGGTTATGAGGACGTTATCGGAGATGGCGCGACCAGGAACAAACGCTGATTGTGTCTCTGAGATGATGCCTTGTAGGACCGACTTGAGCCGTAGCGAGATGATCTTGGTGATGACTTTGTAGGTGACGTTACAAAGTGCTATTGGTCGGTAGTCCGCCACAACCTTTGCACTTGTGGATTTAGGGATCAACCTAATGAAAGTGACGTTTGTAGATGGTGGCATAACTCCTGAGGTGAAAAAGGATCGCACCTCTGTAACCAGCGATGGCCCGATAGTATCCTAGTTAGAGTGAAAAAAACTCGCAGAAAATCCATCTGGACCCGGAGCTTTGTCCGGATGTATGAAGAAGAGAGCCCGTCTGATCTCTTCCGCTTCCGGAACCAAACAGATAGCAGTATTAACCTCATCCGAAATACTTGGTGTGATTGCGGAGTGGACAATGTCTAAGGTCGAGGTTGTAACCGTTCCGGTCCCTGTGCTCGTGAAGATCTTGGTGAAATAAGAGGATATTTGATCAGCGATTTGTTCTTCCTCGAAGAAAGCCTTCCCATCAGCATCTTCTATCACAGACATTCGATAAGACGGAAATAAAGAACGGAAACAAGCTCTCCTCATTAGTCAAGAGAAGAAAAAAAACAAGCTCTCCTCATTGCATTGATTATGCGGTGGTTTTATTATCGATAATAGCCTTTGATGCAAATTTGTTAAGCTTTGTTTTAACCATCTAAAACCACCAATTATCATGATGGTTACTTCTAACAAATAACTCTAATGACTATTGACAATTATTAAAAAGTATTTTTGAGAAAGGGCTCTATTGACAATTATTTCAAAAATAATTATAAACAATTGAACTTTAAAATAATCACAAAATGCCTAAAATAAGTATAAAATCTCTAAAATTATACTTTGGCAAGAAAATCAAAATATTTTGTTAATAATATATTTTATGTTCTGTATTCTGATACCAAATATAGTATATCCAAAATATGAATTCTCAGTAAGTTCCAAGCCCTCCTCACATATACCAAAAATGTGTAGATTATAATTTTTCTATATTCTGTTCTTTTTTATCATGCAATTGATTAAAATAGAGTTCCATCTTGTATCTCATTATCACTTTTTTATGAAACTCTAACATATAATACATATTCTTAAAATAATTTTTAATAACAGATTATAATACCAGATATACTATATCAAATACGAATTCTAAAAAAAAATCTTTCATCGTCAAGTTCAAACTACAACTGTACAACATTTGGCTTTGGAGATCTCCTGAATGATTTGATTTATCTATAGTGGTTTTTTTATTTCCCATAAATTTTAATTCCAATTCTTCTTTTTTTTTCTCGAATTCAAATTCTTCAAAAATTGTTTTGACCATAGAAAATCACTAAAAACATGGTGACTATTAATTGATTGTGATGAATATTGACAAATGATTTCAAATAGTCTAAAATAACTGAATATCATCAAAATGCCTAAAATTAGTATTAAATCTCGGAAATTCTACTTTAGCTAGAAAATCAATAAATGTTATGGGGATAATAAGACCAAAGATCTAGACTTTCTCACTAGCATTAATTGTGATATACAAGTTCAATGTTTTTGAGGTGGTCGGTCATGAGAACAACTATGGGAACCCTATTATATAATAGAGATAAAGAACCAAGAACCACAACAACACTTTCATTTCGCAAAATGGATACGAAAAGGAATATCTCGCAATCCCGCCAGAACCATCAAGAAGCCGACGTCGATATTTCGAACTCATGGATCTGTAAGAACGCGTCTTGCAGAGCTAACGTGTCTTTAGATGATTCTTATTGCAAGAGGTGTTCTTGTTGCGTGTGCCATGCTTTCGATGAGAACAAAGACCCAACCCTTTGGTTGGTTTGTGAGTCCGGGAAACCAAACGACGTCGAGTTCTGTGGCTTGTCGTGCCATGTCGAGTGTGCGTTTCGAAAAGACATGGTCTGGGTTAATCCTACTGGGAACCTGATGAAGGTTGATGGATATTTCTGTTGCTACTCTTGCGGCAAGGTTTCTGACATTCTTGGGTGAGTTTTCTTCTTTTGAGGAGACGTATTTATATTATGTTAAAGAGTTTTGATATAGACCCAATGTGTGTTTTGTTTTATGAAGATGTTGGAAGAAGCAGCTTGTGGCAGCGAAGGATGCACGAAGGATAGATGTTCTTTGTTACAGGATAGAGTTGAGTTACAGGCTTCTCGATGGGACTTGTCGTTTTTCTGAGTTACATGAGATTGTTAAAGATGCTAAGTCTAAGCTGGAAGTTGAAGTTGGTCCTCTTGACGGACCTTCTGCGAGAAATGACCGGGGCATTGTTAGTCGGCTTCCTGTTGCAATGCAGGTGCAAGAGCTCAGCAGTTTTGCTATCAGAAGGGCAGAGTATTGGTCAACCAGTGTAGCCAGAGGTTTGTATCTGGAGACATCTTTGTTATATGTTGTCTGAAAGAGGGAATGATGATATAAGTTTTGGTTTGCAGATTTGATTCCCGCTGCATGCAGGTTTGATTTTGAAGATGTTGCGCCTAGACAAGTGATCCTTCGTTTGATTGAGCATCCTAGTGCTGAAGAACGTGGTGTGAAGGGTTATAGGTTATGGTGTGACAAGAAAGGAGAGACGCGTGAGGACTATCAGTTTGACATTGATTTGAGTAGAGGAGAAGCACAGGGGATGAGGATATTGTTTCCGGACCTTGAGCCTTGCAAGGAGTACATATTCCGTGCTGTATCTTACACAAGAGCTGGGGTTTTAGGTCATTCTATCTCTGGATGCTTTACTAAGAGCGTTGAGATTTTTCAGCGGAGCCGTGGTAACTTAGTTGATGGTAGGAGAAAGAGATTAAGGTCAATGGTCCATCAGTTCTTGTTTAATCCTTAATAAAATACTAGATTTTGATCCGCACGTCCGCGCGAATGGTATATCAATATTTTTATATAGTTTTTGGTAGTATATTTTTTTGACATTTAATCGGTATTAAGTATTAATTTGATATAATATTTATGCACAAATTTTATTGTTGCTTATATGGAGTAATTTTATTTATTGTATCAAACCGTCAATTGGATTAGGTTTCTATATATATATATATATATATTTGTCTTATTTATTTTTTATTGGCATATAGTTATATAAAAATATGCATGAAATAACATTTGTAGACATCCATTTTTATTTAATATAATTTTCTTAAATTGATTATTTACATTGGATTGTAAAGTTTCAATTATTAGTAATAAATGATGAGGAGTAGACTATCTATCTATAATAATAAAGTTGAGAAATCAGCCTTTTCTATGTCCACATCACTCTGGAGAAGTGGAGTTTTCTCGCCACGTATCGCCTTAAGAAAAAACTCTTTTTTGGTTGGTTTTGTGAAATCCGATGTTTCATACTTTCTCTAGGTGACTGCAAAATTAAGTCGTCAGCAGTTACAAATCAAAGATAACTTCCACTTCTTCCACTATCTTATCATTTACTCTCCTCTTCAGGTTAAGCCTCGATTGGTACAGCTCATGAAGAAGCAAGAATAGATGTAAAAAATAGTATATAGCAGAATGCTCTCATTAAAATTTTTAATAAAGTGATTGGTAGAGCAATAGCAGTATACAATTTAAAATTATTATAAAATTAATATATAATATATCTATTTTAAAATAATATATATTAAATTATAATACATATTTAATTATAAAATTAAATTAAAATTTAAATGTTAAATATTATTATTTAAAATGTAAATATAATTTAAAATATATTTATTTTAGATATAAAAATAATTTTGATATTATTAAATAAAATAAAATAATTATATATAATTTATATTTAATTATCATTATTTATCTATTGGTAGATCAAGAAATGATTTATATATAATATTATCAAAAATTAATATATGACATATAATATATTTTTATAAATAATATAGATATGTTTAATTCCTAATATATAATATATAAATAGATTTAGTTTTATGTTTTATTAAAAATGATGAATGATATGTGTAATTACATTATATTTCAAATGTGAAATATTTTTCTTTTTAAGTTAAAATAATTAATCATAACTTTTATTTCAAAATATAAATTTATTTTTGATTATGAACATAATTTTATATTATTAAATAAAATAAACTAATTATATTTAATTATTTTTAAATTTTTATATATTTTAACTGCTTTTTCAAAAAGAGCATTAACTAAATGACATTTGGAAAGTATTAACATCTTGTAAATTGCTTATGCCAATCAAACCCTTACTAATCGATCAATATTCTCATTTCTATATAACTTATGAGTTATGATTCTTCAAAATATCTACATGAGTAGTTGAGGGATTCGATTGTTGAGATCCTGAAGAACCTAAAAGGATATTTTTAACTACGACGGCGATTAATCCGAATGCGGAGGATTGGTCGGACATGGATGGAACATGGGGAAAAAGATCCAATTTTTATTTTTCCTGTTACCAAACGCCAAGTTGTTTGGTGCTAGAGGAGGAAATCTACTCTGTTATGCTGTTTAGATTCAATCTGGATCTGAATCTGAATCTCCTCACGTCTGCTGGCAGGTTTTTTTTGGCCTCTTCAATTCTATGTTAATCTTCAGTTTGATCAATGCTTCTTTTTATTACATAACCGAAGTTGTATGGACAGTTTTCTTTTTATTACATAACCGAAGTTGCAAGCTTTTGTTTCTGTTTGTATATCTTGCTATTACCATCATGTAGGCTCTCTTAGGTTATACACTTTGATGAGTTCTTCTCTTGCAGATTCCGAAGGCTTTAGGATTGAGAGCCTGAGGTTGTGATTGCACCAAGTTTGCAGCTTTATATGATCGTTATCTCCGTTCTTTAAATGTGGTATGGCAAAATGTCTTAGGAGATTACATCAATATTTTTGGAAGCGTTTCTATTAATTTTGGCACAAACCTTCTCAAACTGAGACACAATAAGTTCTACATTTGCCTCATGCAGTACCGTTTGGTTACATTGTCCTTCTGAGCCTTACTTTATTGATTTTGTGTATTATCAAAGAGAGAGGTTAGCTTTCTGGATAATTGTGGAGGAGAGACAGCATTGATGCCGCTGATACAGTTTCAGACATGGAGATTTAATAGCATCTGTTGATAAAATTAAGATGCCAAGAAAAAAATAAAATAATAAAGGTGTCAATCTTCCACTCCAATGTTTAAGTAATTACCTTCAGTGCAGGCTCTGTTTTCTTAAATGATTGTCTTTCAAGTGTTTTAATTTCATTATGCAGATTGCAGGATGATAAGAAGGGTAGAACCGGCAGTATGTGTGACATGCTTTTCATAGCAACTTCACATTCCTTGCCAAATTCATCTTCTCTCTTGACAACCATTGTCGGCAATTGAGTGACAAGGAGAGAGAAGACGTTGAGGTTGACATCAGATCTCAGCTAAGGTTCATAAATAAAATGAAACATAACTTTCTTATCTTTTTCTTTACTTCATGGTGGATGAGTATGAAGTCAGCTGGTACGTTGGATTTTACACTTGCAACTTTTAAGATTTTCTCGAACTGTTTATTGATGTTTTTGGAACTACTTGCAGTGATGGTATGAAGGGCCACTTGACCCTGTGTTTAGGGGAGACTATACCACCTATATTCAGGTCCCCAGCGAAAGCTATGGAGGGCATCTTAACCAACAAGTCATGTGAGATCACGGACCTAGATCAGAGGTTTATTCTAACTTTTAAAGTATCAGCTTGGAATCTTTCTCAGTCTCTCGCGCTCTTCTTCTTTCTTCTCCTATGATTAGCTGCGATTCCTTTTCATCTTCCTCTCTTGAGATTTCGGTTACGTTTGCCATCTCTGGCACCCATGCAACACCGTTTGTGGAGATTATGATTTGGCTTTCCATGCGAAGAAGATTTCCTTCTGGTGTTTAGTCTGAGATAATATCCTCAACTCCTCGAATGATTGCGTTGAAGACAGATTCAATACAACATCTAATGGTTCCAATCTTTGCAGCATTTATTTAACAGCGTATGTGAATTTTTTTGCGGTATTTAACTCGATGAAAAGATCATCCTGATGCTCTGTTATACTTATGTTTATATTTAATTTTTGCTGACATCTATATTATTAAAGCAGAAGTACATTTCAGTTTTATTTGGAAACATGGATTGCAGTTTTAAAAAGAGGTTTGTTTGGAAATATGGATAGCATTTTTAAAGAATAAATTTGTTTGGAAACTTAGATTGCAGTATATTAATAAAAAAATCAATGCACTTATGATTAAGAAAGATTAGAAGTCCATTATATTATGATAAACTATTTATATGGGATATTGTTAAAATTAATGAAAACATGTCAATCTAATTATCCAAAAACATATTTTGTCTAAAATAATCACAAAACAAAATTTAAACTTTATATACATATATCAAATCAAAATAATAATTTAAAGTTGAATTATATAAAAAAATGATTAACAATATATATATATATAGATATTCAAAATTTGATTTTTACTAAAATATTTTCCAATAACCATGATTTAATAATATAGATTGTTACAATTTACAAAATATTATCATTTTGAAGATGTGTTGAGCATAAAAAATTATGAATTTAAAGTTTCATGTTAATTTGTAATTTACTTGGTCATAGATAATTTTTTTCCTACGATTTCGCCATAAAATTTAGATATTATATTCCTACGATTTCCCAACTGATTCTTAAACCATCTCTTCAAGTAACGGATTAAATATAATTTAAAGAGTGATATAAATTTTGGAAAATATTAATGATCTGTTTAAAGCACTTAATGTTCGGAACTTCCTAATATATATGAGTATATTCCTAACGATATATTCCTTACCATATATTGTTTATTTTTTAAAAGATTTACCAAACTACTCTTTAAATGCAAAAAAATCGGATATATAAATATCTAACAATATATTCCTAACAATAGATTCAGTCATTTTAATAAGATTTTGTCACACAAATAATCTTAAAATTTCCTAAACAATCGGGCATATTCCAAAGAATATATATTTTTGTTTAAAATTTTTGAAATCGACTAACCTAATGCTATTCTTATAAATTGGAGCATCCATCTTCTGTTTTTTCTATTATATCAGAAAATATGTCTTTTAGAAGCGCAACTAAATCGTTTTTATTCTGCTATTATAGAGGATGAAGCAAGCATACTAACCGGTCGAAAGCTGCCGATCTTGATAGCTTTCCACCACTAAATCTATGATACTGAACGGCACTATTCATGTAAATCCGACGTGACTTTCAGTGTTGACCTTTCACATGCTTTTGGTATCTGTTTGACTTACATATTTTACTCATTAAAACTTTAGGTGGTACGGATCGACCAATATCTCACCATGTTGATGCATCTTTTTGGTACTCGAAAACAGGTTAGTCCTAACATTTTCTATATGCACTTCCGTTGTGTTTTAGAGTTTTTCTACTCATGTCGTCGTTTCATGTTTATTGGTTGAATAACTGAATTTGTTTAAATTGTATAAATTGCTGACTCACAATACTATAATTGTTATGTTTGACTTATGCCTTTATATGTGAAGGTATCAAGCTACCGAGAAAATTACTAAAAGAATATGTGCAGGAATGGTCAATTTTGTCTGCCAAGAGGTATGTGATACAAACATATTTGTTGCTTTCTGTATCATTTAAAATCATGAAATTATGAAAACTTATTTTTTTTTTACGCTTAAATTATCAAAACTTATAAAGTAGGATGTTTCGTGAAGAACTGAAATGATTTGTCTACTTATCCAGTTATTCCTGTTAAACACAACTATTTATATAGTTATCAAATTAGGCTTCGAAAAGAAAAAAAATTGTACTTCGAAACCTAAAAAAATATATTTCAACACAATATATATAAAATGGGGTGAATTATTTTACTAAATGTTATAATTATATTTCAACACAATATATATGAAATGGGGTGAATTATTTTCTTAAATGTTATAATTATGACTTTGTTTATAATATGGGTTAGTTAATAACTTAATTTTAAATATTTGTTTTCAGTGGTATTTAGAATTACTTTTCACATCGTAAAAGATAAGAATTCAAAATTAAAGATTTCATATTTTTAAAAATTTAAGAGAAAAATCAAAAATTTACACATATAATAAAATTAGAAAATAACAAATAATAAATAATTTTATCAAATTTTAAATATTTAAATTTTAAAATTTCTATAGAACAGTGGCAATAATTATATTCAGTATCTAAAAGCTTAACCATAAGAAAAGAAATTGAATACATAGTATTATACCAAACTGTAAGAAAAAATTATGTAAATTTAAGTTTTACTAAATAAAAATTTATAGATAAATAATAAGCTACTTATATACCATACTTTTATTTTAATAATTTCATTAAAAACTGCTAACACTAATACATTATTTTTATATATCTTGCTACCTGTATACTAATTAATGAAAGCAATATTAAAAGAGAATAACCAAGAAACACGGATCAAATGTTTTAAATCTTAACAAATTCGATTGAAAACATAAATGAGAATATCTCTAATATCTTCAGTCGCAAATAAATCTTAACCTAGATTTATTTACTCATATATATATATCGAACACAATTAGAAACTCTTCATAAACCTCTTATGCAATCTATCATTTTGAATTGATAAGTTAATATATTTTATTTTCAGTAAATATAAAACATGTATTCTAAAATTATAATATGTTGGTAGAATGGTTTAACATTAATAAACTTTATAATACATGTATAAAATTAATTTATCCTAAAATTTTATATATACAATAATTTTTATATAAACTGAAAAAACAAATCAAATTTTTCAAAGAAATCTAGCTTTGAATAACGGATCGGGATCATAATAAATTAAATACAAAATAATTCTCAAGTATGTTATTTCATGCATAAAATATTGGTTTAATCATCAAAAGAAAATTCAATGGGAAAAATTAAATACATAATAAGAAGCAACATATATGTATATATATATATATATGTGATATAGGTAATGATTTGAAATAATTAGTTAATTAACAGCATAAAAATAACGGATCAGGATCATAATAAATTAAATACAAAATAATTCTCAAGTATGTTATTTCATGCATAAAATATTGTTTTAATCATCAAAATCAAATTCAATAGGAAAAATTAAATATATAATAAGAAGCAACATATATATATGATATAGGTAATGATTTAAAATAATTAGTTAATTAACAGCATAAAACAATAAAATTATTGTATATGAAATAACGATATAAAATTTTAAATATATGAGTAATCTTAAAATATATACTAATTAAATATAAAATATATATATATACATATATATATACATGAAAATAAATACGACAAACACACTTAAACTGAAATAAGATCAAACAAATGAAAAAGTCAAACCTTTAATTGAATCGCTCGAGTATTTAAAAGATTAGGATTATATTTAAATTCGAAAAATAGTAGTATTTAGAAGAATACACTTTCAAACAAATGAACCAAGACTAACCTAAAAAATATACTATTTAAACTTTCAGTCTACAAATGTCATTACATAGGCTCAAAATTAAAAATAAAATTCGAACCCAGGCAGGACGCACGGGTCAAACTCTAGTCTATATTATTAAAGCTGAAGTACAAAATCAATATGTTTGGATACTTGATTAGTAGATTTAATGAAATCTGTTTGGAAACATAGATAGCATTTTTAAAGAATAAATTTGTTTGGAAACTTAGATTGCAGTATATTAATAAAAAATCAATGGGCTTATGATTAAGAAAAATTAGTTCATTATATTATGATCAACTATCTATATGGGCTATCGTTAAAATTAATGAATACAGGCCAATCTAATTACCCAAAAACATATTTTGTCTAAAATAATCATAAAACAAAATTTAAACTTTATCTACATATATCAAATCAAAATAATAATTTAAAGTTGAATTATATAAAAACTGATTAACAATATATATATATATATATATATATATATATATATAATCAAAAATGATTTTACTAAAATATTTTCTAATAACCATTATTCAAAAGTTTTGCATTTAAAAATATTGTTACAATTTACAAAATATTATCATTTTGAAGATATGTTGAGCATAAAAAATTATGAATTTAAAGTTTCATGTTAATTTGTAATTTACTTGGTCATATATAATTTTTATTATGAAATAAAAAAAACCTTTTATAATTTTAAGATATTTTCAAACTTGGGTAACAATAAAAATTATTAATACATCATTTGAAATATAAATTAACTCGAGATTTTTAAGATCCACAATTTATGGAGAATAATAAATATACTTACATTTTGATACACAATATCTTTCAAATTTGGAATATGCTATTCATATGTTCCTAAAGCTAATCTTAATCCTAGGTTCACGTACACGATTTCTCATTAGTATAAATATGACTTTGTTAAACGATTTTTAGACAAACCACTCATATTGTAAAAGTAGGTCGAGATTTTTAATATTTATGAGAATTCGATTGAGGTGGCTCTAGAGATCCATGGGATCTACGATAGGTTTGAGGTAGATGAATGGTTTTTAAAGAGTTTTTCTCATATACTTTCCAGATTATATTACAGAAAAGATTTTTAGAGACGAGAAACAAATCTGTCGGGAGTAGTGTTTTCTCTTTATGCATTTTGTTTTGAGGTTTTTTGTTCAGTTTTTTTTGCTTATTGGATATGTGTTTGAGGTTACTTCACTTGATTCACTATGGTTGGTACTTTTTCTTTTATTCTATTAAATGGTTTACTTGTGTTCATGGGGTTTTGGGGATCCAGTTAAGTGGATGGAGAGTCAAATATAAAAGGAACAAGAGGTTACAAAAATACTAAAAGGTTCCATGTTTTTCTGGAGACATAGTATCTCAAAGGAAGTACAAGAAAAGAAATCGGGTGGTCTATCTTGGTATATATTACATGTGTTTTTGATAGATATATGATACACTCTTCATTCAACATGTTTCTCAATGATCAAAGGTCTATGAGATGCAAGAATTTATGTGAGGTCCTTATTATGGGTTGACAGGTGTTCTTTTATTTTATTCCATACACAGCAAGTTATAAAACCTTTTAAAACATAAGTCTTACATACGTTGAAAGCACTACAACTCTATGTATATTAGAAAACCAACTCTATATATTTAGTAATCTATTTTATTTTATAAATAAAGATAATCATTAAAATAAAAAATATAAACAATCAACGAAAGTATATAACACACTTATATTATAAATAAAGATAAAACCTATGAAAAATTACATTTTACAAATATTTTAAAAATAAAATTTAAAAGGATATCGATCCCACGCTTTTAAAGCGCAGGTCAAGTATAAAATTGGAGTGTTTGGAAACATGGATTGCAGTTTAAAAAAGAGGTTTGTTTGGAAAGATAAATAACAATATTAATTGAGAATTGTTTGGAAACATAAATAGTAGTATATAAACTTTCGTTTATTTACATAATTAGTCATTTCATTTATAATAAATTAGGTACTTCCTTTTTGTGTTTTTTTTATTTACAGATTCTACCGCTACATTTAAAATCAATTTAAACTAAATAATTACAATTTCAAACTTATCTAAACAAATTGATATTCATGTATTAATTTGGCCAAACACATTTTTTTTCTTTACGGAATCATTTAGTCATACATATTCGAGTACCCATTTAGGTACGGGTCGTTTCTTTCGGGTATAGATTTTTTGGGTTTTGAAATTTCTTTTTAGGTGCTCTCTTTTTGTATTTATTTTTATTTACTGATTCTATCACTATATTTAAAATCAATTTAAGTTAATTAATTACAATTCCAAAACTTACCTAAACAAATTGATATTCATATATTGATCATTATTAATATTGTACAAATATTACTAAATAAAAAAATTAATATTTCGCTTAATTTAGTTAAACACATAAAAATAATAAAAATTATTTGTGTATGGAATCAATTATGCATAGACATTCGGTACCCATTTAGGTACGGATCGTTTCGGATATACGTTTTTAGGTTTTGAAATTTTTTCTAGATACTTCCTTTTGTATTTTTTTTATTTACAGATTCTAATACTGTATTTAAAATCAATTTAAATTAATTAATTGAAATTTCAAAACTTATCTAAACAAATCGATATTCATATATCTATCTTATTAATTTATAGATTCTTTAGTTGCCTAATTTTTTATATAGCTTATACTGAAATAAATATATTTGAACCGAAACAAAAATTAATATAAAAGTACTGTACATTTGGATTCAAAATCGTTTCTTCTAACAACAAACTACACAAATATGTTAATTTGTATAAAATTTAAATTACAATGTAAATATTTAATTAATATAGAAATATGTCACATTGTTTAAACAAAATATCAATATAAAGTATTGTACATTGACGTTCTAAAATCATTTATTTTAACAACAAACCAATTAAATATGTTGATTGGAGAGAGAATAAAACAAAGCCAGAAAAACACATACTCTACCAGAGAGACTCTATGTTTCAAATTTATTATAAAGAAAGTTTACTAAGATAAAATACATTCAGTAATTACAAACAAATAATATATTTCATAAAAGTGAAAAATAATATCCGCTCTTTCAAAGACGGGTCAAAACCTAGAAGATCAAACCTTACGGTTGAAATTTAATAAATCCGACAAAATAATTTGATAAATCCGACAAAAATTCTTAAACTGAAATAAGATCAAACAAATGAAAAAACCAAACCTTTAATTGAATCTCCCGAGTATTTAGAAGATTAGGCTTATATTTAAATTCACAGAATAGTAGTATTTAGAAGATTAGGCTTTCAAACAGATAAACCAAGACTAACCTAAAAAGGTATACTATTTAAACTTTCAGTCTACAAAGGTCGTTACATATGCTCAAAACTAAAAATAAAATTCAAAACCCGTGCGGGACGCACGGGTCAAAATCTAGTTATATGTTACACGACAAGTTCATAGGTCTTTTGAACAATTACTTTATATTCACTTAAACAAAACTTTATACTGAATCATATAATTTTTATTCATATAATTACCAAAAATCAAAAACATATATTGTTAACAAAAAGGTTAACAAAATTTTATACTGAATAGTATATTCCATATATGATAAAAAAATTTATCAGATTTACTACTAATATTACTTATAAAACTAAATTTATTTTTAAAAAAAAAAAATTTATGCATAGTTTTCCAAAGATTGGATCAGTCGAAATTAGAGACAAAGTACATATCAACTGCAAAGCACATTAATTTTTATGTACTACACCAATAACAATTATTTTTTGAGTTTATGTTGGTCAAAAACAGAAACAAAAATATAGCGTCTCCATGTTATTTATTTGCCTATCTCATTTTACTCAAAACATATATATTTCGTAAACTTCACATTTATACAATACATTAGTATGTTAACTATAAATCAAATACGTGTCCACCATAAAAAAATCCAAAAACTTATATGAATAAATCGCATCACATTAATACAATAATGTATTTATTTTTTTGAAACTCATTAATACAATATTGTCGCTAACAATTAGTTCTGTTCAGATATTTCGGATATGGGCCATTCTAATTAAATATCTGATATTTTAGATAAAATATCAAATAATTAGGATGATTTGGATAAAATCCTGGATATTTTAGATAATTTTGGATATTTTGAATAAAAATATCCGAACACTTTCCGATACTTCCGGGTAGTTTGGATACTTTGTAGTAGTTTAGCTTTTTTCAAATACTTTTGGATACTTTAAAAAAATTTTATATGTATATATTTAGTTATGTTATATATATATATATATAATTAATACTTTTATATATTTATATATTCATTTGTTTGGTTTGGTTCCGATTTGGTTATTTCAAATATATTAAATCAAAATGGGTTTATTGATATATAAACTGAGCTGACTTTTCTTATGAGAACAAAAACGTTAATGGAAAATTAGTCAACACAGTTTTAAAAATAGAAAAATTAGTTAACAAATAATAATTTATTGAACATGCATAATGTAGTTCAGTGATATAAAAGTTCCAATAATAAAAAGAAACATTTATAAAAAACAAAAGGGAGGAAAATTATTTATGCTATTTTCTCTTTACTTTCATCAAATTTAAATAAAATTAACAAGAAAATGATTGAAAATCAGAACCAGAAATTAACACATAATCATAACAAATAATTTAAAAAATAAAAAGTTTAGAAAATAAAATATGATATTATAAATAAAACAAAATAAAACGTACAAAATTAATGTGATTTCTTAAAAAATTTCAAGCATACATTTGATATTTATATAAAAATAGTACATATTTTCAGAGTCTAAACATAAACCACATTATAAAAAAATTTGACAAGAGACACATAAAATATAAATAAAAATAGATTACTTAACATAAAATATATTAAAAATCTAATCTATCAAAAAAAGAACATAGCCCTATTAAGCCATCTTTAAAACCGCATTAGAAAATTTAACTTGACTCAATGAAATGAAGTTAAATATTTTATCGTCAAACAATTTCAATCAAAATAAGTCATGAAAAATAAACAAGAATAGTGATTCATACATAATAGCCCTGTTCGTTTTTAGACGCGGCGATAACAATGTGCGATCAAAAAATAACAAAGGTTACGTCAGCAACTCATTAAAAAAAAATCGTTTGAAGACATCGCGACTCAACTCATACACGGAACAACTGCCGCCGGCGACCGTAACAATGTCGCTGTCTTTTTACAGCGGCTCAATTGGTAGCGTCTGTTGTTAAATGACGGTGCCGTGAAATTTTGTCATTTCCTTTACAATTTTTGGAACGCTGACGCTGCCGCAGCATCTCCAAAAAGAACAGCACTAATATATAAAATACTAATTCAAAATTATGATGCTTTCTTATAAATCCAAAAACGCGACTACGAGACTTTACGTCGACCTTATTATCACCGATCTTGAGGCAAGTAATAGGCCTCCAACTACAGAAGAAGAAGATAATACATGCATTGTATGCTTTGGAAATTACAACAATGGAACCTACTTATGCTCTCTTACTTGCGGTCATATTTTCCATTTCCGATGCATTGATCAATGGTTTCATACAAACATAAGCCATCCTATATGTAGGAAAAGTCATCTATAATTCAGCATTATTACAATTTATAAAGGGGTTTCTTATGCTCTAATTGTCAGTTTCATTTATATACTGTTTTTGATCTTCGTTTTAATTTTCAAAAAAATATATAAATTATTTTCCTCATTTCCTAATATGTTCCATTGCCACAACTAGGTTCTTACCAAAAAACAAATAAAAATCATATATGAACAAAACTTCATTACACAAGTTTAAATTCAGATTAGTCTCTAAAATAAAATTTCAAATACCGTTCCTTCTATATATTGTCCACATATAATTATGTTTTTTAAATAAAACATCAACTTTACTTTATGTTTAAATTTTAACTAAATTAACTTTGTTATGACTATCGGTTTTTTATTCTACTTTATTATATCAATTAGTCACAACCCCTTATAATATTCCACTTTGAACTAACTAACTTCAAACCAAAGTAATACACTACGGTCGCTAACCAGTATCAAATGGATCAGCAAAAATATCATTTTCTTTCAGCATATTTTTTATTTTCATATTTTTGAACATATTTTTTTTACTAAATCTATAAAATGATTTGTAAATTCATGTAAAGTAAAACATGCTAACCCGACGCGTAGCGCTGGAACACCACTAGTAATACCATAAAGAATATTTTATTGATCACTTATCTCCATTTTCTAAATCATAGAAAATATCAAAAAGTAAGATTTTTATATAATATATAGATTTATAAAATATCAGAAAATAAAATCACTCACGAGTATATGTATACAAAATTATTTTCATTTACTATTTGCATAATATACAAAGTGTATGTATAAGGTTTAGAAAGTACATAATATACAAACTGTCTGTGATATGAGTAAAGCTTACGACCGCCTAGAATGGTCCTTCATTCGAAAAGTACTCCTACTATTGGGTTTCTTTACTGCCTGGACTGAGCCGATCATTATGTGTTGCAGTTCAGTCTCGTATTTGTTTCTCATCAACGATTCAGCCCATGGAAAGGTCCTGCCATCGAGAGGAATCCGACAAGGCGATCCGCTATCGCCATATATCTTCATTCTCTGCAGTGAAGTTCTTTCGGGACTCTGTTCAGTGGCCCAGCGAAGTGGACATCTCTCTGGTGTTCGCGCTGCTCGAAGAGCACCCCGGATCAATCACCTACTGTTTGCCGATGACACTATGTTTTTCCTTAAGACGGATGAGGAAAGCTGTGATACTCTCTTGCACATTCTCCGGAGTTACGAGCAAGCCTCGGGACAGATGATTAATGCCAACAAATCTTCCATCACCTTCTCGACTAAAACGCCTCAGGAGACACGTTCTCGTGTCAAATCTTGCCTTGGGATTGTCAAAGAAGGAGGGTTGGCAAGTACCTCGGTCTCCCGGAACACTTCGGCCGGAGGAAGAAAGATCTTTTCACCTCCATTGTGGATCGGATCCAAGTCAAAGCTAATAGCTGGTCGACGCGGATGCTCTCCCCTGCTGGTAAGCTAGTGATGATCAAAGCTGTTCTATCTGCTATTCCCTCACATGCGAGCACCTGCTTCGAACTCCCGCTAAGCCTATGCAAGCGCATCCAATCAGCTCTTACTAGATTCTGGTGGGACTCAGCTGATAAGAAGAAAATTTCTTGGGTAGAATGGAGCAAGATTACATTACCAAAACTTATGGGAGGGCTTGGTATTAGAGATATCCATCTCTTTAATATTGCTCTGTTGGCCAAGCAAGCCTGGCGCCTAATCTCAGCTCCAGACTGTCTCCTCTCTCGTGTTCTTATAGGAAAATATTGCCAAAACTAGAACTTTCTCGAAGTATCTCCAGCTGCATCGGCGTCCCATGGGTGGAAGAGTATTCTCAAGGGACGAGACATACTGATCACCAATCTGGGCAAAGTAATCGGAGACGGAAACTCAACCAAAGTTTGGAAGGACCTTTGGATTCTAAACGACAACATTGGGCGACCTTTTGGACCACCAAAGGAGATGGACCAGGATCTCATGGTTGCTGACTTGTTAACTCGAGGAAATAATGAGTAGAATGTGTCTAAAGTCCAATCCTTGTTCCCTCTCATCTCGAAGGAGATTCTCAGTATCTCACCAAGTTTGTTAGGAGCCAGCGATGCTTATGTCTGGACGCCCACCAAAGATGGAAGCTATTCAACCAAATCAGGATATGCTGTAGCGATGAAGAACATGCCAACTCTCGACGATGTATCAGATCATCACTCAAGTTGGAATGGACAAAGAAGGTCTGGGGATCACCCTGTCTCCCTAAAATCAAGCTCTTTATGTGGAAATTAATCCAAGGTGCTCTGGCCCTAGGAGCTAATTTGGAAACTCGTGGATGCGGACCTGTTCTATGCCCGCGTTGCGGAGAAAGGAAACTGCAGAACATCTTATTCTTCATTGCAGGTTTGCAAAAGAAGTCTGGGCAGATGCTCCTCTACATCGTATGGTTGAGTTTGATCAGCTTTCGTCCTTAGAGGAAGCTCTGATAGTCGGGATCAAGTTGCATTGTCTCCCCCCCAACGAGAGTAATGTCACCTGTTTTTCTCTGGATCTGTTGGAGCTTATGGACAGCGAGAAATATTCTCCTCTTCGAGAAAAAGTATCTCACACCATTCAAAGTGATCCACTCTGCAGTTAGGAGTGCGAGAGAATGGAGTCTGGCCGAACCGACGATACAGAGTACAAGCATCATTACCGTTCCGGCTCATCGGCCTGCAGCACCAATTCACACAGGGAGTCATGACTGCGTCTCAATCTTTACCGATGCAGCACGGCATCCTATTGATGGAGCTACAGGCTGTGGATGGATCATCAAGGATTCGAATCTGAATACTACTCAGCATGGCTCGAGATGCTTCGACTAAACTCCATCGGCCCTAGTAGGGGAAGGACTAGCAATTCATCTGGCGCTCACACACGCTCTGGAATCTGGTTTCTCTAAAGTCTGTTTTCAGACTGTCAGGTGCTCATTAGAGTACTATCTTCGAAGTTATCACCGGTAGAGCTCTACGGAATCGTCCGAGACATCGAAATCTTATCTTCTTTGTTTGATTGTTTCTCCCTGTCTTTTATTTCTAGATCCTTAAACTCTGAGGCAGACTTTCTCGCCAAGACTGCTGTTTGTAATGTTGGTTCCTCCACTTGATGACTTTCTTGTGGTTTTAAGTTAATTTAAGTGTTTGTGTTCAAAAAACATAAATACAAACTGTCTGTATAAGGTTTAGAAAAGATGTCCAAGTTATTTTCGATTCTATAATTAATCAGTATGCGTGTTTGTAAATATTGTTTCTATTAGTATTGGAATGCTCTGATTTTTTATACATATTAGATTTTGTTGTGGTTAGTAAAAGATTACAATCTTTATGTTTAAGGTATAGCTAAAATTTTTGGAATCAATAATTATACATTGATCATGTCATGAATATTAAGAAAAATTTTAGGAAGTAAAATATATTGTTAGTTTTCTAATCGTAAAAAAAAATATATCATTTTTCAATATCTCATAAACTAATGAGTAATAACATTTTTAAATATCTCCTACAATAATCGTGAAAATTGTATCCTAATCACTTTAGCATAGTAACATTTATTAGTTATTTTAAATAGAAATTTTCATATTTTTCCATTACTATTTATACAGATAAACGCATATGATTTACGGTTTGTAAAGAGCTCTGACTTATCATTTTCTACTTGATCCAAGTATCAATTAATGAAAGTGTTTCAATAGGACAAAACGAAATGATGAATCAACAGATTCACGATTTTTCATGTTAAAACAATTTTATTATTCATCAATATCATGCTTAAGTTATTTGCCTCTCTCAAGTTCAAATTAAAAGAAAGACTTTTCTTTTCGGTCGACATATCCAGAAAAAAAAAATATCCAGGAAAATTAAAAAAAAAAAACCATAAACGAAAAAATCTTAAAACAACAACGATATTTATTTTTCAGTTCAAAAAATAAAAACAACGATATTTAAGGTAGTTAAATTAGGATAGGTTGATAATGTTTTAAAATAACTGTATTTAAGACCAGTGGCATGAGATTGTAAATATTAAGAAAAAACTTAGGGTTAATTTTTAATTGTACTTCAGTTTTAATAGATTAGACGCCCTAAATTTGTAAGCTCATTTTTCAAAAAAAAAAAAAAATTTCCTACACTTTACATATTTACTAGGTGACCGGTTCGCACCCTGTGCGGGCATAAAAAAATTCAAAATATGGAATAAATAGTGTATAGTTTTAGAAGTTACTGATTTGATATTATCACTCATTAGAATTGTATTGTATATGTGTTGTAATTCTCTATTTTAGGTGAATAATATATTTATGTTTATACTTTTCGTTAAAATTATGTAGACATATTTAAAGAAAATATAATAAAAGTCAAAATATTATCAATAAATAATATAAATTAAGAAGTACAATTCTCGATAAAGAAAAAAAAATCCCTCGATCATTTCACGGTCATAAATTAATGTAACTATAATTTAAGCAATTATAATCAGTGTATTACCGGTTTAGGAGGTAAAGCAGTAAATTCCTCAATCATTTTACGGTCATCAGTAGCCAATCGAACAATATACTGAGAGCTCTTTCCTTTGATGTTATCAGATTCAACTGAAATTTCAAAAAGAATTCTCTTGCCAAAAAGGTCGCTAACTTCTTCAGGTAAGAACTCGGGAGCTTCATTCTACCATTACATAGAGATAGGTTAAACAAAAGAATGTTATTTGGCAAATTATTGGACACTATTAATTTTCCAAAAAGTAACTCATTGTAGAGTTCAGCGGCTGTACGATGCACAATTAATTAAGCATTGATATCAAACAAAAGAAAGTTTGCTTCACCAGAATCGTCTTTAACATGGGCAATTAATTTGAACCTGAAACCACAAGACTATAATGTCAATCATATATACATTAATATATTTCATTCTCACAAAGGCATTCAAAATAACTCAGTTAAGTTCGAGGAAGATCTGAAAATATTTAGTATTAACTCTCCCACTTGATCAACCTGCAGTACGTCCAGAGCATAGTTCAAGTTCCGAAGTAGATATTCTTGTTTCGTAAACTCATTTAAACTCGAGGATGATCTAAATAATTACACATTCCGATCTGGAGATGTGCTTTATTTTCAAAACCAAAAAGATTGACTAACGTTTTGCTATTTCAAAAATACGAATTTTTCAAAAATACTAATTTTTACAGAAATATTTTTTTTGACTGCCGTAGTTCACAAAGGCATTTTTAGGTCCACAAACTAATCTAACCGTTGGTCACAAAGGTATTTTAATACATTAATATACTTCATTGTGTAACACTAAGAATATAATACCTGTATATAACGTCAATGTGTTCTTTATCACATGTATTGCAGAAGAACAAGAGACGAGTATCATCATCAACATTGGTTGTAGGTATTACTTTTTTGTTGTGGTATTTACAACTTAGATATTGCCATCCACGTTCAGCATCTATGCTTTCAATAGTGCCCAAGATGACAAAAGTCCCAACCTATTCGCCAATGAAAATATGTTAAAATCAACATAGGATTGATAACAAAGGGAATTAAATCATGTGGAAAGGATAATAAAATGGAGGGTTTAGTTTATATACTATCAATGATCTCTCTTATGGTTAGCCTCTCATTAAGAACAAAAAACCTAGCACAAACAGATGTAGCAGTACCAACAAACCATTGGGTACTATCGTTGTTTGTAAGAGCAAGTGAATCATTAGGGAGACTGCACAATCAAGTAAGCCATAATATCAAAATGTTTTAGTATGTTGTCAAGTTACTGAACATAAAATCAGATTAGCAAACAAAAGCTGTCAAACTGGAGACTTACCTTGCTTTAAACTGGTCAATAAAATCCAGTGTTGGGTTGAGCAAAATATGGGTTGAATTATACTCGCTAGATATGGAGTAAGCACCTACAATATTTAGATTTTATTAACATGTTATGCAATTAATAATTTTAGATACATAGTTGTAATATATACCTTTCCACTCTTTAATAGAAGAGAACCTGATAACACAAATACTCATTGTGGACATGTTAATCATACTGTAATCGTATACGTGTTTAGCATAACGGTCCCACAGAGTACACATCATCTTCACATTACTGTATAATATAAACTTAAGTTAATAAATAGAATATAAAAGTTTAGCTAGCAAATAGAAGGAAAAGATACAGTATTTAAACTTACTTTTGGTCATATAACTCAATCAAGAGCCTCAAATTGTCTTTTCCTTTTATCACTTTGTTTTCAAGAGACCCGAAGTTAACTATTTGGCCAATAACATCTACATAACAAAGGTCACAAAAATCAACCACAAGTTAAATCCCAAAATATAAGTTACACTGACACAAAAAATGGTAAAAATTGACTCACCAACCAAACGACTGTTATCAAGCTTTCCACCAACAATATCATTGTAATCCGCAAAATACTTCTCCGGAACTTCACTTGGAAAATCATCAGCTTTTCCAACAAAAGTTGTTTGAAAGAAGCCAATTTTGTGCGGATGCACGGTTGTCCGATAATCACCAACAGCATCGTACAATTTGAATAAATGGATGACCTTCGCATCGCCCTCGGTTAGTTTCCCTTCCAATTGTTTGATGAGCTATTCACCAACTGAAGCATGAATTCTTGTCCCCTGATTGAACATATTAAAGTTATATGAGTTAAATAGTAAAAAAAGAATAAAGACGATTCTGTGTTGTAAAAAATGTAGTAATATCATTACTTTCTTCTTTATCAACGAAAACAGTTTCGATGGTGTTTCCGGATTCTTTGTTATAATTTCTCCACAAGCAAAGAATCCTAACCTCAATACGCCATGTATCTTTACACTGTTTAATTGCCTAATATAAGAAACTCGGTTTTTGGGGGCTTGAACCATTGCCATTGTTTTTAAAAACTGTTATCAAAAGAGAAATATGTTTGTATTGTATTGTATTGTATGTAAGACCTTGGGAGTTTCTTTATATATAGTCGACCTTACATGTGGGAGAGTTATTAGGGGGATATATTTCATAATAAATGATGTTTAGGAAATATTTTTCACAATAAATAATGAAATAGATTAAATAAAGATATCAACATTATATTATCATAAGCTGGTTTGCAATAAATATATAAGAACTTGCGCAAGTAATTCATATTTAAAATAAGATAAGTCATTAAAAATGAATTAACAATTTAGAAACATTACGGTAAATTGCATTTAAAAATGTAATAAATATGATAGTAACTTGCGCAAGAAATCTTTATTCAAAATAAGGTAACTTGCATTTAAAGAATGCATAAGTTACTAATCAACTTGCGCAAGTAATACAAAATAAGGTAATATAAATTACTTGCGAAAGTAACAAAAATTACATCTTAATCCCAAATACCCAGTATATGTGGGCTTTTCTAAATCGATAATAGTTTTGGGTTTTTCTAAACAGGCTATAGACATTATATTTTATACTAAATCTTACAGATACATTGGCCCAAGAAAACTGAAAGATTGAGAATAACTTACCTCAGAATAAGCTCGTCCCAGTTATTGAAACCGGCATTGATCAGGTTCTCGATAGTGATAACCATGTGGTTCTCTTCGCCCTGTAAGCAAGATGAATTTGAACCCCAAATCTTTATCAAACTTCATATGATCAAAATCAGCCAACCTGTAACAAATTCCAAAACAGATTCTTCAACACTTTAAACTATATCAAAGATACTTTCCTCAAGTCTCCAGACAAACAAGCAAAATCAATGACACACGAGACCTATCTAAAATACAATGACACCTAAAGGAAAAACATTATCCCAACAAAAAAAATCATCCCATAAGTCGCTTATGTGAGAAACAATGCAATCATTTAAAGGTCAAAACAGAGACTAAAGAGGCTTCATGATCTATGTTCGGTCATAACAATTTTTTCGATACTTGAAGCTAAAATCAATGAAGTTACAACCGAAATATTACCTCAGGCTCAGCTTCAATGGGTGCTAGAGAGAGTGATAACCCAACATTCTCTGTTAAAAAAAATCATCATAATGAAAACAAACGTTTTGTTATTCGAACACACTAAAGTTAACATTACCTGGTTTGATAATGTTGCTTGGTAATAACGACATGAACAGAGCCGAGATAAAGAGAACCGAACTCCCGACCAGACTCTAGATAAAACCCGAGCCATCCGTTTGAACCATCATTGTGGAAGTCCATCCTCAGATTAGCGTTGACTCTCTTCACATTCTCTTGCCTGAAAATGGCTCATTCTTGAAAGAACGGATCGTCATCACTCCGGCTCTGCTCTCTGAGAAATGATGGATCACTGGTGCTTTGGTGAATGATTTAAGCAACCTTAAAATCTCTGGAGGAAAAAAAAGTAGCCAAAGAGAAGGCTCTATCTACTTTGTTTAATCTAGACCGAAATGCTTCCACTTGTTTTTGGATCCCGTTACATACCCTGTTATTGACCTAGAATGAAAAGGAGAGAGAGTAGATATAAATCCACAATATGCAGGAAACTTAAGATAGAGGCTTGTTCACAAAACGTACCATATCATTAACCATATCAATCACTGGACGCTTGCTTACTCCCTGGCATCAAGAGAACAACGCAACCTCCAATTCGTAACCCTAGCCCTCACCGGAATCACCACGAGGTTATGAAAATACTTATCAATTTCTCGACCAAGCAGTTCTTGGTACAGTATCGGGCCAAAAGAAACAAGCGGTCGTGCACAATTTTTAATTTCTGATTTTGATCTAGCTTCACTCGCCTTCTCAAAGATCTTGCCGATCCACCTCTCGAACTCCCCTGGTTCTGCTCCGCCTCTGTATTCACCATATCAATCTAATCCCCAAATCCAATTAAAAAGATCAAAGGGAATATATGAAAAAATCCCAAACAATTGTTAAGAAATGTGAAAAGTTTTGTTCTTGTAATTGAGCGACAAAAGCGTAGTCTTTTTTAGTTTATTCCTTTAGCCTGTTTGGCTATGTAAATTAATAAGTTCTAGTTTAAGTGTTCGGTGATGATTAAAAAAAATTTAAAAAATCGACTAATAAGATTATAAGAAATTTCCTGAGAGTGTCTGTATAATTGCCACGTCATGAAGAGTTACTAAAGTGACTTCTCATTTAATATATAGGGGGATAACCTGCAAGTTGTAATTTGTCAACAAATCAATATAGTACTTATGGGATAATGGGACGAGATATATCTTAGATTTTGCTCTGGTATGAATTGTGATATATAGATAACAGTAAATTTACAACTTAAATTTTTATAATCCACTTTGAATAAGTATTAAGTTGTGTTTGCTATCACATTTCTTAAGAAACTCCAAAATGTATAACATACAACCTAAAATAATATTTTGGTGATAGGCTCTAATGTATCTATATTTTTTTCTTTTCGTAATCAATTAATTCATGTAGAGTTTAATTATGTTGGCTGTCATTTTTTGATGAAAATCCAAAATATAATACATATAACTTTCTTAAAAATGGTAAAAGATTATGATGTTTCTATAATTCTATATTCTGATATCGAATATATATGTCGACATGTGAGTTCTCAGAGTTTTTCCTTCGTCTTAAAATCAAGCTGCTACATTCGGTTTTGAAACTCTTCTCAATTCTGATTTCATGGTGTGTTTTTTTAACTCGAAAATTCATTTATTGAAAAGATAAAAGGTGGAGTACATAAGTTGGCGGAAAATAAAGAATTCCCCAGAGAAAATAGCCAAAAAGAAAGAAACATGATACATCTAAACCAAGATAAACTATAGATTTTTAACACTAGACAAGTAACATATAGAGAGACAATGGAACTAGAACTGGGACTGATATGATCCAATAATTATTCACCACCTTTCCAAAAAAACACGGTAGTAATAGAGCTGAACTAAGGAACAAATGTCTTGGGCGGTCCCAACCATGAAGGGAACATCACCAAGCCAAACTAGAAACAGCAACATCAGAAACAATCGCAAGGTCAAATCTACACCAACTCCAGCAGCTACTATCCATCCGAAACTTGCATGACCAGAACCCACCACTAAAACTAAGTTACAAGGACCAAAGAACTTGAAATACCACTTGGAAAAACGTTAAAGAAGAACACCAGCTCTTGTACGCGGACACTCGCAAGACAGCCAAGTGACCTACAGAACAAAGACTGCCCACCTCCTTGCAAGAGAAGAGCCGAAAAACAAGTCAGTTGGTTCGTCTAGACTTCATGGTGGTTTTCTTATCGATTTATAATGCAAATTCATTAAAAAAATTCTAACCATCAAAACCACCAAATAAATTGATAGAGTATTCGTATCACTTCTCCAATGAATCTCTCAATACTCAATCCAGATCTGAATAATACCTTTCTTTGATTATGTAAACAAGATGATTACACTTAAAGATCTAGCAATTGAGTAACCGCTGGCCTCACCCAGACGATACACTCCTCAAGTCGTATGACTCAACCAAATCCAAAAGCTAACTTCTAACCGCCACACTCGGCTTATTTAAACAAAACAAACGAACAAGTAAAACAAACACCCTGGGTGAACTAGAGTCTCTCTTTATTTTGAATTATTTCATTTCTCTTCTTCTGCTTCTACTCCTTCCCGCCACCTTTCTCCTTCCTCACATAGACTCTTGCTAGCTTATCAATACCCCCCGCCCCGTCACTCAGCTTGCCCTCAAGCTGGAACTCAGGAAGCTGACGACGAAACTCATGAATTTCCAGCCAAGTTGAATCTGTACGCGGCAATCCCTTCCACACCACCAATACTTCCAATGTACCCTTCTTATTATAACGAGTGTTCACTATCTCCAATGGCGTGATCACAATTTCCTCAGTATCCGGAACCAACTCAGGCAATGGCAGCACGACATGATCTTTGCCCAACACTGCTTTCAGTTGTGATACATGAAAAACAGAGTGAATTTTGGCATGATCCGGAAGTTTCAATCTGTATGCGACTTGCCCAATCCTCTCCAGTATTTCATAAGGACCAAAATACTTCGCAGACAACTTCTGACAAACTCTTCTTGCCACTGATTGTTTCCTATAAGGCCGAAGTTTCAGAAACACCAATTAACCAACCTCAAACTCCACATCCCTCCTATGTTTATCAGCATTGTTTTTCATCAACTGCTGCGCTCTCTCCAATTGCTTCTTAATTTCTACCAACATCGCATCTCTCTCAGTAAGCATCGCATCCAAATCTCCGTTAGAGGTCGATCCCTGTTCGTAACGTATCAGATCTGGCGGATCTCTTCCATACACAACCTTGAATGGTGATGTTTTCAAAGCAGTATGATAAGAACTATTGTACCAAAGTTCAGCCCAATGTAAGAATCGATACCATGTACGCGGATGACTGGAGGCAAAGCATCTCAAAAACGACTCCAAACAACAATTTAGGACTTCCGTTTGCCCATCTGTTTGAGGGTGGAACGAAGTGCTAAACTTCAGCTTAGTGTCAGCTAGCCGAAACATCTCACGCCAAAAAGAGCTCAGAAAATTTTTATCACGGTCTGACACAATCGACTGAGGAAAACCATGTAGACGCACTATCTCTCCCACGAACTTCTTAGCTACGTCCATGGCGTTAAACGGATGTTTCAAGCCCATGAAATGAGCATATTTACTCAGTTGATCCACCACTACCAAAATCACATTAAATCCATGGGATGCTGGCAACCCTTCTACAAAATCATGGATAAATCTTCCCAAACAGCAAGCGGAATTGGTAGAGGTTGTAGCAAACCAGCAGGCGAGAGTGTAGAATATTTATGAGTTTGACTAGTCTGACACTCTGCAACATACTTGTGAACGCGTTTATAAAGACCCTCCCAGTGAAACCATTGTTGGATCCGCTTCACCGTCCTCAAAACGCCTGAGTGTCCTCCTCGTAAGATATCATGACACTCAGATAATATGATCGGAATCAGTGTTGAAGACTTAGGTATCACCAACCGTCCCTTATACCAAAGTCGTCCTGCAACTACTGAGAATCCAGAACGCAACAATTCACCATTCTGAATTTGAGCAATCATATTCTGAATTGTTTTATCTTCTGCAATTTCCTTTTATAACTCCTGGACTTGAATCACCGATGGAATTGTACAAGCAAATAACATATGTTGATGATCAATCCTCGACAAGGCATCCGCTGTGTGATTATCAACACCAGGCTTGTACGTGATATCAAACTCGTACCCAAGAAGCTTTATCAACCAACATTGATACTCCATACTAACCTCTCTCTGCTCCAGAAAAAATTTCAAACTCCGCTGATCCGTATGAACCACAAAACGCCGTCCCAATAAGTAATGCTTCCATTTACGAATAGCCATTACTACTGCAATCAACTCCCTCTCGTATATCGGTTTCATTTGTTCTCTAGCGTTCAACCCATGACTAAAATAAGCTACTGGTTTCTTGTCTTGCATCAGGACTGCACCCACACCAAACCCTGATGCATCAGACTCAACCACAAATTGCTTACTAAAGTCAGGAAGGGAAAAACCGGTCCTGACATCATCGCAACTTTCAGTGTGTCAAACGTTTTATGTGCTTCCTCAGACCAAGCAAACTGATCCTTTTTTAACAACTCTGTTAGCGGTGGAGCTAAGCTGCCATACCCTTTGATGAATCTTCTATAATAACCTGTCAGCCCAAGAAACCCTCTCAATTGTTTCACTGTCTTCGGTGTCGGCCACAGTTTCATTGCCAAGGTCTTAGCTGCATCAGTTGCAACTCCTGCTTCAAAAATAATGTGACCAAGGTACTCTACTTGCCTCTGTCCAAATAGACACTTCTTCTTGTTTGCAAATAGTTTCTGCTCTCTGAAAATCGTCAATACAACCTTCAAATGTTGTATATGCTCCTCCAAACTGCTACTGTATATCAGGATATCATCAAAAAATACTAATATGAACTTCCCCAAATAACGCCTGAAGAGATCATTCATTAGATGTTGGAATGTTGCTGGCGCATTAGTCAAGCCAAAAGGCATAACTAGGAATTCATAGTGACCATCATGGGTTCTGAATGCCGTCTTCTCAACATCTTGTGGCTTCATTCGAATCTGATGATACCCTGCAGTAAGATCCAATTTCGTAAAGATCACAGCTCCTTTTAACTCATCCAGTAGTTGATCTATCATTGGAATTGGAAACTTGTCTGCCACAGTAGCTTGATTCAGTGCTCTGTAATCTACACAGAACCTCCATGACTTATCCTTCTTCTTCACCAAGAGCACAGGACTTGAAAAAGGGCTGTGACTAGGTCATATAATCCCCGAATCCAACATTTGAGCTACCAATGTTGTCATTGTTTCCTTATGCGCTTGTGGGTACCTGTATGGTCTCACAATGATGGGCATAGTGTTCTACTTGAGGATAATTTGATGTTCATACCCACGTATCGGTGGTAACCCCGACAGTGTAGCAAAGACATCTGTGAACATTTTGAGGACTTCCTCCAGTTGATAGGGAACTACTGACGCTGTCTCTGGTACCACACTCTGACTGTTAAACCAACTTTGTAGTACAGTCTCTGTTGTCGCTTGAATCGGAAACAATGATTGCAATGTACTCGTCTGATTATGCAACTCACGTTCACCTTGTAATGACACCCATCTACCTTCATGTTTAAACCTCCACTCTTGACACTCCCAATCAATCTCACACTTCCTCAACGTCCTTAACCATTGTACTCCCAACACCATATCCACTCCACCTAACTCCAACGAAATGCAATCAATTCAGAAATGTAGTCCTTGTAGCTCCATCTCAATGTTCTGGCAAACCCCACTGCCGTTCACCAATATCCCCGTGCCTAACAAGACTTGTAAATTGGGATTGACCAGCTCATTCAGTTTCGCCTTCTTAATGAATTGAGGAGCGAAAAAATTATGAGAAGCACCGCTATCAATTAACACAACCATCGGTGTCTTTCCCACCAGACCTCTCAATTTTGTCGTCGTTGGTGAATCCATTCCTAAAAAAGCACACAATGATATCACCATCATTTGTGTTGGCTGTTCACCCTCTGTTAGCAACTCAGCTTCCCAACATTCTTCTGAAATTTCCACTTCTTCACCATTTATCACAGTTAAGATCTTTAACTCTGGACTGCCACATATATGCCCTTTATACCACTTAGCTCGACACTTAAAACAGAGCTTCAGCCGCTTCAACTCAGCCAACTCCGACGGTGATAAATGTTGACGTTGTTGAGTTGTGTTCTGCTGAATAGCCTTAGTTGCCTCCACTGCTTTCAACTTATCATTAGAGAGCTGGTGATTTGCCTGTTTTGGCGCAGAATAATACTTCTGTTGACGTCCTTGGCTAGAAACCTAATCAGCCAATATTTGACAGAGGACACTCGACTCCATTTTAAGCACAGCAGCAATATGATTTCTCAATCCCTTGGGTTCTTTGAGTTTAATCACTTCCTTCATCTCTTGCTTCAAACCAGTATAGAACTTACTGATCAGATTTGCTTCATCGATGCCTTTTACTTGATTAATGAGAGACTCAAACTCACTCACATATTCTTGAATTGAACCTGTTTGTCTCAAGGCACACAATCTATTTCTTGATTCATCATCCAAGGATTCAACAAACCTCTCCAACATACGCCTCTTAAACTGCGACCAACTACTAAATGGTTCTTCTTCCACCTCCCACAAAAACCAATTCAGTACCGGACCTGTAAGACTCAGAGAGATCAACTCAAGCTTCTTCCTCTCCGTATAACGAGCTACATGAAAGTATCGTTCTACTTGACAGATCCATGATTAAGGCATTACTCCATCGAAGTAGGTAACTCAATCTTCTTCACTAAACTCTCACGCGTTACAAACATCTCTCCATTCTCCCGCTCATCCTCAAACTCAACTTCCATATCATTACGCGTATGAGGATTAGGTACCTGAGATCGCGAAGGATCGTCGACTGCTTTACCTTGCGCTAACTCAGGACACGTTCGCTCCGCCATCTTCTCCATCATTGTTCTAATTGAACCGAGCTTCGATTCCATGCGATCGACTCGTTCGGTTAGATCTGAGTTCGCTTTCGCCACCGACGCGAGTCCGCCGTGTAGCGCCACCACTTGTTGTCTCGATTCTCCCATAAATTGCTTAATCGGATCAAACGGCACCTCAGAATCCGTCGAATCCATCTCTCCGATGCTCCGATCAGCTCGCGACGCACCAATTGATAGAGTATTCGTATCACTTCTCCAATGAATCTCTCAATACTCAATCCAGATCTGAATAATACCTTTCTTTGATTATGTAAACAAGATGATTACACTTAAGGATCTAGCAATTGAGTAACCGCTGGCCTCACCCAGATGATACACTCCTCAAGTCGTATGACTCAACCAAATCCAAAAGCTAACTTCTAGCCGCCACACTCGGCTTATTTAAACGAAACAAACGAACAAGTAAAACAAACACTCTGGGTGAATTAGAGTCTCTCTTTATTTTGAATTATTTCATTTCTATTCTTCTGCTTCTACTCCTTCCCGCCACCTTTCTCCTTCCTCACATAGACTCTTGCTAGCTTATCATAATTATGATGACTACTGAAATTATCTATATACTATAAAAAGAACTCAAGACATCCACTTAAACAAAAATAATCAGGCCAATCAAAATATTTACATCATTTCGTGATTTACCATGTCAACATCCATTAATAATTTAATCTTCTATTTTCCTCTTCCTAAGCTATTCCTCTTTTAAAACGAACAAATTGCTTTAAAACTACTTTCTTCGGGTTTCTTTTTTCATCCTCTTCTTTTGGTCTGTCTTCTCTTCATAAATTTCTTATTTTAATAATAACATCACTTCTTATTCAATCTCCTTCACCACTTTTGCCCAAAAAAAAAAATCATAGGTGGAGACGAGTTTCTGCAGGCTAGAGCAAATATCTTGGAAAAAATATCGCGCAAGCTAGGTTGGAGTATGCCTGATCTTTTTACTTTTTTTCCTTAAATTTATTTCTGTTTGTGACTGATTCTGTGATTTGAGTTTGTTGTCTACGAGACTACGGCAGTCATCTTTCTCTATCAATCATCTTCATCAGCTTCGGGGATGGACCATGAGACATTATGAGGTAATTTGACGCTACGCTCAAGCTTTTTATAACTTCCAAGTAAGTCTTTCTAAGCTAAAACAGTAGGCAGGATACAGCAAAGTGAGATGAATTATAACTTCAGTTGGATAATTTAACTTCGGAAGGGGAAGCTTCGTTTAGTTACTTATGTTATATCTAACCTGGGGGTATATGAGCCTAGGCCAAATTAACTTATCTCCAAGAGGGGCAGTACCGACGACAAGTAAAGAACTAGTCTTTCAAATGAGGCTTAAAACGTGACACTATGTTCATGTGGCCAAGTAGCAACTTTTTTTCTGCAGGAAAGTTAATGTTATGTTGTAACAAATTGTATTTCTCTTTTAGTGTGGTGCATGATCTAATATAGGTCGAATTCTGTCACACAGAAAGAAAAAGAAGATGTTTAATACAATCAGTTGTTACAAAATCAAAGTTTATGTTTATTTTGGAACAAGAAAATGAAGCAGTCCAAAAATGTATATCACTTTTTGTCCTTCTCTGAGAAAAAACTAAATCAAATGTAGTTTCACCGAGGTTTAAAATCTGCCTATGTTCAATGTAAATCTGCATTAGAACCCTTTCTTAACGAAGAGAACTTGGGTGATTTGGCGATTAGGATTTAGCAACCCTTTCTCGCCGCGGCTGGAGGTGCCTCACGCTCTCCGGAAAGAAACTCCTTTCTCTCCTCCCCCCCTCTACTCGCACCTGTCGACTATGGGCTCCCCTGTCTCGTCGAAGGACTCTTGGTCTAAGGATGGCACAACCCCTGTTTGTGAAGTGGATCATGGTATCGCCTCCATGGAGATGCCCGCGGAGGTGTTTGAAGAATCGGATCCACTCTGGCGATGCTTTGTTGTGGGTTATTTCATTGGAGATGCTCCCCATGTGGGATCGATTCACGCTACAGTTAATCGGATATGGGCTGTCTCTGGTTCAAAACCGAAGATTGATGTGAAGTTTATTGATAAGAATGTGGTGCTTTTTCGGATTGAAAATGAGATGATGAGGAACTGAGTCATCAAAAGACGCTACTGGCATATCATGGATATCCCTTTGGTTGTTAATGAATGGTCTCCAGAAACTGCAGCGTCGCCTCCTGACTTGTCTGCCATGCCTCTTTGGGTGGATCTCAAATCTGTTCCGAGCCATCTCTTCTCACATGGAGGACTTAAGGCTATCTCGACTCCGGTTGGGAAGTTTGTTAAACTCTACCCTCAAACGGAGCGTTGCACTCGTTTGGACGTGGCTTGGGTGCTTATGGAAGTCAACCTTCATAAACCTCTTGTGGAATAGATTTATTTCGCGGACCAAAAAGGAGCAAAGGTAAAGGTGAGAGTTTACTTTCCTTGGCATCATGCTAGCTGCAGTCTGTGCTCCAAATGGGGACACAAAACAACAGAGTGTCAATCTAAAGAAGTTCGTATCTTAAATAAGCAAAAGGAATCTTCGAGTGATCTGCAAGTGGTAGAGACGCAAGGGCAGGGTGTCTCGCTTGAAGCCTCCAAAGTCGTGGAAACACTATTGACTGAGCTTGAAGCTCTCCCTCCTTTCGAGGGTAAGAGATCAGTGCCTCAGCAGGATGTGGGTTTGGAAGGTAGGGAGGAAGAAGTGTTGGCGGTGGCTGTTGGGAATGAGATACTGGATTTGGTGGCTAAAGGCACTATCGAGGACAGTGCCAAGAAAAACAATGAGGGAGGTGAAGATCTGGACGGTTGGATAAACCCCTCTAAGCCAAGACGTCCGCTTCTCTAGTAGGGAAGAGGATCAATATTGCTACGGAGTCGGGTACTACTACTTTTGATTCTGAGATGTATCATCTGAGATAGGCAGTTATCTGATTTCACAGTCTCGTTTCCAACCTCTAGCGGAGGAGGAGAATGAGGAGATAGAAGACACTCTGGAAGAAGGCGAGATTCAAAAGGTGGATCTGGCGATAAAACTTCGTGGAGTCTCACACGCCAAAATATCTAAGAAGACTGCTCGAGCTCTAGTAGGTAGGTCAAAGGATCTAAAGGAGTTTAGTATGAAGGGTCAACACAAAAAATCTTCCGTTAGAAAGATATGATGACTTTTTTGCGTGGATCATGTGCGGGTTCAATAAGCCGTGTAAACACTTAGTGGTTAAGAAGTGGATTCAGGTGGAGAAACCATTATTCGAGTATCTGATTGAAACGCGAGTACAAGAATGCAATCATCAAGTTGTGCTTTCTTCATCTCTTCCAGGATGGAATGCTATCACTAACTACGATCACCATCGTTTGGGGCGTATTTGGTTTTTTTGGAGGGAAGGATTTGTAGTCACGTTACTTCATAAGAGTGACCAAATCATCTCATGTGCTATTCAAAATCCTGCTACTGGAGATCATTTGTTCAGCGATTTATGGCTCAAACTTCTTGGATTCTCATGAGAGACTTCAACACTGTTCTTGCGTCAACTGTGGGAGGACATTAAAGAAACCTTAGCGGCGTACAAGAATCTTGCTCTGCCCTGGATTCTCATGAGAGACTTCAACACTGTTCTTGCGTCAACTGAACACTCTCGTATGCTTGACTAACTGGGGGATCAGACAGGAATGAGACAATTTCAGGAACTGGTTTCTGATGTGGGGTTGGGGGATCTATCTTTTGTTGGCTCACCGTTTACATGGTGGAATAAGATAGGAGCAGATCCTATTGGTAAGAAACTGGATAGAGCTCTAGTAAATGGGGATTGGCTTCGGGTTTACTCACAGTCCTTTGCAACATTTGAAGCGGGAGGCATCTCGGATCATGCTCGCTGTCTGGTACGTCTTCAGAAGCCGGTAGAGGGAATCCGCAGACCTTTCAAATTCTTTAACTACTTGACATAGCATGAGGATTTTTTGGAGACTGTGAAAAGTAAATGGGAGGAGACAGGACCCATTTATCATTCTAGAGCAGCACTTACACTTTTCCATAAGAAGCTCAAGTCACTCAAGTTTAACTTCAGAGCTCTGAACAGAAACAACTACGAAAACATTCATACCAGGACAAAAGAAACATTTGACGAATTATGTGCCTGTCAAGCTCAGGTACTTTCTGATCCTTCTCCGTCTACCTTTCAGGCTGAAGCAGAAGCATCGAGAAAATGGCATCAACTGACTTACATCGAGGAGAAATTCTTGCTGCAAAAGTCTCGAGTTCAGTGGCTAACATCTGGGGATCAGAACACTACATTCTATCGCCATGCGGTGCTGGAGTGTACTGCTCGAAATAGTATTAACGTGCTATATACGGAAGCGGGTGTCCCTTTATTGGATCCATCGGACATCAAACAAGAAGCAGTCAACTATTTCCAGAATTTTCTTCAAGCAGAGCGAGCCCGGAGCATCCCAGTTCAGACTGAAGAGTTACGTGAGCTACTCAGATATAGTTGTCCTCCTTCTGATGCAGCGTCCCTAGTCTCTCCTATTACTGCACCAGAAATCAGGAAAGCTCTGCAGTCTCTGCCCAACGGCAAAGTCCCAGGGCCGAATAGATTTACAAAAGAGTTTTTCATTGCAGCATGGCCGGTTTTTGGAGAAGACTTCACAACAGCAATTCAGTCTTTTTATGTTCGGTCTTCTGCCTACAGGAGTCAATTCCACGATCATGGCGCTTATCCCTAAGAAAAACCCAGCTCAGACTATGAAGGATTACAGACCGATCTCCTGCAGTAATCTGATGTATAAAATTATCTCAAAGATTCTTGCAAACAGGCTCAAAGCCATCCTCCCCTCAGCTATTGAGCCTAATCAGAGCGCTTTTGTGAAGGGAAGACTGCTTTTAGAGAATGTGCTTCTGGCAACCGAGTTAGTAAAATGCTATCACCAACCGAATATCTCAGATCGCTGTACAATAAAGCTGGATATCTCCAAAGATTTTGACACAGTGAAATGGAGCTTTATTATGGTGGTGTTGAGCGCAATGGCGCTAACTAGTCAATTAATCAGATGGATTTATCTCTGCATTTCGACGACTTCTTTCTCAGTCGCAGTCAATGGGGAACTCACGGGTTTTTTCTATAATGCTAAGGGAATACGCCAAGGTTGTTCTCTCTCCTCTTATTTGTATGTGATTATCAATAATTCTCTCCCAAACATGTTAAATCAGGCTGCGATGGATGGGCTCTTTGGGTATCACCCAAAACGTAAAAAGGTCCAGTTAACTCACCTCAGTTTTGCGGACGATACATTGGTCTTTACCGATGGAACTGAGCAATCTTTGAATGGAGTGTTGGAGGTCATGTCGCAGTTTGCAGGCATGTCGGGACTTCATGTTAACGCCTCAAAGTCGTCTATCTTTTCTGCTGTCAAAACAGCACCACCCTTAACCAGGCTGCAGTTAAGAAAGGTTTGAATGTAAGCTCCTTGCCTATTAGGTATCTTGGTATGCCGCTGACAACAAAGAGTTGGAGTAAAACAGATTACGAGCCACTTATTGACCAACTGCGCAACAAATTCATGTCCTGGACACATAGAGCTCTATCCTTTGTGGGACGGCTTCAACTCATAAAATCGGTGATCACTAGTACGATCAACTTCTGGAGCTCTGCATTCATCCTGCCAAAGGGCTGTCTTGATACCATTGAGAGCCTGTGTAGTGCATTTTTATGGTCTGGCTCACTGACTATTACTCATAAATCCAAAGTTTCTTGGGAAGACGTCTGTTGTTCCAAATAAGAAGGGGGTTTGGGCATTCAAAAACTTAGGGATACATCAAGAGTGTTTGCACTTCGTCTCATCTGGCTCTCTTGGGTGGCCTTGACAAAGGAGTACTTACTGAAGAATGGATCTTAATGGGACGTTAAAGAAGGCTCTGTTGATTCATGGGCTTGGCGCAAGCTGTTAAAACTCCGCCCTTTGGCTTATGAATGTATGAGATATGAAATTCACGATGGGAGAATTGTCTCTTTTTGGTTTGACAACTGGTTGGGCATGGGGAAGTTGATGGAAGTTAAAGGTGAATTAGGGACAAGATATATGGGTTTCCACGCCATGCTTCTCTAGCGGATGTTGTCTGTGACACCGGCTGGAAAATTCGTAGGGGGGGAGAGCAAAGATATCCTGAGGTCTATGAGAAAATCAATGCCTTTCAACCACCTAACTGACTTTCTGGAGCAGACAGAATCTTATGGCGACATGACCAAGATGTCTTTAAAGCCAGTTTCTCCTCGGTCAGAACCTGGGACTTTCTGCGCCAAAGGAGGAATAAGGAAACTTGGAGTAAGATTGTATGGTTTGCTCAGGCTGTGCCTCGTCATTCTTTTATGACATGACTCGCTTTCAGAAACCGACTTTCTACTGATGATAGAATGAGGACATGGGAGATTCAGCAAAGATGTGTGCTGTGTGGACAGTGGGATGAAACCAGGAACCAATTATTCTTTGCTTGTCCTTATTTTTTTATGGTCTGGCCAAACACTGCAGGTTGATTGTTGGGCTCAGACATCACTCCCGACGGGGATGATACGATAAGCAGTCTACTGCAAAATACTAGGAGTCGGGTAGACACAACTCTATGGCGGATGGTTTTTCAGACTGTAATCTATGCAATTTCGAGAGAAAGGAACTCAAGGCGCCATGGAGGAGTATGGGTTTCGGTTGATAAGCTTACTCATTCTATTGACAGGCACATACGAAACAGGATTAGCTCTCTTCATTACAGCTGGGTCATCCTTTGGAGGGACTGCTCAGGAGATGGTTTGAAGTTTTTCCATAAATATACGAGACTCTCATTCTTTTATTTGTTTTACAGTTAGTTTCATAGCCCCTTTGTAAATGAGCAAATATGATCAATAAATTTGATACTCTATCAAAAAATATATATATATATATATATATATATATATGTTCGATGTTTAATTGCAACTTAGCCATATTTCAAAACACTTTTCCTTTCATCCAAATCATATAGAAATGATGGTTGCAAAACATAGGGATTAGGATTTAAAAAAAGAATTTGAAAAAAGAATTCAAAAGTAAAAAGTTCAAATTCAAAAAAATGTATTATTAAAATAATAATTTATTTATTTATTTATTTAAATAATCATGTATATTTAAATATCTATAAATTATGAGTATAAGTGTCTTTTACTTATTTAATCTTTTTGGTGAAAAAAAATTTAGAGTCTTTTGAGAAAAGGGCAATTCTGCATAATAGACCTTTTGAAGTTTTTGTCTCCAAAATAGCACCAGAAAGAGAAAGTCACAGAAATGACATTCATTAATGGGCAAAATATCTCTAATACCCTTGTTTTATAATTAATAAAACAAACAGAAAAAAATTCATAAATATTTCGATCTTCGATCTCTCTCTCAGGGCGACTTCAAAGCCGATTTGTTTCCATCATTCCAGCAAGAAAACCACATCATCTCCGACGAAGAGCATCAATTCTCCGACAACGATATTTTGGTATGATTACGAAGTCTAGGGTTTTATCTTCAGTGAAATCTCAGATTCCGGTCAGTTCACGGTGGAGCACAACCTCAACCACGACGAAGTCAAAAACGTCATCAACCACGGTGGAATCTCAGATTCAATTCCAACATACACTTGGCTTGCTCGTCTTCCCCAGCTTGCCGTGACTCCGTAAGATTCCTGTGTGTTCATTGTTGAATTTTGATTAGAGAAATCTGAAGTTTTGTGTGATATATCTCTGTATGTTTCTTAGTTATGTATAAAGTGAGGATCTTTGGTGATGTGTTCTTATGACATGTCGTAGGAGCTGTTAAGGATTGGGAATGGCGGCTTATGTCTCTGTCGGAAACATTCATGATCTCTATCTTTCCGGTCAGCTTTACAGAGGGAAAGATTCATGGAGTTCTGGTTTTACTTTCAAGGCAAATTCATTCAAAGACCTCTCTTGGTTATCACTAAAACTTCAAATCTATGTGCTCATGAAAGATCTCTTATGCTGTATTTGGACTTGAAATTATATAATCTTTTGGTGTGCATAGGTCGAGTGGAGTATCTAAGGCTCTAAACGCTGAGAGATGTAGTTGTCATCACTCTCGTGGTGTTTCTTCCTTTACTGAGAGCTTAAAGCTTAGCATCAGGGAGGCATCGTCATCATCAACAAAGTATTATGGTTTCACAGTGATTGGTAGCGGAGTGGCAGGTCTGCGTTATGCTTTGGAAGTTGCAAAGCAAGGGACTGTTGCAGTGATCAACAAAGATGACATAAGATTCAGTTTTTGCTTAGTATGGCCTGTGTAAAGTTTCTTGCAAAAACATGTATCGCATGTTTTATTTACAAAAGTGTAGCTCTCTGTTTCCAAATAGTGAAAGTGTTGGAGTTCGTTCCAAAGCGAGTTCGAGCTGGGAGCAGAGGCGAAACAGATGTCCTGCGTTTTTTTTACGATTTACGAAAAGTGTTTCAAAGTTCCAGGGTAGCTTTCCAGAAAATCCGATATTAACAAATTTGAAAAACTTTTTGCTCGGTTACTTATTTGGCTTACGCTTATTGATTATTTTGGTAGGCTCATGAATTTACTTATGACATTTCTAGACGATTGCTTGAGCCTGTAAAACTGTGTTTTTTTCCAAGAATGATTTGTATGGTTTATGGAATTCACCAAATAGAGTTCATTGTCCACAAAATAGAGAACACATATCAAACAGAGAACATTAAAATAGGAAAGCTTGAAGCATTTTCAATAAAGTGTTAAATGTGGTATCATTATAAAAAAACATATGTTATATAGGATATCTTTTGGCACTTTCAGGATGGGTTTCCAAAAAAATAAACTGAGTGTGTTTTCTTGCATAAGTCTGTTTTCGAAGAGAATCAAAAGCGTGTAAGGAATGTTAGACAATCTTTGTTCAGTATGACTATCCTAAAATGGAATTTAATCTTCAAAAAAAAACATAATAAAAATCTATAAGAAAATTCATTGGCTATAGAAATCACCAAATATAATTCATTGTCTATAAAATAGAGAACACATATCAAACATAGAATATTATAATAGGATAGCTTGAAGCATTTTCAATAATTCTATCAAGAAAGTGTTAAATGTGGTATCATTATAAACACATATGTTATATATGATATCTTTTGGCACTTTCAAAATGGATTTCCAAAAAAAAATGAGTGTGTTTTCTTGCATAAGTCTGTTTTCAAAAAGAATCAAAAGCATGTAAGGAATGTTAGACAATCTTTGTTCAGGATGGCTATCCTAAAATGGAATTTAACCTTAAAAAAAAAACATAATCAAAATCTATAAGAAAATTCATTGGCTATAGAAATCACCAAATAGAGTTCATTGTCTACAAAATAGAGAACACATATCAAACAGAGAACATTAAAATAGGATAGCTTGAAGCATTTTCAATAATTCTATCAAGAAAGTGTTAAATGTGGTATCATTATAAAACACATATGTTATATAGGATATCTTTTGGCACTTTCAGGATGGGTTTCCAAAAAAAAAAGAGTGTGTTTTCTTGCATAAGTTTGTTTTCGAAAAGAATCAAAAGCGTGTAAGGAATGTTAGACAATCTTTGTTCAGGATGGCTATCCTAAAATGGAATTTAATCTTAAAAAAAAACATAATCAAAATCTATAAGAAAATTCATTAGCTATAGAAATCACCAAATAGAGTTCATTGTCTACAAAATAGAGAACACATATCAAACAGAGAACATTAAAATAAGATAGCTTGAAGCATTTTCAATAATTCTATCAAGAAAGTGTTAAATGTGATATCATTATAAAACACATATGTTATACAAGATATCTTTTGGCACTTTCAAGATGGGTTTCCAAAAAAATAAAATGAGTGTGTTTTCTTGCATAAGTATGTTTTCGAAGAGTTCCAAAAGCGTGTAAGGAATGTTAGACAATTCTTATTCAGGATGACTATCCTAGACTGAAATTTAATCTTGAAGATGATGCTGATGAAGCTTGGTGAATCTAGAACTACTGATGATTGTGTAGTCACGATCAAAGCTTTTGATCTTAATGCTGATGGAGTTTTGAGTTTTGATGAGTTTGTATGATTAAGCGTTAGGATTGAGCCCATCCAATGTTGTTATATATATATATATATGACTTTGCTAGTAATAAACTCCATTCTATGCTCAAGAAATGGCTAGTTCTGTTGGATTATTGATTAGACGGATGGCTAGACTAATTTTTGTAGCACTTAAATCAATTTTTTTTAAATGTACTTGAAAAAGCATATTGTTTAGGTCAAATTTACCGACTGCTTAAAAAAACTGCATGAATCCTATTCAGAGTGTTTCTCATTCACAAAAAAAAATATTAAATGTCAAAGCATCAGTAACAGGAAAAAAAGAAAACATAACAGAGCTGTTCTGCTCTTCTCTGTTTTGGTTCAAAAGCACATCATCAAGATCCCTTCTCCGAGTCTAAGACAAAGAAAACATTCCGATTAAACAATAGAAACAGCTTACGGCACCAATATATTTGCACATTTGATGTCCCTTTTGTCGCATCAGATGAGAAAAGTAAGGGAAACAGGAAATACAGGGACAACAGCTATGACAAGAAAGGTTTCTACTAGTCTTACCGTTGGATGAAACCTTCTCCGTGGAGATATTTCAAGCCGTCAAGGATCTGTCTGGTGTACTTGGACACTACAGAGTCCGGAAGCTGGTATTTTTGGTACAGTTTTAGAAGAGAACCTTGGGATACAAGGTCAAGAAAGATGTACAAATTCGACCCATCCTGCAAACACCAAAAGGCGCTACTGATTGAGCAAAAAAGCAGCTGAAAGTGCGAAGAGGAAAGCAAGAATGGGAACATACCTTGGCTGTGCCACGATATCTCACTATATTCTGATGCTGAAGCTGACTAAGTAATGCAATCTCCTATAGAATCAAAAGCAAAGCGGGTAAGCAACCAACCTTCGACAGATCAATGCTATAATCGTATAAGCAAAAATATCTCACCCTTCTAGTTGTTGAATGCACTCTTTTGCCTGACTTCCCTGTTCAGTAAGTGAAACTTCCGTGAGTCTCTATCACTATCCACTAAAAACTATCATCATCAGCCAAATGCACAAAGGAAAGCTCCCTTTCCACCGTATCAAGTTCAACAGACAATAGCAATCACTACGACTTACCTAGGCCTTCATACACAGAGCCAAATGATCCTTGTCCCAGAAGATCACCCTTCAGCCAAGACGTGATGATAGTTTCAGAGGAATAAACGGGCAAAGTATTGGATACTGTGCTAGAGGAGTCACCACCCTCGTTTGTAGTGAATGAGCATGACTCATCAGACTCGAGAAGCTTCACCCCCTTTTCCACTTCCTCCACTTTGTCTGAAGAAGAAGAAGAACTTGGCCGCCTCCTAACTATATCATCTTCAGGAGCGAAAATGCGTAAGGAAATCCCAAGATGATCCATGGTGATCAATAGTAGGTTGTTTCGCCGGCGGAGGCTTAAGCACAGCACAGCTGGTCTTACTCCTTTTATACCACCACCACCACCAACAGCAACAGGAGGCACAACACTACCCGCTGAAGACTACGCTTCTTCTCAACTACAACCCTATCAGCCAAACTCTCAATCTCGGAATTAGCAGCACCACCACTAGGACCTGGTTCACTTAAATCGTGGTCGAGAGAGTTGAACCTGTTGATAACCTCTGAACACGAACGCATCTTGGAAGCTTCCCAGGCATCAAAAGAGATACCAAAATCGTTGGGACCAGAGACACCAATGGACTTACAAATCCGATCGATTTCTCCATCGACTCCTCCGAAGATACAGGACATACAGTACACGGACCACTAGAACAATTACCAAACTGAGTATGAATGAATCGATGCTGAATCTTGAGAGCATCTTGGAGTAAAAGCAGCGGTGGTGTTCCTTCGTGATCTCGTTATACCTCTCTTCTCCTTACAAACTACAAATGAAACAAAAACCTGAAATCTATGTTTAAACACAACACACAGAGAAGGAGAAGCATAGACCCAATTGAGACGCCGGAGATGATAATGATGGCCGAGATGATCGATGCCGGAGGTGATGAGGGCCCAAATTAAGGATCGATGCTGGAGATGAGATAAGTTGTAGTCGTTGTTTCTGAGATTTCAATTTTCAGAAGATAAATGTAATCAAGGAAAGAGAAGGGTAAAATGTTAAATAGCCATATTAAATAAAACATTTCTGTGACTTTGGACCTTGGAATCTAAAATTAAATCTAAAATTAGAAGTAAAAATTCATATAGTGCTATCCAAGGTCTTTTCTCTTGATATAGTTTTTTCAAAAATCATAATTAACAACTATTATAAATAGAAATTTTGTAATAAAACTACAATTTAACATCCTTATATAAATTCACTAATACATCAAGGTTGCTGTTCATCAGCAGCAACTCATCTAACCCTAATATTACTTATGACCAACTACGCGGGTAAGATCTTTCTCTTTCTCGAGATTTGTATATCTGATTAGATCGCATATGATCTATCTGTTATGCTAAACAAGTAGAACTGATGAATTTGTAATTTTTCTGTCGCAGTTGCTCCCACAGTCGTCTTCTGGGACGTGGATGACTTCCCTATCCCAACTGGTTGATCTTATCTTAAGACTGTTACATCAGTGCTTAACAAAAATGGTTATCATGGTGTGGTGTCAATCTACGCTTACGGTAAGAAGAAACCGGACGATCTGGATGATGGAATCACCTTCGTACTCAAAAGTGTGATTTTCTTTACTCAAATCCTCTTTAACTTTTTATATTCTCTGTAATCATCTCTCTCTGATATATGCATTTATTTCCAGTGCAAAAATATTGGAGACTTCAAAGGATGTTGTTGGACATTGGTTTATGGGCATTGGACAGATCTATGCCCACTAGATCCCGAGAAAATATGATGTTGATCGCAGTTAATATCGAAGAAGAAACCACCATAACCCCACATTTTCAAGGTCTGTATGGTTCTTTTAATATTCTCCTCGTACTGCCTGATGACTACAACGAGAGGAATGTGAAACTTCCGTATACAAATTTTATATGGAGTTGGCAGAGTCTGATTAATGAAGGAAAGCCTATGGACAAAGACCTTGTATCTGAACTGCGTAAGAAGTATCACACTTACCAAGATAACAGATGATAAGGTACAATATCTCACTATTTCCGGTCAAGAATAATATGTATCTATTCTGAACTAATGTTTTATCAGTCTCCCTTTGTTTTCTGTTTTTGTGTTTTAATGTCTCATCTTTCTTCTCTGAACTCTCTCTTGTTTTGTGTTTTCGAATGATGGTTTGCAGTTTACTCTCTGTTGTTATATGTATTAGAAACAAAGCAGAGTTTCAAAGAAGAATGGTGAAGCGACAAATACACAAAACCAAACCAGCTTGATAGAAACAAAAGTATTATTTTGAAGTTGAACAGAAGCTAGATAGTTCTCTTGGTCAGCATCAGTTTCCCTTCCACGCTTCACATCTTGTGAGCTTCCCGCCTCACACCCTCAATCAGTATCCATCACACTTTGTGAGCTTCCCGCCGGATCAACTACGCTGTGGATAGCGAAACCTCCAGTACATATTCTTAGTCATCAGGCACTACTAAGAATACACTGTAATCTCTCAAGTAAAGTGACGAAGTCCGTCTCTTCGCCTGGTATATCTTTTGAAATTACCATCAAAAGTTTTTCTCCTCCTGCGAATTTATTCCAGACCACCCAGGTAATCATGTCTTGTAACATATTATTAAGCCTCTTACGTTTATCACCTAAGGTTGAGATAGCCATTCCGGCTGCGCCATAGTAATCATAAGCATCTTACCTGTTCTCACTACCATAAACAAAGTATTTCACGTCACCATAAGAAAGCTGTCAACGTATAGGATCTTGGACTCCCTCCTTAAACGAGATTAAATTCTTTGAAGAGATTTCGAAGTCAGAAGCCTGTTGTGGCATCTGCACGAGGTTCCATAAAACGGACACTAACACATAAACAGCTAAGATACGAAAAAAAAAAAAAATCAGATCTAATACTGCACCCTGCAGGTAATAGACAGACATCTTACGGATACTATAATTGAACATGGTTTCCACGGATATTGATGGTAAAAATAGACTGAGAGAGGGGGATATTTTCTAGGGTTAAATGAGAGGCCACTGATGAGGGAAACTAAGGGGGTGTCAGTGGGTGTATGATCTAGAAGTATTGTTAGAATTCTTAGAATCTAATGTTGTTGGTTTATAGATTCTCACATTCTTACTAGAATCAAGTGTTATTGGTTTGAGGATTTTATAATTCTACACAAAATCTATTGTTATTCAAAAAGTTTAGATTTTAATGATTTCATAAATCTATCAAAGTTAGTATTATTGAGGTTGTATTCTAAATAATTTAACTCATCAAACAAGATTTTAAGAATACTAGTTATATCCCTTAGATTCTTAAAATCACTATAACAATTTATTTTCATGAATTTTTACAATACATAAAATTCTCTACAACTCTTTCCAAATTTAACAAATTTCTCAACTTTTATAATCAACAAATTCTACATAAATCTATCCACTAACACAATTTTTTTTTTGTCAAATAGGGAAAGTAATTTAAAATAGAGAAATTCCTAGGAAACAATTTAAAAAAAAATATTATAAATATAGCAGTCAAAATGACCAAATGTGTTCTTAAAGAGGTGTGGAAGCCCCATTGGTCCAGTGGTTTGATTAAGGATTCACTAATGCTTCTACACCCGGAGGTCTAGGGTTCAAACCCCAGAAAATACCAAATTATGTCTATTATGGAGAAATAGGTTACAGGAGATCCTCAGCTTGGTGCAGGGCGTACCATCGAACATGGATCTCATAGAGAACGGCTTGGAGTGATGCAGTTAGGCGTGTACTCTCACAAGGTGGTAGAATTGTCGGCTGTAAAATCGTCCATGTAATATTCTCATCGTTGTAATAGCATAATTAATCAGACATTCAAAAAAAAGAGGTAAAATGACTTTTAGGATTTAAGGTATAGATATGAAGGGTGAGGTTTGATGGGGTGGTTTTAAGGATTTAAACAAATTTAATATACAAAATTTAAAATAATATATTTTTATAGTTTTAAAAGAATTTTAGGATTTCAAAATAAAATTTGAGAATAAAATGAAATTCTTTTGATTGTTTTTAAAAGTATGGATTGAAAACGTATTTTCGAAAATTACAGAAAATATTAATTTATTATTATTTATTTAAATATTTCTTTATATTTTATATATGTAAAGTAAGATAAAAAATATTTTATTTCTTTAATGAAATTTATTTTGATCATTTTCCTCCTCGTGTGCTATTTGGGTAAAAAAACATATTTTAGGAAATTTTATGAGATTTTCCCTTTAAAATATTTTAGTGGTTTAGAATATAACTAGGTATTTTGCCCTTGGCATAATCTTCTGAATATTTATTAGTTTTATCTTATTAATTCAGATTTTCTTGAAACTTTTATATCAAACATCAAATTACTTACATATGAAAAATTTTCATCAAAATGTTTAAAACATTCACATATTAAAAATATTTTTAAATATATTTATACAAATGTTTCTGTTTAATTAATATTTAATTATAAATTTTTATCTTAAATTTTATCTTTCATCATAGAAAATATTATTTCCAAATAATAACAAAAATATATATAAGAATTATATTATGTTTTAAAATTTTGATTTAAAACAAATAAATAATTCCACCAATGTTTTGAAATTTTTTAGAAGATCTCTATGTTTTAAAATATTCATTATTTTTTATTTGTAAGTTCGTTTCTACGTATATTCTCATACTACATGTAATCGAATAAGGTATGGTAGAACATAAACAAGAACTTTTGTGGTAACACATATTAGAAAAATTTACAATTGCTAAAAACATATTTTCTTAAACCAAACAATAATATATGTTATCGATAAGCTCATATTAACAAAATCCACAAAAAATGATCTTTTTAATACAAAAATATAGATATAATCTTTTCATGACATATAAGAAATTTTTTTAATATAGTAATAATAAGATAATATCAAATAATTATGTAGACGATAATTATCATATTTTCTTAAAACCGTTTATTAAAATCTTTGACTCACCTAAAATAAATGGAAATTTTTATATATATAATACTAAATAAAATAATATCAAATATTTGTGTAGCTGAATACTGTAATTATCATGTTTATAAATATGTTTATAATTAAATATAAAAAAATTATGAAAACTATTGACTAAGCCTAAAATCATGGAGAAGTTGACAAATAAGCAAAATCACTTCATAAATAATAGTGTAAGAAATTTTTTATATAGTAGTAATAAGATAATATCAAATAATTGTGTAGACGATAATTATCATATTTTTTAAAACCGTTTATTAAAATCTTTGACTAACCTAAAATAAAACGGAATTTTTTTATATATAATAATAAATAAATAATATCAAATATTTGTGTAGCTGAATATTGTAATTATCATGTTTCTAAATCTGTTTATAATTAAAATATAAAATGTTTTTAAAAACTATTGATTAAGCATAAAATCATGGAGAAATTGACAAATAAGCAAAATAACTTCATAAATAATAGTATATAGATCTCGGGTAAATTTTTCAAATTAAATAAAAATAAATGGTTTTTTGACTAAAAACATACAAGGAAACAAAATGACCATACAATTTTCATTAAAGAGGTAACGACAACTATTCCCTTATTCTATAGATATATAAATAAACATTTAATTAAATAAAAAATATAATTTTCATTAAAAATTGTTTAATATCCGAAACATTTTCAAATTTCTGTTTACAAATCATTTTTTGAAATATTACTTTGAAACCTGAAAATTTATTTTTGTAAATATTTTTAAAATTATTATTTTAAGTTATAAATCTAAAAACCCTTTCACCCCAAAATCTAAGTTTAGATTAGTTAGCCATATGTGTAAATGTCTTTTAACTCCTTATTGAAACCAATTTTGGTCATTTTGATCATTGCAAGCTATTTTTATGATAATTGTTTATTTGTCATATTTTTATTAGTTTTAGAAGCTTATTTTTTATATTTTCCATGACTTTGGGCTGGTTCTTTTGTTTCACTAACATCAGCTCACTAGTCAAAAGCTATGAGTTCGGTGAACAAAAAAATTATTAATTCAATAAATACAATCTCTTGCCGCTATAATTAAAATTGTAGCTTTTACTAGACATATATAATTTATTACTTTAGTTTATAACTCTTTAGTTAAATAGAAGAAGTATGTTTTTAATTATTGCTGATTTTTTAATACATGTCACTGTGAATTCCAATAAAGAGGAAATTTCTTACAAAATGTAATTAAACTAATATTTATAAGAATCATCGGGGAAAAAAAAGAAAAATGTTAAATCATCAATAACAGTATTATTTACCCCAAAAAAATATACTATTATTTGATGAAGAAGAGTTTGCTTTCATAAGCATCACTAATAGTTGGTAATTATGGTTTTATTTCGTATGTTTTTTCTTTATATTATTTTAAAATATTAATAAATAGTATTAGATTATTATGATGATTATTCTTTTTACATGTGTGGTTTGGTGATAAAAAAATAAAAATTAAGTACTAAGTTATTATCTAAGTTATGTTGTAATTAAAAAAAGTCAAATTAGACTGAAAAATAAGTTAAAATGAGAATTGGTTAGATATATATTAGTCCGCGGACCGTCATCTAGTAGATTAATATACGATCCAATGGTTTTAAAATAAAATTCTAATATCAAATATTTGTCTAACTAGCTTTAGTAATTAATTTAATAAAATGGTAAACTAAAAATCTATTTTTTTAATTTTTGAGATATATTGTATATATTTATAAGAAAGCGCATAATAACATTCACAACTAAAATAAACTAAGAAATTGTAAAAAGTTTTTATCAATTATTGTAATGGTGAATTGATAGTTTAATATTAACTAATAACAATATAGTTATCTTATTCAATCATTTTTTATGTAAGAATAGTTTATTTTAATTTTTATTTATATATCACCATATATCAAAAGTTATTTTCAAATTTGAAATTATAAATAGGTAAATTTTAATAATTCAACTATTTGAGGTATTTTTGGCAAAATAAAATAAAATTATAGAAACTAAAATATAATAAAGTTTAAAAAATAAAGCAATTTTCCTTAGTATTGACATGTGTCTGTTACGAGATATGTTAGATAGGTCTAGATTAAATATTGGTATGGAATTCAAATTATTTTCTAGTGTAAAAAGATTTTGGCTTGTTGATATAGTTTGAGAATTTAATTTTTCAGTAATTTAGTAGAGCATGCATAATAAACCGTTTTCCGAGTCATAGGCTTTTTAGCTGAAGAAGCTTTAAGAACTTGTGCGATCTGAGTGAAAAGATGAAGAAGGAGAAACAATCAAAGTTTTCAACTTTTATTTCAGTGAATTTTCATTCCTTGTAGAAACTAAAGCATTGAACACATATATAAAACAAATTTACATTCACATCAGATCCTAACATTCAAGGAGTACTTCAAGGTTCCGACATGAAGAACATGTTCCCCCAACGCGATCATCCTCTTCTCCGTTTCATCAACCACACTCAAATCCTTACACACATCCACCGTAAACCTAACCACCGCCTTTTCTTTCTTCCCAAGACGAACAGAAACACCGTGTGGCTCCCTTCTATATTTCCGGCGTTTCTTACTCTTAGCTGGACTTCGACAGCCTTCCCGCAGTACGGTCCGATCGCGTCCACTGATTGGCACTTTGAAGATCGGCAAGGGTGGTTCTTGTCTAAGCTGAGGGAGACAAGTCGTGGGGTTTTGATTAGCTGGTGGTTGAAATGAGTGTAGCTTATTCCGTCTCCGAAGGCGTATACTGTTTCTCCGGTGTAGAATCGGTAAGTTCGACCTTGGTACCCGGTTAAGTTATCGGCTCTCATGTTCATGTTCGACATCGGAAGGTTTTCCACGTACGATTGAGGATACCAAGTCATTGGCAAATTTCCGCCTAAACTGAAACAAAAACAAAAATTACCGGTTAAAAATTAAAATTGTAAAACCAAACCGGTTGGTTATCACCGGTTTCTTACTCGGATTATGACGACCGAAGATGACATCAGCAATGGCGAGACCACCGGCTTGACCAGGAAACCCGACCCACATAATGCTTGTTATCTTTGGATCGTTCTTGGCGAAAGTAACATCTAATCCTCCACCGTACATGATGACTAGCACCACCGGTCCTTACGAAACCTTAGCCACCTCAGTTACAAGCTGTTGCTGTTTTCCGGGAAGGAACAAGTCGACTCGGTCTTGGTCCTCCCTCTCAATGGATAGATCTGTTCCCATCACTAGCACAACCGCATCAGCTGAAGCCGCTAGAGAAGTGGCTGAATCTATATCCGACTTTGTACACGCCACGTTAAGACATCCCATCTGATACGTTGCCGACACTGTTTCCACTAGTCCTTGAAGTGGTGTTGTGTACTTACCCGGTACGCCTGAAGAATATTAAAAAAAAAAAGATGTCCTTTTTACATTATTAAGCATAAGCATGAATCGTGGATGCAAATTACTACTTGAGTTCATTTTAATATACCGTGGTAGTTTCCGATCATTGTATCGGTGACATTAGCATTTGGTCCGATCACTGCTAGCGTTTTGATTGCTGAAGGTGAGAAGGGAAGCGAACCATAAGAGTTCTTGAGCAAGACAATACCTTGCCTTGCGGCTTCTCTAGCGAGTTCTTTGTTCTCAACTGTGAAAACGTTCTGAGGACCAAGATTACCATACGGCTGCCTCTTGGGGTCACCATTGAAGAATCCTAAACGCATCAGAGTTGCGAAGTTGTTTGAAATCGCAGTGTCAACATCTGTTTCGTTTACAAAACCGGCCTTGACTGCGCCCAGTGCGTGTTGACCTGTGAAATGATCACAATTCAAATCCAAAACCTGCCAACATAGATTTGGCCACAGCTTCCTCTGGAGTCTTGGTATAGTGTTGGCTCGCGTACATCACTTCTACTGAGTCGCAGTCGGAAACAATGTACCTGATAACAGAAACCCCCGAATATTTTTAGATTAATCTTAACTTAAAAAATCGACAATTTAAAGGTCATGCGATTTATGTATAATAACTCTTTAAATTTGGAAGGTAAGAAAAATGTTTCATCCGGTTGTGCCAGAACCGGACATGTCTATGATTTGAAAGAAGAAACCTTACCCATTTAACCTCCACTGACCGCGGATCACACCAGAAAGCAGGTCAGGATCAGCGCATGTTGGTTTACCGTTAACTTGGTTGTAGGAACACATGACACTAGCCACATTCCCATCAACCACACAGCTCTTAAACGGTGGTTGAAACGTATCATCCATATCTTGTTGGTTCACCTAAACCAAACACAAAGAAGATAGAAATGTATTGGGTGATACCAATAGGCAATAACAATATTCTAAGAATACAAATGTTCTCCATTTTTTTCTTACCACGGAGTTGAAAGTGTAACGATGGACACCTTTCCAAGTTATCAACATCATAGGCCGTGTAGTGTTTGCAGCAAGCGGCAACTTTTAGATGGTTAGGATCTCCACCATCAGTACCCTGAAGACCTTTAACATAAGCCACCGCGTATTTGCTAGTGAGCGTCGGGTCCTCGCCGGGGGTCTCTTGACCTCTTCCCCATTTTGGGTCACGGAATATGTTCACATTCGGTGACCAAAACGTTAATCCAGCTGCTCCCACATTGTACATTACCCTCGCCTCCGTCGACACAACCTTAAAACATGCCATAAATAAAAGTATAATTGAAAAATTAGAAGCGTAAAAAAAGACTTTTGTCTATTAGTTGTACCCAAAGAAACACTTCTTTCACCTTGCCAATGGCTTGGAAGAGAGATACGTTGAAGGAAGCAGCGGTGAGTATGACTTGAGGGAAGCTAGTGTCACTAGGGACTGGACCGGTGAAATTAGAACCACCTCCGACATCAGAGACACCGTGAAGTGCCTCCGACCACCAGTTATAATCTGGAATCCCAAGACGGCTCACGCCGGTAGCTTTTCTCACAAGAAACCCGATTTTCTCCTCCAACGTTAATCTTCTGACAAGATCGGTGACTCGGGCTTCGACATTCAAACCCGTGTTGCAGAATCCATAACCGGCTAGAGAAGGGTTTCTGGTGACGTCACATGCGAAATCCGGAGAAGAAGATTGGGCGTTCGATGGCTTGGAGATGAAGAAGAGAATACTTAGGAGTAGTTTGGGAACAGAGGAGAGTGCTCTGTTTCCTCTTATTTGCCGAAGATAACTCATTGTTTTGTGTTTGTCTCGTGTTTGTGTGTGTTTTGATTATCAACAATTTGACACTGTTCAATATATACTAACAAAACTAGTACGTTGGTTGGTTGGAGATTGCAATTTTAGGATTTGAATTTTAGAAAGTCGTACATGTGCTGGAATTTTATCTTTTTACTTAACCATCCAGTTCGGCATGTCAAACCTTTCTATTTTGGGTATTATTTTGAAACTTTGACCGCTTTGCGCTTTCGAAATATGACATCATCAGACATATTCAGCAACCCTGTACAATTGAGACTACGACTATCTCGTAATTGGTTGGTGGCATATCTACTTTGACGTAAAAGAAAAAAGTACTAATGTAATAAAAATTTAAATTATCAAAAACAACAAAGAACTTATAATTAGCTGTCATGTTTTTTTTCTCATACGTAAAGTAAGAGTTACATTTTGCTTCTATAAAACAATAAACCACATTTTATATGTGATTTATTAACGGGAGAATCGTATTTCATAGGACAACGGCATACATCAATATATTCACCCCTCCAGGATGAAAATTCATATAAGGCGATATTCAATACAGTCCTTCAGGTCTGCACAAAAATATTGTCCCATACATCATGTAAAACATCAAAATGCAACCTGTCTAGTGGGTTTTCCACTAGATGAAGAGTTGCCATATTGATCCAGACCAGAAATTGATTCCACTATAATACAAAATTATTAGCTCCACATTACGGATATAGACTCGTTGCTTACGGCCTTTGAGAATTAGTCAGAATTCTTCCCTAGGTTCGGAATACCCCAAGTTTATCAAATAAAAACAAACTTCAAAATGCATTTAAGAAAAAAAAAGACAAATCATTACATGCAAGATCGGGATGTGTTCGTGTAAATTTTAGCCAATCCATTTGGCTGTAACCCTTTTCAAGTGTGACTTTCGTACGAGCCAGGGGGAACACGATTTATTCAGCACTACAAATGCCAGAAGATAAATGCTCAAACTATATCAATGTACTGAGACATTTTTATTCCGAACAATAATTTAAATTGCATACTTAAACTCTTTTTTTAAAAAAAAATATAACATGCCTATAATCAATCACATGTTGAGTTGAACTACCTTTTTATTTTAAGTTCTTAACTCATCGCAGTTTAGTCTTTATAATTTGATTTTTTGGTTAAAATACATTAAAAATTTAAAATAATCAAATTCTATTCTATTTATAGTTTCACATTTGAAAAGCACAATTTTATCTATTGTCCAGATATTAATTAAAATTAAATACTATAATAACTAACTATAAATTAAAACATATTATTGATTATTTAGGTGAAAAAAACTGATTATAGTTATAGAAAGCCGTTACTTTTGGATTAACGGTGAGTAATTACAATTTATCAATGAAAACTTTCATTCTTGTAATTCTAGCATTTATATTCCTTAAAATGTAGGGTGAAGATTTAACCAATCCTATTATCTAACGTTCTGTTACATATGATGATAAATTACCTGCAGCATATGCAGATATAATGAACAACTTCACAAAACGATGACATGATGTAGCTCTCTCCATAACACTTGAATAGCCGAGAACGGTTATGTATGTACGACATCCTCGATGGACATGCTCTCTTTGTAGCACACAATCACAACGAACGGTGTTGCCCAAAAAGCTTGCATCTTAGAAGTTTTTAAACCTTGGCCACTAGGCTACGTGCTTCCACACGTTCTAATATTTTAGTATGGAGTTTAAAACATGTTGAAAGTTATTAAAGTTTTTAGTATTTGTTTTAATATTTTCTCGATATCACTTTTTATTTTATTTCTCCTAAACTGATCATTCCTTACCGACTATGAAAGCTCATAATCTATACTATTATTTGAGAAGTGGTTTTACTTATTTGTCATGTTCTCCATGATTTTAAGTTATTTTTTTTATTTGTCATGTTATTTGTCATATTTTATTAATTTTAAAGTTTATTTGTCGTATTTTGGGTCATTAGTTTCAATAAACAAATTTTGAATTATTAGTTTTATACAATTTTAGTGATTATTTAATAAATATTCTCATTACATTCAGGATAACTATTAACAGATATTGTCAAATTTTAGCAATAATTATACATATTACCTTAATAATATTAAATCGTATAACATTTTATTTGTTTATTTTTTTTAGAAATAACTTTTTTCTCTTTTATGTCACAGAAGAGTTATATTGTGTTATAGGTTTAACTAACATCAGATTACCAATCAAAAGTTATAAGTTCTATGAACAAAAAACTATGTGTTCAAAGAATACAATATGTTGCCGCTATAATTAAAAATCCAGCTTTTAGTAGACACTAGATATGGACCCGTGCGTTGCACGAGTTTTATTTGATGTTTTAATTTCACGAACACATAAAAAGAATAAAAATCTTTTTCACATTAGCTATTAAATTTTTCAGTATAAATTGGTGACTTATTTTAGTAATAATAATATGTTTTCTTCCATAAATTTCAATAATCACGGTGTTTTATATAGTATATTAGTTTTTTTATTTAACAAAAACTTCACTTTTAATTATTTTTCAAAATAATACTAGTTGTAGTTAATTGAAACATATATAACTATGAACTCTATATATTGTTTATACTGTTTAAGACAAATTAAAGATAATACAATTCAAAATATTAATGTTACACAACACCAATCAATATGTATTTTTGATAGTCAACTAAATATCAAATATATTGCTAGATAAATTTGATTACTTTAACATCCATGGTGTGACTTTAACCTCTTTTTCTATATATCATATATTATTGAAAACTTCTTGATATATAATATTTTGTAGAACACTATTGTCGTTATGTATTAAAAATCTGAAGCTTCGTAGTTGTAGTGATTTCTGATAGTACGGCGTATAATCATAATCTTGTTGATAGTCATTGGATAACAAACTCATATAGATCTTTTCAGTTTGAAATGTCATCTTGCATCTGTTGATATGAGACTTATTATAGGAATAAAAATTCATTTTCCCACATAACTTTCGATTAGAATTTCTGCTTCAATAATCATGTTGCCAAGGTCTTCTCTTTGATTTAAATTCCTTAGTAGCATGGCCTACAACAGAATAACCAATTTTCTTAGTATCAAGAAGAAATCCATTTTCCACATAACTTTTGGTTAGAATTTCTGCTTCAATAATTAGTAATCTTGTTCCATTGCAAAGTCACTCTCTTTGATTTAAATTCCTTAATAGCATGACCTACAATAGCATAACCAAATTTATATGTCGATAAGAACAAACACACATAAACATAATCATACATAAGCATAAAAGTCACATTAACTTCCCCCATTAACTTACGTACAACAACATAAAACCTATATGTACAAACGTTTAAGTATAACTGTGGCAATACCTAACAACATCAGCATGACAATTATAATTTTTTTTAAAAACAAAAATCAACATTAGTTTAATGTGAAGATCAGTATTTATATATATATCTAGTTCTTCAACATGTGACACCCAAAAAAAACACGTGATGTGAAAGAACATGCAGAAACACACATCTATTATTTTTCTTGTATCTCTTATTATGTTTGATATCAAAATATGAGAGAGCTCAATCATATATATAGATGTGAATAGTTGTAGTTACTTTTGGTTTATGATTTTTAAAAAGAAAATTAACTATTTAAATAGGAAAGTTAATTATTTATAAAAAAACCGAATTAGTTATTCTACAAATATTTTTTTGATTAGGATTTGAAGAAAGGAAAACTATTATAAAACACTCTTTTACAATTTATTTTATGTTTAAGATTATAGAAAAGATCAATAACTATCAAATAGTTTTTTACAATTATATTTTCTTTAGAAATTTAGAAAAGGAAAATTAGTATTAAATAAATTACTTGACAAATCATGTTTTGTTTAAAATTTTTGAAAATAAAAAGTAGAAAATACTATTATTATCTTATTGTATATTTTATTAAAAATGAGATATTTTAACACGTGTCAAAATTTTAAGAAGAAAATTACTATCAGATCATCTTTTAAAATATCTTTTCTTCGGGATTTTAGAAAAGGAAAATCCAGATTAATAAAAATTTTTACAAATATTTCTTTTTCTTAGGATTTTTCTATAAAGAAACTTTCTAGAAAAATTAAGATTTATATTTTTGGTTAAATTCAATTTTACTATTAAATAAGTTTCATTTTTTATTTTCTTAGTATATATATTTTTAATCATGAGATATTTTAACACATGTCACAATATTAAAAGGAAAATCACTATCAAGTAATCTTTTGCAGTTATATTTGTTTAAGATTTTAAAACTGGAAAATTACTATTAAAGAAAATTTATAATTAACTTTTAAACAAAATCATTTATTATTATCGTAGTATATATATTTTTAATTATTAAATAGTTTAACACATTTCAAAATTTTAAATATATAACTGTCATGTATCACAGTCATGTTAATTAGTAACTTTGAAGAATCAAGATAAATATATTATGTTATAATTATATTGATCAAAAGAAAAATTAATATTAAATAAATTATTTTCAAATATTTTTTTGTTTAAAATTTTAAAAAAGAAAAATTTCTAAACAAAATTACTATTAAATAATTTTAAAATAATTATGAAATATTTTGACACATATCACAATTTTAAATATATAACTGCCATGTATCACAATCATGTTAATTAGCAACTTTGAAGAACCAAGCTCAATATAATCTTTTATAATTACATTTTCTTTGAGATTTTTGATCGAAAAGGAAAATTAGTATTAAATAAGTTATTATTCAAATATATTGTTTTTTGTTTAGGATTTTGAAAAGGGAAAATTTATAAACAAAATTACTATTAAATAATTTTTGACTATTAAATCATTTTTAAAATTAGTTTTTCCAAAGTTCATTTTTATTATCTAAGTGTATATAATTTTAATCATTATATATTTAAACACATGTAACAATATTTATAATTTCTTTTCAATTTATTATTTTAGTATATATATTTTTATTAATAAGATAGATTAACACGTGTCACAATCTTATATAATTGCCTTGAATCACGATCATGTTAATTAGCAACATTGAAGAACCAAGTTGTATATAATAAGATATATAATTTATTACCTTTAGTTTTTAAGATTCTAGTTAAATAGAAGAATTGTGTTTTTAATTATTGCAGATTTTGTTAATACGTTTTATTATAAAATCCAATGAAGAGGATATTCATATAAAATGTGATTAAACTAATATTCGTAAGAATCATCCGAAAAAAAAATGTTCGGTCATCAATACTAATTATTATTTACACTAAAACAATATATACTATTATTTGACGAAGAGGGATGTCTTTTCATAACATCACTGATAGTTGGTAATTATGGTTTTATTTTGTAAATTTATCTTTTATGTTATTTTAAAATATTAATATATTATTAGATTATTATGATGATATTTTTCTACATGTGTGATTTGGTGATAGAAAAAATAAAAAAGTTCAGCATGTACCAAATCACCATCTAAGTTGTGTTGTAATAAATAAGTCAAACTATATCTTTTGATTTATATGTTATTTGATAATTTAGATCGAAAAATAAAAAATTATGTTAAAATTAGAATTGTTTAGATATATATATTAGTATATGCACGAGAGTGCGGATTATCTATTAGTTTAGTATAAAATCTTAGGAAATTATATTTTAGCAACAGAGACAATATTTATGGACAATAGGACCATAGATCTAGATTTTTGTTTTGGTATAAATTGTGATATACAATGTGGTTTTTGAGTTGGTTATGACAACAAATTATTAGTGTGGAACAGAGGCCCGAAAGCCCAATACGATAATTTATTACAAACATCTTAGAAAGTAGTGTGAGTCAACTCCTCCCATGCCCCCAATTCTTTAGAGTCAATCTCTTATGGGCTCCTCAAATCTCCTATACCCCTTTTGATTTAATGAAATATAGAAATCCGATTTTGCCCTTTTCAATTTTCGAATTTTGTTTTTTTTTTTCAAATTAAAAAAATTCAAAATTTCAAAATTTCAAAATTTCAAAATTTCAAAATTTCAAAATTTTCAAATTTTCAAAAATTTCAAATTTTGAAATTTCAAAATTCACTGCAATTTCATATTTCGGATACTATATTATAGGATATAGTTTTACTTAGTTGTACTGAGTTATACTTTGTTCTACGAGGTAATACTGATGTTTAGTTATACAAGTTATATTGAGTTATACTGGTTATACTGAATACTACTGAGTATTACTGAGTTCAGTTATACCAAATTCAACTGAGTAGGGTATAGTTTTACTTAGTTGTACTGAGTTATACTTTGTTCTACTGAGTAATACTAATGCTTAGTTATACAAGTTATATTGAGTTTTACTGGTTATACTGAATACTACCGAATTCAGTTATACCAAATTCAACTGAGTTCTACTGGTAATACTGAATACTTGAGTGTTACTAACTACAGTTATACCAAGTTCTATTGAGTTATGCTAGTTATACTGTATAATACTAAGTACTACTTAAAGTCAGTTATACCGAGTTCGACTGAGTTCTACTACTGTGTAATACTAAGTACTACTGAGTTAGTTGTAATACCGAGTAATACTGAATCCAGATCTGAAGATGGATAAATGAAAATCACGAAACATTGAAACAAAGAACAACTCTAAATAAATAAATAAACTTAGAAAGAACCCTAAAATCAAAGAAACGCATAATTTTGTTGAACAATCCTAAATCGAATTATACAAAAACCCTAAATCAAAGAAAAACCAAGAAATTCTCATCAAATCAGTTGAGGCCCCGTTCTTGATATATTCTGCTCGGTATCCATGAAAAAATGAAGATCCTGCTTGTTATCCATGGAAGACGACAGATTATGAAGAGAAAAAGAAAGAGATGCGATTTTCACAGATAGAGAACAAGAAAATCGCAGAGAAAATTTAAGAGACGGAGGAAAGAAAAAAAGAAAAGAAGAAGAAAATGAAAAGAAAAACTGTCGGCTTCTCATTTTTATTAGATTAGGTTATAGGATAGAAGGACAAAACGGTAATTCTTTTAATTTCAGCATTAAAAATAAATCAAATAATAAATGAAATTAGAATGGGTCCTGGAGAGATTGAGTTATGAGATTTTGGGGTAAATGGGGATTTGCTTCAAGTAGTGTGCCCTAGAATCCGGAACCTCCCGTCTTTCCTCCCCCAAATTGAGCCGCCGTGGCAATCTCATTCTCAGGCCGTCGCCTAATAGCCGGAACATATCTCCAAATTCTCACGCTTAATCAACGAATCATGTGAAAAGAGCTACGAAACACTCTCAATTTCGCAAAAATGGATACGAAATCGAAGATCTCGCATTCCCGCAAGAATCACAACAAGTCAAGCAAGAAGCACGACGCTAACAAGAAACATCAACAAGAAGACGATGTCGGAGGAATTACGAACTCGTGGATCTGCAAGAACGCGTCTTGCAGAGCTAACGTGTCGAAAGATGATTCCTTTTGCAAGAGGTGTTCTTGTTGCGTGTGCCATTCTTTCGATGAGAACAAAGATCCAAGCCTCTGGTTGGTTTGCGAGTCGGAGAAACCAAACGACGTCGAGTTCTGTGGCTTGTCGTGCCATGTCGAGTGTGCGTTTCGTGAAGACAAGGTCGGGGTTACTAGTATTCCGAACGTGATGAAGCTTGATGGGTGTTTCTGTTGCTACTCTTGCGGCAAAGTTTCTGAGATTCTTGGGTAAGTTTTCTTCTTTTTAAGTGGGCATAGTTAGAGTTTAGTTTCTGATAGTGTGTTTTGTTTTATGAAGATGTTGGAAGAAGCAGCTTGTGGCAGCAAAGGATGCGCGAAGGAGAGATGTTCTGTGTTACAGGATAGAGTTGAGTTACAGGCTTCTCGATGGGACTTGTCGGTTTTCTAAGTTACACGAGGTTGTTAAAGCTGCTAAGTCTATGTTGGAAGACGAAGTCGGTCCTCTTGACGGGCCTTCTGCGAGAACTGACCGTGGCATTGTTAGTCGGCTTCCTGTTGCGAGTGAGGTGCAAGAGCTCTGCACTTCTGCTATCAAAATGGCTGAGGATTGGTCAGTCAACGTAGCCAGAGGTTTGAATTCGAAGAAGACATCTTTTGTTTAGATATGCTTTGCTTAAAAGGGAGAATGGTGATATAAGTTTTGTTTTGCAGATTCGATTCCTGCTGCATGCAGGTTTCATTTTGAAGATGTTGCGTCTACACGAGTGACTCTTCGTCTAATTGAGCTCCCTAGTGCTGAAGAAAGTGGAGTAAAGGGTTATAGGTTATGGTGTTTTAAGAAAGGAGAGACGCTTGAAGATGATCAGTTTATTGATTTCAGTAGAGCAGAGAGGAGGATATTGTTAGCTGACCTTGAGCCTTGCAAGGAGTACATGTTCCGTGTTGTATCTTACACAGAAGCTGGGTTTTTGGGTCATTCTAACGGTAGATGCGTTACCAAGAGTGTTGAGATATTGCAGCAAAGACGTGTTGACTCAGTGGACGGTGGGACGAAAAGGAGAATTGGTTTATTAGGAAATAATCAGGCTTCAGATGGAGAGGAGAAAAGTAGCATTTCCTCGGGATTCCAGATCCGTCAACTTGGAAAGTATGTGGAATTGGCTGAAGCTCAGGAGGATGGCTTGCTTGACGCGTTTTACGATGTAGATACTGATAAAAGCACTGAACCAGAGGAAGAACTGCCACCTCGACGACCACTTGGGTTTGACCTAAATGTAGTTTCAGTACCAGACTTGAATGAGGAGTTCACTCAACATGATTCTTCTGGAGGTGAAGACAATGGAGTGCCATTGGATTCACTAGCTGAGGCTGATGTGGGTAATGCTAATGGTAATTATATTGATGATGATGACACAGTGTCTAACGGTACACAGAAGAACAACAATTGCTTGGTGAAATCAGATGGAAGCGGTGATGATCCTGAGTTTGATTTCCTCATGACTAGGAAGAGGAAAGCCGATTCAAACAGTCACGGATCAGAGAACAATGAGTGTGACAGTTCGCCGATTGATGACACTATTGAGAAATGCATGAAGGTGGTTAGGTGGCTGGAACGTGAAGGCCACATCGAGAAAACATTCAGGATCAGGTTTTTGACATGGTTCGGCTTGAGCTCGACTGTTCAAGAGCAATCTGTTGTGAGCACATTTGTGCAGACTCTGGAAGATGATCCAAGCAGCCTTGCGGAGCAGCTTCTTCATGTATTCTCTGATGTTGTCTCCAACAAAAGGCCAAACAATGGATCTTGAAGCAGCAGCAAGCTCTTTTACTAATCAATTCTTTGTTAGTATTAGTGTTTATGAATAATATGTGATTAGAACAAAAATAGTCGTCCATGATTTCTCCCTAACATGGATTTCGGATATTATTCTATCTTTGGATTGGGTGTAGGATTTGACCTAAAAGACTATTGAGGGCAAGCATTTTGCCTTTGTTCCTTGTTTCTGTTCATATTATATATTTAAACTATAAGATCTTGAACCATTTGCTATGTTGTGTATCTCACTAAGAATGCTATGAATGGTTTGTTATCTCTGCCAAGTTCAAAAGTTAGGTGACCATCTCCAATCTTGAATGTATTCTCCTATTTCTATTTTTAAAATAGAGATTTGTTTCTCTCCAATATACTTCTCTATTTTTATCTCTAAAATGATTTTTAAAAAAATTATATATTATTTTACAATAAATATTTTTATTTATGAAAGTTTTAAATTAACCTTGTTTAATTTGAATTTTTACAAAATTTTCATAAAATTCTAACTTTGTTTAAATTAAAAGTTCCTTAAAATATTATTAGGTAAATAAAAAATGTGATTCTACTTTTATAAAGACTGTATTTCTGTATAAAAATATTTATTTTAGATATAAAAGTTTGAAAGTTAAAAAACTGTTTTGAAAATAAAAGTATGACTCTTATATAGAGGATTACTATTTCTTCCTCTACAAATAAAAGGAAAACAACAATATCTATTTTAGAAGAGGAAATAGAAATGAATGAGGGCACTTTTTCTCTATTATAGTATTTAGAGGTGAATATAACAATAGATTGGAAAGGCTTTAAGACTAAGTGAGATTAAGAAAATATTAAGTGTTTGTAAATTAGTATGGACAATGGTTGTACTATTGGTTGAAGATTTACTTAGAACAAAGTTGAGAAATGTGGATTTTATATCATTATTGCTCAAGAGACTCGGTTTTAATGTATCAAGTAGATCATGCAATATGTTACAACAGTCTTCTAATCCTATCTAATGAATGATATGGTTCGGTAAAACCTCACCAGAACATTAGAGGCATGGAGACCGGCTTATTTGCTATGTTTTCATCCTTTGTAGCGAATGTGATGTCTGATTTGTGTAGAAAAGCAAAGAACTCGAGTGAACCCACATGGATCAGAGTTGCAAGGGACATCCCACAAGTAAAACATCTACTCTGTAGATGATACCATGTTTTTTGCAATACATCTAGTCTACAGAAAACTTGTATTCACTAATGAGAATTTTCTTGGAGTACAAAAGAGCATCAGGGCAGCAGAAAATAAACAGAAGCAAATCAGCAATCACATTCTCATCAAAAACACCATGCAATATTAAAGAAGCAACAAAAGCTATACTTGATATCAGCAGAAAATGAGGAGCGGGGAAGTAGAAAAAAAAAGATGTTAGGCTTACCCGAACATATTAGAAGGAGAAAAAAAAAAATATATCTTCATGCATTCCTTTCATACAGCTATTCTTACTTATACAGTGTCGTGCTTCCAACGACCAGTTAGCTTATGCAAGCAAATTCAAAAGGTTTTGGTAGAATGGACCAGATAAGAAGAGGAAGATGTGTTGAATTTCCTGCAAGACCTTAACAAAGCCTAAATCTGGTGGTAGTTGGGGACTACAAGATATACAACTCTTTAACCAAGCCCTTTTAGCTAAACTATCCTGGCGAATTGAAGAAGGGTGAAAAGTTTCTCTGCTGATGTGGCAAGGGTGATTTTGGAGCGATTAGGGTTTTCTGGTTTTTTCCTCACGTTAACGATGGCCGGGCCGTCTATGGCGCCGGACTTAGCTGACTTCCCACCTCTGGGGGGTAAAGATAGCACGAGCAAGCCAGTCAAGGAGGTGATGAAGTCGTCATGGGTCGTCATGGGCTGTCATGGCTCAATCGGGTTCTGTTTTGGCTGAACATGTTTTGCAATACGGTTCAAAGGAAGGGAAGGATTTCGTCGAGGTTCCGGATGGAGTAATTGAAAACATGGTTCCCCTGTGGGAGGATCTCATTGAAGGGAAGTTCATGGACACAGCACCCCATGTTGCAAAGATTCACACTATTGTGAATAAAATATGGCCTTTGGGTAATCAATCTATCAGAATAGAAGTATTTGAAGTAGATTCTACTACCGTAAAGTTCAGAATCAAGGATGCAAGTACAGAAGCTTGGATTTTGTGACGAGGAATGTGGAATATAGCAAATATTCCCATGATTGTATCAAAGTGGTCTCCGGAAGAGGAGGAGGAAGAGGTGGAGATCAAAACGATACCTATGTGGGTAAACATCAAGAATGTTCCGCGGAGAATGTTTTCGTGGAAAGGTTTGGGGTTTATCGCTAGTGCAGTGGGGAAGCCCAGAAGACTGCACCCTGACACAATCCTCTGTAAAAGTTTCGAGGAAGCAAAAGTTTTTGTTGAAGTTGATGTGACTAAGGAGCTACCGAAATCCCATCACTTCAAATCAAAGCTGGGAATTGAAGCTGATGTAACTTTTGAGTATCCTTGGCTACCACCAAAGTGTAATATCTGCACCAAGTGGGGCCACTCGGGGAAAGCGTGTGGAGATAAGAAAATCCGTTTGTTAAAAAAGAAAGATGGGACAAAGGAGGCAGCTAGTGATGGCACTCAACCAGAGCTACCTGTTATTTCAACAATTGGAGCACCTTCTGCTCTGGCTGTTATACACGAAGTTGATGAGGAGACAAATAGTGTTGGAGAGGGAAAACAAGTGGAGGTAGTATCTGAGAATGAGGTGGAAAGAGTAGTGGAAAATGTTACGGAGAAGGAAGTGGAGGAAGTGGAGAACAAAGATGGAACAAATGAGAAGAACGAAGTAGGAAATGAGGGTAGGAAAGTTGCAGAAACTTTTCTGATGGAGTTGCCTATTACAGAGGGGGAAAACTGGTCAAATGTATCACCATCCAAGCAAGGTCGTTCGACATTAAAAGGAACTAAGGAGGATAGTATCACTAGCACGCCTTCTCGGTTTGCTGTTCTGGAGTACGAACAAGAGGAGTCTGGAACTATCACCCATGACGCTGAAGAGGATAGTGAAGAGGGGGAGATATTGGAGAATAAGTCTTGTGGGGATGCTGACAAGCATACTAATGCGGAAAAATCAAAACAGGAGATAGGAGATGATCTGAAGGCTCGGAGAGTAACAAGAAACTCAAAAAGTGTGACCAGGAACGTATCAGAAACAAAGGCCCAAAGTACAAGCACTACAGCAAGTACTGCAGGGAGGAAACGCAACACCAAAAATCTTTAATATGTCGAGTTTTTTTCTGGAACATTAGAGGTTTCAACAAAAAGAAGAAGCATCCGATTGTGAAGAAGTGGGTTCAGGAAAAAGGTCTCAAATTTGGAGGGTTGTTAGAAACAAGAGTAAAGGAAGGAAGAAGTGAGAAAATCCTATCGACAGTGTTCAAAGACTGGAGTACGATTTCGAACTATGAGTTTAATACGTTGGGGAGAATATGGCTTGTGTGGAGATCAGATGTGGGTGTGACTCCTTTTTTTAAAAGTGGGCAGCTTCTCACCGTATCAATATCACTTGAGGGAGCAGAGGAATTTTTCTATTCCATTGTCTATGCTTCAAATGATTTGGAGGAGAGAAGAGAACTTTGGAAGGATTTGAAGTTACACCAAGATTCACCTATTATTCGTTATAAACCTTGGATAGTAGTTGGTGATTTTAATGAGACATTGGATATGGAGGATCATTCTTCTCATGCGAGTACACCTATGGTAACACAAGGAATGAGAGAGTTTAATGAAGTTGTGCAATATTGCTCTCTGTTGGACATGCCATCGCATGGCCCTCATTATACATGGTGTAATAAAAGATCAGAGGGTCTTATATCGAAGAAGATAGACCGGGCTCTATTCAACGATTACTGGTTAGCTGCCTATCCCCAATCCTATGCAGTATTTGAGAGTGGTGGATGCTCTGATCATCTCCGCTGTCGCATACAAATCAAATCAGAGCTTGGCCGGCCAAAAAGGCCTTTTAAGTTCGTAAATGCTATTACGAATTTGGAGGAATTTGCACCAGCAGTGGGTCAGTACTGGGAGACAACGGAACCAATATTTCTCTCAACATATTCTTTATACAGATTCTCAAAAAAACTCAAGGGTCTAAAACCGGTCATTCGTGACTTGGGAAAGAAGAAATTGGGGAATCTATCGGTAAAAGCAAAGGTTTCCTATGATGAGCTGTGTCTTAAGCAAGAAGAAACTATGAGAAATCCAAGCGATCAGAACATGGAGGCTGAGAGCTCGGCGTATAAGCGATGGGATTTTGTCTCAGGTTTAGAGGAAAAATTTCTCAAGCAAAAATAAAAGATGCATTGGCTAGAAGTTGGTGATAGGAACAACAAAGTATTTCATCGAGGAGCAACTATGCGTGAGATATCAAACACCATAAAGGAGATACAATGGCCTAATGGAACAGTAGTTACTTCGCCAGAGGAAATTAAGAATGAGGCTGAGAGGCACTTCCGTGAGTTTCTACAGCACAGGCCGGGAAATTATATGGGTATTGAAGTAGACGAACTTCAAAATCTTCTCTCTTACCAGTGCTCCGATATGGAGAAGGAGAATCTGACCAAGGAAGTTACTTCTGAGGAGATACAGAAAGTGTTATTCGCAATGCCAAATGACAAGTCCCCTGGACCCGACGGTTATAATGCAGAGTTCTACAAGGCATCATGGTCTATCATTGGAGCTGACTTTGTGATGGCAATTAAAAGTTTTTTTGAGAAGGGTTCTCTGCCCAAAGGAGTTAACACCACCATCCTGGCTCTTATTCCAAAAACAACAGGAGCAAAAACAATGAAGGATTATCGCCCCATCTCCTGTTGTAATGTCCTCTACAAAGTGATCTCAAAGATGATAGCCAATCATCTTAAGAAGCTTCTGCCTCATTTCATCAGCCTCAATCAATCTGCTTTTGTTCAAGATAGACTCCTCATTGAAAATCTTCTTCTAGCTACAGAGCTTGTAAAAGACTATCATAAGGAATCAATCTCTGAGAGATGCGCGATAAAGATTGATATTTCAAAGGCCTTTGACTCAGTGGAATGGTCGTTTCTCTTTAATACCTTGACGGCTATGGGACTTCCTCAAAAGTTCATACACTGGATTTCACTTTGTGTGACTACACCATCTTTCTCTGTCCAAGTGAATGGGGGAATTGGCAGGGTTTTTTCGAAGTGAGAGAGGTTTGAGGCAGGGGTGTGCTCTCTCTCCTTACCTGTTTGTTATCAGTATGCACGTTCTATCGAAACTGCTTGACAAGTCTGCGGCTGAGCATAAGATTGGCTATCATTCTAAATGCAAGAACTTGAGCATTACACACCTGAGCTTTGCAGATGACATTCGTGTCTTCTCGGATGGAAACGTGAGATCAATACAAAGTGTTCTGGACGTTTTTGATAAGTTCGCACAGATCTCTGGTCTGCTGATGAGCGTAGAGAAGTCTACTATTTAGTGCGGTGGTATGCGAGAGGAGAAGAGGCAGGATATTCATGCCCAGTTTCACCTAGAAGTTGGCCAGCTACCAGTTAGATACTTGGGACTCCCTCTTTTGACAAAGCGAATGGGTAAAGATGATTATCAACCTCTCATTGAGAAGATAAAGAAACGTATAAGCCTCTGGACAAATAGATTCTTATCAATGGCAGGAAGATTGCAACTTATTAAGTCAGTACTTATGAGTATTGCAAATTTTTGGATGAGCTCGTTCTGCCTTCCAGGGGCATGTCTCAAAGAGATTAACAGTCTATGCTCTGCTTTTCTCTGGTCTGGTCCTGTGTTAAATACGAAACGCGCAAAAATTGCTTGGGATGTAGTTACGTTAAAGACAGATGAAGGGGGTCTTGGCCTGAGACCATTGAAAGAAGTTAACACCACTTGTTGTCTGAAGTTAATATGGAGAGCCACTTCTTCCCAATCTCTTTGGACACGTTGGATTAAAGAATATTTGCTTAAAGGTGAATCTTTCTGGGCAATTCGAACGAACTCTACCTTGGGTTCATGGGTCTGGAAGAAGCTCTTGAAATACAGAGATAAAGCAAAGGATTTTCATTGTATGGATGTAAGGAATGGACGTTGTGCGTCCTTCTGGTTTGATGCATGGTCTGATTTGGGACGCCTACATGAACTCGTGGGAGCAAGGGGATGCATCGACATGGGAATATCTCTGTCTGCAACAGTAGAATCTGCTATGTCACGACGTCCTCGACGACATCGATAAGATCTATACACTATGATTGAGGAAGAATTAAACAAACAACGGAGCAAGATGAGTGTGGAAGAAGATGTCGTGTTATGGAAACAAAATACTGATGTCTTCAAAGGAAAATTTGATACAAAAAGAACGTGGTCTCTTCTAAGGACCGCAAAGCCGAAAGTCGACTGGCACTCTAGTGTTTGGTTCTCCTTCTCAACACCAAAGTATAGTTTCATGGTATGGCTTGCTATACATAATCGACTATCCACTGGTGACAGAATGCTCTTATGGGGTAACGTAACGAATCCAGGATGCATCTTGTGTCAACATCAACTTGAAACGAGAGAGCACTTGTTCTTTGACTGCAGTTACTCCAATGAGGTCTGGTTGAACCTGACTCGCAAGATCATACCCTCTCGATCTTCATCCCGATGGCAAGATATCATTACACTTTTGTCTGACACGTCCCTTGCGAAGCTAGAACTCTATCTCCTCCGATACAGTTTCCAGGTGATCATCTACTCAGTGTGGAGAGAACGAAACAACCGCAGACATGGTGCATCACCAATACAGGCCCCAGCAATGATTAAAGTCATTGACAGACAGATTAGAAATCAATGTCTCATATTGATCTCAAAAAAGGCTCGGCATTACGGAGCTACCCTTCAAGTTTGGCTAGCCACTAGATAGGCACTCAAGGGAAAACAAACTGATTTTAATTTCTCTGTTTTCAAGTAGCTCTGTCTGTAAAAAATAATTTTTTCTGAATAAATTTTATATATTATTCAAAAAAAAAAAAAACTATCCTGGCGAATCATTACTTCTCCAGACTGCCTACTCTCTCGAGTACTAAGAGGAAAACACTATCATAGCAAAGGATTCCTAGAAGCTAATGTACCTGACGTTTACTCACATGGATGATGAAGCATCCCTCCTGTTCGTGACCTGCTGAAATCCAACATGGGAAAGGCAATCAAAACTGGTGAATCAACAAAAGTTTGGAAAGATTTTTGGATATCTCTTAGTGAGAATATAAAGCCTTTTGGACCCTGTCCAGAAGTGGCCATAGACCTGAGAGTGTCTGACCTTCTCACCAATGACCTTGAATGGAACAAGAAAATGAATGAGGAGATCCTACATAATCTTTCCTCGCAGATACAGTGCCTCAAACCAAGCATGAGAGGATCAGAAGACATCTACATATTGCAACCAATCCAATCAGACATTTACTCTACGAAGTCATGTTACTTTACAGTGTATGAAAATCCAAGTATCAACTCCCAGCAGTCTGAGCAGGATTTCAATTCGATAAGAGATGTGTGGTCAGGCTCCTTCTCCCCAAAGATGAAGGTGTTCCTTTGGTCCATCATCCAAAAAGCGTTACTTTTGGGTGATAACCTGCAAGGTAGAGGTACAATATCAGATTTGGGTTGCCCCAGATGCAATGAACCGGAATCTCTTATGCATACCTTTTTCTCATGTCCTTTCACCGTAAAGGTTTGGGACAAGGTACCATTCCTCAGAGCAGTTCACACGGCTGCGAAGATGACTTACAGTCGATGTTAGAAAAAAATTCAGAAAACCATCTGCCTTCCACAATCTGCATGCTCTGACTCTTCGACGCTCATCGGAGCAATAAACAACAAAACATTAGAACAAGGAGATTTATGGAATCGCCTCTGACATCCATCAAATTTCCTCTACGTTCAAATTTCTCGTATATCTCTAGGTCTTCGAATTTGGAAGCTGAACTTTCTTCTACGGTATTGGGCCCATTAGTGGACTAGACTCTTTCTTATGGTTTTAATCAAGTACTAGTTGCATAAAAAAGAGATTTAAACTAATTTTCAAATATGAAGGAATCATGAGATTGCCTCGTAACTTGATATAAATAAATATTACGATGACTTTAATTATTTTTTAACACTAGAAGTACATTAAGGTTCAAAAGATATGATTACAATGATCAAGATCAAGCTTGAGAAAAAAGAAAATCCTGGAGAGAACTATCTAAACAAATGGGCAAGCCAAGAAGGAAAACCCACTGCTATGTAAGATTGAAAGCGATCACCAGATAGTACACTATCAGCAATGAGCTTAGCACCTCTAAACTGATGATGAGATTTGAGTTGAACTTTCCAGTCCTGAAAATCATTCAACAGAGATAAAGCTTTGCAAGAGTAGAATTTGAGAGAAGGCCAAGCAGAAGGCTTCGAAAAAGCACCAATCAGATCATGATCTTCACCAGCAAAGACGATTGCGTTGAAATGTAAGGTTTTCAAACAGTCAAATGCCCAAGACCAACTTTCAAAAGAGGCTTCTGTCTTACTGTTGACATTGATGAAGGAGTTCCTACCATGCATAAGAACTTTACCTTCTCTATTTCGCAAAATCCAAGCCGCTCCGCTCTAGTTTCTGAATTTATCCCAAGAGGAAGCCACATCACATTTAAGCCAGGAAATAGGAGGAGGTTTCCAACCAAACAGACTTTTCTTCCTCCTTGAAAGATCTATCGATTTTTCCTTAAGTTCCAAGGACTTAATGTGAAACCAGTGATCTACTTCTTCAAAAATATCTTTGATAAAGGAAGACCCCAGAGAAAGATTCCCTTGAAATAAGAAGGCATTGCGGTTTTTCCAAATAGACCAGAGGATCCAAGGACCATTTCTTCTAATATTTTCTGGAATAAGAGAATTTTTCCTTGTCTTTAAAACATAGTAAATGTTGGAATAGACCGAGGAGAGATCAAATCCAGTTTCAGGGTGGGGGAAGTTACTTAATGCCCATTTTTGTTTAGCAATGGTGCAAACAAATAGGACATGATTTATAGACTCTCCCTCAAGGTCACAAATCTGACAGCGAGAATCAATTTTCATACCTCTTTCAATAAGGTTGTCAGCAATAGAGATCGCACCACTAACAGCTTTCCAAAGAAAGATCTTGATTTTTGGCGCCGTATCTAGAGACCAGATACAATCTTTGATACCATTTATAGAAGGCTTCAAACCAGCATTGACAAATGACTCTCTATTAGCTTCTTTTTCAGCAAGCCAGTATCCAGAACGAACAGAGTATTCTACAGATCGAGAATGGTTCCAAACATAAAAGTCAGGGGATGATAATTAAACTGGCTTGATCCTCAGAATGATATCAATATCACTTTGATAGAAGAGATCTTCCAAAATCTCTTGGTTCCAGTGATGAGAGTCAGGTAACAAAAGATTATCAACTTTGAGATTAAGAGCAATCAAAATATTTTTCATAAGAGGAATCCACATCCTATCACCATCAACTAACCAAGGACAAGACCAAACCGAGATAGAACTACCATTGCCAACCATGACTCGCAGCCCTTTGGATAAGAGAGATCTACCAAATAATATACTTCTCCAAGCAAAAGAAGGACGAGAACCTAAAGAAGAAGAGAGAAACGAACCTCCAGGAAAGTATCTGCTCTTCAAGAATCTACTAAGATGAGAATCGGGAGAAGAAAGAATCCTCCAGGCTTGTTTAGCCAACAAGGCTTGGTTGAAAGTTAATATCTTTGAAACCCATACCTCCACGATCCTTCGGTAAACAAAGCTTGTCCCAGCTCAGCCAATGAATTTTGCTTTTTTCTTCAGAGGTATTCCACCAAAAACTAGCCATCGCAGAGGTAAGATTCCTGATAGTAGTTTTTAGGTAATCTAAAACAAGTCATGGCATGAATAGGCATCGCTAGCGCAACTGAATTTAGAATGATTTCTATACCAGCCTGAGAAAGAAATTTAACATACCAACCAGACATCTTTCCTTTCATTTTATCTTGAATATAGTTAAGAAGTTCCACCTTAGAACCACTAAAACATTCAGGCAGACCTAGATAAGTACCAGCTCCTCCTTCTGAAAAAATACCAAGATTAGATTGAATCTGAAGCTTCAAATCTTGATCAATATTGCTTCCAAACGTCAAGGATGATTTGTTCAAATTGATGACTTGTCCTGTGGCTTCTTCATACTTACAAAGAATCTCTTGAAAGACATCACATTGATTCATGTCAGCTTTGAAGAGAAACAGACTGTCGTCCGCAAAAAATAAGTGATGAATAGCTGGACCATCATTACAGAATTGAATACCATTCAGAAAACCTTGATCTGAAGCTTGGTTAAGGAGATTAGAAAGACCTTCTGCACACAGAGCAAAGAGGAAAGGAGACATAGGGTCCCCTTGCCTAAGACCACGAGAAGGGGAAATGAAACCGTGCGATTGACCGTTCAAAAGGATGGTATACTTAACAGTTGTAACACAAGACATAACCCAGGAAACCCAAGTACGATGGAAACCAAGAGCCAGAAGAATAGCCTCCAAATAATTCAATTCAACACGATCAAAGGCCTTCGACATGTCCGTTTTAGCTGCCATGAACTTCTTCGAAACAAAATCATGAGTCCTGAGGCTGTGAATAGAATCATGAGCCAAAATAATATTGTCTGAGATAAGTATGTCTTAAACAAAAGCAGACTGAGACGGAGAAACAATATCCGGTAGAATAGATTTGAATCTAGAGGAAAGAATCTTCGAGATAGTCTTGTACATTACTGAACAAAGACTGATGGGACGAAGATCAGACATCAAAGTAGCATTTGTCTTCTTAGGGATAATGTTGGGGTCAAAAACGGTTATCTCGAAATCTACGGCTAAAGACCTTCCCGAAACTCAAAAGATTTCCCGCAAACGACTGACGAGGGAAAGATCGAACAATGAAAAAACCCACGGACGGCGAGACCGCCTGGCGCCGGCGGCACGCGGGACGCGGGCTGGCCTGGCGCGGGCGGCACCGCCTGGCACCGGCGGCACTCGCCACGCTGGCCGCCTGGCGCCGCGCACCGCCCTGCCGGGCGCATGCGGACGCTGGCTGGCGCCGCGGCACGCTGGACGCTGGCTGGCCGGGCGGCACGCTGGACGCTGCCTGGCCTGGCGCCGGGCGGCACGCTGGACGCTGGCTGGCCGGGCGGCACGCTGGACGCTGGCTGGCCGCCGGCGCACCGGGGCGGCACGCTGACGCTGGCGCCGGCGCCCGGCGGCACTGCCTGCCGGGCGCACTGGCCACGCTGGCCGGCCTGGCGCCAGCACTCGCCTCGGCGGCACGCAGGACGCTGGCTGGCGCCGCGGCACTCGCCCGGCACGCTGGACGCTGAAGCTGGCCTGGCGCCGGGCGGCACGCCCATGCCCAGCCACGCAGGCCGGCGCCGGCGCACCGCCGCTGGTTGGCCTGGCGTCGGTCCGCGCCCTCGCCCCGGTCTCGGTCCTATCGTGCCTGGTTCGATCCCGCCTTAGCCTGTTTGGATCAGCCCTCGTGAGTTTGGTCCAATCAGGCTATGGCGGTATACCCGATTCCACGAGACATCGGATAAACATCAAGTCATCGAAAGATAGCGGAAAACTCGGAGATAATTACAAAGACCGACGAAAATGGAACATTTCGAAGAGATAAGCTTGGGCCCAAAGGCGAGGCCCATCACCCTAAGGCAAACCGACCTAGAAGTGGGTATATAAGGAGAGCAAGAGCAAAAGAGAAAGGCATCCCGAAAATCCGAGAATTAGACTTAGAGCATCCTGCTAGCTTAGAAAAACTAGGGTTTAGGTAGTTAGACTAGCGGAGCAAGGCTTAGGACGTTTGGCTGCCTGCGACTCTATCTTTTTCTTTAAATCGCAACTCTCTTTGTCTTCGGAGAATTCTTGTACTCATTTCTCTTATCTAATAAAACGCCTTCGGGCAAATAATTCAATTCCTATTTTTTGTCTTTTGTTTACTTTGTCGATTTCGTGTGGCAACGCAGAGAATCCGACCTTCAGGAAAGTCGGGTTCACTTGGCTTTCCTCCGCAATCTTATTTATCGAAAATTGACGGTGTGAATTTCGGTTCCCACAGTTTGGCGCTAGAAGGAGGGGGGGACGGATTCTCTAACTCGAAAACCACCGATCGATCAAAGTTCAGTATGACTTCTTCGTCAGCCCGCAATATCGTATCTTTCGAGGATCGAGCAGCGGCCCGTACGGTCAAACCTCACAACGATCTCCTCGTAATAGAACTCACGATCCAGGACATTGACGTAGCAAGGGTATTGGTCGACACCGGATGCTCGGCCAATATTATCTACAAAAGCACCCTCGAAAGGATGGGCGTCGACCTAAGCATCCTTACGGATGACTCCAGCCCAGTACTCGGACTCTCGGGAGAAATTATGACCCTCGGTTCAACTAACCTCCTAGTCAAAGCCAGGAGCGTCGCCAAAAACACGGAATTCCTGGTGATCGATGGTCCAACATCCTACAATGCGATAGTTGGAACTCCCTGGCTAAACTCCATGAGAGCGATCCCATCAACATTCCACCTATGCCTCAAGTTCCCAACGCCTTTCGGGGTCGAGACAATACATGGTAGTCACGGAGCAGCTCAGATCTACCTCGCTACCGAACTAAAACGGAAAAATTCTGAAATCGAAACTTCTCGGAAAAAGCAAACGGTTAACAATTCACCGGAAACCTTCTGGCAGTCCCAAAGAGCCGAGGCCCTGGAAGGGAAGCGTGAACCAACCTGCGAACCGGTGGTTTCAATCTGTCTCGACGATTCTTTCCCGAACGGTGTGTCGAGATCGAGCTAACCTCCGCGAACCAATGAAAGCAGAACTCATCGCGCCTCAAAAAGAACCTCAGTACGCTCTGGCGGAGGATATGCCGGAATCGACATTAGCGTAACATGTCACGAACTTAATATCGACCCAACTCACAAACCCGTAAAACAAAAGAGACGAAAGTTGGGACCTGAGCGTGCCACCGCAGTCAATGAGGAAGTCGAAAGACTCCTCAAAGTAGGGTCGATAACGAAGTCAGGTATCCGACTGGCTCGCCAACCCCGTCGTGGTAAAAAGAAAACGGCAAATGGCGGTCTGTGTCGATTTCACGGATCTGAATAAAGCCTGTCCAAAGGATTGCTTCCGCTCCCACACATTGACCGACTAGTCGGCGACCGCTGGAAACAAGCTTTTGTCATTCATGGACGCTTTTTCCAGATACAATCAGATCATGATGAATCCCGACGACCGCGAAAAAACTGCGTTCATCACAGACCGCTGAACGTATTGCTATAAGGTAATGCCTTCGGTCTTAAAACGCAGGTGCAACATATCAGCGACTTGTCAACAAAATGTTTGCCGAACAACTCGAAAAACTATGGAAGTATACATAGATGATATGCTCGTAAAGTCTCTTGACGAACACGACCATATAGCCCACCTAGAGGAATGTTTTGCACGACTCAACCAGCATAACATGAAACTCAACCCGCAAAATGTAGATTCGCAGTGGCATCGGAGAATTCCTCGGATACCTCGTAACGTATCGCGAATCGAGGCCAACCCTAAACAAATCGACGCTGATAGAAATGGCCTCCCGAGAACCAAGCGAAGTCCAGAGGCTAACCGAAGAGTCGCGCTTTGAACCGTTTCATCTCGCCCACGGATAAGTGCCTACCGCTTTACGAGACATTGAAGGGAAACAAGAAGTTCGAATGGTCCGAGCAATGTGAAAAGCTTTTCAGCAATTGAAACATTACCTGGCCACTCCACCAGTCCTCGCAAACCGTGGAAGGTGAACCTCTTTTCCTCTATATCGCAGTTTCCGCAACAGCGGTCAGTGGTGTCTTGATACGAAGAACGCGCTAACAAAACCAATCTTTTACGTAAGCAAGACGCTACTGGATGCGAAACTCGATACCCTCTAATGGAAAAATTAGCATTCGCTGTCATAACCTCGCAAGAAAACTAAGACCTTACTTCCAGTCTCACACTATAGTGGTTCTCACCACGCTCCCGCCGCGGACAATCCTGCATAGTCCAAGTCAATCCGTAGGCTCGCAAAATGGGCAATCGAACTAATTGAGTACGACGTCGAATATCGCCAAGGACGGTACAAAGTCCCAAGTACTTGCGGATTTCTTGGTAGAATTACCCACTAGAAACATGACTAACGAGGAACCAAACTCAACTTGGGTCCTCCACGCCGACGGATCTTCATCCAAACAAGGATCCGAATCGAATACGCTCACCTCTCCTAACGGGAAATCCTAGAACAGTCTTTCCGATTGGCTTTTCATGCTTCAAACAATGAGGCAGAATACGGCACTCATCGCAGGCTTGCGCTGGCCCATGGGTTAAAATCCGTAATATTCACGCTTCGCGATTCTCAGTTAGTCGCCAATCAATACAGCGGAGAATATGAGGCGAGACGAAAGGATGGACGATATCTAAAACTCGCCCAAGAACTAGCTCGAATTTCGACCAGTTCGCCTGACCAGAATTCCTCGCCGAAAACGCCCAGGCTGACGCTTTGGCCCTCGCCTCAAGCTCAGATCCAGGGCTCCAAAGAGTAATCCCGGTCGAATTCATCGAGCATCCGAGCATCGGACCACCAGTGGTCGCCAATCTAATCCAGGACGAGATTGAAGATGCGGAAGAAGTCGAGGATCAGCCGAAGCGGATGTGAACCCGACCGAGTATGGCTGCGACAGCCCTGGTTAGAACCAATCCGAGCCTATATCGTGAATGGAACCTTACCAAAAATGGGCTGCTCAGAAGTAAAACCTGCTGCACGGTATGTTACGATAGAGGGAGAAATTTATAAGTGGTGTTTCTCTGGTCCTCTCATGGCGCAGAAGGGGAAACAGCAAGAAGAATCATGAAGGAGGTCCATTCTGGATCATGCGGAAATCATTCTGGCGGAAGATCTCTCGGTTAAAATCAAACGCCACGGTTATTATTGGCCAACCATGGTAAAAGACTGCGAAATTTGCCCGAAGTGCTAAAATGCCAAAGGCATGCTCCAACAATCCATCAACCCGCGGAGATCCTCTCCTCGATCTCGCCCCCTATCCTTTCATGCGATGGTCCATGGACATCGCCGACCTATGCACCCATCAAAACAAAACGCTTCCTCCTAGTCCTTACGGATTTCTTTTCCAAATGGGTAGAAGCGAATCCTACGCAAGTATCAAGGACACACAAGTCGAGAACTTCGCCTGAAACATATCATAACTAGACATGGGGTCCCGTGACGAAATCATAACAGATAATGGATCTCAATTTATCTCCACTGATTCAAGCATTCTGCTAAAATGGAAAATAATGACTTACAAAGTCAACTCCCAGGTATCCGCAATGCAATGGACAGGCAGAAACCATCAACAAAACCGTCCTTGACGGACTCAAGAAACGCCTAGACGCCAAGAAGGGAGATGGGCGGAGGAGCTCGAAGGAGTTCTTTGGTCGCATCGTACAACCCCAAGACGGGCTACGGTGAAACTCCATTCGCCTCGCTACGGAACGAATGTATGATCCCCGTGGAAGTAGAATTCCCGAGTACGGAGAAGATTCCTCCCCGAAGAGAGGATTTAAACGACGCTATGATGCTGGACAATCTCGACTCATCAATGAGCCACCAGGCACTCATTCAATCCAGAATTACCAGCACGCCGCCGCAAGGTACTACAACTCAAACGTACGCCATCGCAGGTTCAAAGAAGGCGATTTAGTCTTACGCAAAGTCTTCCAAAACACCGCCGAACGAAACGCAGGAAAACTGGGAGCAAACTGGGAAGGACCGTACAAAGTCATAAAAGTAGTCCGACCAGGCTCATACCAAATCGCAAACATGCAAGACGTCAAAATCCCGAGAACTTGGAATGCGATGCACCTCAAAAAATACTACCACTAAACGATAAAACGTGGTACAAAAGAACTACGAGATGGCTTGATCCCTAGACAAGGGTACGTAGGCAACTCGCCAATCGGCGGATTCAGCTATCCCCCCAATTTAAAAGGGGAGGGTACGATACTGTGATACTCCCACAAATTTTGAAGACTCTAAGATTTTCGAAACTTTTTCACGACTTTTTCAAAATCAGCCGAGACGGCCACAACAGCGGATCTAGTGTCCACTAAGCGATTATCACATCCAAAAACAAATCCCGGATGGCCAAACACTTCACGAGGCATTGTGAATGTGGACGCTTCTCCCTGGGTCAAACTTACGCGACCCCTTGGTCCCGCCCCAAAACGGAAACGACAGTTTTCTGGCTGCGAACATTCGCAAAAGACATCCCCAAAGCCCGCAAACGTTTCAACACGAGATGCGGCATAAGGAAAAATCAACCTTCAGCATTGCGAGACGTCGCTAACGCTTGAAGGACATTCTTTTCCGCAAAACATTGCAGACGAAATCTTCGTCTCTAAAAACATACAAACGCACCTCAAAACGGTATCATTTCGTTGTTGCTGATCACAACAAACGAACTCTAACGCCCTAAACACAAATAATAGCCTTCGAGGGTAGGCTCTCTTACATCCGACAAGGATAAACATAGCTATACAAGAAATCCAAAATTTTGGTCTAGCTCTTCGAAGGAAGTAGCTCGACTCACGCCAAAACAAATCATATAAGCCGACAACAATTCGCGGGTTTTAAACGGTACGAGTCAGGTTAAAATCGCAAACAGGCAAAACGAAGCCGATTTGTCATCGCAAAGCCTCAGTCCGAGAGTAAACCTAGGTCTTGCCCTAAACCCAGCCACGCTGGATCTTGACATCTCACAGACATAGTATGGTATACGAGATCCAAAATTTGTCTCTTCACTTAAGCCTATTTGTTTCACGAAGTTTTCAGAATCGGTAAACCGAGGAAAATCTCGCTTTATGCAGAATAGGTACGGTGATAATCGGGAACTAGGAATGAGACGACAACTCACACCCTCTTTCTCATACTTCAAAAACTGAAGTTCAGAATAATCGAAAACGCTTCATAGATTGAGACTACTGAAATTCAAACAAAACCCCAAAAGGGGCAGGGATTCAAGCCACCAACGGCCAGTCCCGTAATACATCATGGCCTCTTAAACGGCCAAACACATAAAAAACGAAATCCCAGAAGGGATTGATAAACCTAGGCGCCCCAGAGCGCCATCTTCATCCTCACTCGCGACGGGACAGCCTCGCCGCCTCCCTCGGTCGATCACCACTACCCGCCTCGTCCGCACCAACCTCGCAATCTTCTCCGCTCCCGATATTCTGAGTTTTCGAGGTCGGAGCTAGGGTGCATTCAGCTTGCAGACCGGCGAGGATCGAATCGAAATCTCCCTCGGTCGCCCACTCTCCTTTACAGACGATAATCTGGCTTCCTCCAAGTCCAAAGACGGGCCTCATTACCTCGAGCAGCTCGAGCTCATTCAGACTCCTCTATCCCCGTAAAGCCAAATCCTCTTGCGGACGGCGATCAAGGACTCAAACAGGATAGCCATCCTCGCCGACGACCATAGAAGTCGCTGGCATCAGCAACCTCCGAGGATCTACGGCGCTCATCTCCTCGTGAGCCTGAACCTTCTCCCAAGACGGCGGACTTCCGAGGATTTACTCTTCTCTCTTTCTTCACCTTGAGTAACGAACTCGCGGTCTTCCCGAGGTCGCTCCAAGATCGCTGATACGAACCTCAAGCTGGGACGCCTGGGCGCATGTGTGTCCTCGACAATCTGCAATGCGGCCTTAGTACGCTTCAGCTTCCTGCGACGACTCCAGCTCCTTCGATAGACGAATGACTTCCGACCCGCGACTCGCCAAGCATTCCATCGATCAGAGACACAAACTGTCCGCAAAAAGGAAAGAGTAAGTATCATCGCAAAAAAAAAACGGTGCAAGAATTACGGACAAAATCGAACCTTGAACGATGACGCCAATGGCTCGAGGTCGCTTCGCTCTTCGCACCCCGCTTTTTTCGCCCGGACGCTGGCCAGTCTTGCCCTTCCTTGGGCAGCGGCGCGGCACCAGCCGCTGGCAGTCCTAAGACAAGTTCCCTTCGCCGGAAGAGGTGCAGATTCTATCGCCATCTCTTCCGAGATCACGATCGGGCAGTCGAAGAACCCGATGGATGGATCTGAACATCGAGAGTCTGTTCAGGAACAATAACCCTTCTGTAGACGGGAGGGCATCGGATGGGACTTGAGCTAGGAACCAAAGGAGCAGGCAAAGGAGTTGGAGCCGCTGAAGAAACATCGGGCGCCTCGGTCCTCGCCCGCCTTCGCAGCACTACGCCGATAGCTTAGCCTTGAGAGAATCAAACCCATCAGTCAGGGACGGAATAGCCTCTTGAACGGCCTGAACGGCGGGAGCTTGACTGGCCGGAACCAACGGAGCTTGGCGGCCTCGCCCATCTCAACATCGAACCACTCTTTTCAACTTGGGATGAAGGCATTTTCTTTCTTGAGAGAAGAAGAGAGAATTTGGAAAGATGTGAAGAATGAGAAGGAGGGTTGGCTACTTATAAGAAAAAGGAGGAGAAGACACAGGTTCTCTCAAGGAAAATCCTTAGCCAAAGATTTCGATTTTCAAAAATATTCAGATCACTCGCCCAAAGTCGCTCCGACCTTACGGGCTGGGGCTAACTGTTGGGGTCAAAACGGTTATCTCGAAATCTACGGCTAAAGACCTTCCCGAAACTCAAAAGATTTCCGCAAACGACGACGAGGGAAAGATCGAACAACGAAAACCCACGGACGGCGAGACGCCTGGCGCCGGGCGGCACGCTGGACGCTGGCTGGCCTGGCCGGGCGCACGCTGACGCTGGCTGGCCTATGCCGGGCGGCACTCGCCACGCTGGCCGCCTGGCGCCGGCGGCACTCGCCTGGCGGGCGGCACGCTGGACGCTGGCTGGCCTGGCGCCGGCGGCACTCGCCTGGCGCCGGCGGCACCTGCCACGCAGGCCGGCTGGCGCCGGCGGCACCCGCCGCTGGTCGGCCTGGCGCGGTCCGCGCCCTCGCCCCGTCTCGGTCCTATCGTGTTCGGTTCGATCCCGCCTTTAGCCTGTTTGGATCAGCCCTCGTGAGTTTGGTCCAATCAGGCTATGGCGGTTTACCCGATTCCACGACATCGGATAAACATCAAGTCATCGAAAGATAGCGGAAAACTCGGAGATAATTACAAAGACCGACGAAAATGGAACATTTCCGAAGAGATAAGCTTGGGCCCAAAGGCGAGGCCCATCACCCTAAGGCAAACCGACCTAGAAGTGGGTATATAAGAGAGCAAGAGCAAAAGAGAAAGGCATCCCGAAAATCCGAGAATTAGACTTAGAGCATCCTGCTAGCTTAGAAAAACTAGGGTTTAGGTAGTTAGACTAGCGGAGCAAGGCTTAGGACGTTTGGCTGCCTGCGACTCTATCTTTTTCTTTAAATCGCAACTCTCTTTGTGTTTCGGAGAATTCTTGTACTCATTTCTCTTATCTAATAAAACGCCTTCGGGCAAATAATTCAATTCCTATTTTTTGTCTTCTGTTTACTTTGTCGATTTCGTGTGGCAACGCAGAGAATCCGGACCTTCAGGGAAAGTCGGGTTCACTTGGCTTTCCTCCGCAATCTTATTTATCGAAAATTGACGGTGTGAATTTCGGTTCCCACAGATAAGACAAAGCTGAGTGTAATTCCATTCAGTAGGAAGATTGCCTGATTCAAAAAAACCAACGATCTCCTTTGTAAGTTGATCTCCTACAATGTCCCAATACGATTGAAAAAAAACCCCGACATCCCATCAGCACCCAGAGCACTGTTTGGTTTTATAGAAAAAACAGCTTCTTTTATTTCTTCAGGAGAGACCTTGGAAATAAGCATATGATTCATTTTATCTGAGACTTTTGAAGGAAGATCACGTTGAAGAAGATGATAATCTTCCGAGTTAGAAGATTTAAAGAGATCCTTGAAGTATTGAATAGCCACCTGACCTTTAGAAGCTTCAGATCTTTGAGGCAAGCCATTTTTATCAAAAAGTTTAACAATCTCATTCCTAGACCTTGAGACTTTTACTGCAGCATGGAATACCTTAGTATTGCCATCACCAAAAAGAATCCAGTCGTCTTTACTTTTTTGTTTCCAAAAGTTTTCTTCATCTCTATAAGCAGAGAGGAGAGATCTTTTGAGGTTTCCGATCTTGAGAGAAGAGGGATCCGAAGAAGATTGTTCTTGTTCCAATTCTTCTTGAAGAAGAGAGATTCTTTCCCGAGAATTTGATTTGTTTTCTTTTTTTCCAACAGCTGAGAGCTTTTCTACAAAGTCTAAGACGAGAAGAAACTGGGAGATGATGGGAAGCATCTGATCAGAACCAAGCTTGATGAATAGCTTCTTTGACAAAAGGTTTATGAAGCATTCTTTTGTCGAACTTGAAAGAGCCTCTATAGGAGTCTTGAGATGAAACTAATTTAATTAAAACTGGACGATGATCAGAACCTCTTTTGGCAAGAAAAGCTTGATTTGCAGCAGGAAATTGATTGAACCATTCTCTATTACCAAAAGCTCTGTCTCATTTACTTTGAATCCAAAGCGAACCTCTACGACCTTCCCAAGTAAAACTATCCCCGGTACTCGGAAGCTCAGACATTCCACAAACTTCAATCATATCTGAGAAGGGAAGAAAAGAATTATCGCTTCTTCTAGGACCTCCTGTTTTTTCTGAGTTGTTCAATATTTCATTAAAATCACCGAAAATGCACCAACTATTAGAACGATTGACTCCAAAGCGAGAAAGACGCTCCCAAACTAAATGTCTAAGGATAGAGATAGGATTACCATACACACAAGACAAATGAAACTGCTTATCTTCATATATAACATTTACATCCAAAAGATTCTTGTCCGCGAACAAGATGGTTACACCAACACTGTTCTTCCAAAAAAGAGCAAGACCCCCACCATTATTTACAGGATCAACAGTGTACAAACGGTCATAACCTAGCCAAGCTTGGATATCTACTTAAGTGTTCCGAGAATTCATAGTTTCCATTAGGAAAAAAATTTCAGGGAAATACGTACGTCGTAGTTCCGTGAGTCTATGTACCGTCAGGTCTTGAGGCCATCCCACTCCCCGACAGTTCCAACTGATGAAGCTCATTAGGCTTTGGACGGTCCCTCACTCGGGACCATCAATGATGCATTGCCCTTAGCAACTTTGGATGCACCCGCCAAGTCGTCAACTGCCTTATGCTTTTTTGACGAGGAACCTTCATGGACTGGAATTTCTTGAATTGAAACTGATGATTTACTTACTTTCTTTTGAGGCTTGGGAATTTTCTTGTATCTTCCTGGCTTTCGGATAGCCTTAGTTTTTGAAGTAGGAGATAGAAGAACCAGTGAAATTGAAAACTGTAGGAGGAGTTGATGTAGATTGAGACGGTGGAAGAGAGAGCCTACAGAAGACATTGGTCGTAGATTTAACCAAGGTATGACCCGAAGAGATTGCTGCCTCCATGAGCTTACGGACTTGCGGACGAAGGTTCAGTGATTGAGAGGAGCAGTCCACTTTGTCGAACCCAAAGACAGGGCCTTTCCCTTTGTTCAGGTCTTTAGTAAAGACCGGAGGAGAGATGAGTTGAAGCGCAGTCTTCTGGGAGATAGGGTTATTTTCCGCTTCCTTAACAGAGAAAATGACTCTTTGCTCTCGAATATTTCTGTCTTCGTTGCTTGATGCTAAAAGGTAATTACGCATTTCTTGAAGCACCAAAGGATCAATTCGAGGACGACCAGAGAAGGGATTGACACCGACTTTATCTTCAATTAAGACACCAAACAGAGGATCATCTTCTTTAATGACTAGTTGACTTCCAGAAGAGGAGGGATTCAAAGAGGTAGTAGCAAGGCTTGCATGCATGTCCTGATTGTTGAGTAGGAGAGGACATCTTTCTTTCGCATGCGTGAGTCTTTGACAATGAGTACATCGCTTCTGAACTTTCTCAAAGAAGTAGTAGACGATCGTTTGTCCTCCACCAGGAAGATTGAGAACTCTTGATTTCTTTAAAGGTTTAGAGACTTCAATACGGATCTTGACTCGAACATAATCCTGCCTTTGAGATTTTTGAGGATCGAAGGCTACCATTTCCACATGACCAATCAGCTCGCCAAGATCTGTGATAGCTCGCTCTGTGTAGTAATTGACCGGATTACTGATACGAACCCAGATAGACACCGATTGGAGATAGCCAGGAGGAGGATGCTCAACCCATCTTTCAATAGCAAGACCCCAATCCTTAAAAGTTTGCATGCCCCTGTCCAGAACGTCTTGAAGATCAAATGCATGTGAAAAGATGAACTGGAATCTTTCCCTGGTGACAGAAATACCCCTTACACGATCAGATTTTTGCCATTTCCTTGGCATATCTAGGATAAGACCATGCATTTTTTGGTATTCTGGGTTAAGAATACGACCGATCAGGCTGCATGCATTCCTTTCTGAGGCATAGTATTGAGGAAGGTCTGGGAGAGTGATAGGAGAATCATCATCATCTTTAAGAGATAACGAAAGAAGAGCTTTATCCATCTCAGATGACATGATTAAGAGAAGATAAGTAAAGGATTTTGAAATAGACAGAAGATTATAGAAGATTGGAAGACAGAGAACTGGAAATGAAGAAACTTTGGGGGAAATCGAAGCTCTTTTGGTTGAAGAAACCACAAAGAGGGTCCGGGCCTCTAGAGAGGATATTCCCTAGAGAGAGAGGAACGATAGACGATGACTTTATTTATAAAAGAAAAATTGGAGAAAATTCTCAAGACCTACTTTGGCAAGTTGATGAAGAAAAAATCTAAGTCTACCAGCTTTTTGACTTTGAAAAGTTACTAATGTTTAAAAAATGATTGGAGGATATTTAGATTGAAGCCAAACTAATGTCATAGGATATACCGAGATAATAACAACTACTAGTTTGGTTTTCTTACGAAGTCTAAGACATGTTTTATTTTTGTCTGGTGAAATAGTATCATCTTAGTTTGTGGTAGAATTCGAACATAGATAGATTTACGTTATACAGTAAAAACGTTTTTACTACCAAGTTGCTATTGCTCGGTTAAAGGTTAATAATGTTTATATGATATTGTTGATAAAAAATAATTGGTCAACTGATACATGTAGGAGTTAAATACTGTGCATCATCGTATTTGGTTTGCATCAGCATATTTGGTGTGCATCAGCATTAATATGGTGATTTTTAGTTTCTATAGTATATGATTTACTTAGTATACCTATCACCCGCATTAGCATCAGAGTCAATCTTGAGTGTTGGAGGTACTTAGCATACCTATCACCCACATTACGTTTTGAAAGAGTCTCCAAGTTTTAAGATCAGTCTCCAGGAACTTCAGTATTTTCTTGTTTTGAAAGAATCTTTAGGTCGGATGTAGTGTCTTGTTTCACTTGTAAGTGTGGCTTGAGAATTCTTTTTGAAGAAGTATAGAAGAGACTCTTGAAGTAAGCTTTATTTCAACATAAATAGTATAATAACTTCATAAGTTACAAGAAATATCTTAATCAAAGACTCTTTTTCTTTGGTTTGTGTTAGTATATATATATTTTTAGGTGATTAAATAAAATGTATTCACATATAATAATTAAAGGGCTGAAAAGGGTTGAGCCTTATTTTGCAAATTTTGATGGGTTTTAAAGGGTTAGAGTTCATTTAAAGATGAGTTTAAACCAAATAGGATTAGACTAGGCTTAAAAATTCTATTTAACATCCCTAAGTGTGCACATCTGTGTTGCCTGATTCACTAGATAACCATTCTTAAGTCATGGATCGATGATTTCTCAATCTTATGATCACCAGACAATAAAGATGGCTCGCTACCTAACTTTTGCTTCTCTCATTTTGTACTACATCCTTGGAACCAGTTAGAAGATCAAGCAAGATCACACCAAATGTGAAGACATCATGGCTCTTTTCCACACGACCTCCAACACTCATGAGAATTGTATACATCTCCTGTCATGATCCGTTCACACCATTCAAATCATATTCGTTTGATTCAAGATAAAACAATTTTGATTTGTACTGCTAATAAAAATGAAACTGTATGTATTTTTCTAAAAGAAAAAGAACATGAATGGAAAAAATATCATTACACATAATGTTATACATTCTGAGTCCTACAGATAGTGGAATGCTGTGAAACTCTGTTTGTCCAGTGGACTAAATAATACTTTATTAATATTTTAAAATTAAGAGGTCTTGTTTTCGCGTCCCAGAGAACGAGAACTATGCAGATCATTGGAGAAATGACTTACATAAGATCTTCACCCTGATATAATGAATACTGTCATGCATGAAGCTCATAAATCAGCTCAGGATGGTGCAATAAGACGTGAATTCTCATAAGGCAAGTAGAATTTTGAGTTTGTAGATTTTTCTATGTAATGGACTCAGGATGGTATACTAAGACGTGAATCCTTATAAAGCATGTAAAATTGACGAATGTAAATTTTTCTATGTAAAGTTTTTCATAATTAGTAATAGCATAGTTAACCATCTTTAAAAAAGTGAAATGTACTTGATGGAGTGGATTGAAGCTCTTTCTCCCATTGCTGCACAGGAACCTTCAGACCCCCTCCCCTCATCTGACGCTTCTGTCCTCCTCTCTCTTCTTCGAATCCTTGTCACCTTTTCCAGCCCTTCTCCACAAGCTACCCAAATCCTAGATTTGAAGCTTTATTTTCCAAGGGTTACTACTAATCTCAGTGGCGGGGGTGATCCTCTTGTTTTCACTGGTGCACTACTTTTGTCTACAGACGTTTCTTTCTTGTTGTATGAAGGTTGTCTCTTTTTCGGCGTGTAGATGGATCTTCTCTCAGCTCATGTTCCCACCTTCCTTTTCTCCATCCTCTTACAGTTATTTAGGCACCGTATCTCTTTACTCTTTGTTTAGAAATCTTCTATTAGATAAGATGTAATGTTAGATGTGTGGGTGACACTGGATTTGTGGTTTTTGGCGTTAGTTGGTGATGTACTGATGGACTCAGTGTCTTTTGGTTCTACCTATGTGCCTTTAGTGTCTTTTATGTTGCCTTGTAGGCCTTTTTACTGCAGTATAATGTCATGTTATTGTATTTAACCTGGTTTTTGGTGAAGTGATTATGTATTTCTCTTCTTGGTGGCAGTTGAATGAGAAAATCATTGTACACTGGGTCCGCCCCTGGGTGTAGGCATGATGACGTGCATGAGTTTCGGATGCGGCAGAGAAGAAGCCGACGATGTGAAGAAAAAGCTTTTGATGTTTTTTTTTGGTTTCAAATTTTAGTTGTTTAATCATGAAAGAAGAAAAGGAAAGTAGCTAACTATATAAAACTGTAGAACTACTTTAGTTAGACAGATCAATGATTTTAATTGACAGTAGTTTGGTTTCTAGTTATAAAACTACTTCAATAGTAACGAATGACCTACAATGTAATAAAAAGATAAAATGTGGTTTTGATGTAAATCAATCACTAAAGTAGGTGTTAAAAATAGTCTAAACTATTTTTTTATATTTTGTATGTTAATTGAAAATGAAAAAATAGAAAATAAAATTAAGTATTTTCTAAATACTGTTAAACATAAAATATATACATATCCAAAATATTATTTTATATTTTAAAAATATTTAGAAAATACTTAACTTTAATTTTAGTTTCTATATATTTATTTTAATAGCTAATAAATTTTTCTATAATAAAATTAGTTCATACATTGACTCGTGGTTCATCCACGGTCGATCCAATGATTCGGTGATCCGGGAAGTTATCCGGTTCAGTATCCGGATCGGGTTTAAAAATATTGTTGAATACTGAACACGTGGTGAGCATGTGAGTATACGGTATGGACATGCATATCATATATGAAGGTAGTGGAATGCTATTTATGGCGGAGGAGAGTAGGAACCGGCTTTTAAAGGCAAAAGGCAATTTGTGCTCTACTCCCTCTCCATTCCTTTTCAGCATTTAATAAGTTGTTTTTGTTTGTATCTTTCTAATCTTTTAAGGATTACGATTTGAAAAAAAGCTCAAATCATATTATAGGAGTTGGGACAAGTTCATAGCTATTCAAATTCGATATTTTGGAAAACTTTTATTATATAATCAGTTGACATATCTTTCACATGTACATGACGATGTGCATTCTCTTGTTCTTCTTTGCTTATTTCAGAATCTAATTTTTAATTTACAAATATTTCAGGATTATAAAACTGGTTAACCAGAGGCTCACAGCTGTGAGTTCCGTCACCTGGGTTTCCGGCTATCCGGATGCTTTAAGTGGTAAGAAAATGTGGATCATATAGGTTTCCTCGTGATTAGTTATTGGGTCTAGAAAACATTTGGAATCATACCACGGTTATAAAAAACGGTTGAGTTATTTATATGATTATGAATGTACGTAATTGCTAGAAAACAAGGTTTACAAAATAGGTTGAGTTAATTATAGGTATGTAAATAATGGTTTCTTCATTTTAATTTGGTAATTTTTGTCCACACACTAAACTAGTTCCTACTCTTATGAGCTAGTGAGAATATTTTCTTACATGTGGAATGATTAATTTTTGTAAAGAGTTTCCAAAATTTTGGCTGTAATTAGCATAATCATATAATCAATCTATTAAATATATTTTTTAATTTATTGTATATATGTTAATATTCATAAAATACTACTATGATAATAAAATATTAAACAAATATCACCCTTATTAAAACAGAAACTTTCTCATGAACCCAACATTTTTTTTATAAAATTTTAAATTAAATACACCCTCCTATATTATAAAATAATAATGTAAGCAATATTATATTACTATATATATTTCCAAACAATACAATTATTAATACTATGTCCAACCAATATAGAAACATTATAATTAAATAAATATTTTCAATAATTTATGAAAAAATCAAAAATAAGTATAAATTATTTTTACTGGTTTAGATACTATAAAGTAATTTCAATGACTATCAAATAAATTAATTTAATAGATTTTTATTTGTGTTTTCATAAATAAAAAAAAGTTACATTCATTTAAATTCAAATAAACTTTCATATTAAATTAAATATTTTATAAAAATAAAAAATGAAATAAATTGACATCAAATATATTTTATAATTTCAAATTTATCAAATATATCATACAGTAAATCATACAGAGATTTTTTATTAAAAATTCAAAACGATAAGAGTTGAAATAACTACAAATTAAATTAAATAATACCTTATATAATTTCTTATTTAATGAATAAAAATAATATAATTATATATAAAAGTATTCAAATACACTAAATAAAAGGTTAAAACATTTTGATTCTCTTATATTATATTTTGTTAAAAAATATTCTCGCGCTTTAAATAAGAGAGAGATATATAGAGTATAAGAGTATTTACATCAAGTTAATTAATATGATATAAATATGAACACATAAATGTATTCATATTTCTAATTTTCTATATGTTAGCAACACCAGTTATTTTTCTATGCGATAATTTACAATCTAATAAAACATTATATAATTTATTTAAGATAATATCAACATGGTCATGATCTAATTTTACATTGAATATAAAGATATATATATATATATATATATATATATATATATTAGACCACTAGATCCGCTTGAGTTTTGTTTGATCTGTTTGATCCGCTTTTGTTTCACTAGATCCATTAGATTTTCTAGATCTGCAACACTTAATTCGTTTTTTTAATTGAGAGCATGGAACTGTATAGTTTATGGGATGTTCATAAAAGTGTTACTTTGTGAGTGATGAAACTCATGATCATTCATGGCGAGCTGGTTTGACACCATGTAAGCATAAATTCTGAATCTACCCAATTTTTATATAATTTTAAAGGGACTGTATATTTACATATGATTTTCTAAAAATTTATTATCTTATTACTTTATTGATGTGTGTCATATTTTGAAACGATCCAACTTGGGACCAAAAAATTTATTAAGAACATCATTATCGCATGCCTCTTAGATTTAGGTTTTAAGTTTTTTTTATTTAGAAAAAAAAACCAACCAATTGCGGGCCGCCACTTGTGCGTGGGGTCCGCACACACTACAAGAGGCAACTCTTGCGGAAGAGGTAAGAGAGTGAGTTTTTTTTTTAAAAAGTGAGCCCCACCTGGGATCCACCACCCTAAGAACCACACTAAAATCCACCGATATTAATGCTCTAATTTATGGTATTTATTAGTTTATCGAATGTTAATTTATAGAGTTTTTACTGTATTCCTTTCCTTTAGCTGGGCTATTCTTGGCAGGTTGACCACGCCTAAATAGATTGGAATGTCTCAAGACAAGCTGAGATTGGTATATAAGGAACCTCACTTCTTTCCTTCGATAAGTGGCCATGGGTTTCTGTCATCATTTGGATCAACTTGTATATCGTATGGTATTTTTTACTTTTTGGGTTGGATTTGGGCGGTGGCTGTCTTTTGAGCTGGATGAATTGATATTGAGGTCAAGCTTATTGTACCTCGTCCACCTTAAGTCCCTGTGATCTAACAACAAATTCTAAAAGACTACAGTGCAAAATGAGCATTTCTTAAGGTTAGCAAAGAGGTGTTCCAATTTCAAAGTTTCTAAGACTTTTTGGGATGATTAATATGATCATCTAGACAAGTTTTATAGATCATTATATCATCAAAGTAAACAACAAAAAAACTTATAGATGTATGCCCTTAGGACATGGTTCATGAATCTCATGAATGTGCTTGGGGCGTTGGTAAGGCCGAATGGCATGGCTAACCATTTTTATAGACCTCTCTTGGTTTTGAATACGGTTTCCGTTCATTATTTCTTTCATTCTTACTTGATGGTATTCACTCTTTAAGTCCGTTTTTTAGAAGTTGATGGAACCACTGGCTCGTCTAGCATGTCACTAATCTTGGATGTGATGCACATAGTTGATAATTATGTTGTTAATGGCTTGAAAATCCACACACATTATCCGAGTGCCATTTTTCTTTGGTACCAATAGGACATGAACAACACAAGGGCTTAAACTCTCCCTTATGTATCATTTATCGATCAAGTCTTGAAATTGCTTCTCCACCTCCTTAGCCTCCTTCGGGTTCATTGTATAAGCTGGCCGGTTGGAAAGCGGTGCACCAGAAAAATATCAATTTGATGTTCAATAATTTTTATAGGCGGCAATACAATGGATATGTCCTTTGAAAATATTTCCTAGACTTTCTCGAGCAACTTGAGAATGGCTGGTGTTAGCTCTTGATATTCATGACTTATCAACACACCTTCCTTAAATATCATTAGTAGCACATGTGTTTTGCATTTCAAATACTTAAGATAGTTTACATAAAGGTTGGTCTTACTTACCGTAGCTTCCTTTTCCATGATTTTTTTTCATCTCATGAAACTTCTTTTGGTATAAAGGGGCAAGTTTGTGCTTCAGCTGTTATAGGTGAAGGTGTAATAGTTTATATATATATATATATATATATTCCATAACCCGAAAATCGGGAATTCAAGTTTCGATTACAAGATTGATTCGACCAAAACGATCTTATTCAGAAACGAAAACCTAACTAGCTTCGCTCAACCACCACACCGGCGTGTTCTGCTAGACGGTTCCATAAATCCTAGATTGTCAATCGCTGTTCTCAACCATTGTTGGTAATCACAAGAGGGTGGTGTTCACCTTGTTTCTTCGGTTGCCTGTCCATCTCATGCCATCTTTGGAGTAGCTGGTCCTTGATGATCTCTTCAACCTTGCTCTCTTTACTGACATTAAGTTCAAACCGAAAGGACAAGAGGCCAAGAGTAGTATACCTTAGCCTCAAGAATCTAATGGCCCGAGTTGAAAAGCACGGTGATTCGGGAACGACCACAACAAAGCAACTCGAAAAAGACGGGCTGTGGTAAAAGCTAATCGGGGTAGAGTGCTCCGTAACCTGCAAAAACAAAAGAGGGTGATAAACCCACTTAGGCAGCCAAGAGGCCACCCAAGACCTGGAATATTCAATCTCCCCCCAGGACTCCTCGCCCCCTGAACCCAATAGACTCAATCTCAGATACAGAATGACGCCCCAGCCCAAATAAGAGAACCTCATCCGGCCTTTGTTGCGCTTCAAAACTACACTCCATTGGAGAGACGGGAATGAGCTAATGAACCAGAGAGGAAGCAGCTCAGGCCAATTGCGAAACAGCCCAAGTTAACTCAGCCATGATAAGTGAGAAGAATAAACAAATAAAAGGTGGTGTTTGATGGAGAAGAAGAGCTCGCCATAGATGACGAACCATCTTGCAACACATAAGCCACTCATGCAACAACCCAACCATCCCGCAACCACACGACCGACTGAATGTTTAGGCACGCGCCGACAACAACCAAGTCACCTCCATTGAACGGTGAACAGAAATCCATCACCAAAACTGGACACCCAGCCTCAGCTCATGGGAAGCCACCGCACCACTCCACAACGACGAACTGCCGCTACTAATACAAATGAAGAACAGAGGAGAGAGTCTGAATCCTAACCTCACGTGCCGCCACCACCACCGACGCCGAGAAGATCTACAAAATTAAAACTGAGATCTGTCGGAGACAAAATAAAAAAACTGACTCGCAGTTCCCCCACCACCGTTGAAGCCTCAAAGAGATTCCAGGAGAAAGCCTCAGGCCACCAGAGTCAACTCTCCTCGGCACAGAGCTATGGTTCTGCCGCGAGAAAGACCCCCCCAGAACGCCTATCATATCAACGCCGGCAAGGAAGGTGAGGACCGAGAGAAAAATAAAATTAGGAAGGGGGAAGAGGAAGCGTCTGGTGACTGCAGGTTCCAACCACCGGAGCTCAGAAACAGTTGCCTCTTGTGTCGCCTAGGTTAAGAGAGTTTTTTACTGTTCAGTATTTTTCAAGGTTGAATATATTAGTCGTGTGAAGGTGTAGTAGCTGGTGCGACCATTGTTGAGTGTCTCCTTGTCAAACTTTCATGGCCTTCCCAAATGATGATGCCATGCTTGCATGGGAATAATATCACAATTTACTTAATCAACATACTTCCAAATGTTGAATTGCAAAAGGACTTGTTCTCTAATATTTAGCTTAGTCTCATTATATAACCACTAAAGCTTGTATGGCCTTATATACCTTCTTGAGAAATATCTTATCTACCAAATACTTTCTAGCATCACACTTAAGGATCACTTGATCACTAGGATCTCCATTTCATCAGGATTGTCAGTGACTTCCTCATTGGTCTCATTAGGTAATTCTTCAGCCTTATTTTGAGATTCATACTTACCATTGTCCTTGAGTATCATTACTATTTGGTTTGAAAAATGAGATTTTCTCAAATATGACCTAAAATATCAAGTCAAACACAAAAATAAACCATGCTTTTTTGAAACTTTCATTTTGCCTATTCACCCTAGAAGTTTGAGTTATTCACGATAATGCCATTACTTTTTTCATTTTATTTTCAAAAATGAATCTTTTACCTTATCATCCTCATCTTCACCAAGTATTTACAATATTGTCATTGTCATCAATATACCTACCACCATAAACAACCAATTTGAAGCTCTTAATGCACAAAAGTTTCGATTTTTACTCTTCATATCTCATTACTTATGCACACAAATCACGTCTCTTTCACTTTGTCTTTAAATTCATCCAAAAAACAAAGATTTTGATTCCAAGCTTTGTTAGGTTCATAGAGACATTGAAGCTCATGATTCTTGGTCATTAACAAGTTGGTAGCTTTGGTAGTGAAGTTCAAGGTGCTTGGAGAAACTAAGGAAGTCATCTCACAGGTTCAAGGTATGAAATAGTTTTTTTTTTCAGATCAGTTCGCGAAGACTTTCAGAAGACTTCAGGAAGACTTTCAGAAGACTTCACTACATGTGTTCTCCATCGAAAAAACTTTCCTAGAAGTCTTCTAACTTTCCTTTGTTAACAAAAAAAAACCGGAAATCCCAGAGAATATTTCTCGAGAAGTCTTCTCGGATAAACATGTTAGTTTTACAATTGACCAAAGTTTGTCAGAATTTTGACTTTTTATAGAAGATTTCTCGAGAAGTCTTCTCGGGAAAGACTTCTATAGAAGTCTTGCCGAAGTTTTCCCACTGTCGCAAGAAGTCTATGTGGATTACTTTTGTAATTGAAAAATAATAGTAAAACATTTAATATTAATGAGAAGACTTCTCAAATTTTATCCCGGGTTTTGGTCAAACCTTCGGTTACGAGAAAAGACTTCTTTAGAAGTTTTCCGATGGAAGACATCTAGAGAAGCCTTCTCTGGAAAAGTCAAATATAGTCAACTGCAAGGACGACTTCGGAAAGACTTTCAGAAGTCTTCCTTGAGAAGACTTCCCAAGAAGTCTTCTATAAAAAGTCAAATTTCTGACAAACTTCGGTCAATTGTAAAACTAACCTGTTTATCCGAGAAGACTTCTCGAGAAGTATTCTCTGGCATTTTCGAGAATATTTCAAATTCAAAAGTAAGCCAATATTTACAAAGGAAGACTTCTCAAGATATCTTCTGGAGAGTAGACTTCTTAAGAAGTCTTTCTTCGTAAATTTGCAATTGTAAAAATGACTTAAATGGAAGACTTATTAAAAAGTCTTCTCGGAGAATTAAACATGAATTTTTAAGGAAGACTTAAATGGAAGACTTAGTAAAAATGACTTAAATGGAAGACTTAGTAAAAATGACTTAAATGGAAGACTTCTTAAGAAGTCTTTCTTCGTAAATTTGCAATTGTAAAAATGACTTAAATGGAAGACTTATTAGGAAGTCTTCTACTTCTTTGTCAATCTTTATTAAACTTCAATTTTTCTCCAAATTAAACATGAATTTTTAATAATTTCTTGTTAATTCATATTTTTTCAATATTGGGACTCCTAAGTACAATTCATACTTAATTGGTGATAACTATAAGGTACAAAAATTCATGTTTGTTTATGTTTCTAGCTAATTCGAGAAGACTTACTAAGAAGTCTTCTCTCAAAAGACTTTTGGGAAAGTCTTCTACGTTTGTTTTTGTAAAATTTGTATTTTCAAGAGTGTTAACTTCAAGATATGTTTTTTAATTTTCGAAAGTGTTAAGTAACTTCAAGAATATCAAGTCATGTCGTATAAGTTTTCTTGTTATATCATAAGATATACTTTTTAACTTTCATGAAATTTAAAATTTCAACTTTTACTTAAAATTTAGTTTTCGCTCTTAAATTTTAGTTTCCCGCTTAATTCTCGTTAAGTCTTCAGAGAAGAATTCTGAGAGAAGACTTAACTTGTTTTTTTGTCATCAAGATTTACAGCCTCATATAGACTCTTTGAACCAAACTGGTAACTCTGCATCCATGTGAATGACGAAAGATGGTTGTTGTCTGACATTGCGTGCTAGACTATCCGCCCATGAATTCTCCGTCCGAGATACATGAATGATTTCTGAGTTGAGAAAGCTTCCTCTCAAGGTCTTGATATCTTCCAGATAACTTGCAAACGCTGGCCATTCTTCTGGTTCTGAAACCATCTTCACCAACTGAGAACAATCAGTAGAAAACGTGACCTGAAACTGTCGTAAGTTCCTCATACACTCCATTGCCCATATTAATGCTTCCACGTCCGAGTGAAGAGGTGATAAACTTGCCCTAACATTCCTTGCCCCCGCTGAACAAACCTTGTCCTAAAAAAGAATCCTTGTCTTTCCACGAACCATCTGTGAAACACCATCTTCCCGGAATTGTTGGGAGGTTCCTAGCCTCTGTTTGGGATGTTACCCGCTGTAAGTACCGATCTTTTTCCTCAGCCCAAAGTGTTGATTCCGTTTCTGCTAGTTTGAGTGTATCTCTGGGATCCACATCCAAATTACTAAAAAACTTTGTTATTCCTTCCTTTCCAAATATACCATAAGATCCGTGCAAATTGATGATCATCCATTTTCGGGATAACTCTCCAAAAAAGATGATCCATATTTGTGAAGAGTGAACTTGTGGGAAAAGAATCTGGGTTTGATGGTATCTTTGAGAGCACCCACACTTGACGCGCTGGAGGACATTCAAAAAACACATGATTTATTGATTCCTCTGAGTCTGCACATCTGGCACAACATATGTCCCCTTGTATGCCTCTCACTTTCAGATTTTTCTTTACAGCTATACACCCTGATACAAGCTGCCATAAGAAATGCTTTATCTTCGGGGGACACTGTACCTTCCAGCAATACGCTTTCAGTATATCCACGGTGGGTCCATAAAATTCTGGTCGTTTGTCCTTATCCGGGTAAACCCTTTCTACATGGTACCCTGATTTAACTGTGTATTTTCCATTATTAGTAAATTGCCATAGTTTCACAAAAAAAAAAAAGTAAATTGCCAGCCATTCTCATCCACCATCTGAATCCTACTCAGTGGTATGCTTTCACTAATTTCGCATCTTGAGGGTCCACCAGAGCCCGAGCTGCCTGTGAATTTCAAGTTCCGAGTCTGGATTGATAAGAGAATCCACTGTGAGTTCCAGTAACAAGTTATGTTGATTTTTGTTTGCTGGTCTCAGGCGAGTGGTTGGGAGCCATGGATCATTCCATACGGATATAGATGAACATGTTCCCACCCTTTTTATTAGTCATTTGCTAACCAGAGATCTAGCAGATACAATACTCCTCCAGCCATATGACGGGCACAAGAACGGATTGGTTCCAGGGGTGAGGCATTCCTGTAGTACCGTCCTTAAAAACTCGTGAAAATAAGGTATGTGGCTTCTCAATCAGGCGCCACAATTGCTTTCCAGGCATTGCCATGTTAAAATTAGTAAGATCTTTAAAACCTAAACCTCCTTCATCTTTATTTATGCATACTTTGTCCCATGATTTCCAGTGCATGCCCTTAGTACTACCCCCAGGACTCCACCAAAACTGTGATACTGCACTCGTCAACTTCTTTGCAGTTGCCTTTGGTAAACGATAATAAGACATCACATGATTTGGTAGTGCCGTAACCACTGACTTAATGATCGTTTCCTTTCCTCTCTTAGTAAAGAACTTAAAAGTCCACCCATTAATCATGTTATTTAAACGATCATGTACAAACTCAAAAACTTGTATCTTGGATCTTCCAAGACTCTCCGGTAATCCCAGATAACTTGTATTTAGGAGGAATGGGACTTAACTTGTTCTCTCATTAATTTTTAAAGAATTATCTCAAAAAAGTCTTATGTTATTGATAATGTTAAAGGAAGACTTCCATAAGACTTTTAGTGAAGTCTTCTGAAAATTCTTCTAGTGAGACTTATGTATTGTTTGATCTTTTGTGAATTTGAATAAGTTTTCTTGAGAAGACTTCTCTCTTAGTTTTAGTTAATTTGACTAAGTTTTTGTGTTGTTATGTTTTGTTATTGGTGGGTAGAATGGTTGAAAAAAATTCTTGGTTGTTGTATCAATAAATTCAATAATGTCAACTACTTTTGGCAAAACATGAACATATTTACCAAATTCTTTTGATTAACATCTCTTCATGTTTACAAAAGCATTCACAACTAAAATAGTACACTAACAAATCATAAAACAGACCATATAAAATTAGAGCTAGATATCATTCCTCAACATAGATAAACTTGGACTCCACTTGACATCATACCTTTGTACCACTTCGGGCAGAAAACTTCAGAAGACATCTTGAAGACAGAGAAAACTACATATTCAAAAACATTCAAATGGCTTCAAAACAGAGAAAACTTCAAAAATAAAATTTTATGCTTAAATAATAAACAAAACAGTCACATTAGGTTGAGTCTATAACTTTTTAAAATCTAATATATAAAACACAAAAATACATATCCAAAATTTGCACCACTTTGGCAAAATACTTTCTGAAGACTTTATGAGAAGTCTTCTAGCATAAAATGCATTAGACTGAGAAGTCTTCTGAGAAGTTTTTCAAGGTATGTTTCAGATCTGGAAAAATAAAATCTGCAAAATCAAATACATTCAAATGGCTTCAAAAATAAAAATTTTATGCTTAAATAATAAACAAAACTATTACATTAGGTTGAATCTATATATTTTTAGAATTTTAAATATAAAACACATAAAAATATATTTCCAAAATTTATAGATATATCTTTGAAGAAGTGAAATATGAGAACCATGTAATGAAAAATATTCAAAAAGAAGATAAATTAGTTAGAAGACATAAGAAAAAAATGAGAAATGGATATAAAGTTTGGTGTTTTGATGTTCAAAGAGATTAGAGAGAGGTTGGAGAGTTTTAGAGTAAGAAACATTATGTTTTTGTTCCAGCCATTTGAGAGGAAGAAAGAGAATGTTAATTTTATTTATAAATGGAGAAAAAAATCCAACTAGGTTAAATATTTTTGATACATAAGAATTCTTGTAAAGTCTTCTAAGAGAAGACATATATGTCAAAAAAACACGTCATTAAATATAAAATCAACTTTTAAAGTGTTTAATATATATTAAACCAAAACTAAACACATATATATCAAATTTAATTGTTTTCTTAAGTTAAGATTTCAAAATCTAACCTTAAAAATACTAACAATACTACAACATATTTTACCAAACCCTAAACCAGTGACTATCATGACTCAATCTACATTCACTTATCTATGTTGAAAATAATTCAATTTTATTCAATGTAAATTTACATCATTTAGAAATGTTTATATTTACATCATTTGGATTTTTCCTTATCAAAATATATTTAATAGATTTTATAAATTACTTTTAAGATCTAATACCTGAGATGACTTCTCCTGGAAGACTTCTGGAAGACTTCAATTTAGGCAGAAAACCTAAATCTTCTAAAATTTAGGCGGGAATCCTAAATTATACTAAAATTTAGGTAGGATATGTCAGAAGACTTCTTGGAAAGTCTTATGTGTGAGTCTTCTAGACTCTATAATCAAATAACTAATCAAAAACACTTCCTTAAACTTAAAAGAAACTTAGAAAGTGTTTAAATCAAGTTATTAGATAGTCACCAAACACATATATGTCAAATTAAAAATAAAAATAAATAATAAGATTTCAGAATCTAACCCTACAAAAATACCAACAATATTACAACATATGTTACCATACCCTAAACCATAGACTATCATGACTTAATATACATTCACTCATCTATGTTGAAAATAATTCAATTTTATTAAAACTAAATTTCCATCATCTAGAAGTGTTTATTAACACATGATTTAGATATTTTCACTTACCAAATTTTTTTATAAAATTTATTAATTACAAGATCTAATTCATGAATATACTTCCTATGGAAGACATCTGGAAGATTTTCGGAAGACTTTGATTTAGGTGGAAAACCTAAATTCTTCTAAAATTTAGATGGAAACCCTAAATTCTACTAAAATTTAGGCGGAATATGTCAGAAGACTTCTTGGGAAGTCTTTTGTAAGTCTTCCAGACTCTATAATCAAATAACTAAGCAGAAAACACATCCGTAAACTTAAAAGATACTTAGAAAGTGTTTAAATCAAGTTATTGGATAGTCACTAAACACATATAGGTCAAATAAAAAAAAAAAGAAGATAAAATTACAAAATCTAACCCTAAAAATATCAACAATACTATAACATATGTAACCAAACCCTAAACCAAAGACTATCATGACTCAATCTACATTCACTCATCTATGTTGAAGATAATTCAATTTTAGTAAAACTAAATTTACATCATTTATAAATGTTTATTATTACATTATTTCAATTTTTTCTCCACTAAAATATTTTTATAAAAACTCTAAATTATTTTAAAAATCTACTGAACGAGAAAACTTACAAAGAAGTTTTTTTCTGAGAAGACTTACAAAGCATGTTTTTTATTTGGTCATAAGGGGTTGTTGTAATTTCACTAACATTTTGGGTTACTTTTGCATTTTGAGTCATATTTGACAAATTCCCTTGAAAAATCTCTACTAACTCTATTATAAAGTTCTTTGATTTTTTTATACAAATTGTAAAATCCAGATGATTTTACAAAAGAAATGATGATTTTACAAACAAAAAATAAAAATAGTGGACTAAATTGGGTAACGTTACTGTGTGGGTGGAGCCGTGGAGGAAAGGTTGCTTGGTCGTGGACTTTAATTACTACACGACGAAACCCAACTTTTTGTCCCGCGTTTCACTTGGCCTTCTGTGTACAGACCAAATTTATCATTATTGTGTAACTTCTCTCTTTTTGGTTAGCTTATTAATTGAAAGTAAATAGTTTTTGTTTAAATAGGGGAAAGTTGTTTACATTCCTTTCTTTTCAAAATGTCCCCATTTTTTTATAATGATGTTTTTGTTGTATATTTTTAATCGCTTGTCACTGAAAACAATATTTATTTAATCAAGAGTAAGGCAATTTCTAACCATTTGAAAGCTATATATATTTTCCAAAAAGTAATTAAGCAGTATTATTTTTTATTAATCATATGCACTTATATACTAATAAATACATATCAGAGACAAAAAAATGATCATGAATCAAAAAAAAATTTACAAAGTTTTTGCCACACGAACTTGTTTTAACAACTTTCAAAATTTTAACAGCTTTTATTTATTTTATACATCTTTAACAATATATGTGGCTTCGTCGTAGATGTGCGGTGAACACTATTTTCAATCTTCTCAAAGAAAAGTACGGCCCAAAAATTCATTAAAAATATTTCATTAATAAAGTGTTTTTTAATAAAGTTTTTACATCAGTAACTCAGCCTTTAAGTTGAAAAAAAAAACAGAAACCAAAAAGTTTTGAACAATTTTCTCAATAACACTTTTTAAATTTTTGTTACAGAAATAGTCCTTACAAAGTAAAATGATCAAAATAGTATTTTTTATTTTGAAATTTTTAATATTTATTTTTTGTTTTTTAAAATTTGAAACATCATCCCCTAAAGCCTCACCCCTTAACTCTAAACCCTAAAGTCTAGATTAGTTAATCTTAAGGGTATAATAAGTGTATATTAACCTTTTAATAAAATCTTTTTTTGATCATTTTCATCTTTAAAAACTATTTTTGTGAAAATAAACTAAAAAAGGTTATCCAATGAAATTTCTCAAAGGTTTTTTCTCAGTAGATAATATTCTTTTTAAATCTAGTCACCAAAAAGATTTAGACCTTTTTTTGAGCTTCGTCAAATAGTAGAAAAATTACTAAATGACATTTTAAACATTATATCTACGCGAAGTCAATAAATTGTATTTAGATCTTTATAATTCTATCATGACATTGGCGTGGATTATAAAGGTCCAATTTGGAAGAATGAAAACGACAAGGTATGGACAAACCAAACTTTTGGGTCCGGTCCTCCAGATTCCTCATGTGCGGTTGTGTGCTTCTTGTCTTCTTATTATAACCAAACTATCAAGCTATTAGTCTCTAAACCAATATAAACGTCATACACATTTGAGTAATACAATACTGCAATCATACACCTTTTGGCTTCAACATTTTAGTGGTTGAACTTTTTTTTGGCTATTATCAAAGTTTGGACGCCTGTTCATTGTTTGTTTTTGTTTGGGTATATTTATTATTGCTAAATGACCAATAAATCTTCGTCACGGATTGGTAAGCTACCACTAGTCCCAAAGATCGTTTAGGAGTTCATTTGTTTCTTATTTTCTGCAAGGCCTTTACATAAACTTAATTTTTTTTTTTTGTTAATCCATGGTAAATATAATGAAGGCGTTTAGTATCTAAGGATCTGTTTGTTCTGAACGTAAAGTATATGTTTCCGTCTAAAATATTTTTAAGACGACCTTGATTTTTCATTTTGATTTTTGGTGGGATCCTTTTGGCCTTTATTAAAAATTAAAGCTCAATTTTCTCTTTTTACTTTGTCCCGCATTGGAAGTTTAGAACACTTACCTCTCTTCTCTTTCTCTATATAAGAAATTCAACCCTTTCTCACAGCGCTGCAGCGCATCGATCTCAACCTCTCCATTATGAGTTTTCACTAACTCCATAATTAGGTTATTGGTGAGCCTCGAACCCAGGACCTCACCCTTTAATAACCTTCCCACAGGACAAGCTGTCACCAATTGAATGTAACATCCCGAGTTGTGATATGTAGAAAGTTTTAAGAGAATTGATTTGGCTACCTATGTCACCAAAGTTGACTTACCTTTTCCCATAGCACATCATGAAAGAACTTCAGAGTTAAGAGTGTTTGAGCTGGAGTAGTGGAAGGATGGATGACCTATCGGAAAGTGATTTGCGATAGCGTGGAAGTGAGGCCAAAGTACGGGAAAAGGTCAGGTGGTGATTGCAGGGTCAGTAAACAATGATTTCGAGCTTTTCGGAATTATTAACGACCGACCGTCGGATGGGATGGGGCCCAGGGGCCGAGAGAACGGGCGTGGGTGGCTCATTAGCTCTGGACGGTCGGGGAGTTACAATTTTATTTACACTTATAATATCCAATTTATGTTTCCCAGTGATTTGAAAGTCTACAAATATTTAAACGAAATGAGAACATAGTTCATTTGTTTTGTGCGTTTTTGACTTTTCTTTTGTGGTTATTACCATCTATATCTGAAAAAATATTAAATATTTTATTTGAGCATGTTCTTGAGCACAAAAAGAGATGATTATATTCTACTTTAATAGTAATAAACACAATATATAATTGTTGGCATATAAACGTATAAAACAACTTTTATATATATAATGAAATATTAAGACAAGTTGTATAAAAAAAGAGAGATAGACTGTAAATCTTACTCAATGTAATGAATTATGGTCGTCAATCCCATAATCTTTCTAATGACCAGTTGCAAATACCAACTCAAAATCCGAACTAAGAACGCAAAATAAATTAAAAATATTTTCAAAAGTTATGCAATTAACTAATTTTTTTTTTTTTTTTGTGTCAAGAGAAGTCAAAAGAGTACAACTCTTTATCACCATTCCTTTTGCGTTTTATACCAACTTTTCCCGGTTGGTAGGGGAGATTGACTCCACGTAGGTATGGGCAGTCGGGTATCCATTTGGGTACGGATCGTTTTTTTTTAGTATCGGATTTTTCGGGTTTTGAAATTAGGCTCCGTTCGGATATTATAAAATTTTGGTTCGGGTTCGAGTCGGATTTTCCCGGGTCTGAGTGAGTTCGGTTCTCATGCATAGGAACCTGAAAAATAACCAAATAACCAAAATATCTAAAACGGGTTCGGATATTTGTACCCGAAATAATCAAAGTACCCGATTAGGTTCAAATTTTTGTATCCAAATTACTCAAAAATAACTAAAAGTAACCAAAATACCCATTCTACACAGTTTTTTTGGGTAAACTTTTACCCAAACTATCATATTTTATCCGAAAATACTCAAAAGCACCGAAAATAACTACTTTAAAGAAATATAATATTAATTTAAAGTATTAAAATAATTATAAATATAATTATAATATATATTTTTAGACATATATTTACATTTCGGATATCTTCGGATACTCATTCCGTTCTCGGTTTGGGTCGGTTCGGGACCGATTCTTCGGATATTGCAATTCAGAACCCATTCGGATATTTACCCCGGGTCTGATCGGGTTTGAGACCCTGATTTTTGGGTCGATTTCGGGTCGGTTCTTCGAGTCCGGATATTTTGCCCAGGCCGAACTCCACACACACAGCTAAACTTTTGAAAAATCAGATTTCTAAAGTAGATCATTGGTGTTATGTGCTTCACAAACTAAAACATTTAATACAATTAATATCGTGCTTTTTTTCTTCATATCCATTTCGTATCCTGCATATTTTAAAATTCTCGAAAATAACAAGTCACTTCCGTCTCTATTTCGATGTATCGACTCTACGTAGATGTTTAGTAGACTGATATTAGCTTCCTATTTTTAGTAGAATTATATGAAAATTGTATGCAGAAGGTTCATAGACGATAGACTTCCACATGATTATGAAATATTGATGTTTTGAGCAACAAAAAAAACAATGATGTTAATTAGTTTATTAGATTTCGCCGTCTGGTTTATTTCATTAGGTAGACTAGAGCATGATTAATTAATACTTATATCTATAGTATTAACTAATAATAATGAATCAATGTTATGTTACTGTAGTGTATTTAATTATGTTAATGTCTACATGTCACAATAGTTAATGCATTTACACGTACAAACAAAAGTAGTTTATGCAAGTTTACTTTCGGTCCAGATAACTATACCTTTTTAATACCAAAAAGTAAGGATTTGTTTTCATATATGTTTTATTTATGATGAATATTTTTTTTCCTATAAGATGCTATGTAGATGAGCAATGAATACAAATACAGTCATTGTTGAAAAGGCCATAAATGTTGGATGTACCAAAATGCGAGCCTAATAAAATCGGTGGTTGGATGTCAATTAAGAACCATATATAGACCTAATCCATTTCTCTTCCCCCTTTATATATATGCACAAAAGATACTAAAGCCCTTGTCTCATCTCTAAAAGCACACTTATAGTTAAGCATGGTGGTTAACCAGAAGATGTCCGGTCTCGCAGCCACTATGAACGCCAAGATAATCGGTTCTGGTGAAAGGTCAATGGTATTGGCACACGGGTTTGGAGGCGACCAGTCGGTTTGGGACAAGATAATACCAGTTCTGTCCCAATCTTTTAAGGTTTTAGTCTTTGACTGGCTTTTCTCTGGAGCCATCAAAGACCAATCTCTATACGACCCTTCAAAGTATAACTCCATCGACCCCTTCTCTGACGATCTTATTGCTCTTTTGGAGGAGTTGAAGTTTGGCCCCGTTGTGTTCGTAGGCCATTCCATGTCGGGCATGATCGGTTGTGCTGCTTCTATTAAAAGGCCCGATTTGTTTACAAATATTATCCCTATTTCTGCTTCTCCCAGGTAAAACCTCACTCTAACACTTCACCTTAATTTTAATTAAAATTGGAAAAATATCTTTGTAGAAGCAAGAAAAGTCGTAAAATCAAAGACATGTGTAATCGTCTCTCTTGGATATAAAATATCACTTAAGTCTATGTTAGAGATGGTTAAAATAAGAGAGGTAAATAATGCGTAATTATCTCGTAAATAAGATGAAGCAAGTGACTAACAGTTATAATTACGTCCTAAAGATAAATATAGCACATGCAATCATAATTTAAAAAGACGTTATACCATCTCATCGATCATACAAATATTCCTGATGAGTGTGTTTCATGGAAGAAGACGAAAAATATGGTTTATGATAATGGTTTAGCCGAAAATTAATGGATTTTGTGTGGATTGTATGAAGTTGTAACTGTTGCCAAGTGTTGAGCATGTGGCCAGGATCACCTTCTAGCTTGTTAGATGGATATGACCTATATGATCCTGTCTTATTTCCCTACAGCCTATATATGTATGCTACATTTCATGTGTGTGTTGTGGATTTATCTAAATAAACCAATCAAACATAAGATTAGATATGCATATATACTGTGGACCACTTATCGTCCAAGCAACTTTTTTTTTTCGTCCAAGCAACTTATTCTCCGATGTATAGAGTAATTGAATTGGGATCAATTTCTTGAATTAAAAATAAATTTTAATAACAAAAATACAGTTTTTGTTCTATTAGTGCGAATCGTCTTTTACCCCCTAGGGCCAAAAATATTTACCTAGTTAGTAGTTACACCGAAAAATCTTTTTCTTTTTTTTCACCAAAAAATCATTTTCTTTTTTTCACCGAAAAATCTTTACCTAGGGCCAATGTTTTAGTTCCAATTTTGTCAAACTAGGATCCGCGAAAAGATGAATTATTATTTTGATTGATAAGATTTTCTTATCTATTATAGTTATAGTTATAGTTGAGAAAGTCGGCCATAAATTAATGCAACAGTTGAGTGTTTGACTATATACATGTCTAATGCAACGTGCTTATATGTTGTAATACAACTTTAATAAAATGATCAAAAATAGTAAAGTTAGTACTTCATAGATTAAAATGGAAACTCTTAGGTTTATTTTAACTTTAACCCAATGAAATTTTATAGGTATATAAACAGTGGGGATTACAAAGGAGGGTTTGAATCAAAAGATATTGACACGATCATCACCAACATTGGCTCCAACTACGAGGCTTGGGCGGTTGCTTTCGCCTCTGTAGTGGTTGACTCAAGAGACTCTCTCTCTGTCCAAAGGTTCGAGAAATGCCTTAGAAAGATGAAGCCCGAGACGGCTCTTGCGTTAGCTAAGATTGTATTTGGCAGCGACGAGAGAGAGCTCTTGGACCAAGTGCCAGTGCCTTGCCACGTCATACAACCAGGAAACGACGTCGTTGTACCTGTCTCCGTCGCTTACTTCATGCAGGAGAAGATCAAAGGGGAATCAACAGTGGACATTATCGAGGACGCGATGGGTCACTTTCCACAAATGACGTCACATATTGAGCTGCTTGGCGTCATGAGGCGCCTCCTCGAGTTTTGAAGCTTGAATATAATAAATGATTTGCGTCGACATTCTTCTTGTCTATAATATTGTGTTACTAAGATTATGAAGTGTGTCCCTTAGTAGTATCTATATATAATATATAATGTTTGTGTAATGTGAGTGTGTATTTAGTAGTACAACAAAGTAATTTCCAGTATAAGTTAAAAGATAAAGAGATGATCATAGTGTGAGTAAAGGAGGTAACTAATTAAACTGTGCATCACTTCGTTGGGTTAAGGTAAACTGAATTGCTTCCTATTGGAGTAATCAGTTTACTTAAACTAGAATCCTCCCACTATATAATGTTCCTACGTAAAACGTTAACAAGTTGATGAATAACATACATAATCATTTTCTTCAATTTCAACGACATTTCTTTTATCTTGTTATTCTTTTAACAGTTCTTATAAATTGTTGTTCCAGATACATACGACAATTATTGCGGACGTTTTGTTTTAGCCATTTCGGCAACCTCTCCATATTTGATTAGGTAATTCCGTATGAGATGTGTCTCTGTTGGAGGCTAATTACTAGTTTTTTTTGGTGCAAGAGGCTAATTACTAGTTCTTATCACACAAAGAATAAAATATGGTTTATGTTCTAATATCATCACTCAATCTCAACATCAAGAATTGTGGATACTGAGACTGGATTTGAAACTTTTGAATAGAGAAGAGGAAGACCCATTTGTGGAAATGTTCGTGAAAATCAGGTTTATATTTTTTTAATGGGAATGCTTTAATAATATAGTTTTATTCGATCTCTCTTTTTTATTTATTTAACCAACTGTTTGATTCAAACTAAGAAAAAACATATATAGTTATTCAAATTTGTAGAGATCATTTAGCTTGTAAATATAATATTACTAGGTGGATGTCCGCGATTTCGTGGATATAAATAATAATTTATTATATGTTTACTAAAAATATTTTGTATATTTATTTTTATTATTTTTGTAAAAGATAAATATAACTATTTTATAATATTTTATAATATTATGTATTGACAATTACACTAAATTAGTTATATATGTTTTGGGGTTTTTAATAATTAAGGATATAAGGTATATAATATTGGTAATTTAATTTATAAACAAACTGTAGCTAAAATGGTTTTTTAATAATTTTAGTTTTTTTTTTAAAACAATTTAATTATTACCTAAAATCTTTTCAGTTTGTACACATCATCCTGAAATATTTTTACATATTGTATACAAAACATAAATAATTTGCTATAAATTTAAGCATGCTAACGTATATAAATAATTGTAGATGTTATTACATTTTGTAATCACTTTAATATAAGATTCTTAATTATATTTTAATACATATATACATATAAATGAACATTATTAATAGAAATAAAATATCTTTGTTTTTGTATTCCAGAAAGTTTTAAAATATATTTTTTACATCAAAAGATAATTTTATTACTCAAACTAAGGTGGTCTTAGAATCCATACCTGAATAGAACAACCAACAAAAATTAACTGCAATGAAAATTACGAGGTATTCTAGCTAAACCATCTGCTGTCCAATTATGCTCTCTTGAAATGTGGGAGATCTTGAAGTCCAAAAATCTCTCTGAAGCATAGCTACCTCCCCTAGCTCCGTGGAGAAACTCGGCCAGGCTTTTGGGTCTTGAATCATATATACAATATCCTTGCAGTCCGTCCAAAAATGTTGGCAATTCATGTGTTGGAGCGTGGTTTCCATTGCCAAAATTAACGCCTCTAGTTCTGAGTGCCAAGAAGACATACAATTTTCTTTGTTTCTAACCCTAAGAGCTATCATTTTCTGATCCATCCATCCATACACAACCATATCCACTGTATTGTGCTTCGGGAATCCTTGATCCATCTACCAAACAAATATTCTGCAAGCTTAGGACTTGTATATTCCTTATTTGGTGTGTTTTTGGAGAGCAATCAGATGTTTTTGAATTTGCGTCAAACTATGTATGTCATTCATATTCAGCTTTTATAATCAACTCAATTTGATCCCGTGTGATTCCTCGGAACATTTTGTCGTTACGAGCTATCTATGGTTAAGGGTCTTTATTTAGCTTCGGATTTTCAATTTCGTTCTTTCTACACAACAAATATTCCAAGTTGGTATACACGCTCGTTGTTGGGAAAATACCTGGACACGATGGTGTTGAGGTGAGGGCCCAAGTTTGCAAGGCATGGGGACATTCGAATATTGCATGGTTGACTAATTTGTTGGCTTCTCCACAGCTAGGACAGTGATTATCGCAGTGCATATGGCGTCGTGTTAAATTTCTTATAACTGCTACGTAACCAGAAATTGATTGCCATATAAGATGACGGCTTTTCCGAGGGGTGTTGATTTTCCAAGCATGAGCTTTTAACTTAGTGATACTCGGCTCTGAGACCATAATCTCATGTTCTTGGTAGAGAATGTTCCTTGCAACCCAATACCCATATTTTACCGTGTACATCACATTCTATGTATAAAGAAACATATCTTTACTATTAGATTGGCTTATGTTCAGTCTCAGAATGAGAAGTTTGTATTCTGGAACAAAGGTCTTCCAGCATCTCAACGGTTCACTCTCATGAGATCCATAAATTAATTTGTTCACTGTCATATGTGGATGAACTGGGTAAATTGAGCGATCTGGGCGAGCAGGGGTTGAAGGAATCCAAGGATCCTCCCAAACACGTGTTCGGTAGCTTGAGTGGTCATTTTGGTTTATCTATGGCCCCAGTAAAGGCCTAGCTGCCATCAAACTTGTCCAAATATAAGAGTTGCCACAAATTCGTCCAAATATAAGATGGAGATTTTGTATATGTCGCACACAAAGGTGAGCTTTGGCGATAATATCTTCTTCGCATCATGCAATCTCGCAAGAAGCGAATCTGAGAATTGAATTAGTCTCCATAGTTGTTTTGCCAATACGATGAATCAATCTGAAGCCAATATCTCCTTCATTTTTTTTTACTACAAAGTTTCCCCATTTTTTCCAATGCATCCTTCTCTTTGGTGGATTTGAGTTCCACCAGAGTTGTGTAATAGCGTTCGTCAGACTTTCACAAATTTCCAAAGGGAGAAGGAAACTAGACATAACATAGAATGGCAATGTTAAAGCAATAGATTTTATGGGAAAATGAGTTTTTAAATCCCCAACTATTTGAAATCAGCACTTTTAATACCCAACTGTTACTTGCACATATTTATTCCCGATGTTATGGTTGACTGCGCAAAACTAGACATTTAAAATTTCAAATTTTAATTACAATTAGAAAAGTGATCGAGTTCGACTTTCAAAATCCAGAAACACTAAAATCAATTCCCTTTATGCGATTTTGAATGAGAGTAAGTGATTACCAGTGGAAAAACGATCATGCGTAAGTACGACAAAGAGTTCCAATCCCGTCTCTGAGCACACAAAAGAAACTTAGAAACCGGCGATAATCGTTTTCTCTCACCCAGAATCTTGTATAGGAAGTTAATTTTAGTTTTTCTGGGTTTCGAATGCCAAAATCGATCCCCTTTCAAATTGCAGTTAACGTTTCCTTTTAATAATTAATGTTTGACTTTTTAAAGTCTAATTTTGTGCAGTCAACCATAACCTTAAGATTAAATATGCGCAAGTGATAGTTGGGTAAAAAGTGATGATTTCAAATAATTGAGGATTTAAAAGCCTACTAGGTGTTTGCCCACAATTTTGAGGGTAATTGTATTATATGAAGAAATATATATTATATTTACATTTATAATTTTTGAATAATAACTAAAATTTTAATTTTTAATTTCAGATAGTTGGATAATCAAAAATTTCAGTAAATATATTTAGAAGAACTGTGAAATTTAAAATAGTTCAACAACGTAAACCTTAATCATTACAAATATTTCTCTTACAGAAAAACTATATTATAATTTATTCAGCTAATTGGTTGTAGAATTACTTTATATTTTATTTTAACACGTGAAAAAAACTCGGGAATACTCTAGTCTCTAGCTCTCAAGAAATAAAAAGAGAGTTCTTTTTTTTTTGTGTAGGACCAATACAATGATCGGATGCTTTTATCATGCAGATATTTTGTAAATGTTTTTGTGTGGAATTTAGAAAACATAAAAATTTCTAATAATTCATTACCTACAAATCTAATTCTTTTATAATCTCTTTCAATAAAAAAAGTTAAAGTATTTTATTTAATTATATATAAATAATTGATAAAAAACGAAATTGATAAAATATATATATAATTTCTACAATTATACAATTAGTTACCATAAATCATTATTTGTAGTATTACTTGTGTTATTTGGTAGTTTATATTTATTAGTTCTATAGTTATTTTTTATTTTAGATCTGATTAAAATAAATAACTAATAAATGTCAACAACCAATCAAATTATAACTATTTCTTAAAACTTAACCTATTAACAATACATAAGAAAAAAATCACTTAAGTGACTTCTCAATTAATATATAATATGATTTATCTCTTTAAAACTAAGAATAAATTTGTTTAATGTAAACATGTATTAGGAAAATGGTAGTCTAAGTAATTTCTCTCATAATTTTGTCAATTCACACTTTCTCAATCATTTTTATTTAGTGTTTAACATAAAACTTAAATGGGTTAAACAAACTATTTCTTCCTTTAAACCATACATATTTTAATTAAATCTGATTAATTGAAAAGAAAAAATAATTTTTAAATAACGAAAGGTTGTTATTTTAGGCATATATACTTAATATTAATGTGAGATCCAATATTATATCAAAATAAAATATTTTTATTTGTACAAATTTGTTAAAATTTTATTATCTGTACATTTTAAGAGTTTATCATACCGCAAAATATACATCTCATTATTTTTAAATAATTTATCCCACTTGCATTTACATTATATTTTCTATCTTTTGCTTTAACAATTGTAGAACAGGTCATTTTATTGATCTTTCTTACTCAATTTATCACAATGTTTTAAAAACAAATAAAAATAATTAGTTAACATTTATAGTAACACAAAAAATACATGCATCTCGACAAATAAATAAAATTAAATACATAAGATACAAAAGAACCAAGAACACAACAAACATATTTGATTATTCTTCCCTCCTGTTTTTATTTATATCTCCTTTATTTTTTTTACTATTCAAAACAAGCATGCTAGTTTTATTATAATCAAAACTATATAAATTATATTAATAGAGTATTAACTCTAGGAAAAGCATGTGAAAAATACTTATGATTAATTTAATTTTAAATGGCTTACTATATAATAATTTTAAAAGAATTACCATATAATATAACTTTAAGTGACTTACCATATAATAATTTCAATTCATCTGTTTATATCAATAGATGAATTAAATAACATTTCTTGATTAATATAATTTTAAATGACTTACCATATAATTTTTTTTTTTAAAATATAAAAATATTTTTATCATTCCTAAAAGTAAAAACTTATCTATGATATCACATTGTCATTGGAAAATGAGAATTTTAAAATTATATATTTGACTGTTTTGCATTCATTTGAAACATTTTGAATATATATATATATATATTTATATATATATATATATATATGTGTGATTTAATGTATATATATATGTGATTGGGTGAATGAGGGAGTTATTTTCTGGAATCTATGATTTATTGTATTCACTACTAATATAAATATATCAAAACCAATTTTATAATTTTTATGTAGTATCATATGTGTTTAAATGTATATTATTAATTTATATAATATAATCTATGATATTTAATTGTTTCTATAAATAAATTATATTAATTCATCTATATTTAAGATGTTTAATTGTATGTTTGGAAACATATATTAGATTAGGTAATTCTAGGGTTAGTTTCCTTTAAAAACTTTAATTAAATAAATTAAAATTAAAAATTATCAACTAATCAAATTATAACAATCAATTGGAAAGCTTTTTTATGAGCGACACGTCATCGGAAAATCACTTAAGTGACTTATCAATTAATATATAGGGGGATTTTCCCTAGATTTTATCAAGATCTCCTTCCTACCACGTGTCATCCAATGGATCGACCAACCATTAATTCTATGATCAAGTACATCAACCTTTACAATAATTGCTTTTATGTAGTCATAGTTGCTGTATTATAATTCTTTATTAACATTTTAAAATACTATCATAGTACATTATATTATAAACAATCAAACTGTTTTTTTAATTGCTCTCTTTATTTTATTATTTCTGATGTCTAAAGTTATTGTACACCAAAAGTAAAATGTTAATTTTGGTTGCATAAACAACTATTAAATAAAATTTATCAAACAAATAAAATGCAGTATTATATAATTAGTCATAAACTTCAGACGATAATAAACTTTTATCTAGAATATAGCACTTATTTGCAATAAAAATATTTTAAGAAAATATCAGTAAAAGTAAACAAATGGAATATTATTTATATGCAAAACTATCTTACTATATATTGTGGATTAGAATGATAATTTTTTGGGAAATTGTTTTTTTAGGCCAAAAAAAACACTAACATTGTCCCATTAGACTAATTTCAATTTTGCATCATTTCTGCCTCTATTTCCCTTTAGTATTTTTGAAAATAAATTAAATAAATAGTTTTACAAACAAAAAAAAATTGGAAAATCTATACTATTATTTATGAAGTGAATTTGATTATTTGTCAACTTCTCCATAAATTTAGGTGATTTTGCTTATTTGTCATATTTTCCATAATTTTAGGTAATTTACTTATTTATTATGTTTTTAATAATTGAGAAATTTTCCTTTAATAATTTTAGTTTTTCTTAATTATTATTTTCCATGATTTTAAATTATTTTACTTATATGTCATGTTCTATTATTTTTAGAAGCTTATTTGTCATATTCCATGATTTAGGTTAAATCATTAATTTTAATAATTAATTTTTAATTATTAATTTTCAACATTTTAGTGATTATTTAATAAATATTTTCAGTTTTAGGAACAAAAATATATATTTTTTTACTTTATTGCCTAGATGATGTGTTATTTTTTAAAAATAATTTTAAATACATAATCTTTTTGCCAAGCAATCACATAATATTTTTTTAAATAATTTTAGCATATTATGATTATTAATTAATAAGTAATTTGAAACGGTGGGAGTATTATTTTTTAAGTTCATTTGTCATATTCTATGATTTAGTTGAGTCATTAGTTTTGATAAATAATTTTGAATTATTACTTTTTACACATATTTAGTGATTATTAATAAGTATTTTCTATACTATTATTTATGAAGTGAATTTGCTTATTTGTCAACTTCTCCATAAATTTAGGTGATTTTGCTTATTTGTCATATTTTCCATAATTTTAGGTAATTTACTTATTTATTATGTTTTTAATAGTTTTAGTTTTGCTTAATTATTATTTTCCATGATTTTAAATTATTTTACTTATATGTCATGTTCTATTATTTTTAGAAGCTTATTTGTCATATTCCATGATTTAGGTTAAATCATTAATTTTAATAATTAATTTTTGAATTGTTAATTTTCAACATTTTTAGTGATTATTTAATAAATATTTTCAGTTTTAGGAACAAAAATATATTTTTTTTACTTTATTGCCTAGATGATGTGTTATTTTTTTAAAAATAATTTTAAATACATAATCCTTTTTGCCAAGCAATCACATAATATTTTTTTAAATAATTTTAACATATTATGATTATTAATTAATAAGTAATTTGAAACGGTGGGAGTATTATTTTTTAAGTTCATTTGTCATATTCTATGATTTAGTTGAGTCATTAGTTTTGATAAATAATTTTGAATTATTACTTTTTACACATATTTAGTGATTATTAATAAGTGTTTTCTATACTATTATTTATGAAGTGAATTTGCTTATTTGTCAACTTCTCCATAAATTTAGGTGATTTTGCTTATTTGTCATATTTTCCATAATTTTAGGTAATTTATTTATTTATTATGTTTTTAATAGTTTTAGTTTTGCTTAATTATTATTTTCCATGATTTTAGGTTATTTTGCTTATATGTCATGTTCTATTATTTTAGAAGCTTATTTGTCATATTCCATGATTTAGGTTAAATCATTAGTTTTAATAATTAATTTTGAATTGTTAATTTTAACATTTTTAGTGATTATTTAATAAATATTTTCAGTATTAGGAACAAAAATATTTTTTTTTACTTTATTGCCTAGATGATGTGTTATTTTTTAAAAATAATTTTAAATACATAATCTTTTTGCCAAGCAATCACATAATATTTTTTAAATAATTTTAGCATATTATGATTATTAATTAATAAGTAATTTGAAACGGAGGGAGTATTATTTTTTAAGTTCATTTGTCATATTCTATGATTTAGTTGAGTCATTAGTTTTGATAAATAATTTTGAATTATTACTTTTTACACATATTTAGTGATTATTAATAAGTATTTTCATTATATTAAAACTTATGATAAAATAAATAAATGATTTTTCAAGTACCAAACCATTATCTATGTTGTGTTGTGATGAAAAATGTACAATATATCTTCTAATTAATTTAATAATTGAAACTGATTAAATAATTTAGATTAAAATTAAAAAAATTATGTCAAAATTTAAATTAGTTGGATATATATTAGTCCGCACAAGGTGCGATCATCATCACTAGAAAAATACTAGATATTATTTAATAAATTTTGAATTACTATAGATTTTTGTTAATATGTATCATTATAAACTCCAATGAAGAAAAATTCATATAAAATGAAATTTAGATTTTGATGAAGAGGGATTAATTTCATACATTTTAAATTTATCTTTTATGTTATTTTAAAGTATTAAAAAAATTTATTAAGTAAATATAATGATGATACTTTTTACATATGTGTGATTTGGTGATATAATAAATAAAAGATTTGCAAAGACAAACTATTATATATGTTACGTTGTAATAAAAAGATAAATTATATCTTCTGATTAATTTAATATTTGAAACTAACTAAACAAATTAGAATAAAAAAAATTATATTAAAATTTTGAATTAATTGGATATATATTAGTCCGCACAAGCGTGCGGGCCATCATCTAGTAGTAAGTATATATGAAATACCTATATCAACTTAATTGTATTTTTTCCAGTTTTAAAAATGTTTAAATCATAATTTCATATTCTATTCTATAGAAAGTAGAATTGGCATTCTACGACGTAGAAATTAAAATCTACATTTTCCATTGAATCCAATAAGTTTAGAATACGTGATCTACGTAAATAGTAGTGTTCTAAAAATATTTAGAATACACATTCCGCGCTTAACATATCACTCTAAAATCTGTAGAAATCGGAATCTATACTTTACTATAAATCTAAAACCTGTAGAAATTGAAATCTACACATTACTCTAAATCTAAAAATCAGTAGAATTGAAATCTACACATTACTCTAAATCTAAAACCCGTAGAAACCAAGTTCTACTTATTTACAGTATTCTACAGATAAAAATAATCAGTTCCGAAGAATATGGTAAGAAAATATTTGCGAATATTCAGTTTCCATATATTTAAAAATTCGATTTATGTAATATATTTTATTATACTATTTAGATTGGGGATTTTTTGTTTTATGTTATTAAAATTGTAATATATTTTATCATACTATTAACTATATCTAAATACATTATAATGACTTAGATATATGTAATTACGAATTTTAAATTAAAATTTTGATTTATAAATATTAATTACGAATTTATTTATGATTTTGAAAATATTCAGTTTCCATATATTAAAAATTCGATTTATGTATAATATTTTATTATACTATTTAGATTGGGGATTTTTTTTGTTTTATGATATTAAAATTGTAATATATTTTATCATACTATTAAATATATCTAAATACATTATAACGACTTAGATATATGTAATTACGAATTTTAAATTAAAATTTTGATTATAAATATTAATTACGAATTTATTTATAATTTTGGAAATATTCAGTTTCCATATATTAAAAAAAAATTATTTATGTAATTTATATTTTATTATACTATTTAGGTTGGGAATTTTTTGTATGTTATTAAAATTGTAATATATTTTATTATACTATTAGATATATCTAAATACATTGTAATGAATTAGATATATGCAATTACGAATTTTAAATAAAATTTTGATTTATAATTATTAATTACGAATTTATTTATAATTTTAAGGGTATTGTTGCCATTTTGAAAATTATTAGTCTAATAAGACATAAAGCATACTAGATTAGTTTAATGGGACAATGTTAGTGTTTTTGGCCTAAAAACAATTTTTCCTATTTTTTAATAAATAATTATTATAGGAATGAGTGTTGTTCGAGGTTTACAAAATGCATATTTAACAATTTTATTATGAAAATAATTCATAATTAATTTAAAGTCAAATATATAATAATACAAAAGATATAATTATAAAATAGCACTTATCAATTATGTAACGGTTATTATTAACATAGATCTCCTACATGTGCTATACAAATTAAAACAATTGGTTATTTATTTTCTTATAATTTTTAAACTCCTACAAATAATTTTACGATAGTTTTAGAATCCTTATAAATAGTCTCATAAATTCTAATAAATTATTATATCAATCAAGAAAATAATATTATAAATAAAATCATAACGATTTAAAACTTTTAAAAATAGTTTTATAAATATGTATTAATGGTTTTAGTTTCAAAATTTGAAAAATCAATTAATATCCATAAATAGGTTTATTAATTTTATAAATAATTTTATAAAATTTATAAATAGCTTTATTAATTTTATAAATAATTTTATAAATATTGTAAAATTTTTGTAAACTATTAATGATTTAATATTAATTATTGATGATTTTAAACCTTATGAATAATTTATAAATATAAAATATTAAATAAACCTATAGAAAAAAATTAGTATAAATGACTGAAATTTTTGTAAAAGTAATATATTAATCACCATAAATAATTTAAAACTCTTTTAGTAATTTAGAAACTCGATTATAATCCATTAATAGTTATCATAATCTCTTTATATATATACAATGACTTATATAGGAAATAAAATAATTTTAACGTTGATTTGTAATATCAAATAAAGCTATTATATTGGTTTTATAAATGTTTGAAAATATAATTTATATTGTTTATAAATAAATTATTAATGAATAAAAAGAAAAGTTGAAGCATTGTAGAAACTTTCCATAATTGCTAAAGTTAGTTTTATAAATGATTATATGTAATATTATATGGATTATTCGACAACTAATATTAATTGGTTCTAGGAATGCTTTATTTAGACTTGATTAAATAAATAAAAATAAAACACAATTATTAAAAATTTAATATAACATTTTAAAATTTTTTGTCTATGATTGACACCTAGTCAAAAATTACTTAAATGGCTTCTCAACTAATATATAGTTGAATATAGGAAAATATAATTTTAACATTGATTTATAAAATTAAAATAAAGCTACTACATTGGATTTTATAAATTACTTTTTAAAAATATACGTTATATAGTTTATAAATAAATGATTAATGAAGAAAGAAATGATGAAGCATTATATAAACTTTCAATTTTGTTAGTTAATATAAACAATTATTTAATATTATATGGATTATTTAGCAATTAATATTAATTGATTCTATGATTTCTTTATTTAGATTTGATTAAATAAATAAAAAATTATCAACCTATCAAATTCTAACAATTTTTCCTAAATTTCATCTATGATTGAAACCTAGCCAAAAATCACTTAAGTTAATTTTCAATTAATATATATCAAGATATAGTAGGATAAATAAAATCTTCTATATTTAACTTAGAAGCCCACAAAATATTGAAGATTACTTAGGCGTAGTCATAACTTTGGTTCCAACTTATTTTATATTTAAATTGTTAAATCTGATTTAAACTTATAATAACTAAGGTTAAAGTTAGTATCCAAGATCTAAGTCGGATTCAAAATTCGTTCCACATCAACTGAGTATTTAGAACAAATTTGAATTCAGATAGTAAAATATATCCGTCAAAACCAAATTTGGAAATGTTCAGATTTAGATATCGGAATCCAGATCCAAATTTTTAAAATATATTCAAATTTTAAATTTAATTGATAAACATTTTCAATACGTTAAATGTATAGATAAATATCTATTTCTTGTTGGCAACCTAAAAAATGAAAGTTGCTTTGTCTTTCTAACAGCATTAATTGGATATTGTTGGGAATTCGGTAACGAGCCTTTCAATATTAGGGAATTGAGAACCCAAGGAAATTTTATATTGCAATCAATACTGGTTCACAATACTTATCCATGCATTGGTTGGAATACAAATGAAATATAGAGACGGAATTCTGAAGTTGTTTATGGCCTTGATTGGTAGAGCATTAACATTAGCATTATGCTCTACATTATCCAATCAACATTTGTTACAAAAGAATTTAGAAAAGCATTTACTAAATGCTAATGCTCTCCAAATGCTCTCTGGTAAATGCTCTCATATGAAGCTTTTGGAAGAGCATTTGCATTTATAATTTATAAATTTAAGAATAATATATAATTAGTTCATTTATTTGATTTAATAATATCATAAAATTATTTTTATATCCAGAAATTGAAATTTTGATTTCTAAAATAAATTTACCATATAAATATATATTTTAAAATATTATTTCACATTTAAAATATAATTTAATTACATTTAGTTAAATTAATTATATAAATTATATTTTAAATTAATTATATAAATTATATTTTAAATTAATTATATAAATTAAATTATAAAAATTATATATATTTATTATATAAATTATATAAATTATATTATATATAAATTATATTTTAAATTAATTACATAAATTAAATTATATTTTAAAATATAATATAATTAAAATTGATCATATAAATTAAATTATATTTTAAATGCGAAATATTATTTTTAAAATAGATATTTTAATTGTAAAATTTATTTTTAAAATAACATTTTCGATATAAACATAATTTTAAAATTAATAAATAAAATAAAATAATTATATATCTTTTATATATTAATATAATATATATATTAATATATATATATTAGAATTATATCCATTATAAATAAATATATTATATATTATATACTAATTTTAATAATAATTTTAAATAGCATTTCCATACTGCTCTACCAATCAATCTATTAAACAGTTTATCAAAAGCATACAGCTTCTGCAGCATACTGCTTTCATAGCATAATGCTACTGCTTTCTCATCTGCTTTGCCAATCAGGACCTATATCACCAAATACTCTCAGTATCTAAGCCCTGCTTTACATCGATAAATTAACCCACCATATATCTACATGATACAATACGACTGATATGTTTTTTGTCGACAATGTTTTGAGCTCTTAATATATATGATATATCCAAAAGAATGAAATAAAGTTGAGAAACAAAAGTGTGAATGGTTAAAATGTAAAGTTGTGAAAAAAGAATCAGGCTGCTGCTAATTTGTTATCCGCAAGTAGAGGATAAAAACGCACCGTTTTGGTAAAGAGAAAAATTAGGCGATTTTGGCGACTGAGAAAGCGATTGTGAACCTAGGGTTTCCGATGGATTCGGAGCCACCGCCGGGCTCATCTGAAGTGCCGGAGAGTAATAGGAAGGATCTGGAGTACAGGCATCAGGATCTGATGAAGGAAAACCAAGAAAAGGAAGTCGATTCGAAAGGGGTGAATCCGAAATGGGTCTCAATCGCGCAGGAAAAAAGGAGTTTGAGGAAGTACGCAGTCGAGGTTACCTCGGTGGATGGGAAACACAAGGTTGCGATTCCGGAGAATCTGCTTACTGATGCAACTCCGTTGTGGGAGGATTTCATAGTGGGTAAATTCTTAGATATCTCACCTCATATTGCTAAAGTTCATATGGTGGTGAATAAAATATGGAGTTATGGAGATTCATCATCAAAGGTTGAGGTGTTTGATGTAAACGCTACGACAATGAGGTTCAAAATAAAAAACCAGAAAATCCGAGAGAAGATAATCAAGAGAGGTATGTGGAACATAGCTGGTGTGCCCATGATAGTAAAGAAATGGACTCCAAAAACTGAAGAGGAGAAGCAGGAGGAGGAAGCTATTCCAATGTGGGTACATCTAAGGAAAGTTCCTCTGCAAATGTTCTCTTGGGAGGTTCTGAGCTTTATGGCAAGTACGGTGGGTCATCCTGTTCATTTGCATCCTGAGACGCTTGCTTGTTCCAACTTTGAGGAGGCGAAGATTTTTGTGAATGTGGATGTATCGAAAACACTGCCTAAGGAGATAGATTTTGCTATTGAAGGTAAGGAGTTTACAGCAGAGTTTTATTACCCTTGGTTGCCTGCTAAGTGTACTTTGTGTGAGAAGTGGGGTCATACAGAAAAAGTATGTATTATGAAGAAAAAAGAGAAAAAGCAAGGAGTAGGAAAAGGAGTTGAAGGTAGTGGATCTAAAGGGAAGGATAGTGGAAGAAAAGTAAAGGTTACTGAAGTTAAAGAAAAGGTTACTGAGGGATTGGAAGGTATAAATGGTGTGTCTCCTAGTAGCTCTGGAAAGAAGTCATACGCTTTAATAGTGAATGAGGTTGATAAAGGAGTTAAGGAGAAAGAGGAGGAAGGTAATTCTTGGTCTTTAGTCTCTCCGGATAAGGTAGGGAGGCCTCAATCTTTCTCTGCTCGGATTCAGAATTTGGAGGTCTCGGCTTCTAAATTTTCTGTATTAAGTTTGGTAGATAAAGAGGAAGGGGAGATACAAGCTGAAGAAGAGCAAGTCGTTGTGAAAGACAATGAGTATGATAATGTTCTGGAGAAGGAAGAGATTGATATAAGTGAGGAAGATCGTATAGAAGAAGTGTTATTGGATCAGAAAGATAAGGCAGTAGTGCAGAAAGGGGGGAAGAGAGTCCAGAAGGCTAAAGCTCAGGATGCAAATCCTAAGGGCAAAAAGTCTTCTAGACGCAATCACTAACTATGAGGAGTTTCTTCTGGAATGTGCGCGGACTGAATAAAACTTTGAAGCATTCCGTTGTCAGTGGTTGGTTGCAGAACAGAGAGTTGAATTTCGGTTGTCTACTTGAAACAAGAGTTAAAGAAGGGAAAGCTGGTAAGATCCTAAATACAGTATTCAAAGATTGGTCTTATATTACAAATTATGAAGAAAGTTGTGGGGGTAGGATTTGGTTCCTTTGGAGGGATATTGTTCGAATTACGCCTGTATACATGTCTGATCAGATTGTTACAGTATCAGTGGAGATGCAGGGTGAAGAAGCTTATTATTGCTCCTGTGTCTATGCGGGAAATTCAGTTGAAGAGAGAAAGGGGTTGTGGTCTGATCTTGCATATCACTATGATTCACCTAGCTTTAAGAACAAAGCTTGGTTGATCATGGGTGATTTCAACGAGATATTGGAGGGAGAAGAAAGTTCAAGCTATTCAAATACAGGAAGAATTCCGAGTGGAATGAGGGATTTTCAGAATCTGGTCATTCACTGTCATCTTACGGACATGGCGTATCAAGGGCCACTGTTCACTTGGTGTAACAAGAGAGAGGAGGGTCTTCTCTGTAAAAAGTTGGATAGAGTTTTAGTAAATGAAGAAGCTCTATCACGATTCAGGAATGCTTACTCGGTATTTGAGCTAGGTGGATGTTCTGATCACATGAGGTGTAAGATTCAGTTGTCTCCCCAAAGTGAGAGGATTAGAAGGCCGTTCAAATACATCAATGCTATGGGAAGTATTCCCTCTTTTCTACCTATGACACAAGAGTATTGGGACTCTACTGAGAAGTTGTTTCTGTCCACATCATCTATGTACAGATTCTCGAAAAAGCTGAAGAACTTGAAGCCCTTAATTCGAGAAATGGGAAGAGAGAAATTGGGTAATTTAACAAAGAGAACTAAAGAAGCCTATGAGACTCTTTGTGAAAAGCAGAGTGCCACTCTTGCCAATCCGAATGAAGTAGCTATAAAAGAAGAATCTGATGCGTATGGGAAGTGGTTACAGGTAGCTAGTCTTGAGGAAGATTTCTTAAAGCAGAAAGCTAAACTCCATTGGCTTGACATTGGTGACCAGAATAACAAGACCTTCCACAGGGCTATAAAAACAAGACAAGCTCAGAATACAATTAGAGAGATCAGATGCTCAAGCGGATTGGTGATTAATACTCATCAAGAAGTTAAGCAAGAGGCAGAGCGCTTCTTCTCTGAATTTCTCAATAGAAGTCCAGAGTCCTATAAAGGAATAACAGAGGAAGAGTTGCAGGAGTTGTGTACCTTTAGATGCTCCCCTGAGGATTGTCGTCTGCTTGAAGTTGAGCCAACAGAGGAGGAAATTCGCAAAGTCCTATTTGCTATGCCAAACAGTAAGTCTCCAGGACCAGATGGATTTCCGGCTGAATTCTTCAAGACAACGTGGTCTGTGATAGCGAGTGATTTCATAGCAGCTGTGCAGTCAGTATTTCGATTTGGTTTCCTTCCAAAAGGTGTGAACTCCACAATATTGGCTCTGGTACCTAAGAAGCTAGATTCTTTAGAGATGAAGGATTACCGTCCTATTGCTTGTTGCAATGTCTTGTACAAGGTAGTCTCAAAGATTCTAGCTATTCAATTAAAGTTGCTTCTGCCGAGGATTATTCTTGAGAATCAATCAGCATTTATTCAAGGACGACTGCTTATGGAGAATGTACTCCTAGCTTCAGAACTTGTGAAAGATTACCATAAGGAATTGATCTCGCCTAGATGCCTAATGAAGATTGATATCTCTAAAGCCTTTGACTCAGTGCAATGGTCATTTGTATTGAAAAGCTTGAGGGTACTTGGGTTTCCAGAAAGGTTTATCCACTGGATTGAGCTATGTATCTCTCACTACAAGAAAATAGCTCTATTGCAACAGAAAAAATGCAACGTACATTTTCGTTAATAATTTGCTATGATTATTGCAATATTTTTGCAATAACGAATAATCGTTACAGTTTCATTACAAATTTATTGCAAAATAACAACTATAGCAGACATTGCATATTTTCGTTACTAAATTGCAACCTTTTGCAACATAGACTAATATCTTGCTAATTTCGCAAGAAACATTCAACATTTTTGAATCATTGCTAATTTGCATTAAAAAAATATAAAAAATATGTGGCAAAAAATGTGACAGTGATTATAATTTTTATTATATGTTTTTATAGAAAAAGGTTTATAGTTTTTGTTAGGCCTGGCATTTCGGGTATCGGTTCGGATATTTCGGGTTTCGGGTAGTTCGGGTAGGGGTTATAGGATCCATTTACTACTTTACAAAATTTCGGTTCGGTTCGATAGTTTTGGGTTCGGTTTGGTTCGGATAGTAAAACTAAGAACCAGAAAATACCAGAAAAAATTCGGTTCTCATTTGGTTCCGGTTCAGATAGTTCAGATAGTTCGGGTAAAATATCGGTTATTTAGGATAAAATATCAAATCATTAGGATGATTTAGATAAAAAAAATAGATATTTTGAATTACTTTGGATATTTCGGATAAAATTAACCGGATACTTTCGAATAATTCGGGTAGTTCGGATATTTCATAATAATTTAGTTATCTTCAAATATTTTTTGTGTCTTTTAATAAATTTTAAGTTATAAAGATATATTTAGTTATGTTATATGTATATATAATTAATATTTTTATATATTCGGGTATCCATTCGGTTCTCGGTTCGGTTCCGGTTCAGTTCGGTTATTTCGGATATAGAAATATAGGAACCATTCGGGTATTTGAAGATCCTCGGTTCGGTTCTGGTATTTCGGTTCGGTTCCGGTTCGGTTCTTCGGTTCCGGTTTTTTTACCCAGACCTAGTTTTTGTATATCAAATAGAAAATATATAACATATATTTATATTGTATATTTAAACATGTACACTATATTTAAGTTTCAGATTCTTGAGATTTTGTTAATAGTTTATTTTATGAATTTTATTTGGTTTTCGTCTACTATGGTATAATTTACCTATTCAAAATAAAAAGAAATTAGACAAAAAAAAATTTTACATATTCTTCAAAGATAATTATAATTAAAGATGCTATATAACTTATATAATATAAGTGACATCTTTATCGCTTCTTATTTTTTTCTTTTAACTTCCAAGATCTTTATCAAAAAAAAAAAAAAAAAAAAAACTAAACACGTTACCTTCTTCCAAATCATCTCTTTCAGTCATAACCCAGAATCTATCTCTCTCCACTTGTTGCGTTCTTTGTTTTGAAACAGAGTAGCACAGCAGCACAGAGAGCGTTAGGACTTTCTGTTTTAATCTCTCTCTAAATCCTCTGTTTACTCCCTTTAGTAAGTTGACTCCTTCTATCGCCTTATCTATTATGTTTCTCTCTGGCTTTATTAGGTTTGTAGTTTAAGTCTTATAAGGATTGAGTTTTAAATTTTTACTTAACCTCTGTTTTTATCCTGAAAAAAATAGATACAATTTGTTGCTGTTTCTTCCCTGATTGAACGGCTCGGAACACTGACTTACGTCTACTTGTCGTACGATTGATTCTGCTCACTCGGTATGATGAATCTGATATATGTGTATCTTTATTTATGCTATTCAACGAGAGTCTCAGAAGTCTAAATCTAGACAACTTTGAACGGCTCGGAAAACTTACGTCTACTTGTTGACTATACAGGTGCCATTCGGGAGTCTGTTGATACCAACTAAATTATTCAAAAGCAAAACTGAGGTAATTATTTGTTAGAAACGTTCCTGGTATATGTACTTATGCATCATGTAGGTTATGATATCGTATCTCTTCGCTTAGTATGATATATATATAATCATAAGTGATAGGGTTAGGTCCACGAGATTTGAGTGAAATGAATATTCCATAGCCACAATTCAATCATTAAGATCTCTGATTGTTCGTTTTCAATTTAAAAATTTGGAAAATATTATATGGAAGGAAACAAAAAACAGGAAACAATATTAATCATGATATTTGACCATAAACTTAACCGGATCGAATTGTAGAAATGGACAGATAATTTGTCTATCACCATTTATGATGATTTCTCAATTACAAAAGTTCTGGTGCTTAAGTTAAGGGATTAACTGACAATTAATATAGACTTCTTTTTTGAATGTACTGAACAATCAATCATGATTTCGTTTACAATATACTCTTACCGCCATATTAAATGTTTAAATAAGTCTTATAATCCCAAGTGACATATGCTTCATATGACATATATTATATAAAAACGTTTATATTGTGAAGTCCCAAAAAATTATGACGTATAAAGCAAAAACAATAATATTTTAAACAAAATAAATGTTATGTATCAAAGTTTTTGAAAAGAACATGAATAGGAACAGTTTATATTGTCCAGCCCAAAAATTAGTAGTAACTTTCCTATATTAACCGAAACCAGAATGCGTTTTGAGGATTGCATATATCCGTTTCTTATTTTTTGGCTATTGCACAAATTAAGGTCAAACGTAAATTTAAGAAAACAAATCAAATAAATGTAGGAAAAGACTATTATTGGATTTGATATTAAAAGACACCATAAAATCCCACATTTATTTAAATACTAAGGTTGATTCCCTATTTATTTACTTGAATTATATAATTTTTGTCATATATAATAAGATTATATATATTTATTATATTTACTTACATTATATAACTTTTTATGATAATATATAGATTGATATACAAATTTTCAATATTAAAAAATAAATAAATTGTAACTAGTACTTTGTAAAGAATGAAATTCTACAAATTTAACAAAAAAATTAAAAATAAAATGTAATAATATAATTGATATTGTTATTTACAATTAAATACTATATAATATTGTTGTATGAATTTAGAAGTATAGTTGGAGATGGAAAATAAAATATTACTGATAGGGTTCAAGTCATGTATATATAGTGATAACTGATAGGGTTAGTTCCACGTCGATTTGAAAGAAAACGAATATTCTATCCCTAAAATTATAAACCTAATAATCTCTAACTTATAGTTTATAATTTAAAATTTTTGAAAAGTTTTACAACTAAGAAATTAACAAATAGGAAACAATGCTAAATATGAAATTTGACTCTATGAAACAATATTAACTATGAGATTTGACAATATCAAGGAATCCAATAATTTATATGGTCAAAATCATTTGTCTGTCATTTATGTTGATTGCTTAGTTAAAGAAAAGTCTTGGGGCTTAAATTAAGGGATTGTAAAGACTAAATTTAATATCGTACGATCATTTAAGAGATTAAACCAATTATATCTGCTTATTCAAGTTCTAAATATATATTCAAATCATCGTCAACTAAATGATACATGTATAGACAATAATTTGGAATACTACATGTAATTTATCAATACATAAAAATATCACATGAAAAAAAAATATTACATTAAAAATAATGATGCTAGATACGGGTGAAACAAAATGTTAAAATAATTCGTCCAAAATGTCTATATAATTCGTCCGTATGAAACAAAGTGTAGGATAGATACCATAGTATTTTAAATAATTATGAAACATATGATTTACGATTAAAATCTCTGTGATTTTTGGATGAGTATATCAAATGCATTTGATTAATAATCCGTGTAGTAGTACATGGTAAATAATAATGGAAAACATTAATCGTAGGCATTATATCTTAGGTTAGTCAATTAGAAAAAAGCTTAGAATATATTAGTTAAGTTATAATTTAATGATCAGTGGCATCTATTGTAATTACTCTAGTTAACTAAGGGTCTTTGAAAATATGTTGTGGAAGAGCATGTGGTGATGACACATAGGAAATGACACTATTGTAAATCACACATGAACTAAAGGTTATTTATTTCTAATGCTCCTAAAATAATATATAAGGGATAATCTGAATATAGAAAATTGGATAAAATTTGTTTTCTTAGCTTCGAAACATTATTGATATCAACAAACAGTCCATTTCATTGTAAACTAGTATTACCACCAGTGCTGCGCACTGGTCAATTTTCTGTTTTTAATTTATTTGATCATTCACAAACTTTTCAATCAAATTAAATTACTATTATATGAACAGTTACGCATAGTATTATGATGTTTGAATCGAACAGTGCTGAAATAGATAACACAATAACTTTGATATTATTACAAAAATGGATTCATGTTAGTAGTATTTTCAAAATAAATAGAATATATACCAGATAATAAAATATAGTTAAAAAATTTTATACTCGTTTCATGTTTACAATTTCAGTGTTAAACGGCAACAAAAAAATTACAGCATCTATATTATTAAAGCAGAAGTACAAAATCGATTTGTTTGGCTACTTGGATAGTATTTTGTTAGATAAATGTGTTTGGAAACATGTTTAGGTGTTTTTAAAAAAATTATTTAATTAATCCGAGATTAGTGTGTTTGGAAACATGGATAACAGTATATTTACTTTCTTTTATTTACATATTTAGTCATTGAATTTATAATAAATCAAGTATTTCCTTTTTGTAATTCTTTTTATTTACAGATTCTACCACTACAATTCATAATTTAACTAAACAAATCGATATTCATATATTGACAAAAGCAAATATTATTTTCTTTGTGAAAAAATAAAAACACAAACTAAAATATATAGTATATATTATATAAAAAATTTTAAATATAGTATTACCTTATTTATTTTAGTCAAATATAAAAATTTTGAGAGTTCATTTTTAAGAATACAAAATATCATAAAATTAATAAAAATTCATAGAACACTAATGAAAAAAAATTCAAATTAAGTAATTACAATTCCAAACTTATCTAAACAAAATCTAATTCATATATTAATCATTATTAATATTGTACAAATACCACTAAATATTTTCTTGCTACAATCAAGGAATAACTAAATATTAAATATTTTAATTTAAACGTGAATCACCAAAAATCTAAACTTTCTAACTAGATTACCTTTTGAAAGATGATATCAATTAATATTGAAAGAATATTCTTAATTGAATCACAGCTACAATCAAGGAATATCTAAATATTAAATGTCTTATTAAACGTTAATTCACCCATAAAATTTATCATTCTTAATTATATTACGACACTATTAAATGACAATCATTTATTATTTTGAAAAGGGAATATTCTTAATTATGTTATGCCTAACAATCAAGCAATAGTTTCCAGACCCGTATTTTATGTAGCCCATAACATATTTAATTTTATAGTACATATCCATTATTCTTGACCCATATCTAACAAATCCAATTTAAAAAATTAGTTAGCATATATTTTCCTGATTTCAAGTGATTCCTGCGCAAGAAAATTCAAAAATATCAATGATTCTTCTATAAATTTGCTTAGCAAATAATTCTAAAAATACAGAACGAATTAAATATATGTTACCTTAATTAGTTACCCTTTATTTCGCAAAATGACTGCAATATTTACGATTTTGTTAAAAACAGAAAGGATATTCTTGCGCAAGGAAATTCAAAATATCAATGATTCTTCTATAAAATTCGTTAGCAAGTAATTCTAAAAATACTGAACGAATTAAATATATTGTACCTTAATTAGTTACCTTTTATTGCGTGAAACTGATAAATAAAAGTTTAACGATATATTTAGTTTAGGAAAATAAATCAGAATATCCTATAATTGAATCAGTATATACCAAATCTAAAAGATTTCGATTAAACTTGATCATCAAGATACTTTAGAATTTTCTTCTTATCTAACCTAATCAATCTAACTAGCAGACTAATTAATCTATAAATAGTCACTGAACCCTTTTTTTTTTGAGTCGACCATCTTTGTTCTCTGTCTGTTTTTCTTTTTTGTTTTGTTCATAATTTTCTTTTTTGTTTCTTTGTATTCTAATTATTTGTTCATCATCAAATAAGCTAATAATTAGTGTTTGTTTGTTTTTTTGTTTGTGCAGGGACTAAACTAACGTGAATGATATATGTCTGACCAAAAGAAGAAGAAGAGGAAAAGTATAAGAATGATATTTCGAGGGAAATTTTCTTTAGGTTGGGAAGCGTATTTATGTTTTCGTGGTATTTAACTATTTGTTTATGTTAGTCCTTTTTAGGTTTTCGCAATGATGGTAAAAATTATTGTATGTATATAGAACCACTTATGTTTAAATACTCTAACTTGCGTGAAATTATGTTGTCTTGTGTAGTTGAAAATGATCTTCGTAGACTCGTGGTCTCAGATCCATATTTCTGATTATTGTTTTATTTATGATCACACACTAATTAAAAATGCTATTTTGTTGTGTGTAGGGTGTTAAAATGCATGCTACTTGGAAAAGAGGAAATGAGAAATGAAAACTGTTTAAGAGGTAATGTATTTAATATTTAGATTATTCCATTATATGTATAGTGAAACAGGTTGGGATTGAGAGGTAATGTATAAAAATGAAAATTGTTTAAGTTAGAATATTAAATATTATATACTGTATATATATACATTGATAAAATATTAAATATTAATCAATAATTATACTATTTTATTATATGGTGAAACATGTTATTTCCAGTAATTTATTTTAATATTTTCGGTACCCTTGAAACTATCATAGTAAAATTAATATTTTAAAGATATAATATTAAAGAATATATCAATATATTTTAAATTAAAAGTAATATTTAGTCAATACTTAGATTATTTCTTTATATAATGAAACGGGTTGGAATTGAAAGTTAATGTATAAAATGAAAACTGTCTATGTTAGAAAATTAAAAATTATATATATATATATATAATAATAATAAATGTTAGCCAATATTTATACTATTTTATAATATGGTGAAACATGTTAATTTTTTACGGTTACAACTTCTAGCAGCTTATTTTACCAAACTTATTTTTTTTTTAAAGAAGAAGTGAATTTCAAATTTGATTTCATACTTTGAATAAACAGATAAAATCATTATATCAAAACATAAACCCAAATGTTAATCCAGCTTTGAAATTTTGATATATATAAAATTAAGTTATCCTAAACTTTTATATATACAATAAGTTGTTATATAAACTGAAAAACAAATCAATTATTTCAAAGAAATCTAGCGCTTTGAATAACGGGTCCGGATCATAAGAAATTAAATACAAAATAATTCTCAAGTATGTTATTTCATGCATAAAATATTGGTTTAATCATCAAAATCAAATTCAATAGGAAAAATTAAATACATAATAATAATCAACATATATATATGATATAGGTAATGATTTGAAATAATTAGTTAATTAACGGCATAAAAACAATAAAGAGAGTTATTTTATATTTATAATGTTCATAGTTTATGTGATTCCGGAAATAAGATCAAACAAATAAAAAAACCAAACCTTTAATTGAATCGCATAAACTATCAACCTTTAGGATTATATTTAAGTTCACAGAATAATTGTATTTATAAAAGTAGGTTTTCAAACAAATAACCAAGACTAACATAGAAAATTTTACTATCTAAACTTAAAAATAAAATTCGAACTCGGACGGGACGCAAGGGTCAAAATCTAGTTAAAGATTAAAGCGCTACATTTTTTTGTAAGGACTATAAAATAAATATTTTTCACTTTAAATTGTAAGTGTCAAAAGTTTTATATCTTACTTACCTAATCCATCGTCTTCAACCTCTAGAACATATCTATCCAAAGTTTTCTTTGACCCCTCATATGTTCTTCAACCAGCTTTGATTTCTCATACATGTCTGCAATAAACAAAAACAATTTCAAAACTTAAGAATACAAATATTTATACAATGTTCTTACAATGATTTTGCCGAATAAGTTTCATATGAACTCATTACACACGGCCATGAGTACCTGCAAGTTCTGGACACCCTGCAACAAATCTTAAGGATCGACATATTAATCTCTTCGAACGCGATTCCTACTCGACCGCCACACTCCAATGCTTTGAAAGAGGTCAAAGATCATATAACGGAATAGAATAGAATGACTTGTCTTATTACCATAGCAATAGCTTGGTATATATACAGAGTATTAGTCCTAAGTTGATAAGGACTTAGAGTAAAGATAACATTATCTTAATCTCAATAGTAGTTATCTTATATTCCTAGTCATTATCCCAATACTCTCCCTCAAGTTGGAAGTGTGAGATGACGAATACCCAACTTGGACAGAAGATCTTCAAACTGAGGACTCGGCAAAGCCTTGGTGAGAATATCGGCAAGCTGGTTCTTAGAAGAAACATGCTCTGTAGTAATAAGCTTTGATTTCACGGCATCTCGAACATGATGGCCCTCTCTCTTGATATATTTAGTCTTTCATGAAAAACTGGATTAGCAGCAATGTAAATGGCAGATTTATTGTCACAATATAACTTCATTGGTGTAGGATGAGGAATACTGAACGACTGAAGAAGACCTTTGAGCCATTTGAGTTCTTTGAGAGTTTCCGACGTTGCTCTGTATTTGGCTTCTGCGGACGAAAGAGCCACTTCATCTTGCTTCTTTGTCCTCCATGTCACCGGAGAATCACCAAGAAATAGAATGTATGCACTTAGCGACCGGCGAGACTCTGGGCAAGCAACCAGTCTGAGTGTCACAATATGCACTGACCTGCAGGGTAGGTTTAGAGTCCAAGAAAATCCCTTGACGAGGACATCCTTTGAGATGACGAACCACATGCAAAGCTGCTTCCCAATGTGGAAGTGGTGAGAATATGAACAACATAACCCAGTTCTGGTCTGGTATTAGTCAAATAAATGAGACGCCCAACAAATCTCCTGTACTGTTGTGCGTTCGAAAGAGGACCTTCAGCTTTAACCAACTGATGATTGCGTTCCATTGGTACTGGTGACGGCTTGGCACCAAGAAGACCTGCCTCAGCGATGATATCTAAGGCATATTTGCGTCGAGATATGTATAAACCAGAATCATTGCGGGCGACCTCAAGGCCGAGAAAGTATTTTAACTTTCCTAGATCCTTCATTCGAAAGCAACAATGGAGATAGTCTTTAAACTCTTGAAGTGCCTTGGCATCATTGCAAGCAATAACAAAATCATCAACATACACCAATATGTGGATGCAAGCAGAGCCTCGAACCTTTGAAAACAGAGAGTGATCAGCATACTCATGTGAAATCCCAAATTTCTCTAGGGCCGTAGACAGTTAGAATACCAACATCGTGGTGCCTGGCGGAGTCCATAGAGGGATTTCTTTAAGCAACATACTTGTGTAGGATCCGAGCTCTTAAAACCATGAGGAAGTTGCATATATATTTCTTCATCAAGGTCCCAATGTAAAAACGCATTGCTCACATCCATCTGGTGAACGTACCAATTCTTTGTTGCTGGAAGTTCAAGAATTATTCAAACCATAGATAATTTCGCAACAGGCGTAAATGTCTCATTGAAATCTTCTCCTTCAATTTGATTGTTCCCACACACCACCAAGCGAGACTTTCGTCGGTCAAGAGTACCATCTGCATTATATTTATTAGTATAAATCCATTGATTCCCAAGAGCCTTCTTTCCAAGAGGAAGTGTCGTAATGTCCCACGTATGATTGATTTCAAACGCCTCTAATTCGTTGGACATCGAGTCACACCACACTTTGTGTTTGACCGCTTCCTTGTATGACCGTGGTGCATCATCATTGACAATAGATGCCATAAATTCACGGTGTTTCTCTGAAACTAAATCATCAGAAAGATAGCTCGAGATAGGGTATGAAGTTATACCTGAGACCGTTCGTTGAGGACCAGGATCAGACGAAGTCAAAGCTGGAGAGGGTTTATTATTATTATGTACTTGAGCAGATGAAGTAACGTATTCCTTGAGTAGCACAGAAGGAGTCTTAAGATGATGACCTCGTCTAAGAAGTACCTCTGGTATTCCCGGAGAAGATGTTTCTATAACATCCAAAGCAGGAGCATTAGAAGTCGGAAAACTTCTTGGTGACATTGGTTCCGAGACAGATGTAACTGCAGGTACAGATTGTGTTGTAGCTGCAGGTTCTAGTGTAGCTGCAGGTTCCATAGTAGCTGCAGGTTCTGTCGATGAACTACCAGTATCCACGATAGGAGGTGTCAAGGAACTCCCCCTTAAGTCTGTACAGGGAAGTAACCAGTTTTCGATCGTAGAATCATAATGATTGTGTGGTGGAGTAACATAGTCTGCTGCGTCAACACCTGGGAATTTTGTTTCTGAAAACGCCACATCTCGGCTTGAGAAGAATTCTGGTTTGTCAAGATCATATAACAGCCATGCCTTCTTTCAATATGGATATCCCATGAATAAACATCGTCTACTTCTATCGCCAAATTTATCTTTGTCTCGAGATTTCCGGTGAGCATAGCAGAGACACCCGAAAACCCTTAGTTGGTCATAGTCCGGTTTCTTTCCGAAGAGTAACTCATACGGTGATTTTCCTTGTAAGACCTGAGATAGAGTGTAATTGATAAGGTGAGACGCGACAAGAATGCTTTCTCCCAAAAAGCTAGATGAAAGTCGTGCTTGAAATAAGCATGCCGATGCAACATTGAGAATATGACGATGCTTTCTTTCAACTCGTCCATTTTGTTGTGGTTTGTCAACACACGAGGTCTGGTGCAGAACCCCATGTTTTCTGAAGAACGATGAGAGCACCATAAACTCGGATCCATTGTTTGTTCTTATTTGTTTAACAGACTTCCCGAACTGTTTTTCGCATAAAGAAAAGAATCCTTGCAAAAGTGTTGAGACCTCTGATTTTTCAGCATGAGTTAGGTCCATACAGCTCGTGAGTAATCGTCGACAATTGTGAGAAATACCTAGCACCGCATGAAGATGGAGTACGATATAGTCCCCAGACATCACAATGAATCAAAGAAAGAGGTGCAGATGCTTTATTAGAACTTTCACTAAAACTCGAGCGTGTTTGTTTAGCACGAAAACAGATTTCACAAGAAGTTTTATCTGAATCAAAACACAATTTGTCTAAAAACGGTAAAGCCGATAAAACTCGAGAAGATGGATGTCCAAGTCTGCGGTGCCATAATTCTGATGTAGAAGCATTCCTAGATGCAGTATAATGAACACGTGCTGCTTTGACTCCAGTAAAATAATAAACCCCCTCACGCTCTTCACCCGTTCCAATCAGGGTCTTCGTAAAACGGTCTTGTAAGACACAGAGAGTATCAGTAAATATGGCTATGCATCCTGTTTGTTTCAATAAACAAGAGACAGACATCAATGTTGTGTTGAAATCCGGGATGTATAAGACGTCGTCTAAGTAACAGTCGCGACTAAGAATAAATTTTCCCTTGAGAAGCACGACCATTTGGAAATTGAACTGATGAAGGAATAATGTCCATGACATTGGTGAGGAGAGATAGGTTGCCTGTCATATGATGTGAGGCTCCTGTATCAATAATTATGTCAGACAAGTTTCTTTTACCAGACAATCGTTCAGACGAGATGTTAGATTGAGAGGTTTGTCGTAGTAGTTGAAGAAGTTGTGCTATCTGATCATTGTTGATGGATAACGTTGAACAGGTGTTGTTTGAGATGGCCCGACTTGAATTTGAGCGACGACGTCCATGATTCCCAGAATTTGAGTATCTTCCACCTCATCCACGTTGAGAAGATCCGGATGTACCTCCTCCTTGATTTGTGTTATTCTTCTGTTCATTGCACCATTCCGGAAATCCATGCAAGAGGGAGTACTCATTAACATCAGGACCTTTTCTAGAACAGTGGGTGCATGATCGGTTTGGATCACGACCACACACTGCTGCAACTTGTTTTGAATCTTTTCTTGCGTCTGGTTGATCTTAAACGTTGAATCCTATAGCTTCTGATTTGAGATCTGCTGATTTTGTTGTGTTGTTGTGTTGCTCTTCTCGTATGAAACGGGAGTAAACCTTGTTAATATCAGGTAAAGAATCCTCGTCGATTATCTGAGAGTGTATATTGCGGAATCGAGATTCATCTAATCCGAACAGGAACTTGTGAACTCTGATCTCTTGTTCTTTTTCAATATCAGCTGAAGCTTCACAGGTACAGGAACGTGTTGTTCTGAGGTTGTCAACTTCTTCCCATAATTTAGAAAGTCGACCATAGTAGTCGATTACTGAGTGACCATTTTGTTGACAAGTATTGATAGCTTCTCCGATCTGGTGAATTCGAACTCCGTTTTTGACTGAGAATCTTCGCTGCAGATTTTTCCAAAGTTTATGTGCTTCAGGAACGGAAGACACCGTAGACCTTATCTTTGGGTCTATATAGGTTTGTATCCATCCAACTAGCATTGAATTTGTTGCCATCCATCGAGACAAATCTGGTTCAGAAGTAGGTTTTGTGAAGGTTCCATTGATGAACCCGAGTTTCTGCTTGGCTTGAATAGAGTTTGACAATTCTGTGGCCCATTCAGTATAATTATCTCCTCGTAATAGGACCGAGGTGATTAGTGCCCCTGGTTTATCAGATGGGTGCAAGTAGTAGATAGAAGAAGTTGAGTCGATTACAGTACTCGGATTTGCATGTGACGAAGCAGAATTATCGTCACCCATGTTCTTCATACGAAGAGCACGTTAAAAAATAAGAAATATTTGAGAATTATAGGTCCAGGATTTTATGCTCTGATACCATATAACGGAATAGAATAGAATGACTTGTCTTATTATCATAGTAATAGCTTGGTATTTATACAGAGTATTAGTCCTAAGTTGATAAGGACTTAGAGTATAGACATCATTATCTTAATCTTAATAGTAGTTATCTTATATTCCTAGTTATTATCCCAATAGATCATGACTATATTCCACCATATTCATCTAAAGTTTGTCGATTATATTACTAATCCAGGCTATGAATAAAGAAAAGTTTTGAAATGGTGCAGACAAAAACGAAATAAGATATGAAGAAAATCTTACAGATCAAAATTGAAAATTAGGAGAGATGAAAGGATATGTTGTTTTGCTACTTTGATAATGAAAAGAATAGAGAAAAATGGAAGAAAAAAAAACAGAGAGTAAATTCGTTGATCAAAAATTGTATAGCAGAAAAAAGATTTTGAAATCGTGATCGGTTAGATGAGATATTCTGAGAAATTTTAGGACGTAATTGCTGGAAATTAGGAAACAAATAATTTTTCTTCAATATTTTTTTTAAAAAAATATTTTTCAAATGTCTGATTTTGAATAGCCAAGTGACTTGTGATTAAGTATATAAAGGATGAGTTTCGTAAACCCAAATATATTAAATATGACATTATTACTATTACCCATTAAACAAATGATTTAAGTGTAAAACATTTACACACTAAAGACATATTTTGTAACCATATATATTTTCCAGATAAAAAATCTCAAGATATTTTTAAATTGTGATTCTTTGAATTTCAAAAAAAAAAATATTTAGTTTAAAGGGTTTTAAATAGGTTATTAGAATAAAAATATTTATTAAATTTACTAGATGTGATATTACTTAAAGTTAGTGAAGACTATGTTAACCCATTTACATATATATATATATATATATATGATTCTTTCTTTTTTTTTAAATTGAATGTTAAATTGAATTCAAAAGAAAAATACTGTTCTTTACATCTAGATGCAACAAGTTTGATCAAAAAAGTAAATTTTCTAATAGTCAACCCTTATATACTTCAGCTTCTTTTTATATTTACCTTGTGCTAAACCAAAATATCATCCCTGCTCCCAAGTCTTTATCTCCTCTTCTCTGCAAAATGGTGAACTTGTTACGCATGTTCTTGTCAATCCTCTTTATCAAAACTTCAGTAGGACAAGGATCTTCTCCATGTCTCCTTCTGTTTCTCTCACACCAAATCATGTGTATTGTCGACTGAAAGATTGTACCTCACTGTGAACAACTTCATTTTACTCCAGCTAGAATCTCTTGTCATCAATCTCAGAAGACTTCCCCACTCAGCCGAGTATTGATCTCCCATCACCCCTCTCATTAGAACTCTCCAAACTTGCTCTGTGTAACTGCATTCAAAGAACAGATGATTCCGGGTCTCCACCGACTCTTGGCATAGCATACAGGATGTATTAACATTTGCACTCCAACTTTGCATTCTATCTCCTGTGGATAGTCTTCCACGCAACGCTACCCATGTGATAAAAGAAAACCTCGGAGTTGCATTCTTGAACCACACTGCTTGATGCAAATAGCAAGCAGGAGCATTCTCTCTTATACTTAGCCAAGTTACCTTAATAGAAAACCGCCTCTTATATTTTCCTTTATCATTCATCCACAACAACACATCTTTCTCCTGAACCATATTGGATTTAAACTTCTCTATATATATGATTCTTACTAAATGATTCTTCTTCATCTAATGTGCAAATTCTGTTAAATATAAATATATATTAAACAGAATATTTTAAAATTAATTTTTTCAAACATTTTTCATAAAATTTCTTCGTTTTTGGATACAATATTTTAAAATCGAGTATATAGTCAAGGTCTAATAGAGTATGAGACTTTGATTTTTGAGTCGATTCCGAATCGGGTTTTTGGGGATGAATATTCTTGACTAATTATGTAGGTAACTATTAAGAAAATATAATATGTTGCAAACTTTAGGAATAAAGTTAAAAATAATTTCTGAAATGCATATGGCACAAGTTTATATTTATGCAACTTGGCATATTTAATACAGTTACCAAAAATATATTAAATTAAATTAATATTAAATATAAATATGATTACAAAAAATACAAATATAAAATTTAAATTTTAAAAATAAAGAAATAAAAATATACCCATCTTTTTAAAGGGCGGGTCAGAATTGATGAGTTAAAGAAGAAAAAGTGCCTCTTTTCGTGGATCCCAACTTTTTAAAGGTGACTCACAAAAGACATAGGGTAAATGATATTCATAGAACTGCAGAAGATGTTGGAAAATTATGGAAGTAAAAATCGTGAATGTTAATTGAAATTTGAAAATATTTAAGTTTGTTACAGTTTTTAGAATGACTACACCAAAGGGAAAATTGCAAACTATGACTCACAACTAGATTTCAAATGTAAAACTAAAACCAAACTTGAATCAAATGCAAAAGTAACCTAAAAGGCTATTGAAATTACAATCAGCCTCTTGTGAACAAACAAAAAAACAGAATTTTTTTTACGTTTCTAACCCCATGAGTCTTGTAACTTACTTGAAAGTCGCTGTATAGTTCTTCTTAAAATAATTTAAAATTTTTTAAAAAATATTTTGATAAGTGAAAAATTGAAATCATGTAATTAACATATGTTTTAAGTCATATAAATTAATATATAACAAAAGTGAATTGTTTTCAACATAGATGAGTGAAAGTAGTGAGTCATGATATTCTTTGGTTTAGGTTTTGCCAAACATATGTTGTAGTATTGTATGTGTTCTTAGGGTTAGATTTTAGAAAGCATAAATGGTTTTGAAAATTTAAAATTTACCTAAATGTGTTTATTTTTGTGTATAGTAAACACTACCTAAGTTTAATTTGATTTTATAACGTGTTTAGTTAGTTAATTTACTCAATTTAGTTTAGGGGTTAAATTTAGAGTCTGGGACGACTTACTGACTTACTAATAAGTCGTCTGGTGAATATATTTACGGTAGACGACTTACTAGTAAGTCGTCTGGTGAATATATTTACGGTAGACGACTTACTAGTAAGTCGTCTGATGTATAGTATTCAAAAGAAGACTTACTAGTAAGTCGTCCAAACCGGACCGAACTTTTAATTTTACCAATGTACTTTTAAACCTAACCGGATTATTTACCGGATATATATAAGATGATTTTTTTTTAATTCACTTTTTCGCAAAATTCAGAAAACCCTAACACTGTTTCTCTCAAAGGCGATTTCCGTCGATTCTCTCTAATCCATCATTCTCACCGCCGGTTATCTCTCCGCCGTTATCACCGTCGCTCTCACCACCGTTCCCACCGCCGCTTCCTCTATTTCAGATCTGAGAGGAAACCCTAGCGCCGTTTCTCTGTAAACCCTAGCGCCGTTTCGCGTCTCGTTCTCACCGCCGGTTCTCTATGTACCCTAGCGCCGTTTCTCTCAGACGCGTCTCGTTGAACTCCGCCTCCGGTAAGTTATATCTCTTACTGTCGAGTCTCTATCAATTTATGATTTAAGGTGTATCTATAGTCGTTCTCACCGTCGTTCTCACCGCGCTTCTTCTTTTCACGTCTATTTTTGCAGATCTATAGCCGTTGTGTCGAAGGCGACTATATCTTCTCCGAATTTTCAGGTCGGCTTTAAAATGTTCTATTGGAAGTCTTGGAAGACTTGCCAGACGACTTAATTATAAGTCGTCTAGAAAGTCTTCCAGACTTATAATAAAAATGTTATACTAGATGGTTGTATGTTTGAGTGGTTGTCTTTGATTTGCAGATAAAAAAATGGATATTCCAGAACACCCCCGGAGGATACATACATTAGGGGAAGAGCCCCCTGCAGCAAAGAGCATTTCGTGGCATACGGGTTGTTCGAAGTTGCATACTGCTTTAAAGAATGCTCTTGATGATGACGAATATAATGAGCTGAAGGAGTCAAAGTTGGGAGTTTTCATCAAGTTCCAAGAGCTGGGATTTGGTTGGGCTTCAAGGCTGGTTCACTACATACTCGCTTTCCAGCTCAACATAAAGAAGAAGTATGAGCTGATGTGTCTCGTTGGTACACAACCTGTGAGGTTTTCACTGTTAGAGTTGAAAATTTCACTGGTCTAAACTGCGAGTACATCGAGGACCTCGAGAGACCGAGCTGTGTTGTTACAAAGGAGGTGGCTTCATTCTGGGAGATGTTGGGGTTGATGTCAAAGCTGGGCCATCTACGCAGCAGATAATAAAATCACTTGAGAGATGCGAAGGGTGGTCTCGGGATGATCGCAAGTGGCTCGGGTACCTTGTCATCTTGACTGGATACATTGAAGGGAGAAAGGACTCAACCCCTACACGGGCTAGTCTGGCAAGGCTAGTGATGGAGTTAGAACGGTTTGAGAATTATCCATGGGGGAGAGTCGCGTTTAAGGTGCTGATGGTCTCTCTGAAGGGCAAAGATATTACGGGTTGTTACACCATTGATGGGTTTGCACAAGCTCTCCAAAGCTGGGTGTACAGCTCTGCCGGAATTGGGTGCTAATTATGGTAATCCCATACCAAACAGACCGTCTCCACCGATACTGGCTTACATGGGTGGCAAAGGACGCAGATGCTTTAAAGATGTTATCTGCAGACAGGTATGTAAACTTCAATCTAAAAGACTTAGTAGAAGACTTATAATTAAGTCGTCTGGAAAGTCTTCCAGCTGGAAAGTCTTCCAGCTGGAAGACTTAGTAGAAGACTCATAATTAAGTCGTCTGGAAAGACTCCAGCTGGAAGACTTAGTAGAAGACTTATAATTAAGTTGTCTGGAAAGTCTTCCAGCTGGAAGACTTAGTAGAAGACTTATAACTAAGTCGTCTGGAAAGACTCCAGCTGGAAGACTTAGTAGAAGACTTATAATTAAGTCGTCTAGATAGTCTTTCCAGACGACTTAATTATAAGTCTTCTACTAAGTCTTCCAGCTGGAAGATTTTCCAGACGACTTAATTATAAGTCTTCTACTAAGTCATCCAGCTAGAAGACTTTCCAGACGACTTAATTATAAGTCTTCTGCGAATAGTCTACCAGTTGGAAGACTTTCCAGCTGGAAGACTTTCCAGACGACTTAATTATAAGTCTTCTACTAAGTCTTCCAGCTGGAAGACTTTCCAGACGACTTAATTATAAGTCTTCTACTAAGTCGTCCAGCTAGAAGACTTTCCAGATGACTTAATTATAAGTCTTCTGCGAATAGGATTTGACCAAAACACATATCATCATCTTCTTCCTCATCCTCATCTTTAACCTTTCCATAAACACTGTAATCCTCGTCCGCTTCAGCAACCATAGAGATATGAGCATCCTCCTCCCCATCATCCTCCACATCATGATCTTCATCTTCATCTTCATCAGCTTCATCATCTTCTTCCCATTCCTCTGAAACCGTTTCGAACTTGCTACGGCTTGATACACAAAGCCGCACTCCATGCGTTTTGGTTATCTCGAGCAAGTTTCGAACTTGTCTATCACTTGTAACATGAATAGGAGGGTTGTCTGGAGCCATCTGTTGCATCATTTCTGCTGGTAATGAGTAGGTTATCTCCACAGACTCTGTGCTCATGTCCAGGTCATAATCTTCTTGAGCCGTTGCAACAAGTTCAACATGTGTCGAACCTTCACTCAAAAAAAATATTCTCCCTCCTTTGAAATTATCAACCACAAAATCCCAACAGCCATCTTTCAACAGCCATTCTCCATACACTGTGTTGGGGAAAAATATTCCATGAAGAGATTACTCCAGCTACCAGGTTCCTTCTTCCGGATTCCAGGACCCAGACCTCCGGCTCCCCGTTAAAAGGAACTCCGAAACTACCCTCCGAAACTACCCTCGGGAATTACCCTCGAGAACTACCTCGGGAACTACCCTTTCTTCCGGAAAATGAAAATCTTCCTTAATACAAGGAAAATTAGCTTAGACACGAAGGGATCCTCTTAAATCAGAGAAAAAAAAAGAAGTATTCCAATATATATGGCCTTCCTAAAGAAAATTAGAAATATTATATTATCTGAGGATATAATGAATATTTCCAAATCCTAAGATGAGAGCACGACCTCCACTATAAATATAGGTTTCTAAACCTAAAGAGAGGAGGTCAACACGTTCATCCACAGAGCTCACAAGTTCTACAGCTGCCAAGGCAAGACTCCATACCTAGAAGACCACCTTCATCGACGTGCTTACAACGGACGAATCCCTGCGATTACTATCAACAAGATGACGTCTTATGCTCACTGCAGCACATCTACAACTCGGCTTACTGGCTCAGACCACGTTCTCCTCCTCATCAGCAGGAATACTCCATGCCCATTGAAGCATACCGAAGATCCATGCTCATTGTAGCATACCGACAAGACTACCATCTGTTCCGGCCATGCGCCCTCTAGAACAGATGACTCCTATCAACTATACAGAGCCACGTGCTCCTTAAGCCAAGTGCCCACTAGGCCACGAGCCTCCACTAGGCCATGTGCCTCCATCAGGCTATGCGCCTACATTAGGCTACGAGCCTCCATCTAGGCTACACGCCTCCGCCAATACATGAACTACGAACGGTTTGATCCCCCACTGAAGGGTACGTAGGCAATCCCCACTGAAGGATGCAGCTATAAAACCAAACACCTTCCATGGTCCTATGCTTAGATCCCCAATGACCGACCATGGGGCTAGGACCATCGACTATAGACCATGAAGACCCTGCGATCTCCACTACAGATAGGCAGTTCCTGCCTAACAACCGACCTTCCCTACTGCTACTAAGGCACTGACGATACGCACCGGCCCATACCCGTATGGCACTACCCTCAGAGCGGGATCTTCTGGCTTATCCACCACCGAAGCAGGAGAAAGTACCACGACGACCAGTCTCCTTCTTCCTATCATTCCGTAGAACTGAGCACGAATCACTTGTACACGAAAATACCCTAACAGTTTGGCGCTGGAAGGAGGGGCAGTCATATACTACGTGATGATGGTGATAGGTGGAAGAGACATTACATCCATTCCCTCAGAATACTTCAACCCCAGCCATCTAGGGACAAGAAACGACGTATTCTCACCAGATCTAAATCGCACACAGCTGGAAACACCTCTTCAAGGGAGGATAACACAACGCTAAACGGAAGTAACAAGGTCCAACACAGGGATTACCAACCAGTTCCTACTGGTTCCTGCTGGTTCTGGGTCCTAACCTCAGATCAGACTCCCTGCAGTCCCTGGTTCCTGCTGGTTCCGGATCCTAACCTCAGATCAGACTTCCTGCAGTCCTTGGTTTCTGCTGATTCCGGGTCCTATCCTCAGATCAGACTTCCTGCAGTCCCTGGTTCCTGCTGGTTCTGGGTTCTATCCTCAAATCAGATCCCCGCAGTCTTCGGATCCGCCGGTTCCGGGTCCCAACCCAAAACCGATGTCTACAATTATTGACTCCTGCTAGTTCTAGGTCTTCACTACACATCAAGTCTCAACAACCTTCGGATCCAATGGGGGCAGCCATCACCAAGCAAGCCCTAGACGACATCCATGCTTCCAGACTCACAACTCCGCCTCATATGAGAAAGTTGCAAGGTTCTCAAGAGGGACACAAAATTTTCCGGCCGCGTTTACAACTTGGACGTCCAAAGACACGAGGAGTCAGAAGAAGAGCTCCTAGAAATTCTGCAGGCGTACCAGGTAACCACTAAGAGGTAACCGGAGAACCACCTTTCTCTTTAGGCTTTAGAATCGAAGTGGTAGTGGAATCCTAGGTAAGCCTAATAGCTAGGTGGATAGAACGCCTTTTAGTACTCATCAAATTCCATTGGAGTTGTTCCGCGAGAGGATCCCTGTCCAAGGGCCGGGAACACTGCTTCTCTGCCTCCTGCAAAGGAGCCGAAGAAAAACGCGAACTCTATGTCAAGAAATGCTGGCCTTTGGATTCTTGGGTCCAATTAGAGCAAAGGAGAGTAAAAGAAGACGGTGAACACACGTTTCAGCTACTATTCATCAAAGGGTTTCGGGTTCCGGGTTCCAGCTTCCAGGTCCCAGATTCCAGGTCCCGGATCCCAGGTCCCGGGTCTCCGGCTACCCACCTTGCATAGAGGTGAAATCCAATGGCTCCACAATAAAGCAAGCTCCGACCACCTTACTATCGCTTTTCCCGGAAACAAACCCTGATATACCTCTAAAGGAAACTAAGGCCTTCTACTCCCTACAAACTCCCGAGGAAACTCAGGACATGTGTCTTTACAATTTTCCAAGGCCACGTGCCTCTCCAAGTTTCTGAGGAAGCTAAGGCCACGTGCCTCTCCAAGTATCCAAGGTTGCACCCCTCGTCAAGCTTTAAGAAACAGAAATTCCCAGTGAAGGAGTCAAGAATACGCCAGTCTACAAGCTTCCAAGGAAGTAGGTCCAAGGCACGTGCCTTCCTGAACTTCTACGAAAGAGATAACTGAGAGGAAAGCAGGAGGCAAACGAGTTAACACTCAACCCAAGGGGCAAACATGCGTCAACAAATCTCGTTGGCTTGCCCACTAAAGGGAGGATTCAAGACAAAGCGACGGGTCATTTAGTGACATCCAAGAAGCGCTGAGAGAGGCTCACCCAAGTGGGAGCAGAGAGCAGCCAGAAGAAGTTACTAAACGACATCGACAAAAAGAGAATATCTACAGATCCTCATGTGCCAGAGCACTAGTTCCAAGGAGCCTCCCGATTCTAAAGGATAAATCTACGGGTCCTCCAGGGTCAGAACATGAAGCCCTTCAAAGACTTGCTTCACAAAGATGAGAAGCAGTTACTATGCGACGTACTTCAATACCTCAAGGTATAGGACAAAGAACCAGCCTCCACGCCTCAACAAGGGCTCATTATTTCTAGAAAAGGAATGAGAAGAATCATGGTCTCCACTCGACTACTATCTCCTACAGAAAGAGAAGAAAAACAAGCGGGATCTACTTCCTTGGAAGCTTCCTACAGAAAGAGAAGAAAAATATTCCATGAAGAGATTACTCCAGCTACCAGGTTCCTTCCTCCGGATTCCAGGACCCAGACCTCCGGGTCCCCGTTAAAAGGAACTTCGAAACTACCCTCGGGATCTACCCTCGAGAACTACCTCGGAAACTACCCTTTCTTCCAAGAAAATGGAAATCTTCCTTAATAGAAGGAAGATTAGCTTAGACACGAAGGGATCCTCTTAAATCAGATAAAAAGAGGGAGTATTCCAATATATATGGCCTTCCTAAAGAAAATTGGAAATATTCTATTATCTGAGGATATAATGAATATTTCCAAATCCTAAGAGGAAGGCACGACCTCTACTATAAATATAGGTTTCTAAACCTAAAGAGAGGAGGTCGACACGTTCATCCACAGATGACCACCTTCATCGACGTGCTTACAACCGACGAATCCCTACGATTACTATCAACAAGATGACGTCTTATGCTCACTGCAGCACATCTACAACTCGGCTTACTGGCTCAGACCACGTTCTCCTCCTCATCAGCAGGAATATTCCATGCCCATTGAAGCATACCGAAGATCCATGCTCACTGTAGCATACCGACAAGACTACCATCTGTTCCGGCCATGCGCCCTCTAGAACAGATGACTCCTATCAACTATACATAGCCACGTGCTCCTTAAGCCAAGTGCCTACTAGACCACGAGCCTCCACTAGGCCATGTGCCTCCATCAGGCTACGCGCCTACATTAGGCTACGAGCCTCCATCTAGGCTACACGCCTCCGCCAATACATGAACTACGAACGGCTTGACTCCCCCACTAAAGGGTACATAGGCAATTCTCACTGAAGGATGCAGCTATAAAAACCAAACACCTTCCATGGTCCTATGCTTAGATCCCCAAGTACCGACCATGGGGCTAGGACCATTGACTATAGACCATGAAGACCCTGCGATCTCCACTAAAGATAGGCAGTTCATGCCTAACAACCGACCTTCCCTACTGCTACTAAGGCACTGACGATACGCACCGGCCCATACCCATATGACACTACCTTCAGTGCAGGATCTCCTGGCTTATCCACGACCGAAGCAGGAGAAAGTACCACGACGACCAGTCTCCTTCTTCCAATCATTCCGTAGAACTGAGCACGAATCACTTGTACACGAAAATACCCTAACACACTGCATGTAACTAACGCATCATCTGCAAAAGTTCAAAATAAAACACATTAGTAAACATAGACAAAATGAAAGTTTACTAAACATTGACGCAGACAACATACCAGTTAGTCGTCTGGAAGAATTAGACGACTTACTAGTAAGTCGTCCAAACAGGTCATTTTTGCAATTGACTTTTAAGTGGGCGACTTACTTGTAAGTCGTCCAGCTTTGTTTATTTAATATAAAAAATCTAGACGACTTACTGGTAAGTCGTCTAGGATAAACGGGTTAGTTTTGCATTTGACCGAATTGTGTCAGATGTTTGACTTTTCATGAACGACTTACCAGTAAGTCGTCTCTGGTTAAACAAAAAACTCAATATTTTATGAAAGCAAGACGACTTAACAGTAAGTCGTCTCAGGTTAGTTTGCTATTCGAAAATAAAACAAAAATATTTAACTTTTCCCAGACGACTTACTTGAAAGTCGTCCGGTTAAACGACTTACGAGAAAGTCGTCCGAGATAAGCAAGGTGTGACCAGAATCTCGGAAAAATCTGGCGACTTTGCTTATCCCGGCGACTTTCAAGTAAGTCGCGACCGAAGACTTTCAAGTAAGTCGTGCGGGAAAAGTTAAATATTTAAGTTTTATTTTCCAATTGCAAAACTGAACGACTTACAAGTAAGTCGTCAAGCTTTAATAAAATATTGAAATTTTGTTTTCCGGAGACTTCTGGTAAGTCGTCCGAAAAGTCAAATATCGACACAATTTGGTCAAGTACAAAACTAACCCGTCTATCTTAGACAACGGGTATTCTCTGGATTTTTTTTTAACAAACAAAGATGGACGACTTACAAGTAAGTCGTCCTTTTGACCAGAAGACTTACCCGTAAGTCTTCTACAGCCGACAACTTACGGATAAGTCTTATCTGTGACAGATCGTAAAAATTCAATTTCATACCTTAAACTAGTGAGATGACTTCCTTAGCCCACAGAAGTCTTCTCCAACCACCCAGAACATCAAACGAAAGTAACCCACCAAGAATAGTATGCTTGAATAGCTCTATCAACCATAAAAAAATTTGAGTAAAAAGCTTGAGCTTTTTGGATGAATATGGAGACAAAGTGACAGAGATGTTGTTTTTTAGTTCATAACAATTGAGAAAGAGAGAGTGTAAATCGATTTTAGGTGCATTAAGAGCTTCAAATTGGTTGTTCATGGTAGTTGGATATTGATGGCAATGACAATCTTGTAAATACATGAAGATGATGAGGTTGAGAGAGTAAAAAACTCATTTTCGAAAAAAAGTAAAATTTAATGGCATTTTCGTAAATAATGTAAACATATGGAGTGAATAGGACAAAAGAAAAAAAAAGTTAGTTTTGTGTCTGACTTTTTGTTTTGAGTCATATTTGCAAAAAGCCCTACACCAACACCTATCTATCTATCTATTATTATAAAGTAAAGTTCCCTCTCTCCTGATGATGCCACGTCATTAATTAGAGAGAGGAGAATCTGACACGTGCCAGTTGGTAAGAGAATTTTGTTTCTGTTTTGTTTTGTTACCGGTAGATTTTTTACTGAGCTTTATCATTTGTGTACGGGCCGTACAGAAATTTAATTGTTCCATTTCTGGAGACTCAATCGTTGCCACAGAAACTACTCGATCCCTAAGTTTTTCTTCTGTTCAACTTGCCGACTGGAAAATCTTAAAACGTTACAGAGTTTGAATGAATCGAAGCGTCGTCTTCAATGGAGTCATTAATAATTGTTCTCCACAGCTCTCACGATCTGTCATCGAATGCTTTACCTTTTACTTCTTTTTTTAGAATCTTCAACTATAAAAAGGTAAGTTCTATCCGTTAATTTCATCAGTTCTATCATCCCAAACATAAGCTTTCCACCTTAGATTTTCTTACCTGATTCTATCTCTAATTCCTCTTTACTATGTTTTTGCGTTCTATTTTGGTCACATGTTGTTTTTTGTTACTGAGCCGAACAATTGCTTGCATTGTTTGCATCCTCCTAGGTCTCTCATTCTACGTTAGTGATCTTAATATGTACCTGACTAAATTATAGAGTTCCTAACAATGTTTCATATCGATCTCTTTAGGTGTCAAGAAGCCCACGAAGTGAGCACGACGTAGCAAAGCGTCTACAAAGGAACCAAACTAAACAAAAAGGTCAAACAAGTTCCATCTTCGGTTGCATGTAATCATTGCCTACTGGCTACTGATTCTTCAGTTTAATGTGTTCAGTAGTTTACAAGGATTAAACTTTTTGGCTGTCCAAAACTTTTTCATCTGACAACTGTGAAATTTAGTGAAGGTTAAAAGAGTAGATTTTTTGTCAGTTATTGTTTTCCCATTATAGTTTCTACCTTTGTGCTAATGCTGGACTTTTTGTGATCCCAAGTTAATAATTTCGTAGGACTTTCAAGATGGAGCATCCTAGGGAACAAATATATTGCTGCTTTGCTTTGAGTGGCTCCTTCTCACCTTGAAGGTTCTTTTGTAACTTAGCCTCTTGATCTTGAAAGGTACCTTGGCATTGAATTTGAATGCAAAAACAGGTTAGAAATTAAATCTACCGTAGACAATGTTATACGTTCTCTTAGCACATACTCATAATTTTGTTATTATCTCAGTTGACATGTTCTTAAACTAAGTCTAATACTTGCGTTTCACAATAATTCAGAAGAAGGCGCCTTATTTTGCTAAGGCTGAAAAGTGCAAGGTTGACTACGAGAAGAACATGAAAAACTACAACAAATACCTGGTAAAGCAAGTACCGATCAAGTGTCGGTTTATATATTAGTTGTTATTTGAGTCGCTGACCAATCATTGATTTGTTGCGATATTAAGGAGGAAGGTCGAAAGGAAGATGAGGCCGTTCAGTTATATTCTCAGAGGTTAGTGATGACGACGATGCTTAGGATGGTAGTTAAGAGGTCAGGTCAGTGGTTGTTTTTTTTTTGTTACTACGCATCAAGGCATATTAGAAACTTCCTTTCATATGTTCGATTTTGTATAATCAAAGGCATAAGGAAGCCGATGACTAAGAAGTTGAAGTTTGTAGCATGAGTATAGATAGCAGTAAAATCTCTCTGCTTTTTAAAAAAATCTTTTCTCTAAATGTTTATGGAGCTGATTAGAATGTCTTTCTTGATCTTTTTTCCTGCTTCAGTACTTCAACAAATCTCATTCGTGTTCTGTCTATTTGGCATGCAACGGAGATTTTTCATTGTTTTTATGAGTTGCTGATACGTGACTATGGTTAGATAGATTAGGATATTTTACATTTAGAGTTTTGCTAATTTTCTATTTAATAATTGGTTTTGAAGTTTTCTTTTTTATATTAATTTAAGAATTTTCCATATTCTACAAAGTTGTATCCCCCTATATAAGGATTTCTTATGATTAATAATAGACAAGGTTCCAAGAATTAACTTAATCTCTAAGAGAGATTAGGTTAAGAGGAAGTAAGCTTTTTGGTTCATATCAATTTGGTATCAGAGCCAGGATATCCGATGGATGATTCATGGAAATCGATGTCTAGTAGTTTTGATAACATTATTGCACTACTTGGTGAGATGATGGAGACAGCGAAGAGCATTCAAGAGACGTTGAAGCAAGAAAGGATGAAAAAACAAGCAGAGTTGGAGACGACTACTTTGAAGGAAAACCTAGTGCTACTTGTAATTTCGGAGCCAGAGGAGTCTAACCTCATAGAGTCAGAGACATTGCAGCAAGATCAATCGTTGGTCGTATTGCAATCTAACAACATACTTGTGTTAGAATCTGGACTATCTCTAAACTTCAAAAAAACAATAGCACCAACTATGATGAAATCTAGCTTCCTACTAGAAGCAAGAAACGGAGAATCAGAGAAGTGGTTGCTACCACATGGATGTCTTGATACCATTAGTTGGAGCTTGAGGACAAGCTCCGAATGGAAGAGGGGAATAATGATATGTGACTATGGTTAGATAGATTAGGATATTTTACATTTAGAGTTTTGCTAATTTTCTATTTAATAATTGGTTTTGAAGTTTTCTTTTTTATATTAATTTAAGAGTTTTCCATATTCTACAAAGTTGTATCTCCCTATATAAGGATTTCTTATGATTAATAATAGACAAACTTCCAAGAATTAACTTAATCTCTAAGAGAGATTAGGTTAAGAGGAAGTAAGCTTTTTGGTTCATATCACTATATCAGTTGCCTCAAGAGTTTTAATCTACAATTTTTCTTAAACTTCATTCCTCTTCAACGTATAGCTTTGTTTGAATTCATGGTTTTTCTTAATTTCTTGAATTTTGTAGTTAAATAGAGAGAGATTGACATTTCAGGTACTTATGTATTGTGCTATGATTTTTGCTCACATTTTTATTGTTCCCCTATTTCATCTGTTGAGAAGAAGAGCTGGCATGGCTCCCGAGTAGTCCTCACAGCTGCCAGATATGGTGACAAAGTTGGAGCCAGAGGCACAGCCGAACACAAATCAAGAACTGGAGGCAGAGGAGTCAAAGGCAGGAGATGATTTTGATCCAGAAAAATTAATCAAAAATACCCCTATAATCGTGGAAACTCTGCATACAATCTTTCCACTCCAGGCAGTGCAGGCTCAAAATCTCAGTTTCAGCCAGCACAATTAAGGAAGTATAAGAGCAGTATTCCTCCTGCGACTGCTCTTCCTCCAAAGGCTAATGAAGTCTCGTGGTTGAAACTTCTACGAACTATAACGAGTCAGAGAATTCGATTCATAAGCTAAAACGTAACATCTGTTTGTTGAAGAAGTGAACAAGATGATGCTCCCGGAGAATCAAGAAGTCAACAAGATGATGCTCTTTATTGGTGTATTGTGGAAGCCATTCTTCCTGGTGAAGTCAAACCCCAAGATGCTGTGGAAGACATTCTCAAGAAGTTCATGGAAAATATTTGATTGAGCCTGTTGAAAATTAATGCATAGTTTGAACCAAATAGCTTTATGACACTTTAATGAAATTTTGTGCATTCATTCGTCGATGGTTCTTATCACAGAGTAGATAATTATTTATTATGTATCAGAAAGAAAAGAAGCTTAAGGATGGAACATTCAAACTTCAAAAATATAGAATACATAGTACCTACAGAATACAAATATATTTACGTATGAGGGTTAGTAGTTAGTACCTAAACATTTCATATTAAAATATTTTACAGAGTTTTTTATAATAGATAAACTTACATATTAAATAGCAAATAAATTTACATATGTAAAATAAAATTTGGCTTCAATATTTTAAAGATTACCGTGTCAATTTTATTGATCATCAAAAATTAAAATGTTTAAGTTTTCAAAATATTTATTTCTTTTTGAGATATAAATATATTTAAATTCAGTTAGAGGCTTTAATAAATATAATATACATACAGATCAATAAAAGTTTTATAGAATCTTTATGTGTGTCTACATATAATATTAAAATATAAATTCATGATATTTCAAGCAAATTGTTTATAATTAATCAAAATATTTTACTCCAATTTATCAAATATTATATTGATAAGTTCATTATAAAAACTAAAAGTTCAAAAATTGTATAAGATAATAAAATTATAAGAACTAAAGTGATAACAATAAAAGTTAACAATGTTATTTGACAAACAGATATTTTCAAGGACTTAAAAATAAGGAACTTCAAATATGAAGTTTTGTACATTAGAATCTATCCCAAATATGGAGTTTCACTATATACTTCAAAATTTTGAAGTTTTGAGATTGATTTTAGAGCATGTAAAGCTCATATTTAAAGTTCTGAAATTGCTTTTGGTTATGCTCTTAACACGAAACAATTTGGTTTGGGTTCGTACTCCATTATATCTTCACTTCAGTTTGAAATGTATTTTCTTAAAAATGTGTACAATCAATGAATTTCTTGCTTTAGTCGATAATGTTTGGCAATAAAAATACTTAACGGATAACGTGGAGATTCATTATATTGACACAAAATAATAATAAAAATATATATATCAAACTAATATTAAAAGGAGCAAATCAAACCCTCTTGAGATGTCCAGCTAGGACAGGAAATTCGACCAGTAAAAATGCATCAATCTTCCACGTCATTAATGAGATGTATTGGTTTGGGCTTTTGTTTTTCATGCTGAATTATTTGTATGCTATAGCCCACAACTGAATTATTGGTTTGGCCCGATGTGTTACTTGATGTCAAGACTACAGCCCTAATTTCGTTTTCCTTCTTTCTCTTGACGAACGACGTTTTATCTCTCCATCTCCACTGCAACCGATCTCTAGAGTAATCAATTGTCCGTTTCGGTTTGATTGATGGCTTCCTCTCCATTTATTTAAAAATCTCTTCTTTCATGTTTTTTTCAATCAAAACTCTCTCAATTTGTTATCCCGATGAAGTCGAACGAGAAAGCCATAGTCTCTGCGATCCAATTGTGAAGAAACCAAACGGCAAGGATGCTGTCTCCTCCGCTGTTCTGGATCAACCAATCGGTAAAAACGCCGTCTCCTCCGCTGTACCAGATCCAACCAAGCGGTAAAACCGCCATCTCCTCCATCAAGGTTGATAAGGTGATGTTTTTCTTCCACTGTACAGGCCTATTCTTTAACACTGATAGATCTTTCTCACAGATGTTTACTAGATATTTAAAGGCTTTGTTCAGTTTTTTAGATTGACCTCAAATAAATGATGATTTTTTGGCCTAATAAACATCATCATTATCATCAAAGGTAACAGCTTCAAGCTCTTCATTATAAATTTGTTCTTTTGCTGCGATGACTAGCCAAAGTTCAACGAGATCTCAAAATTAAAACTTCATCAAGCTTTGATTTCAGCAATGGCTTCGTCCTACTTGCTGTTCCAACACTCCTGAGGTCCGACTACTTAGGTTTTGGCGGAATATCAGAAAAGGTGGAGCGCTGATGAGTGTCGACATGCTTTTCTTGGATGAGCAGGTAAATCTTCCTCAAAACTATATTTTTAGACAAGATTAAGAGTAACTGCTTGGAATTTGATTATTTTTTTTCTCTGGAACAGTGGAAGCTTATTCAAGGAATCTTCGCTGCGTCTCGAGTCAACTCTCTTAGTGGTTTTGACGTTACACGGAGTTCAGCTCTCTGATGCCTCTGTCTCCATTCGATTCACTGATGGTACAACGTTTGAAGAACTAACGGATTCTGAGGTAATCACATGGCATATACTTTTGTCTTTTGATATATCTTTTCCAGTTCAGTATAAATCATGTTCATCATGGTGTGGTGCAGGTTTTACTCAGTAAAATCTGCTGAGGATTTATCCAAAAGGAACTAGAGTTACTTCATCAAATTACAAATTGTTGGTTGACTGGAGCCACGGTGCTCAAATGGTGGCTTTCAATATGCAGGTTTTCTCCTATGCAGAAGCTATAATCCATCACTTTTAACACATCAACCTTATTCTGCTAATTCTATTATGAATCATTTTCTTATGTGCAGGGGTATGGAATATCATTGTGGTTAGTGCAAGGAATGTTTAGAGCCAATGGTGGACGTGGATACATCAAGAAACCAGATATTCTGCTGAAAAGTGGCTCAGATAGTGAAATATTTGAACCAAAAGCTACTCTACCTGTAAAAACTACGCTAAGAGTGAGCTATCTAAGTCTCTGTTTGGTCTTTTCCAATGTAAATCCAAATAAAACTCTTGAACTCTCTTTTTTCTTATCCTAAGGTAACCATATACATGGGAGAAGGCTGGTATTTGACTTCCGTCCCACTTTCATCAATACTCACCTCATGACTTTGATAGAATAAAGATGTATATTCAATCAATTGCCGCCCAACCACCCTCTCTTGATCTCTTAGTAATCGAGAATCAAGCCAATGTCAAGTTACACAATTACCAGTAAACAGGCCTTAGCCAAAACCTCCCTATCTCACAATAACTCTGGGTCCTCTATATATATACTGAGGCCCAGTAACAATATTTGAAAAGATATTTCTTAACCGCCACTTCCAACGATCGATGCCAGCTCCTCTTGTTGCCTCCTTGCATCCTGCCTCTTCCTTCTTCTCGTATACACACACGTAGGCATATCAATACCCCCCTCCCCGAGATTCAGCTTGTCCTCAAGTGAACAAGAAGGAAACTGGTTCTTCAACTCTCCCACACGCAACCACGACGATTCATGATCAGGAAGATGCTTCCATTTCACCAAAACCTCCAAATACCCTTCCTCATCATAACGCCTGTCCAATATCAGCTCTGGTTCAATCAACAGATCATCAGCATCAGCTAAAGTCGAGGGTAACGGAGTCACAATAGCTGATGATCCCACAACCGGCTTCAATTGCGAAATGTGAAAAACCGGATGGACCTTTGAACTCTCAGGTAACGCCAACCGATACGCCACCTTCCCGATCCTAGCCAACACTTCAAATGGTCCATAATACCTGGCAGCCAGCTTTTGAAACAATCGCCGACTCACCGATTGTTGTCTGTAAGGACGTAACTTCAAATAAGCTTTCTCGCCGACTTGGAACTCCAGATCACGTCGATGTTTATCTGCGTTACTCTTCATTATCGACTGAGCACGAGTCAAATTTTCTTTGATAGAAGACAGCACCAACTCCCGTTCTTTCAACATCATATCGACCTCAAATTTCTGCGTAGCACCGTCTTCATAAGGCATCAACGTTGGCGGTTCCCTACCATACACCAACTTGAAAGGAGTGCACTTAAGCGCCGTGTGATAAGCGGTATTATACCAAAGTTCCGCCCACGACAAGTACTTAGCCCAACTCTTGGGATGTGTGGATGCATAACAGCGTAAGTAAGTCTCCAAACACCTGTTAAGCACCTCCGTCTGTCCATCCGTTTGAGGGTGAAAAGCGGTACTAAAACGCAGACGAGTTCCCGCGAGTCGAAAGCATTCTTTCCAAAATTTACTCAAAAAAATCTTATCACGATCTGAAATGATAGATTTGGGAAACCCATGAAGGCGGACTATCTCTTGCACAAACTTCTGAGCTACGTCCACAGCTGAGAATGGGTGCTTCAATGTGATAAAGTGTCCATACTTGCTCAATCTGTCCACAACAACCAAGATCACATTAACTCCTTGAGACATCGGTAAGCCTTCCACAAAATCCATACCAATGTCCTCCCAAATGCGTACAGGAAGATCGATTGGTTGTAAGAGACCCGCGGGTGATAAAGTGGAATACTTGTGTGTTTGACAAGTGGAACAAGCAGCGACATAAGTTTGGATAGTACTTCGCATCTTCGGCCAATAGAACATAGCTTTTACGCGCTGCAGTGTTCTCAACACACCTGCATGCCCTCCTATCACTGTATCATGGCACTCTTGTAATATCAAAGGAATTTGAGTCGAATTCCTAGGAATCACCAACTTTTGTTTGTAAAAAAGTCTGCCATGAACCAAAGAAAACCCTTGCTTTACTTCTTCATCCCGTAAAATCTTCGCCACTGTCATTTGAATCTCCGCATCCTCCTCAATCTCTTTATATAAATCTTGCATTTGTAATGACGCCGGAACTGTTAAAGACAGCAATGTCAACCCCGATTCTGCCAATACTGAGTGGTCAATACGAGACAATCCATCTGCGACCTTATTTTCACTGCCCACCTTATACTCTATGTCGAACTCATATCCTAATATCCGAGTAAGCCACCTTTGATAATCAAGAGTAATCTCCCTCTGCTCTAACAGATATTTCAAACTCTGTTGATCCGTTCGAACCACAAATCTTCTTCCCAGCAAATAATGACGCCACTTCTGTATCGACATCACAATTGCCATCAACTCCCTCTCATAGATTGGCTTCAACTGTTCTCGAGGTGTGAGACCATGGCTGAAAAATGCAATCGGATGATTATCTTGCATTAAAACTGCTCCTAACCCAAACCCTGAAGCATCGGATTCCACAATGAATGGTTTTGTGAAATCAGGAAGAGCCAACACGGGTGCGGTAACCATAGCCATTTTCAACTTCTGAAACACTTCCTGAGTTAACGTGGTCCACAAGAACTGTTCTTTCTTCAATAATTCCGTCAACGGTTTAGCAATAGCCCCATAATGTTGCACAAATCTCCTGTAATACCCGGTCAAACCAAGAAAACCACGCAATTCTTTAACCGTTCGCGGAGCAGGCCACTTAACCACTGCCTCGATCTTCTTACTATCAGTTGCTACACCGTCTCGACTGATAATGTGACCCAAGTACTCCACCTTATCCTGAGCAAATGAACATTTCTTCTTATTAGCGAACAACCTCTTCTCCACAAACACATCCAACACCAGTGATACGTGCTTCACATGATCCTCCAATGTATCACTATAGATGAGGATGTCATCAAAAAATACAAGAACAAATTTCCTCAAAAACTTCTGAAAAACCTCATTCATCAACGCCTGGAACGTCGCCGGAGCGTTGGTAAGCCCAAATGGCATCACAAGAAACTCAAAATGTCCATCATGCGTCCTGAAAGCTGTTTTCTCAATGTCTCTTTCCCTCATCCGAATCTGATGATAACCTGAACGCAGATCAAGTTTGGTGAAGAACTTAGCTCCGTGTAGTTCATCCAACAATTGATCTATCATCGGTATAGGGAACTTGTCTTGAATTGTTGCCCTATTCAACGCTCTATAGTCAACGCAGAAGCGATGGGATTGGTCTTTTTTCTTCACCAACAACACGGGACTCGAAAAAGGACTGTGACTAGGTCTGATCAACCCTTCTGCCAACATTTCCTGAACCAATTTCTCCATAACTTCTTTATGTGCATGAGGATAACGATAAGGCCTCACACTAATTGGTTTCGTCTTCTCCTGAAGTTCAATAGCATGTTCCCTGCCTCGTAAAGGAGGTAGACCCGTCGGTTTTTGGAACACCACATCATATGCCAACAGCATTTCTGCTACTAACTTCGGTATCACCTCGTCTTGTTCTTGCTTCTTATCCACGTTTCTCAACTCGATTTCCCAGCCCTCTTTTTGAATCGAAGTTTCTGTGGATAACGTCTTCAATGACATATTGGAGCCATGTAAGGTTGGATCACCCGTCAAATAAACCTGCTTCCCTTCAAAGATAAAAGACCATTCATTCTTCTCTCAATCTACAGTACACACTCCAAGTGTTCGCAGCCATTGAACCCCCAATATAACATCTACTTGACCCAACTCCAACACCACGAAATCAGCCTGAAACTTCATCTCAGGAAGTATTATCTGCACATTTTTGCAAACTCCAGATCCTTGCACCGAGATCCATGTGCCTAACAACACTTCCAGATTGGATTCTCTCGTAGCATTGAGACGACAAAGAGACATTGCAGACGGTGATATGAAATTGTGAGTAGCCCCACTATCGATCATTACCACCAACTGACGCTTATTGATCACACCCCGAAGTTTGGTTGTCGTCGGAGATGAAATACCCACAAAGGAGTTGAACGACAACGCCATCAAACTCGACTGCGAACTCTCTGTTCCCTCGTCTATTTCTACCATTGACTGATCCATTATCTCCATCTCAATCCCATTGACCACTGTTAATACCTGCAACGCTCTGTTCGGACACCAATGATCTCTTGACCACTTCTCGTCACAAGTGAAACACAAACCCAAACGTTTCTTTTCTGCAATTTCACCATCAGAAAGTCTTAACTGCGGCCTTTGTGACTTTGTCCCACTCCCTTTATCCTGTTGACCTCCAGTTTTAGTATTTTGCGACTTAGATTGCCAGTCATTTGTTGCTGGAGACTGAGGCAATTGTTTGTAAAATGACTGGCGTGATCCCGTCTTGTTAGTCATGCTCCTCTCCCGACAAACCAGCTTGTACAACACACTGTCCTCCATCTGATAAGCTGTAGCAATCATGTCAGGAAGGTCTACCGGCTTACTCATGTTCACGACCTCTCTCATTTCCGGAGTCAATCCATTCATAAAGATCCCTTCTCGTTGACCATCTGTCAATCCTGTGACCTGAGTTGACAAATCCTCGAACATGTGGATATACTGCGCAATTTTCCCTGTCTGTTTCACCGCAAAGAACGGCTGACTCGGATCTCTCAACTTCTCTTTGCTAAATCTGGCCAACAACCTTGCTTTGAAATCTATCCAGCTCACAAAGTTACGTCGATGAGTTTCACTGTTGAACCAACTCAAGACGTCACCTGCAAGACTCAACGAAACCACCTCCAATTTCCTGCGTTCATCATAACCACCAATACGAAAATATCGTTCTGCTAACGCAAACCAAGCATATGCATCATCACCAGAAAATATCGGAAGCTCCACACGTTTCAACAATCTTTCCCTATTTTCTACAACCGTAGATCGTTCTACTCCATCCTCCGATCTAGAACTACGGCCAGGTTCCTCAGTAAGAGTTGGTACCTGATAGTTTGGGTGACGATACGGCATTGGCGGACTCGGCTCCGAAACCTCAACACTCTTCGAATCTTTCTTCGCAATCAGCTCACACAATCGTTGAAGTTAGCATCCATCTTCATCTGTAACTCCTCGTAACGATCCAGTGATTTCTTCTCCAGATCTTCAATCTTCGCTAACGAACTCGTCTCCAACGAACGGATCGAAGCTCGAAACTCGTTGTTCGTCTCGAATTGAGCTGCGGTGTGCTCTCTCAACGTCCTTGACAAAGCCTCGAGTGTAACTGGCTCCTCGTCACTTTGATTTCGCAGAGCTTTCTTCATCTCGCCGATCTCTGCGTCGTCGTCGCGATTGTTCGATCCAGATCGTTCAAGCCGCACCAATTTGATAGAATAAAGATGTATATTCAATCAATTGCCGCCCAACCACCCTCTCTTGATCTCTTAGTAATCGAGAATCAAGCCAATGTCAAGTTACACAATTACCAGTAAACAGGCCTTAGCCAAAACCTCCCTATCTCACAATAACTCTGGGTCCTCTATATATATACTGAGGCCCAGTAACAATATTTGAAAAGATATTTCTTAACCGCCACTTCCAACGATCGATGCCAGCTCCTCTTGTTGCCTCCTTGCATCCTGCCTCTTCCTTCTTCTCGTATACACACACGTAGGCATATCAGACTTAAATGCGAGGGTAAATTCAATTCCCTTAGCACTAGAAACTCTTCTTGGTCTTTACAAGATCATGCAAAATTTCCAGGTTGGATAGCTGGAGTTCCAGTAATGAAGAAGACAAAGACGCTGGAGGATAACTGGGTACCAGCTTTGAATGAGGTGTTTTGAATTCCCACTAACCGTTTCAGAGCTAGCTCTACTGCGACTAAAAGTGCATGAGTAATGACATGTCAGAGAGAAGGATGATTTTGAAGGACAGTCATGCTTGCCTTTTTGGGAGCTACAAGAAGGAATAAGGTTGTTCGTTTACACAGCCCCAAAGGTGAGATGAATCTATCAAGCTTCTGGTGAGGTGTGAGTTTGTATGAATCTGTCAAGTAGAACAAGTTTGTTAACTTGGTCGCAAGGATTTGGTGTGTGCGTGTGTGTTTGTAACTCTCTGTGAGAGAGTGTTTGTTTTATTTGTTGCGTGTTGATACGTGTCGAGTTCTTTGAGAGTTAAAGGCAAGAGAGAAATGGTCTTTGTCTCTGGTGTCGTATTGTAAGTTGTTCAACCTATTTGAATCTATTACTCTCCCTTCGTAAGATAAGATATTTGAGGAAAAATTGATGTTACAAAATAAAATACGATAATTTTTAAAAATATTTAAATATTTCATTAAAATTATATGATCGATAATATTTTCTTGCATCATTTATAATTAGTTAACTTATTTTGTCTTTATATTATTAATAATATAAATTATATTAAAACTAAATTATTTTTAGATATACCATTCATATATTTTAATAATTACAATTTATTGAGTTAATAATTATTAGTGAATTAACTATAAATTATTTATTTTATTAGATTATTTCTAACCAATTCAAAAGTTAATATACTCATGTATCTTATTTTTTCGTACCAGATACATAATATAAACCATAAATGATTTATTAAAACATATAAATTTATTTTAAAATATTTGTTAAGAATTTGATCATTAATATCATTCACACAGATATATATAAATTATAAAAATACAATAAATAAATTTCAATTTAATACTTTCCGTAAAATTAACATATATAAAAGCATTATATACTATGCATATGGTACTTAACAATATATTTATATTTTTTTCTTTGTAAATTAGCAGTATATTTATGTTCTTTAAATTAAATATATATCAAACTATGCAACGCTTATCACCAGCTTTGATCAAAATTTTTGGCTTCTGTGTTTTAGAAGAATTAAGACTTTAAAAACTAACATTCATAAAATGCAAATGAAAAAATATTTACAAATACAATAAACCACCGCTCAGCGTAATGGACAAACCACTAGTATAGTATAAAGTCTATAAATCAATACTCAGCAAATGAATAGACACAATAATTAATAAATTTTACTGGTTTTGAATTGGACATATGTAAAATATAATTTAATTCGATAAAATAATAATAACATAACTATTATATATATATATAATTGTTATATAAACAGAAAAAATATCCTTTTAAAAATGAATTCATCTTTCATTTTTAAAATTTCACTATTCTGATGTTTTCATTGAATTGCAGATCAAAGACATTTATATACTATCATCAAATTCAACACATATTTTATATCAAATAATTTAATTAAGTAGATAAAATTAAACTAATATTTAGTATCATAAAATTAACTTTTTGGACAACAGAAACAATTATTGTAAACAAGCAAAATATATCTTATCACATATAATCTCTTCTCACCTAAAAGTTTCTGAAAGACGAAAAATCATTATCATACATATCTCTTATAAATGCAAATATAAAACACAAACCACAAAATCAAACAAAAAATAATAACTTAGATCACAAGTAAAATATATCATACATAGGTGACCGAATAGTTTTACTATAATTAAGAGTATAGATCTTGCGTGTTCAAAAAAAAAAGAGTATAGATCTTGCCTAATAGTGATAGTTAATAAAAACTTTAGAGAACTTTGTACTTTTATAAGAACATAAACAATAATAATACGTACAAATAAGGGTATTATTGTCATAACAATAATATGATTTTTTTATAATATGACTTCTTATTGATGTCAAATAAGAATAACCTTAGGCAATAATACGGATCGTACATAGGAAAGAAGAAGAAGAACCAAATATTTTTCAGTAATAATACGAACTGTTATATATGAAATGTTCTTGTGCCTCTGATATCAAACATAAACGATAATACGAATCATTCACAAATTCCCCATGTGTCAGAGGTGTTTAAGAAAATGAGGAAGAAATACAAATAAGGATAACGATTTTAGGAAATATTTTAAACAATAATACAAATAATTTCATTATTAGTAATATTAAATGGTAATTGCACATTTGTAATATTAAAGAAAACTAAGGGATGTCAAAAAGTTTTTTTTTTGTTTTAGTAGTATTGATAGTTTTAATACATTAATATTTATACATAATACTTATTGACACCCTAAAAATGAAAGTTGCTTTCTATTTCACTGGTGCTGATAAGTTTTTTTTTTTGGTGCTGATAAGTTATAAGGCCTTGATAGATTATCGAATGCTTTCTATAGTGGGGACACTGGGGAAATTCAGTAACGAATGTTTGAACATTGGGGAATTGAGGACCCAAGGAAATTTTATATTGCAATCAAAGACTGGTTCACAGTGCTTATCCATGCATTGGTTGGACACTTGGAATGCATTAACGAAATATAGAGATTGAATTTCAAGTTGCCAATACAACCAAATACTCTCCCATTATCTAAGCTCTGTTTTACAACAATAAATTAATCAACCATATATTTATCATGATACGACACTACTGAATGTTTTTTGTCGGCAATGTTTTGAGCTCTATATATATATTATTAAAACTGAAGTATGAAGTAGGTTAGTTTGGAAATATTGATAGCAATTTTAAAAAGTAGGTTTGTTTGGAAACATAAATAACAGTTTAAAAAAATTGTTTAGAAACATGAATAATAGTATAAAAAGAGTATAATGTTGTTTGGAAATATGGATAGTAGTACATTAAGAAAAAAAATAAGTACATAATCGGCTTATGTTATTCAAAAAATTGAAAGTTCATTATATTTTAAGAAACTATCTATTTAGGCCACATTTAAAATATATGAAAATGAGAGAATCTAAGAATATCTTTTGTCTAAAATAATTACAGAACAAAATTTAAACTTTATATACATATTTCAAATCAAAATTATAGTTAAAAGTTGATATATATCAAAAATTGATTAAAATACACATATATTCAAAATTTGATTTTTTACTAAAATATTTTCCAATAACCATTATTAAAAATATTTTCAATATATAAGGAAAATACAATACAAAGACCAATTTTATATACCAACTTAAATTATAGTTTTATATTTCACATTAAGTTTTAAAATATAAAATATGTGATTATTTATATGATTAGGGTGGCCATTCGGATAGCCATTCGGTTCGTCAGGTATGTCGGATTTTCGGTGTTTGGTATATGAATATAGAACCCGTTCGGTATTTCTAAACTTGAGTCGGGTTCGGATATTTTAGTTCGGGTTCGAATTATTTGGTCGGGTTTTCAGATATTTAGATTTTAGAAAAAAAAAATGAAATTCTTTATTTCTCAATTTTGTATTTAAAAAATGATTTTCACTTAACTGATTTTTTTTTTTTTAATAGACTGAATGATTAATAGATTTGAAGATAACATTTTAAAATAAAAGACACTAATTTGATTGTTTTAAATTTTAGATGTAACTTTTCTTAATGCATGAAACAAAAGTTTGACAAGCATTTTAAGTGAGTAAAAATCCATTTTTCTTGCAATTATATGTAAATTATCTAATTTTCAACCGTGTGCATAATCAATATAAATATTTTGAAAAAATTAAATTCTTTATTTCTTATGTTTTTTGTATTTAAAGATATAATTTTCACTTAATTGATTTTTTAATAGATTGAATGATTAATATATTTGAAGATAACATTTAAAAAATAAAAGACACTAATTTGATTATTGTTTTTAAATTTTGGATGTAACTTTTTTAATGCATGAAATAAAAATTTTGACATGCATTTTAAGCATTTTAAATGAATAAAAATTCTCTTTTCTTGCAATTATATGTATATTATTTAATTTTAACTATGTGCATAATCAATATAAATATTTTGAATAGAATTAGAGAAGTAAACTAGGAATATATGGTTAAGGATACATAAGTTCGGTTATTTTTGGATATCCATTCGGGTTCGGGTATTACCCGTTCGGGTTCGGATATCCAATCTCTCCTAATTCAATACCTGTTCGGGTATTTTGCTACTTCGGTTTGGATTTCGGTTCAGATTTCGGTTCAGGTTTTTCGGGTCGGGTTCGGGTATCGGATAAAGTGCTCAGCCCTATATATGATGATACATATAAAATACTTTTAATTATATGATTACTTAATTATATGATTACTTATATGATGGTACGTATAAAATGTGATTAATTATATGATGACACATATATGATATATAATAGTGACTAAGGATGAACGTTCGGGTACCCATTCGGGTTCTGTTTGGGTTTCGAGTTTTCCGGGGTTAAAGATTTCAGCCCCACTCTGATGTTTCTAAATTTTGGTTCGGGTTTGATTTAGATCTTTGCGGGTTCATTTCCGGTTCAGACAACTCGTTTACATTATTTTAAAAATTCATTATATACTTTAAATTTCTTCAAAATCTATAAACAAAATAATATATTACATATAAATTTGAATAAAATATGTCAGAATACCTACATTTAACATATAAATTGGTTTGGTTTAAATATTTGGATAGAAAATCAATAATTATTTTAAGTATTTTGGTGTTTTGAGTATATGTTAACTATTTTAGATATTTACTTTTGACTATTTGTATATATTTTCAAGTATTTACACCAACTAAAAGGTATCATATATATTCTGGATGTTTTTATATAAATTAAATCTAAAATATTTTTATATATAAGTATATAAATCTATTTCAGATACATTCGGCAAAATACTTGGTTCGGATTGGATTCGGTTTTGGTTCTCTAAATACCAAAATGTTGAAAATTTGGATGTTTAGTGAATTTTGATTCGGTTTGGTATTACTTATTCGGATTGTGATCGGTTCGATTCTTCGATTCAGGTTTTTGCCATAAAAAATAAATAGTAACATATTTTTGAAAACATATGCACCGGGATCAAAGTCTAGTACAACTATTAAAATTCAAAAGAGAAATGGAGTTGAGAAACAAAGATGTGAATGTTAAAAATGTATAGTAGTGAAAAGAATCAGAAGCACAAAACAGCATTTGGACAGGTAAATCAAATTTACATAGAAATTTGGCAATATATATATATATATATCTCCTGTGATCTGAACATAGAGCATAAAGATCCTTTTCTCTATAGTCTTTACATGTCAATAAGATGCGACAGAAAAGAGAACCACGTCTAGATGCTTCAAACTCTTTTAGAACTTTTTAAAAAATATCTCAATATTAGGCCACGAAGAAGAGGAAAACCATGAGAAATGCAATCAGTACGAAGAAAATCTTAATCATTAGCCATCGGTTTGACGATATACTGTTGAGATACCGGGCCAGTTGGCTCTGTGCGCCTTCCACATTCGCCAATGTATCTTCCATATTCTGATCGATCCTGTACAAACCAATTTTCAACAACAGATTATATTACTTCCTTTCCCTCAAATGTTCAATGATTCTTACACACAGTTTGGAGTTGACGAACCTGATAGCGATCTCCCCTTGCTGAGAAACCATGGTAGCTAGTTGTGTGAAAATATTGCTTAGCTCATGGATAGTTGATTCTACGTTGTGTAGAGCTTCTGCGCGGCTCTCCATATAAGTGTCTTGCAGCGGGACCATCTGTTGTTGCTGTTGACTCTGCTGCAACAATGGAGAAGATTCGGCCTCTCCCTGTCTCCTGTAAATGCACCAACATATAGAAAGGTTTTGAATTCTCTAATAAATGCATCACAACATTCTCAGGGAATCTCAAGAGAGGTATGTTCTACTTTGAAACAGTGGTTATCGGATTAGTAGTACATTACCTTGGGACTAACTGAGAAGATGAAGAAGAAGAGCTACTTGCCCAAGGAAGAGGAGCAGGTTGACTAGCAGCAGGCTTAGAAGCCAAAGGGCGCTGGCGAACAAACGGGTTTGTTGATTCTTTTGAAGGGTTAGACGTGAATCTTTGCCTTCGAATTTCATGGTTTTTCATGTTCTGCAACACCAGACCAGTAAAGCAAGGCTCTCAGTTTTAGCATCATACTACTGGAAACAAGGAAAGAGTCATCTCTGAAAAGACTCAAAAGAGAAAATCTAAAGGGAAACGAAGAAAGAACCTCGGTTCTCAAAGTAAGAACATCTTTAAACTCTTTGGTAGTGTCCATCAAGCGATTCTTAAGATCGTCAACAACAGTTGCTGAATGAGTAGTTGTGTCTCTAGAGATGGTCCGTTCATCATTATGGGAGTTGCGTACAGCTTGAAGGTCGATCAGAGCGGAATTCAGCGAAGAGATCTCTTGTTTGATTACGGCCGTCAGCTCTTGTATCTCCCGTGTGGGATCATCAAAAACTGATGACCTCTTAGCGACTAATCTTACAACAAAATAACCAAGTTAATAAAACCATATGTTCAAAGTATATGAAAGAACCAACAGCTACTAATATCAATGTTAAAGTTTCCAAAGATAAGCACTCTACGAATTAACACCATTAAACAAACCGAGAAGGATAAGATTTTCTAGTAATAATGCCAAAAACCAACGAAGTTATGTGAAAGTAGACAACAACTATGCTTCTCTGCAAGCAATGGCAGTGACTATGCTGCTAATTCTTTTAGCTTTTGCTATCATAAACTATGCAAATTCCATCACTAATTACATCTTCAGAACGAACTTTTGTTTCAAAGAGATCGTTCTAATTCCTAACTCCTAAGCAAGGCAAGTTATCAAGATTCACTGTGATGAATGAGCGAATTACAAAAGGTCCTATCCATGCTAAAGGTTCCAAAGATGCGCAATTGAAGAATTCACACCACTACAAAAACAGAGAAGGTTGAGATCTTGTAGTAGTAGTAGTAATGCCAAAGACCTACGAAGTTATGTGAAAGTACACAAGAATCATGCTTCTGTGCAGGACTATGCTGCTCAAGTTTAGCATTTGATGATATCATAAACTACGCAAATTCCACCACTAATTATTAGTAATTACATCTCCAGCAACGACTTAGATCAGCTTTTTTCGTTTCAAAGAGATCGTTCTAACTCCACGTTATCCAGATTCACGAGCGAGTTAGCAAACTTACGTTGCGCAAGCTTCGAAAGCTTCTGAGACGTCTGGTTAATTGCTAAACCGATGACAGCAGCTCTCTTTTTGAACTCCGACTGATTTGCCACAGCGGTTCTAGAATCCTCTCTCCTTCCACCACCTCCATACGGCGCCGCAGACGGAGCAATTGATCTCCTCAGAGTTTCAACGATACCGAAGAACTCGTCCGTCCGATCTCGATACGACGATTGGCCATGCCTTGATTGCATTTTGTGTTCTTCCTCCTTCGGATCTGGTCTCGAACAAAAAAAAATTCTAAGAGATTCAAACAACAATCGATGGAGGTTTCCCGATTCGAATCACAATCACCCCACCGTGTGCCTCTGTATCTCTACGAGCTTAAACCGATTAACGCGTCGGCATAGTTTTCTCATTTCGATTTTTATATATCCCATTTTTGGCCCTCTATGTTTCATCTTTTTATAAATAGTACCCCTAAGTTATTAAGTGATTTACAATCTAAACACTTTGTAGGAAAATCTTAACAAAATAGACTCTTTGGAATATTGAGAGAATGGAGTGATTGGTTGTAATGTAACGTTAAAACTTGTGCTGTAAAATTTAGCATACATAATATCTTGTGGTAGATGTTTCTGGTGGTATAGATGTAAGAACTAAATAAAATTTATTTCTACATCATTATATTTTTCTTACACCCCATAAATCATAAAATATATTTTTAATAAATTAACTGAATTAGTAATTTTAAAAATTGGTTTGAATAAAAATTGATGATTTTAAAGATTATAGATAAAAATTAAACCGAAAAAGGTTTCTACATTTCAACCAATCACCACCAATATTTTTACTATTTAGAATTTTTAATATCTTTGCACTCTCCAATTAGAGTAAGAGAATACTGGTAAAGAGTTAATTACATAAATTACATGAGATTTGATTGTGTGGTTAAAAGGAATTCATCTATTTAAAGTGTAACGTGATCAACTGAATTACATTTCTAATTTTCCATATCTTTGTACTCTCCAATTAGAGTAAGAGAATACTAGTAAAGAGTCTTTTTTTTTTGACAACAGTAAAATTAAACTAGCTAGGTCCTACCGGTTCAGAAAGCCAAACTGGAGGTATAGAATCGACATATAACATAGCTGAAGGTGAACTCCTCGCACCACGTGCAAGCTTATCCGCCATTGTATTTTGTGCCCTTGGGATATGTCTGATCTTGAAGGTAGGGAAGAAAGTCTTACTTCGGTGAAATTCCTCCATATGTGTAGTAAATGCTGGCCACTCATCCGGTGATGACACCATCTGCACCAGTTGAGAACAATCCGTTGCAAAAACTACATCTGAGAACTGTAGGGTCTTCATGCACTCCATTGCCCATATCAGCGCTTCACATTCTGCGTGTAAAGGAGATGTGCTACGTCGGAGATTCATTGCCCCCATCATTATGTCCTCTGAATCGATATATCGGCAGTACCACCCCTGTCCAGTGAAAACATCTTGTTCTTTCCAAGACCCATCAACATAACATACTCTGGTTGATCCCAACGATTGCCAATCAGTGGGATGCTGGAGATTGTCATTGGGTACCTTTATCGCTAATTGCGCCTCAGCCCAAAGTGTTTCTTCAAGTTCTGCTAGGCGGAGGATCTCTTGGGGATTCCCATTCTTATTCTTATAGATCTTGTCATTTCTATTCTTCCATATATACCACATGATCCATGGAAAATAGTCCGCCTCAACATCTTTCGGAAGCCTCCAAAAGAGATAATCCAAACTAGTGAAAACTGATGATGCTGGGAAAACTCCCGGGGGAGAAGGGATCCTTGATAAAGCCCATGTTTGTAAAGCTGATGGGCAATCAAAAAGAACATGATTAACAGATTCTTCCTCAGCTCCACAAATATTACACCGAGGATCACAATCAATACCCCGTGCCCTCAAATTTTTGAACACTGGTAAAGTCCCAGTTAATACCTGCCAAACAAAATGCCGCAGTTTTGGGGAACATTTTAGTTTCCATGTAAAAGCCAGCAAGGGTTTTATATTTGGTCCAAACGGTACTATCCTTGGTCCCTTGTCAGGATATAAGGTTTCCGTTCTAAAACCTGATTTTACCGAGTACCTTCCAGATTCTGTAAACGCCCAACCATATGCATCGGGCCGTTGAGTCCGGTTAACCGCTAAGCCTCTGATGATCTTGATATCATCTGAATGAATATATGCATTAAGCATATCGACATTCCAAGAACGGTCAACCGGATTGATGAGGTCCTCCACCAGTAAAGATGGATTAAATAATTGATCAAGAGTTTTTGGTTGTGCTGACCTCGGGCGAGGAGCAGGAATCCAGGGATCATTCCAGACGGATATTGATTGCCCAGTTCCTACTCTTTTGATTAGCCCTTTTTTAACCAGAGATCTAGCTGAACAGATACTTCTCCACCCATAGGATGAAGAATAAGATCTGTGTTCATCCAGTGGATGAGAGTTTCGGTAATATCATCCTTTAAAAACCTTTGAAAATAAACAGTCCGGCTTATCTAATAGCCGCCAGAATTGCTTTGCCAATAAAGCCGTATCAAAATCTTGGAGATCCCTAAAGCTCAAGCCACCTTCTTCCTTAGGTGTGCACATTTTGTCCCATGATAACCAATGAATACCCTTCTTATTACCGCTTCCCCCCCCCCACCAAAAATGTGATGTAGTACTCATAATCTTTTTAGTAACCCCTTTGGGAAGTCTGAAACAAGACATCACATGTGTTGGCATAGCCGAAGATACTGATTTGATTAGGACCTCTTTACCATCTTTTGTAAGAAAGCGAACTGTCCAACTATTAACCTTATTGTTTGCTCGTTCATTTAAGAAACCAAAAATCTGTACTTTAGAGCCACCGAGACTCTCAGGGATACCCAAATAATTACCCATACCTCCCAAATTTGAAATACCTAGTAAATTATGAATAACCACTCTGACCTCTTCTGTGACTTTATGACCAAACTGTATCGATGATTTCGAAAAATTAATTTGTTGTCCAGACACCATCTCGTAATCTTTAAGTAACTTAAGGATTACTCCACATTCCTGCACCGTTGCTTTACAAAAAAATAAGCTATCATCCGCAAATAACAGATGGGATATTGATGGACTAGCCCGAGCTATTTTTAGGCCTGTTAACCGCTTTTCTCGTTCTTCCTTTCGGATATTTGCAATAAGGGCTTCTGTACATAAAATAAATAAGTACGGTGATAGGGGATCCCCTTGTCTTAATCCTCTCTCTAGAATTATATGTCCTTTAGGCTGCCCATTTAGTAATACCTTGTAACTTACTGAGGAGATGCATTGCATTATTAATGCGACCCAATCTGTAGAGAATCCCAGCTTTAAAAGAATTCGCTGGAGGAAACTCCATTCAACCCTATCATAAGCCTTGCTCATATCTGTCTTAATCGCTAAGAATTTTTCCTTACACGCATTGTTTGTCCGCAGACCATGGAACATCTCCTGCGCAATGAGAATGTTGTCCGATATTAACCTTCCCGAGACAAAGGCTGATTGAGTCTCCGAGATCAAATTTGGAAGTAAGACTTTGAGCCGCTGACATAACACCTTTGATATTATTTTATAACCCACATTGCATAAACTGATGGGTCTAAGTTCTGTCATCCTGCTTGGTCTCTCTGTTTTTGGAATAAGACAAATATTTGTCAGATTCAATCTACCATCAAAAACCCCAGTTCTTAGGAACTCATTGACCATAAAAACCACATCCGTCTTGATTACAGACCAGGATTGTTGATAAAAAAGTGCTGTCATTCCATCTGGACCCGGGGCCTTTTCTGGATGCATCATAAATAATGCCCTTCTTACCTCCTCTTCCGTAGCCATGGACAACAGTCGGCGATTTTGGTCTTCCGTAATCAAAGTCGGAACCTCTTCCAAAAAACTATCAAAACCTGATGGTGAGGAGGTACTAAACAAATCATTAAAATAACTAACAGCCACACCTTCGACCTCCTCTTCGGAGTTAACCCAAGTGTCGTTCTCATTGTGTAAACCAATTATTCTGTTCTGGATTCGTCTTTGTTTTGTCAAAGCATGATAAAACTTCGTGTTTCTATCACCATATGTGCGCCACTTAGATCTTTTGTTCCCAATATTATTCCTCATCTCTATAAGCTTCTTTTAACTTCTGGGAAACCTCCAAAACCTCATCATTAGACTTTGTGAAATCATTTTGAATTTCCTCAAGTGCCTTCTGGAGGGTATTTATTTTTTCCTTCCCATATGGAGGATTGTTCTTTCTCCAAATAGAAATCTCATGTCTACACCAATGAATTTTATCCACAATTCCTACTTTATTCTTTACTCTCTTTGAATGCCAACCACGGGATATTGATTCCATGAGACCATCTTCTCCTATCCATCTTTTATCAAGACGAAAAGAACCTCTGAATTTAATAACTTTATCCTCAATTGAGGCCACTATCGGTCTATGATCAGATCCAATCATACCCAAATACTCTACAAAGGAGCATGGAAACATATTATGCCATTCATTATTCCCAAGTGCTCGGTCCAAACGACACTTAACACTTTGTCCTCGTCGCCTTCCACTCCAGGATAAGGTGTTCCCCAGACTAGGAAATTCCAATAATCCACAATTGTCGATCATATTGTTAAAGGCCAAAAACGTGTCTGAATGCCTAATGCTACCTCCTTCTTTCTCATGATTTCCTCTAATCTCATTTAAATCTCCAATAATAAACCATGGTTCCGATCTTGAGATCCCAATTCTTGTTAACCTCTCCCAGACTGGTTCCCTCAGATTTTGATTTGGTTCACCATATAGAAAGGATAAGAAAATTCTCTTGCCTTTGTATTCTGTTTCTACATCTATAACTCGGTTACTAGATGAAATAATATTCACCTTGTAACTAGAGTCATAAAATAAAGCCAGACCTCCACTCCTACCTTGAGGGTCAACCGTATGAAGGTGACTAAAACCGAAATGAAACTGAAAAGATTGAACAAACTCAAAATTTTGTTTTGTTTCCGACAAAAACAAAAACACTGGTTTGTATTTATAATATATTTCCCTCAAATAACTGATAGTCCATCTACTACCAAGACCTTGACAATTCCAACTTAAAATCTTCATATACTTATTATCTTAATATTAAATGCAAAAGTCTTACCGAAAAGCACAAAGCTTTCACTACCAAGGAGCAGCCTAAATGAGATCCCGAGTCTAAAGAAACCATATGTCTTTTTATACCAAGTGATCAACCAGAAGCAGAGAAAAAAGTCACCGTTAATGTATATTTCGTATTTCATTCCATTGAAAACAATATAAGTCATATACAACAACACCACACTACCCTGTAACTTTGTCAAAACCTCACTCTGAAGCTGTGACAAAAATTTTAATGCTTGAAAAACCGTATTTTTAGAACGCCATGAACCTACACGGCCGCACCTATTCTTTCCGAGCATAATATTGTTGAGTAACCTTAAAGCTCGAAGCCGCATCAACCTCCTTCTCCAAAACTGAGACCACAATAATCCATAACCAAACTTCTCCACCTCAAGCTTAACCAAGGAAACAAAAGACAGGTATTGAGGGTCATACCAAGACCATACCTCGTACCCAACCCAAGCCATACTCACCATCATGTCCTTTTGAAAAAAGAGAAACCTGCATCTGTAATCAGCAAATGCAAACCATTGCACACTATCATTTACCCTAAGCCAGCAGGGAAGAAATTGATGTGTGAACCACAATGAACAAGCACATTGACCATCCACAAAAGTAGCACAACTCAACCATAAAACGAAAGTCTTATTGAAACCAGAGCTGTTAACTGACAGCAGAGAACCATGAAAGAAACCATTGAGGCACCTAACCTCATCTAGAACAAGGACAGGAGCAGAAACAGAAAATAAAACCCAATGACAACCAGAAACAACACTAACGGATTTCATACTTGAATCCCACATTATTGAAAAAATAAAGAAAACAAAACACCCTAATAACACCTTACTCAAGTGTTTTTGGCTTCATGGAAGCCTTTTTTGGGAGCACAACTCCCTTGTCTCCTGCTTTTGCTGATGTCTTAGCCGAGTTCTTCTTGCGAGGGGAGAGCAAATGCTGGACAGCACGCATCTTCATTGATCCCCCAATCGCAAGCGATCCCGGTTTGGCTGATTTCTTCTTTGGTGCCTTTTCCAGAACCCCATCCTTGTTGTCTTGTCCCTCGTCTCCCTTAATTTTGTCACCTGGTTCCTGATCTTGAACCACCCCCGATTCCTCCTTCATAAAGTCAGTGATCTCCCCTTGCTCCCATTCCTGATATTCATCCTCATCTACATCCACGAGAAGCTCAGAATCCGAGAGAATGACACCCTCCACCATCAGGTTCGCATCATCCAGAGGTTGAGAAGCAAGATTCTCCTCATCCTTAGCAGCTTGCTCAATCATTCCTGCTGGTACCCGTTGAGCCTGGACTTCCGCCAACTCACTCACGTCGTTACTTTGCACCTCCACCGGAGCCTCATCAGATTTTTCATCAGCAGAGTTCCCCTCATCGAACAAGAGCGCCTTGCAAGCTTTTGGTGTAGCACCTCTCCCCACGCCATCTGACTTAGGGGCTACCATAGATGGAGATGGATTCACACCTTTAAAAGCGTCCAACATAAGCTTCTGGTGGCCATCCTCACCACTACCAGTGCGTTTAAGACCTCTAGGCTGCAGCACATTCCTTCGACCCGGGTAGCCGTATTGTCTTCCTCGGAAAGAGGATCCCTCTCCATTACCTCTCGGGAGCCTTTCCTTGTACTCATGATAGGTTCTGTCTTGCCTGTACGGTCCTGGCCTCTCTCGAATGATACCTTTACCTTTGTACCCATCTCTCACTACAGGTGCACGATTATGTTGTCCATCTCTTTGAACATCATCAGGCCGGTTACTGTTGGAGACTGCACCTTTGTAACTTGTAGCCTGAAGCCCTGGCTCCACTTGATTACCCATCCCTTCGTCTTTGATTCCTACATCCTTCTGCAAAGTAGGACACCGAGATTGATCATGTGTCATGACTAGTAAAGAGTCAATTACATAAATTACATGAAATTTGATTGTATGGTTAAAAGGAATTCATCTAATTAAAGTATAACGTGATCAACTGAATTACATTTCTAAATTATTATTTTTATAATATTTATCTTTCTACTCTCTCTTCCGAACTCAAATTGAGAACCATGTATCTAAAAACTAACCAAGTGGATGAATTTTATATAATCACACTAAGTTTTTGTTATTTTTTCAAAGACCATTTTGTATACCTGCATTTTAGCTGGCAGCTATGAACTAGTCCACCACATATTTATTCTGAGCAAGCATCATACATTCATACTATATTACACAACTTAGATCATTAGGGGATTTCCAAATACAAAGCAATAAACACACAAAACTTGTTATTATTTTACATGCATGTGTTAGTGGCTTGTTTCAACAATCTGAAATGATCGTCATAATACAAGAACATAGACATGAGGCACGAGCGGTATGATGAAATTCACTTAAAGAGATTTCAAATTTCTATCAATTTTCTTAAAGTCTAGTATGGCATGTTCTAACGTTTTCAACTCCATTGCTCAAGTTTTGGATATGCTTGATTGAACCATTTTATGTACATTATGTGTCCCCAAGAACCTGCAAAAGCAAATCTTAGTTCTTTAAGTATGTTACTTGCATAGTGGTTGCAATATCCATAAGCACAATCCGGCCCTATCAAATTATAATGGTTAGGCCTAGTCTTTTCGGCACTTGCAATGGCATTTGGATATTGCATGTAAACTATAGCTTAGAAGCTTCAAGACAAATAAGAATGAGTGTGCCATATTTCAATCATTTGTGTCCAAAACGATGTTCAATGTGATATTGCACTAAGACTTGGCCATTTGCAAAGCGATTATTTGGTGAAACATTGATGTTGTATTTCAAGGAATGGAACAAATGATTGTAGGTTACGTATGTTCATAAAGCATCCCAAAAACTTACATGTATTTGGTTATGTATACAAAGCATCCCAAGAACTTACACCAAATCCAACCGCGTTGCAAAGAGATATATGGATCTAACTTTCATAGTTTTATTGGTGGTGCAATTGATGGAACACATGTACTTGTTACAGTTCATGTCCAAAAACCTATGATTTGTAGTTTGAAAAAGGACTTCAAATCTTAACGTTTTAGCCATATGTGATTATGATATGCTTTCACATATTGTTATGTCGTAGCAAAATACTAGGGATTTGACCATGATACACGAGTGTAGGTGATCACATTGAGATGATCTGATATTTCGTTATCACCAAAAAAGTAATATTGTACTGTTGATTTTAGGTATGGTTATACATGTGCATTCATTAGTCATTTTATGTGTCTTATATAATCTGTCACTTTCTAAAAAAAACGAAAAAATCTTAGCCCGTTGAATTTTTGTAGCCAAGATCTAACTATTGTATTCATTAATCACTTATGTCTTACATAGTTTTTCTAACCAAAATTTTACTATTGCATTCATTAGTCACTTCATGTCTTACATAATTTTTCCAGCCAAGATCTAACCAGAAAAAAAGATGAAACAATCTTAAACGTTAAATTTTTCTAGCCAAGATCTAACCATGCATTCATTAGTCATTTCATGTTTTATATAATTTTTTACTTTCTACCAGAAAAATGAAAAAATCTTAGCCGTCGATTTTTTCCAGCCAAAATCTAATCATTGCATTCATTAGTCACTTCATATCTTACATAATTTGTCACTTTCTACCAAAAAATGGAAAAAATTTAGCCTTTGATTTTTTTCCAGCCAAGATCTAACTATTGCATTCATTAATCATTTCATCTCTTACATAATTTATCACTTTCTACAAAAAGAGATGAAACAATCTTAGTTGTTGAACTTTCTAACCAAAATCTGACCATTGCATTCATTAGTCATATCATGTATACATCATTTATCTTTTTCTACAAAAAAAAAATTGAAACAATCATAGCCATTTCATCTCTTACATAATTTATCACTTTCTACAAAAAAGAGATGAAACAATCATAGCCGTTGAATTTTCTAACCAAAAATCTGACCATTGCATTCATTAGTCATATCATGTATACCTCATTTGTCTTTTTCTACAAAAAAAAATTGAAACAATCATAGTCATTAAGTTTTACCAACCAATAGATAATTATTGCATTCATTATTCATTTTATCTCTTACATAATTTGTACTTTTGATTATAAAAAAAAACAATCTTAGCCATTGAACCAAAATCAAACTATTGAGCAAATCAATATGGATTTTAACATCATCATTAAACTATACCTTAAAATTATATGTATATATAATATATTACTTGTGAAAATAGTTTCGCAATTAGTTTTAGTATTGAAATATGTTATAGTTAGTTTTTTTTTTGACAAAGTTAGTTTTTATCTTTCAGTCTATTTTTAATTTTGTTATAAAGATAATTTCATTTCATGATAAAATATTATTAACTGATATTATATTATCATTATCATACAAAAAGAGAGAATACTATATCATAAAGTTTATGAAGGTAGATGTCATAAGATAATTAGTGAACAAAATGAATTATTAAGAAAACTTACTTTTTATTAATATTATTTAATTCACTATTAATCATATTAAAATCTTTGTTTTTTACTTTGATTACTCTCAGTTATTCTTTTCTTGTCGGATTCTCAGTTAATGTTCACCAACAAAACTCCAAAAGATAAAAAGTATCATAGACAAATCTGCTTTTCTTTGCATCACTTTAGCAAGAAATAAAAAAGGAAATGTTAGTAGTTGGACCTATTAAAATAGCTCTCTATAGCTGACAACCAGTTGTCCGGCCTTTAACTTCGAAGTTCCCGTACGAATCAATCCCGACCAATGGGCAATGAGGCAAACTTATCTAAGATTCTTAAGAATTTACCTAAAACCGTAGAATTAGTTAAAACCTTTTTCACTTTAAGCCCTCATTAATTTCAATTATTATTATTACAATAAACCCCGGTCCCACCCCAAATAGAAGGAAGACGAAAACCCTTTTGGAGAAAAAAAAGTTGAAACGTTACCGCCAAAGGAAACCAAAAGAAGGAGATGACTGAATCTCTCTGCTAGGGTTTTCGATTTCAAGTCAAAATAGTGTTTGTTCTTTCTTAAATTCAACCATGGATATGACTAGTTGCGTCGGTAGAAGAACTCGTTCGAGGACGGAATCGTACTTGAACTCGCTTCTGAACAAATCAAAGGGGATTTCTGTGGAGGAACAATCGAGGAGTAGGATAGAGAGGAGGAAGAAGAGAGATTCCGTGCGCGATGCTCTCTCTCCGGCGAAACCGAAACCGAAACGGCGACGTGAAAAGAAGAGGGAAGATGACGATGTAGAGTTCGTGGAGACTATCTACCCAGAAGGTAAGCATGATGATGATAGTGTAGGTTCATCATCACTGATTGCTCCTAGTTTAGAATCGAAATCGCCTGATCAAGATAGGGTTTGTGATGAGGAGAAAACTCTTATTGATGATGATGATGATGATGATGGTGATCTGAGGGGTGAAGAGAAGGTTTCAGAGACGGATGAGGTTGTGAGTCTTAGCTCTAGTTCTGAAGAAGAAGAAGAAGAAGGTTCTGTAGAAGACTTAGGAACTGAAGTTTGTGGTGGAGATGAGTATAGTGGTGAAGAAGAAGAAGAAGATGTTGAGTCTGACTCATCTGATTACATGGAGGAAAGCTCAGATTCTACTTATACAGGGAGCTCTGATAGTGGTTTCGATTGTTCTGATGATGAGGAGGAGGTTGGTGGTGCTGCCAGAAACACTGCAAAGCTGAGGAATAAGAGCCCAAGTGAAAGAGTATATAAGAGGGAGAAGCGGAAGAATTATTATAAGAAGAATGATTTGGATGTACTTAAGCTGCTAGCAAAATCTGTTTGGGAGAGGACACAAATTTTCGACCAAGACATCTGCTCCGAGGACGATGAGGAAGACACAGCAGAGGCTGATACTAGAGAAGATCCTATAGTTAGAGACAGCTCAAGTGAATATCCTGTAGCTAGAGAGAGGAAAAGAAGGAGATACCATAGGGAGAAAAAGAAGAACCACTTGAATGTGACTGATCATCAGCTAGGAGACTCTATTTGTGAGGATGGTGTGAGTTTTGATGTTGGTGGAAAACCGTGGGTTTCGACTCATGTAAACCTTAGATTTGGTTGTGAGGAGGAGCCTGAGCCAATCGAGAAAACAGAAGAGGAGAAAGAGATAGACAGGTTATGGGAAGATATGGCCTTAGCTTTATCATTGGAAGGGGTACACTCTTCTTTTCATTCTAGAGTAAGAATACTATTTATTCTCTGGTTTTTCTTTTTACTGAATGATCATGCTTTTTTTCTTGTCATTGTTAAGACATGAAATTGATTCTTTTGCTTCAGAGTGGAGATGTGTCATGTAGCAATGGGAAGCATGACTTCGTACTTGATGAAGAAGTTGGTCTAAAATGCCGCTACTGTTCCTATGTCTCCGTCGAGATCAGAGATGTCTCGCCTACTATGGTAAAATCATTTGTGCTAAAAAATAATTATTACTTGTTGATATCGTTATTAGTTCTTAACATGTTTTTTCCTCTGCATTCTGCAGGACAAGTATCGTGCTAATATTAGTGAAAAGAAGACATGCAGTGACAAAAAGAGTAGCACTTTACTTGACAGTCTTGATTTTGAAGCTTCAGAGCGCAGCAGAGATATGGAGTTTTTGAGAAATACACAAGGAACAGTCTGGGAATACATCCCTGGCATAAAGAATACTCTTTACCCACACCAACAAGAAGGCTTTGAGTTTATGTGGAAGAACTTAGCTGGGACAACAAAACTCGACGAGTTGAAGAGCTCAGTAGGAAAAGAAAGCGGAGGATGCATTATCTCTCACTCGCCTGGAACTGGTAAGACGCGTTTGACCATCGTGTTTCTTCAGTCATACTTGGAACAGTTTCCGGAGAGCCATCCTGTGGTGATAGCTCCTGCAAGTTTGATGCTTACTTGGGAGGAAGAGTTCAAAAAGTGGAATTCAAACATTCCGTTTTACAACATGAGTAGTCAAGATTTCTCAGGGCAAGAGAACCAATCAGCTGTCTCACTTCTAAAGGGAAATAGGCACCTTAGGAGAAACAAGGATTCTGTTCGTATGGTTAAGCTATATTCTTGGAGGAACAGGAAAAGCATTCTTGGAATCAGCTACAATCTGTACGAGAAGCTCGCTGGGAATAGGTGCGCCGGAGAAGTACAAGAGTTTAGAAAGATGTTACTAGAATTGCCCGGGCTGCTGGTTCTTGACGAAGGCCACACACCGAGGAACCATAACAGTTGCATTTGGAAAGTGCTCACTGAAGTCAAAACGGAGAAGCGTATCATTCTTTCAGGGACACCGTTCCAGAATAATTTCAAGGAGCTTTCTAACGTATTGTGCCTGACAAGGCCAGCTTATGCAGATAAGATCTCTTCGAGGCTCCAAGATCTCACAAGGTTGAGCCAAGAAGGCAAAAACGGAAGGTTCGATGAAGAGGTTGGAATCTCGGAGTTAAAGGATATGATTGCTCCTTTTGTTCATGTCCACAAAGGAAACATCCTGAGAGAAAGCCTTCCTGGTCTAAGAGACTGTGTTGTGATGTTGAATCCTCCTTTTCAACAGGAGAAGATCCTGAAGAGAATTGACCATTCTCAAAACACGTTTGAGCTTGAGCACAAGCTTTCAGCTGTTTCAGTACATCCATCTCTGTATATGTGCTGCAAGCAGACCAACAAGGAACGGTTAACAATTGGGCCAGTATCACTGAAAGTCCTGGAGAGCCTTAGGCTTGACTCAAAGGAAGGTGCGAAAACGAGGTTCCTGATCGACTTCATCCGCTTCAGCCAAACAGTGAACGAGAAAGTCTTGGTGTTTAGCCAATACATTGACACACTAGAGCTGATCAGAGACCAGTTGAATGTAGTATTTGGCTGGGTCGAAGGTGAAGAGATTCTCTATATGCATGGTCAACTTAAACAAACAATAAGACAGCACCTGATCAACAACTTCAACAGACCAGACAGTAAATCTAAAGTGCTACTAGCATCAACAGGAGCGTGTTCCGAGGGTATTCATCTTGTCGGCGCTTCGAGGGTTGTCCTCCTCGACGTTGTTTGGAACCCTTCTGTTGAGCGGCAAGCCATAAGCCGAGCTTACAGAATTGGTCAGAAGCGAGTTGTGTACACTTACCATCTCATGGTTAAAGGCACAACTGAGTGGGGCAAGTACTGTAAGCAAACCAAAAAACATCGCATCTCCGAAATGGTCTTCTCTCCTACCAACGAGAAGGACAAGCTTATTGAAAACGAAGTTGTGTCTGAAGATAAGATCCTCGACGAGATGGTTCGCCATGAGAAGCTAAAAGACATGTTTGGTAAAGTACTTTATCGCAAAAAGGAATCTGACATGTTTACCGACATCCTCTGATTGTTATATCAATTTCTTTCTGTTAATCCCTCTCTTCAGACTCTCTCTTGGCTTATGTATACTAGAGGCACAACCCCGCGCAATCGCGGCGATATTGACAAATACATATGTTATTGTCGTTTTAATAATAGGAGTTGGAGTCAAGTGTTTAGTTTAGCATAGTCGTAGTGGTTCTTAAAAGAGTAGAGAAAGAGTTCTGTGAATCATACAAATGTGAGCATATTGACAGCCAACAATCAATTAAATGTGAGCATATTGGTTTTGGATATAAACTTATATTACTAATTAAACCTTTAATATTGTTTCATTAATAATTAACATTTAATATTCTTTGTCGTCTAAATTTTCTAATCAGTTTTTAATATAATGAACGTAAAATAGGAGACCTTAATGCAAGGTTTACGTGAATCTTCTACGGTTAAGTGAAGCATGTTTTACTATGCAAACATACAGTTGTGCATTTGATATTTGTATATTTCATGTCCTCCTCCACATCCTTTATCATTTACTTTCTTTTTGGTTATCAATATATGACTTCACCAAGTTGCAAGAATCAATTTTAGTATCTTTCATGTCCTTCTCAACTTCTTTTATCATTCACTTTCTTTCCAGCTACTTATTATGAAACTTAAAGAAAAACAATATTAAAATAAATAGATATATTCTATAATTTTGATAGTAAAATAAATAATTCTGAATTGGAATAATTTTAAAAATACATAAAAATAAAATAGTGAAATTTATGTCATTTTAATAAATTCAATCTTTAAATATATTTATATTATTTTACTTATTTGGTTTTCATCTTGAATTTTAATAACCAATAAAATAGATGATCAAACTATATGATGATTATTAGTGCAAGAACGAATAGATAATTGAGATTCCCAGACCAATTTACCAATCAAATTAGATTATGTTTGATTGATTGGTTAAAATTAAAAGAGAGTAATAGACATTTTCAAAATAAACTCTTTTAATTGTTTCTCATTTTTAATACCCTATTTTATGAGTTTTCAAATCGCAAATACAGAAGCCAACAAAAAAAATTATAATATGATCATTTTTTATTTTGTGTTAACACTTCGGTTTTTGTTTGTTATTTGTATTGAAAAAGATAAAACTTTTTTCTTCCTTAAATAATTAGAAGAAGCCCAAAGGTGGAAACATATAGTTGAAAACATTCAGAGGATCAACAGAGTTACTAATAAAGTGTCTAATGGAATGAAAACAAACTGAGTATACGGCACTTGGTGATGTTATCATCCCACACGTACACATAAACTTCCATGTAGTACGCAAGGAACACCAAAACACAATTTTTTCACTCGCAGGAAAAGAAAAATCCAGATTTAAAGTATCTAAATTACTATTTAATCTAATCTTGATTTCTATGCATTACGTAGAAGCGGCTAACTCATGACAGAAAGTCATGACGTTGGTATATATGAAAAGACGTCGGTTAACCATACTTTTCGTCAAGTGTTTCCTAAAATTAAAGTCTGCCTCCACGCTGACGATCCTCTCAAGTGAATTCACGAAAGCTAACTTTCTCAGATGAAACTCTGAAATACTCTTTGTCGTGTTATCACACTTGTTTGACGAAGCTGGGGCTTGACTTTCTCGTTTTCTAATCGGCGGTGAAAACCGCAGCGGGTGCGTCTTGGGAGAGCACATACACTTTTGCGTCTGACTCGAAACGGCGGGGAGGGATTAGGATAGTTTCCAAGAGATGCTGAACGGAGGTTGAGTGATGACGGCAACACATGGGGTTTTGGTTAATAATATACACAGCCCACTAAGCCAGTAATCAAAACCTGGGAGTTTAAGTACTGGTAATGTGCAAAAGAAGACTTAAATACCAACTCTGGCACTTTGCAACAGCCTGGCTAAACTGTTCAAAATTTTCTGGATGCATTCCGGCCAAGCGACTGAATCCAATAGCTCATTAGGGATTGGCGTATCCATTCCTCCCATGTCAAAGATGACCAGAACAACTGCTCTCTTTACAGCGTGCAACACATCCACCACCAACCTAAGTTCAACTCAATATAATGTTCCATTGACAATCTCGTCATGATGATTCAAATAATATATCTTTTCCACGATACCGTTACCTAAAGATGCATCCTTTGGAGAAAATCAAGATTGGAACCAAGTAAATTTCAAAACTTGTTACGAACCTTAGCAACTTGAATGTTGATTGAGTCTGGGATAGCTCTTTGAAGCAGCACAATACCAGCACCCCTCACGATCTCAAGCAATCACTGCTCATCTTCTCAGGCCACCCTCTCAGATTAGGACCACCTATGATAATGATCGAGTTCTGTCTGTTCATTTTACAGAGAAGCGATAAAAGGATAAGCCTCATAAGTTTGTTATGAATACCTAAGAAAAGAAATTTTACCTTCGATATCTGCGGGGATATGGAAGACCGAGAAGAATATTTAGTATGGGACATAAGTTATAATTTGTATATCTGAAGTAAAGATATGTAATTAAATTTAAACTAATTACTTAAAGAAAAAAAAAGAGTGGGGCACGTGCCATACCTCCTCCTTACCTGGGACCGCCCCAGACGCCATACCGTGCACGACATCAACAGCTGAACAAAATGTATGCTTGAGACCTAGAATATAAACCTAACAACACAAAAAAAATCATAAAAATACTAAGAAAACGAATTCTACAAAACAAATACTCACCACAGCTTTCCGAAAATTGGAAGCCGAAGCGTGCTGGCTTTCAAGGCTTTAATGATCTCTGTCCAGAAGAAACAATGCTTCTATAACCCATCTACAGATTAAGATACAATGATTTCGTTAGTATAAACATAGCATCCACGAACAGAATTTTACAAAATAACAGGATAATTGACATTTCATTTCTGATCTCTCAATCGGCTCGTATTTATAGACTTGAGATGAAGGAAACGGAGACGTCAACATAGAATCTGGATCCAAAGTGAATAACAATTATGGCAGAATTAAAACAAATACATTGAACCACAGGGGAGACCAAGAGATAACGACATGGGCATAAGAGATGAGATTATGAAGCCCTAAGCGGATGACGCTTTAAACGCAGAGTTTAACTGATTTATCAGACCGAAGATGAAAAAGAGATCAGGCGACTAAGATGCTTATTTGGCAGCACACGGGTTTAGTAAAATATCCTCGGATTTACATTATATGAAATGTATAAACTGGACTAAAAATGGGCTATAGACTTAATTAATAAACCCACCAAACAATCTGAAAATCGCAGAGCGCATAATTAAGAAATTGCATTTTTTTTTGCGGGACCCACCAACTTTAAAAAATGTACACGTGTCCTCTAAGGAATGAGTGAACTCAGACATTATATTATAGATTAATAATGATTGAAAGATTCATTTTGCAAGACTGTTTACAAAAGGGGAAGAACCAATATAACTAAAACCATGGCCAAGACTCTAGAAGATCGAGGCTGCAACCTTGGTGAGTTACCTGTATCAATCATCACAGGGAACTCACAAAGATCATCAGAGGGATTTTCATCAGTGATCAAACCCAAGCCCAAAAAGTCACAGTCCCATGCTTTCTGATCATGCATCTGATAATACATATTAAACGCATATGAAGCATTGCCCACGTTTGTAAGATGGTTGCAAGAGGAACCATACCCAAGCGCTGTGCAATCAGATAAGCTACAAGCGTAGTCGACGTTATCAGCCAAGTCATCTTGGTTAAACGCGTTAGTGTCAAGAACACACCATGTTTTAGGCAGGTACTTCACATCTTGTACAGGAACCAGAGTCTTATCATCACCTCTACCAGATAAATCCAGCTCGTATTTGGGTCTACCATCAAACTCAAAGATGCCCCAATGTCTCTCAAAAGTCCCCGGAGCGATACTCTTCGCGTCTTCATCTACAAGGCTGAAGAGATAAACATCCATGATCACTCCTTTCCTCGCGGGAGTTCCATTACCAGACATGGCATGCTTTACCATCCCTTGGTTGAATCTCTTTGCACTCTTTGCGTTAGCGTTCTTGTCTCCATCCGTAGGCCATCCGACTTCTCCCACGATGATCTTCATCCCCAAGAAGCTGTATCTTTCCATCGCACAAACCAAAGTGTCGAGATTCGCATCAAACACATTGGTGTAAACCAAATCTCCATCTCTCAGAGAGTTGTTACTCCCATCAAAGAAAGCGAAGTCCACAGGGAAGTAAGCGTTTCCGTACAGACTTAGAAAAGGGTAGATGTTGACCGTGAATGGCGAATCATGTGTATACAAGAAATTGATTATTTCAATCGTTACATCTCTGAGCTCAGGTCTAAAGTCTCCAGCTGATGGAACAGGGTTTGATTCTGGCGAAAAGTAGATGTCTGCGTTGAAAGGAACCGTGACTCTCACGTTTTTCAGATCAGCTTCCTCTAGTGCTTTCTGTATGTTGACGAGAGCTGGTAAAGTGAACTCAACGTAAGTTCCGTTATATGTCTGAAGGAAAGGCTCGTTTCCGACAGCTATGTACTTGATGTTGACTCCACCGTTGTAAGAATAAGCGGTGACGTTCTCTTCGACCCATGAAGCTGCTGCGGATGGATCTTGAGCCACTTCTTTGAGCAACCGGTTTGGTATACCGATCATGACTTCGATCTCTGAACCAATTAGAGCGTTTAAGATGTTTTGGTCAGCTTCGAACAGTTTCAGCTTAGTGAACCCATTGTCCTTTAGCATCTTCACCACGTTTTCAGGTGGAAGCTGGTGACTCGCCATTGTTCCCCAGTTCACTCCTACACTTGTATTGCTGCAAGAGGCGATGGTGACTTGTGAGACAAGAAAGAGACATAGAATCTGATGAGAAAAGAAGGTATTTGTTAATCTTGATCTCTGTTCTGTCATTTTGTCTCTTATCTTGTAGATGAATCTTGTCTCCTTTTCTTTATGGGGTTGTTATGATGTTACACAAGGAAGAAGATGAAATGTGTGATTGGATCTGTGATTTGTACTTGATTCAGTTAAAGAAGCAGACACAACATGCAAAACAGCCATTGGCTCTGTGGGAACACTTTGTGCATGCCTATTTGACAATCCACATAGCATTGACCACCAAATACTGTATCACCAATTTTTTTTTTTCACATAATAGATGATTCTTTTTGTTTGTATAAAAATTAAACAAACACGTGGCATTTTATGTATATGAGCAATGAGCCTACAACAATGATCAGTGACTCTACACCATAGTTACCCGAGAAGTTTATAGAAGTAGTATGTTATCAATTTGCGCAATTTTAGTTGTAACATTCTAGTTGTTAAACCTCCAGGGTGAAAACTAGGGTAAAAAGAATTATTTTATGTGTGGCCATAAATTTTTGGTTATATTTGAAACAAGCCCTTAAACATATATATACACTAGATGGTTTCCTAAATTTTTAAAATGAAACTAGATTTTTGACCCGCGCTTAAAAGCGCGGGTCAGTTTTTTCACCTATTGATCCAATAATGATTTAAAAATTACGATTATTTTTTGTTCGAATTTTAACAATTTATTTTTTATCAATAATATTCAGAGTGTGGTATTTGTTCGAAATAGATTTAAAGATTATATGTGTTTTTCTAATATATATTATATACTAAAGAACAATGTGTTTTCATTATTAAAATCCTTGTTCGGGAAACTCGCTAGGCGCTACGCGGTTCGGCATATACGGGCCTAGCGATTTATTGAAAAATCGGAAAAAATCAGAGATTAAACGGGGAGGAATTATTTATACTTTTATATGTATAATACCACATTTTATATGTATAATAAAAAATTGTATAATATATGTTTATAAAAGACATATTTTAATATTAGAAGTCATAGATTTATAAATAATTAAAAACATACCAAATAGATCAGAAAATATAATTGTACTTCTTTTAATCCACATCCATTACAAAATATAATTCACTTACAAGAGACACAAAAAAACATATTGTTTTGATTTTGAGAACAACCAAAAAAAATCTAGGATTGCACTTTCAATCCTCTGTTCTTCAATAATCAAACAAATATATTGGCTCGATCTTGTAGTGGAGTTGATGTGTTAGAAGTTACAGCCTCGTACTTGCCTGAAAGTGAAGATAAAAAAAAAGATGAGACAGTTAAAATCTGAGCTAGAGAAGCTAAAGAAAGACAAGAAATCAAGTTTTACTCTACTACTGAAGAGGCTCAGAATCATGAAAGACATGATCTTCTTGGAAGACATCAGGTTCAAACTCCATGTCCACAATATCTTCATCTTCTGATTCAAAATCATCATCATACAAATCTCTTACTCTTGGGGGGTGGTAAGCACAAAACTAACACCACTGTCCATTTCTTGGACATGCTCCACAAGCCAATCTGCAACAGTGTCTTCATTACCATCATCAACGATGACATCAACATTGGTTTCTCTTATCCTTTTGTGCTTGTTAAAAAATCTTGCATTGAATTGGACATAGACTAGACTGTTTAGCCTATTCACATCTAGCCTATTTCTTTTTTTTTTGTGTGTATCTACAACAACAAAAGTGACATTTAGTTAGATATAATATCAGTGTAGAAACATACTGTAAAGATATTCTCATCAAATATCACTAATACACTAACCGCTTCAAAGCTGCTCCAGTTTCTTTCACAGCCAGAGGAACTAGATGTCAAAGCAAGGATCCTTGTTGCTAACTTCTGGAGATGTGGTGTACTACATCCATACGTAGACCACCAATTCCCTGAAGTTAAACAAGTTGAATGGGAGATAATCAAAGTCTAACTTATGTAAAATATGTTTTTTAAACGAAGATAATAAAACAAAAAAAACCTGGGTCAAATTTTTCTTTCTTCTCGCAGCCTTTCTTCGCCAAGTCTCTACCAAAAGAGCCATTTCTGTTCTTGTATAGATTAACTTCACCATTGACAACTGAGTCTTGCTTTTCAAAATCACCATGATAGATTGTCTCTACACACATGATGAATCCGTCCATAACCTCCAAGTCAAACTGAATATTGGGGTCTTTGTAGAAGTAGAAGGGATTGAGAAAGTGAGCAGCCATATGCAAAGGAGAATCCAACCTACCTTTCATCTTCTCATCAATGATCTTAAAGATAGACTGGTAGTTCTTCTCCAAATGGTCAGTAGCTTCTTTGATAGAATTCTTAGCCACTAAGAGCTCACCATAAATAAAACCAAGAGAAGGAATCTTCTCTCCATCAGCAAGCCTCAAAACCTTCACCATTGGACTAAATACTTTCAGAACAGTCATAACATTGTTCCAAAATGAACAACTCATCACAGTTTCAGATGCTAGCTTCCCCTTTGCAGTCTTTGAATGTTTGCACTCATGCCATTCATCGCTGTTAAACATGTTCCTCAGTTGTGCCTTCTTTTCGAATAGACTATTAAGTGTCAAGAAGCATGTCGCAAACCTTGTAGCTCCTGGCCTCACAATATCTCTTTTCGTATATACTCTCATCATGTTTAATGTTGTATGATGAGCATACACAAATATAGTGAATTTTTTTGCTTGCTCTATAACTTTAGCAAAACCAGTCAGCTTGGAAATCCCCTCAAGCATCAAATCAACAGTATGAGCAGCACATCCAGTCCAAAATATTTTCGGTCTCTTATCCTTAAGAAGCCTAGCAGCTGCTACATTGTTGGTGGCATTATCTGTGACAACTTGCACAACCTTCTCAGCCCCTAAATCTTCAATACACTTGTCAATGTAGCTGAAGATATACTCACCAGTGTGAGCATCTTTAGAAGCGTCCTTTGAAGAAAGGAAGCATGTACCCCCTCTTGAATTAACACACAGATTCATGACGCTTCGTTTCTTTCTGTCAGTCCACGCATCCGTCATAACCGAGCAACCTTCTCTGTCCCATTCCTCTTCCAAAGCCTTTAACTTTTCTTTTGTACTTTGCTTTTCTTCATTTAGCAAAGGTTCTCTCAGCTGATATTGTGTAGGAGGTACCCACCCAGGTCCAAACTGCCCTAAAGCTTCACAGAATTGCCTAAATGCCTCATTGTCAATGGCATTAAATGGGATATTTGACTGATAGATCCATCGAGCACAATACTGGTGGACAGCATGTGTCTTCTTCTTTGAAATAGCATCATGGAGATTCTGCTGTTGTGTCTTTGCAGCCGTTGACACTTCAGGATTAATAGGGCTCGCAAACTGATCCATAGGACCTTGGAAGTGGGATTTTTAAGAGTTCCAAGCTCTTTTGTTAGCTCTTCAATGACAGTGTCCTTGTTTATATCAACCTCTGCCCTCAAAGCTTCCTCATGTTTTCTCTTCATACTTTTCTTGTTCATCGTTTCAGCTAAAGCTTTCTTACACTTCTCTTGATCTCCTTTAGTTGACCTTGGACAAGCTGCAACATTTCCTTTCAAATGACCAATGTGCTCCTTCATTCTGAATATACCACCAGAGAACTCTTTTCCACACAACAAACATTTAACTTTGTCAGGATATCGTGCATCACATAGAACTCCATAATCCCATCCTACATCATTTGAGTTTCTTTTAAGACGTGGAGGTGAATTTGTTAGAGGAATATCCATTCTTCTTAACCTGAATAATCAAGCAACAAATAAAAAATTACATTCAAAAATTACAGTCCAAAACAAAACTCACAAATTTAAAATAATTTAAAAGATTTGTCAACTTTAATAAGAGTTGCCAAATTCTTAGAAATAGACTAGTTTTGTAAATAAAAAAGAGATAAAATACAAGAGACAGAGACGAGAGAAGAAGACAAAAACAAAAACAAAAGAAATAAAGATAAAGACAAGAGAAGAAGCTTTAATAACTTACATGAAGTTAAATTTTTTTACCGAATTATAAAAGAAATAAACTTACATGAAGCTGAGGAATTTGAGAAGAAGCTTTAATAACTTAAAACATGAATGATTTAGTGTTATTACCTTGAATCCGATAGAATAGAGATTTGCAATCGATGGACGAATTTGTTTCAGGTTGATTTGCTTTGGCTTCACTTGAATTTAGGAAAAGCAATTGGAACTAGGGTTACAGAGATTCCCAATTCTGTGTTGTCGGGAAAGAGAGGTGAGGACTTTCACGTGTTAGAAAAAGAAAATAGAAAGGACTTTCACTTTTTAATACTAATGGGGCTTTAATATTGGGCCTAATTTAACTAAGTCTATGGCCGATTTTTTTTGTTCCAGCGATTCTACGCTTAGAAAATGGACTCCGCGGGTACAACTCGGTTTACTGTAGAAACCAACCGAATTGGTTCAACTCGCTACGGTGAGCATACGATTTACGTTTACTCGGCCGATTAATCGACTAGGCGGCCGAGTTTTTGAACAAGGATTAAAATGTAGTAACGATAAAAATTGTTGATTTTAATTTGAAAATGAGTTTCTATTGTCACTTATTTGTATCATAGTTCTAACCATAAATATATATATTTTTATCCCTATTCAATTTAAAAGGTATAACTATTTTGACCCGAGTATCTTTTTTGTTGACCATTGTGATAAAATTTGCATGAATTTATAATATTTTATTGAAAGCAAACAATTAAAGAATTGTCTATTATGTTGTTTGAGTTTGAAGTAGTGTTTTATATCTGACTCGGAGCCGTGGCCGAACAGTAGACCCGGCACCCTGTATATAATCTAGTTTGGATTTAAAAAAAATCGTTAAAAGATCTGATAGAATCCACCACCCCCCCACCCCCCCCCAGAACCTACTATTGACCAGTTTTATTAAAAAAAAGTTTGAATCTAACAAAAATTAAAAAGAAACAAACATGGTCTCAAATAAATTATATCTTAGAAATGATATATCATGTGGTCGAATTTGATAAGATCCCGATGGGTTATAGTCATGTTGTTGTAGTATATTGTTATATTGAATTTTTGAGTAATTATGTTTTAAATAATAACACATGTGGCTAAAACGGTTTTTCTACTGATTTTTATATAGTGAAGTATTGTTTGTGTATAATGAATTTTCAAAATGTTATAGTTCTTAATGAATTTTATGTGTATAATAAGAGTTTGATTTTATGGGCTATATTTAAGATTAAATTTCATTTGCGTATAATAAAATGTTTTCTCTCAAATGATACTAATGAGTTTTCAAATTTAGACATTTAATTAATGACTCAAACCTAAGATTTGTTGGGCTGCATTTGTAGTTATAGGTTCAAAACCAAAAACTAAAATTCATTAATGAGAACTAAAATTCTTTTGAAAAATAAAAACATTTCTAGTAAAACTGAATTTCTCATTAAATAAAAAAAAATTGAAATGATCTTCTTTCTATGGTATAAATAGTTTTGATCAGTTTGAAGTAATATAAGATTTTGTAAGATATTGCCATTTTATTGCATAATATTCTTTTTAATCCTAAGAGATCTTCTAACGACTTAGATCAATTAAGATTTTTATTATTAAATATTTTATATAAACACATACAGTATACCAAATTTAATATGATATGTCTTCAGATAAAATAACTCTATAGTACAGTCGTGTAATAGTAAGAATATTTTTTTCCTCATCATCAAAACTTTCTTATATGACATTTTGAATAATTACTAATAACATTTTACTGTCGCAGCTCTAAAGCCGGTTGTTCATGTTTTTTATTTGCAGGTGGAAGAAAAGAGCAATGCCTGATTTGCATATACCAGTTCGATGGACTCAAGCTTAAAGACGTGAATCGAAGTGGATATGTCAACTTTGTTTAATAAAGTATGTAAACCCTATTTAATAATGATTCAAAATATGAATCCTAGATAGTAGGTATTTATTAAGATATTTTTGAAAAATAATGGTTTCCACAAAAATAGGATACATATTAATAATTTAGATATATTTAGTTTAATTGGTAAGTTAAAAATGTAAGGGTCCAAACAACATTTCATATGTAGATTTTTTAAAAATCCTTCTCTTTAATAGTATAGATTGTTTAGATGTCAAAAAATAAATAAAATGAAATTATTTAAAATAAAAATCTGAATTATAAATCTAACTATAGCTTTTATAACTATAAATAAACTCTAAATCTTAATCAAAATTATCTTTTGTATTTATTTAAACAATTAGTTTACAATTAATTGTTATTAAATATAAAATTTATATAAAATTTGCTAACTTTTATCTTTAGTCAAAATAGAAATTTTCTTATACAATAAAACCACGTTATTTTTAATGAGAATGCATGTGGAGATGAAGCTAAACAGTTATTATAGAATACTAGGGTTTCGCCACTCGGTTCGGACAAATATATTTACATATAATATATAAAATACATAAATTGTGGTTAATTTATAAAAAAAATGTATTTTATATTGAATTCAAAATGTTTGAAAGTAGTTGTCTTTTGATTACAATATATATATATATAGGATGATGACGCACATAAATAAAAAGTTAATTTTTATTTTTGGCATCAATAAAAAGTTAACGAAAAGTGTAATCTAAATATTTTTTATTTGACATATTTGGATTCTCACGAAAATATGTTATTAATCACTATTGATCCAAACTTATACACAGCTCATACTTTCATTTTTTTTAAAAAAAGTTCAACAAATATTCATTACTTATATATTTTTTCTCTTTTCTAATTGGATCACAACTCCAAGTTTATCAGAATTTCACACTCATTACCTTTTTGTAGTATTGCTCGAACAGTAAGTTTAACATGTAAATCTCTTTATAAGAAATATATGGTAAGTTAAAATATGAAGGACAAACAGAAAGTGTTAATCCGGAGACTCCGGTTTAGTCTTCGGAGCGGAGGAGTCCAAGCTTAATCGTTTTCAGCTCTTCGGAGGGTGAACCATTGTGCATCCATTTTGCGAACGAAGCAGATGAAGAGTGAGTCTCTGCAGAGGAGAGAAAGTATAAGCACGTCTTCCGCTTAAAACTCACTGTAACGGTATTTTTCAGTTGAGAGAGGAGGAGGTGGATCTATAGATTTCGCCTGTAGTCACTTCGATTTCTTCTTGCCGAGCATGAACACACTTTGCTTAGTAGCTGATTTACAAATAGACGTCGATAACTGCACCGCCAGAGCTTTGACAGAGCATGTCTGCTCCGTTCCCGTATATGGTACTTCGACCCACAATCTGTCACTTTAAAGTAAACGTCGCCGAAAATTCGGGTCATTTGTTTGCAAATGTTCTAAGCCGCATTTTTTAAAAATAATTTATTTTTTAAATCAAGAGTATTTTCAAAAAAAATGCATCGTATATACAAAACTAAGTATATAATTTGCAATCACATACTTTTTCACTGCTTTACACTGTTTTTTATTAATACAACTAAGAGTGTGACCGCGCGAGCGCGGAAATGTTCACGTTAGTATTACGTTTGACAAATATTTCTAAATTACTTTGTATTTTTCTCTATATAACATTTGTTATTGTATTGTCTAGTTTTAAATTATCAACTCTTCCAATTGTATTTTTTTGTTAAAGAAACAAATATTATTTCTTGCATGTGTAATATGTAATCCAGTTAGCAAAAAAAAAAAGAGTAATATGTAATCTGACAATTACTTGGCCTTCACATTCGAAGCCCAAACAATTAACATTAAACAATATATCCACCAACTTTACCTACACACAGAAAACAATACATGTAATTCAAACAACACAGATTAAACCTTTTAATAAAGCATACTCTTCTTTTTCCTTGTTACCTGCAAATCAAATTTCGTTCTTGTCTTTCTAACTTGTTCTGTGACCGAGGATGAAATATCACCAGGCAAATCAAATTTCGTTCTTGTCTTTCTAACTTGTTCTGTGACCGAGGATGAAATATCACCAGACTTACATTCGACGATGGCAAGACTGTGGAGCCCACCAAACTGTCCAAGTGTTACATTCATTCTATAACCAGGTCTTCCATGATCTCCTCTACAAAACTGATCACAAAGATAACCATGTTAAATTCACTCTTTTCTTATGAAGTAAACCTTAAAGCAGGTTTCTTGGGTTTCAAGGGAGCAACTGAGAAGATTTTGCTTTCTCTTGTCAAAGCCACGGAATGTGTTCGGCCGCAAGAAACGTATTTGTAAAAAAATTATTAATCATTAAAGTTTAATGCATCTTTAAATGAATGAAACCCTCTTTTAGAGATTCAAGATAATAGTTTAAGGCTTTACAACCTGAATGATATCTTTGTCAGGGATAAGATTAACTTTCCGTGGAACTATTTTGCTGATCCTGTCATTGTCACCTAACCCGAGTCTTCCGTGTTCTCCTCTTCCCCAACCATCGGCCTATAAAATAGAAGACCAAACAAATAATTATTCTTGATGAAAGGAGGATCTCACATGGTGACGTGAAGCACCATGTGAAGGAAATAAACTTTGAGAACACGTTCTAATATCTCTCCTTTACCAGTTAAAGCGGTTGAATGCAAGCCACTGCCATCAACCTAAACATGAGTTTAAAGAGATATAAGTTGTAGTTCAAGCATCTGAAGGCGGTGGTACCTTTTGACAAACAGATTCCCTTTTTGAAGGTTTTAATGAGTAAAAAATGAATAAATAAAAGGAAGAGAAGAGACTATATTCAAAAAAAAAAAAAGGAAGAGAAAGAAACAAACCCAAGTGAGATCACCTGATAGTTGGTGAGACGAACACCAAGGCAGTAGCAGAGACTGTTTGGCCCTTTTGAGGGAGCAATCTGGGCATACTTGGAGCTCTATTTGGTAACAGAACACAATTTGTCCTTCGAGCGACTGAATAATGGCCTAGAGATTCATGATCATGGTGGTGGCGGTGTCACACTTGGCCGCATCCCTATATATTTATAGTGCCAAACTTCAGATTCATAGCAGTCCTGTGTGATGCCTCTACTACTGATATCTTGATAACCTTCATAGAATGTGACAGTGTCTGGTTGGTTGGTCTTCAAAATCAAGGTCAATGCAGTCGTTTTTCATTCCAACCTCAAGCTCCAAAATAAAATTTCTATCAAACAATTAAGCCTGAAATAATCATAACCCCTATGAGAAAGATGTTATATGTCAACCTATTTGACCAAATCAGATTGTAGTGAAAATGTTTTAGTTATTGAATTCTAGAGAGGATGAGTAAAGATCTTATGGTTGTTTCACAATCATTAGACAGAGGGAGGCTAAGAAAATGATGTAACTCAGAGATGAAATGGAATATTAGGGACCTTACCATAAATGTCACTTTTGAGGTCACAGTTAGCTTCGAAATCCTGGTATGAATGGAACCGGAACCAGTCTTCGTCAAAAGGGGTGGGACTGTCCTCAAGAACCGACATGAAAGAGTTCCATGAGAAAGAAACGGTTACACTATAATCAGCAAACCGATACACAGGTTTGTTTTTGGATCCGTAGAAGTTGAACAGACTGTAAATTGATCCTTGTTTCATGTCAGTCAAATCCTTGAATAATAGTTCCCTGCCAAGATTAAACCTTGTGTGGTTATTAAAATCTAAAATAACGATGTTTAAAATAAAATCAAGGGAGTAAAAAAATTGGAGTAAAAGACAACGATGTTTAAAATAAATCAGGGAGACCAATTTTTAGAGAATTGACAAACCTGTTCGTCTATGAGGAACATCTCAAGACCAATGAGGGTTTTTTCACTGGGTTTCGAGCCTCCCAGAAACGGATCAGACGGTAGCGTAATTGGGTTTCGTGTGGGCCTGGTGAGATATCTTTGAAGAACATAACCTCGTGATCATTGGCGGAGGAGACATGGGACTTGCCGTTTGGTTTCATCCAATGGCTTGAGATTAATCAGGGCAGATTTTTGGGTTTTGGTCTTTAGCAAGTAAAGGAAAAAATTAGTATATAAAGAATGATAAATAGTGGGAGTTGAAAGGAAACCATTAAGAGCAGATTAAGCAGACTATTAATTGCAGAGGAATGTGTGTAACGGAGACTGGAAGAAGATGAAAGATGAGTCGTTCGAAGTTATACGGATTACCTTTTTCATGTGTTTTAAGATGGGTCACAAACACTAAGATTTTGATAATTTGTATCATCTGGGCTGAATATAACTCCTGAGCCCACGCATGAGCACAAAATTTTCAATTGAAGCGAAGCTGATGTGGAAGATTGAAACCACCTGATTGGTCGATTTTTTTTGGGGACGTGGACACCCTCTCCATCTATCTTATTCTCCTTTTAATATAGGTTAGATAGTTTTAAATTAAACAAAATTTAGAGTTTTGATTAATTATCTCTATATGCTGATTTGAATATGTTATAGTTTTAAAATATTTAAATATATATAAATTTTGAATTTATCCAAAATATCTTAGTTTATGTTTGTTGCAAGAGACTTACAGTTAATTTTAAAAATATATATGTATACAAAAACTCTTAATTTCTATACCTAAATTTTGAATCCTAATTGAAATTATCTAGTTTGTGTTTGTTAAAAAAATTACAATTATTTGACAAAAAAATTTATATAAAATTGTTAATTTTTATCTTGAGTTAAAACAAAAAAATTTCTTTCACTTATAATTATATTTATTTTAGCATTTGACAAAATTATGTATTTTATTTAAACTTTTGGTAGGTAACGTCTTTTATCTAATACTTTGTTTTAGGAAGTTTACCATAGACAAAAAATCTTTATCATTAAAGCCAATTTAGCTATTATATTATTGGGCTTTTTGCAGATTTGACCTAGAACTTGAAGTCAAACACAAAAGTAACCTCATTATTTTTGGAAATTGATTTTTCCCTATTCACCCCACAAGTTCATATAATTCACGAAAATGCCATCAATTTTTTTCTCTTTTCGAAAATGACATTTTTACTCTCTCACCCTCATCATCTTCAAGTAATTACAAGATTGCCATTGTCATCAATACCCTAACCACCATGAACAACCAATTTGAAGCTCTTAATGCTTCCAAAATCGATTTACCTTTCTTCTTTCTTCATTCTTATGAACTAAACACAACATCTCTCTCACTTTCTCTCTACATTGAGCTAAAAAAACCCAAGATTTTGATTCTACATTTTTTATGGTTCATAGTGTCATAGAAACTAACGATTTTGGGTGAATTTACTTTTGTTTGAGATTCTGTGTGCTTGGAGAAGCCTTATATGTGCTAAGGAAGTTATCTCACCAATTTAAGGTATGAAATCGAGATTTTTTCCAGATCTGTTCGTCCAGACGATTGAATTGTAAGTCGTGCGGGTGCGACGACTTACGGAAGTCGCCCGTCAATCTAAAACCCATTTTTCCAATTGACTTTGAAATTTGTTTTCTGGAACGACTGAAATTTCAGTCACCTGCTTTAGTTTGGTTACAAAAAAATCTCTTAAGAATCTAGACGACTGAAATTTCAGTCGTCATAGGTTAGTTTTGCATTTGACTAAAATATTTCAGAAGTTTGACTTTTACGGACGACTCACATTTCAGTCGTCGAGAAAATTGAAATATCAATATTTTATTGAAACTTCGGCGACTTACATTTCAGTCGTCATAGGTTAGTTTTGCAATTGTGAAAAAACTTCAACTTTTAATTATATCCGACGACTTACAATTCAGTCGTCGTCAGATTATTTCAATCAGTCGAGACTTACAATTCAGTCGTCCGTGATTTTATTCCGAGATTCTGGTCAAACCTCGTAAATCACGGACGACTGAATTGTAAGTCGTCCGACGGACGATGAATTGTAAGTCGTCTGATATAATTAAATATTGAAGTTTTTTCACAATTGCAAAACTAACCTATGACGACTGAAATGTAAGTCGCCGAAGTTTCAATAAAATATTGATATTTCAATTTTTCGACGACTGAAATGTAAGTCGTCCGTAAAAGTCAAACTTCTGAAATATTCTAGTCAAATGCAAAACTAACCTATGACGACTAAAATTTCAATCGTTTGTGTTTTTTGGAGATTTTTTTTAATCAAACTAAATCAGACGACTGATATTTCAATCGTCCCAAATAACAGATTTCAAAGTCAATTGCAAAAATAACCTCTGCGTTGACCAGACGACTGAAAGTTTAGTCGTCTGGATAACTTAGATTGAAGTCGTCTACGTCTATCTTTAATAAACTTTCGTTTTCTTTGTTCTATGTTTGTTAATGTGTTTTATTTTGACTTTTTCAGATGATGTGTCAGTTACATGCAGTGTATGGAGAATGGTTGTTGGAAGATGGATGTTGGAATTTTGTGGTTGATCATTTCAAAGGAGAGAGGATGTTATTTTTGAGTGAAGGTTCGACATAGGCTGATCTTGTTGCAATGGCTCAAGAAGATTATAACCTGGACATGAACACAGAGTCAGTGCAGTTAACCTACACAACTCAACAGATGGCTCCAAACCTTCCTCCTATTCATGTTACAAGTGATAGGCAAGTTCGGAACTTGCTCGAGATAACTAAAACGCAAGAAGTACGTCTTTGTGTATCAAGATTTTGCAAGATGAGAACGGTTTCAGAGGAAAGGGATGAAACTGATGTGGGGGAGGAAGCTGAGTTGGAGGATGTAATATGCTTTGACACCAATGATGATTTGTTGGAAGAAGGGTTAAAATGCTTCTTAAAATGTTGTATCAATACGAGGCTACCAACATTCTTGTTTATTAAGATGATCAGAAGGCCATTGGAGTTTATTATTGCATATGAGAGATCAAAAGATGAGAAAAGGCTATTGAAGTATATTATTTCATTGATTTGTAAATGTGTAAACACATTGTTAGCACATATATTACATCTTGGGAAACAATATTACTGATTTTACAAAACAAATCACAACTAAAGGAGTACACATGCAAATCACAAAACATACCACAAACAAAACTATAATAGATTATTCCTCTACAAAGACAAGCTTGGATTCCACTTGATATGAAAGAAGACAGCGTCAGAAAACTCTCAGGAAGTCCATACAACCTCCATACGACTTCCAAGAAGTCTTTCAGGAAGTCCAGACAACTTCCATACGACTTACAGGAAGTCCAGACGACTTCCAAGAAGTCTTCTAGGAAGTCTAGACGACTTCCAGACGACTTCCTGGAAGTCGTCCTGACGACTAACAGGTAAGTCGTCCAGCGCATTATAGTTTAGACGACTGAAAAATAAGTCGTCCCAGAAGTCTTCCAGATCTGAAAAAACCTGCATTTCAAGCTCAGATCTGAAAAACCTTCATATCAAAAAAATTCAAATGGCTTAAAAACACAGAAAATAAGTGGAAGATTAGATATATACTTTTATAGAACACACAACGTACATATCCAAATGGAAGATGAGAACCATCTGATTAAAAACCTGCAAAAAAAGATAGATTAGTGAGAAAAACATGAGACAAAACTGAAAAATTCATATAAAGTATGGTGTTTTTAAGTCAAAGAGATTAGAGTGGGTTTGGAGAGTTTTAGTTTGTGAAAAAGGTAAGAACTTTATGCAACAAAAAAATTACCAAAAGAAGAAAATACTACTTCCTCTACAAAGACAAGCTTGGACTCCACTTGATATAAAAGAAGACAACGTCAGAAAAACCGGGAAGTCCAGACGACTTCCAGGAAGTCCAGACGACTTCCAGGAAGTCCAGACGACTTTCTGGAAGTCGTCCAGACGACTAACAGGTAAGTCTTCTAGCGCATTATAGTTTAGACGACTTAAAAGTAAGTCATCCTAGAAGTTTTCCAGATCTGAAAAACCTGCATATCCAAATCCAAATCTGAAAAATCTGCATATCCAAAAACGTTCAAATGGCTTAAAAACAAAGAAAATAAGTGGAAGATTAGATAAATCTACCTTTATAAAACATACAAAAATACATATCTAAAATTAATAGATCTACGTTTAAATGAGTGGAACCATGTGATGAAAAACCTGTAAAAACAAGATAAATTAGTGAGAAAGACATGAGACAAAAACAATAGATTGTTATAAAGTTTGGTGTTTTATAAGTTCAAAGAGATTATAGAGAGGTTGGAGAGTTCTAGAAAGATAAACATTACATTTTTGTTGCAGACATTTGAGAGGAGGAGAGAGAATGTGTAAATTTTTCTTTATATAGGGGAGACAAAAAATCCAATTAGATTAAATATTTTCGATTCAGACGACTTATTTGTAAGTCGTCTGGACGACTTACAAGTAAGTCGTCTGGGTTTAAATTATTTAAGCGGAAAAATAAAATTTTCTTAAATTTTAGGTGCGAATATTAGGACGACTTACTTCTAAGTCGTCTGGTTTAAATTATTCACCAGACGACTGAAATATAAGTCATCCAGAAGACTTACAAGTAAGTAGTCTCGTTTAAATTATTTAAGCAGGAAAATAAAATTTCTTAAATTTTAGGCGGGAATATTAGGACGACTTACTTGTAAGTCGTCTGGTTTAAATTATTCACCAGACAACTGAAATATAAATCGTCTGAACCCTAAACATAACCCCTAAACTTAATTATCTAATTAAACACTTCATAAAATCAAATTAAACTTGAAAAGTGTTTACTATACACTGAAAAAAACATTTCAGCTTTTCAAAATCTAACCCTAAGAATATATACAATACTACAACATATGTTTGCCAAACCCTTAAACCAAAGAATATCATGATTCACTACTTCCACTCATCTATGTTGAAAACAAATAAATTTTATCATATCTTAATTTTTATCACTTAAAACTGTTTATAATTACATGATTTTAATTGTCTACTCATCAAAATATTTTTTACAAAATTTATAAATTATTTTTAAGATAAACTGGTTCCAGACGACTTACAATTCAGTCGTCCAGACGACTTCCAACATCTCAGACAACTCAGACGACTTACTGGGGCTATATTCGTAAAAATGGCTTCTGTTTTTTTTTAGTCACAAGGGGCTGAGCTGTAATTTCATAAAGTTTTTAGGTTAGTTTTGCATTTGATTCAAGTTTGGGTATAGCTTTGGAGTTAAAATCAAGTTGTAGGTTAGTTTTGGCAAATTCCCTTATATTACTTTGAAAATTTATCAGAAGAAATATTATTAAAATTCTATGTGTCATTCAATTTTCGGCTCGACACTGGTTCGATTCTTCAATTTTAGAGGTTTATGATCGGTATTTAGAAAATATGGTTTGGTTTCGGCTCAGTTATTTCGGTTTTTGATTCGGTCCAGATAATAAAGTTGGAACCTGCTAATATCCGAGATAACTACGGTTCTAGTTCTTTTCTAGTTTAGTTCCGTTTTTTTTCTTCAGATTAAAAAGTTAGAAATTTCGGTTTTTTGGAACGTATACTAGATTTTTGGGGTTTCTTAATAAAAATTTGGATAATTTTAAATATTTTAGATAAAAAGTAATATGGTGATTCGGGTTTTTGACTATTTCAGTTTTAAAATAATATTTTGGTTATTTTATTATTTTAAAACTAAATATAATTAATATTTATAACTATATAAACTATATTATAGATATTCGTGCACCCATATTTTTCTCGGATCAGTCTCTATTTTTCAGTACTAGAGATATAGAATCCACTTGAGTGATTGATAGGATCCAAACCGAACCGAACCGAACTTTTGTTATGTTTAGTTATTCGAATCCGGATAAATATGTCCAAATCAAAGTAAAAGCTATATCACATTTTCACTAAATTAAATTATTTTTTTACAATAAATTGGGTGATGACATAGAAGATTTTTTTTTTGAAATACTTCCCAAATAATTTTAGGAAAGATTTATTTATTCGAATGTTATTGCTGCAAACTAATAAATCTTATGTATAATTTATTTTTTGTAAGAATTTTCTTTTATATACACATATAAATACATCTATTTGGTTTGAATAAAATTTATTGTTTTAACTTGCTAGCATAAAATTTATTACATTTAAATATGTTAAAAATACTGTAAGTAGTTGTAATTTATATTTCGAAAAAATTTCTTCAACCATATAGAAAATTAATCTGTAAGAATTTATTATGCAAAACTTGATTTTGTAATTCTTTTATTCTGCAGTTTAAGTTTTTTTTCTGCCATTTTAGCAATCGAAGTCTTGTTTTAATAATGTCATCGGGTAAAAGAAAAGGAAAAAAAAAAGAAAATAAAAAGGACAGAAGAAACGTCTGGTCACGGGAAGTGGGAATTCGTGTCCTCGTCTACTTTCGTCTTCTGGCGGGAAACCCTAGAGGAGAAGTCGAAACACTTGTTGTGGTGGTGAGAGCAGCAGAGACAGAGAGCTACGAAACGAAAGGAGAGAGAGAGGATGCACTGGATTGCCACCAGAAACGCCGTCGTTTCACTCCCTCGATGGCGTTCCTTCGCTTTCCTCTTCCGCTCGCCATTTCGCACTCACTCTTCCCTCAAAGCCTCGCCTCTTCTACTGTAATTCCTCTTCTCCTCCTCTTTATAAGCTTCCTTATGCCTTCTTGTGTGTGTATCTCTTGCTATTATCTTGAGAAAGTTCAGATTTTGAAGTATTATTGGAGTATTCAATTTCTCAACTTCATTTGTTTTTATGTGCTAATGAGCTCACTATATCGCTGGGCTTGTTTGTGAAACTGTGTTGATGATGTATTTGTGTGTGTTTCTTGATAAAGTAATGCAAGGTACTCTGAGAGGACATATTGCTTAGGAGATCGAAAGTCTGTGAAAGGAATCACTACGTCTTCTTCTAAGAAAGTTAAGACCAAGTCAGCTGATGTTCTCACTGACAAAGATCTCTCTCATTTGCTCTGGTGGAAGGAGGTAACCCCTGTTTTCTATCTTGTCAAGAGTCTCTTGTTATGGTTTTCGTTGAATGAAAAGAAAGACTTGTTTACACTGTCTTCCTGAATATTTGACTGATGCACCCACTCACGACTTACTGATTTTGTTTTTATATCTTCTCTGAACACTTTTCAGAGATTGCAGACATGTAAGAAACCATCTACTCTTCAACTTATTGAAAGGCTTATGTACACCAATCTTCTTGGTTTGGACCCCAGCTTGAGGAATGGAAGGTCAGCTCTCTTCCCAGTGTCTGTCCTAATCCTTTTTTTAGCTTAGTTATGAGTTAGTTACTAGTTTATCATAGACTATGATTAAGGTAGGATACTAACATTCTTTCTTGGATGCGATTTATTGAGAATGAGAAAGATGTTTAGAGTCTCATATTTTAAGTTGCAAGGCTGTAAGTAACCGAGTTGGTTGCTTGTTGTGGCCTTTGGTTATGCAATATTTTTTTAATGGATTTCTTTCATTTCAGTCTAAAAGATGGAAATCTCAACTGGGAGATGTTGCAGTTTAAGTCAAGGTTTCCACGAGAAGTTTTGCTCTGCAGAGTATGTCGCTTTCTCTGTTTTGATATCTTCTTAGTAAATCTTAAGCAAAATGGATAGTCCCATGAGTGTTGTTATCTCTGTTACTTCAGAACAACAACTAGTAGAATGCTGCTAATTAGATATCATACTATGATGGACTTTCTTGCAATCTTTCCTTCTTTTCAGGTTGGAGATTTCTATGAGGCTATTGGGATAGATGCATGTATTCTGGTTGAGTATGCTGGTCTAAATCCGTTTGGTGGTCTTCGTTCAGATAGTGCTCCAAAAGCTGGCTGCCCAGTTGTGGTACAAAATCCTCATCTTCTTTTTTTTTAGAACTTTTTTAAGCGTAATTGATGTGAAACGCAGAGCAGTGTTCGAGTGGGCATTGTGTTTATACATGATAAAAATAACTTCACCTCTGGCATTGTTTTAAAAGGTCTCTTTAGTTGTTTGCAGAATCTCAGTATGCACCAAGAAAGACATCACAGTTTCTGAATCTTTTTATTTATTAAACGATAGTTGTGAAGCTATATGGTTGAGGAATAACTTGGACAAATTACATAAGGAATTTTTAGTAGCTATTGCTTACACGAAACCACGCTTTCTGGTGTCTTTTGTTGGTGTAGATAAATTGGACCACTAATGCATTTTATCATTCTTACTCTTTCCTTCTACGATTGATTTTTCTTTTACCACGAACTCGTCTTAGCAATCCATTTTTTTATTACTTTTTTTTTCTTTCTGCAGAACCTTCGACAGACTTTGGATGATCTAACACGCAATGGTTATTCAGTGGTGAGTTGGGAAAAAAATATTGCTTACCATTTTCTCATCCTTAAGCATGTTGAATTAAAACGATCTATATGACTATCGTTGCGTGTTTTTTTCTTCACTCTAGTGTATTGTGGAGGAAGTTCAGGGGCCAACACCAGCTCGTTCTCGAAAAGGTCGATTCATTTCAGGGTAAGATGATTTCACATGCAGCAAAACTCACTGAAATTTTTGTTCCTATGACATTTAGCTTTCTGACATGTATTTGTAACTATTTAGGCATGCACATCCAGGAAGTCCTTATGTTTATGGGCTCGTTGGTGTTGACCACGATCTTGACTTTCCGGAACCTATGCCGGTCGTTGGTAAGTATGCCTTATAGTGAACCTATGAACATTTCTGGTCTTTATATTCTTGTACATATTACATGATTTGCACTGTTTTGTAATTACAGGGATATCTCGTTCAGCAAGGGGGTATTGCATGATATCCATCTTCGAGACTATGAAAGCATATTCACTAGATGATGGTCTAACAGAAGAAGCCCTAGTCACCAAGCTCCGCACCCGTCGCTGTCATCATCTTTTCTTACATGCATCATTGAGGAACAATGCATCAGGTTTTGCATATTTTTAATAACAACTCGACATTGTAAGCACTTTCAGAAAAGTTAGATGTTGTAGTATAGCATTGGACTATTATAAACATCTATTTACAGTATGTGTCAGATTTATTAACTTTTTAGCTTTAATTGTGTGTTTATGATACATTTATTGAAAAATTTACTATGCAGGGACATGCCGATGGGGAGAGTTTGGGGAAGGAGGTCTACTCTGGGGAGAATGCAGTGGGAGGAATTTTGAATGGTTTGAAGGAGATACGCTTTCAGAGCTCTTATCAAAGGTTATAACTACGGACTTTGGATGCTGGTTAAATATGCAATTTACTTGTGACATTTCAGTTTGGTGAAAAGACAAACGAGTTGTTTATTCCCCTCAGGTCAAAGATGTTTATGGGCTTGATGATGAAGTTTCCTTTAGAAATGTCAACGTACCTTCAGAAAACCGGCCACGTCCATTGCATCTCGGAACGGCTACACAAATTGGTTAGTATTTCACTAGGAAGTCTAGGACTTTTGGAATGGTAAAGCATGCTAATATACATTGTGTCACACTGCAGGTGCCTTACCTACTGAAGGAATACCTTGTTTGTTGAAGGTGTTACTTCCATCTACCTGCAGTGGCCTGCCTTCTTTGTAAGCAAAATATATTGAAACAGAAAGGGGAAAAGTTGGTTTTATTCTCCAAAGCGTCATCTTTGGGTGGAAAAGTTGACTTCGTTGCCTTTTTCATTTTCAGGTATGTCCGGGATCTTCTTCTAAACCCTCCTGCTTATGATATTGCTCTGAAAATCCAAGGTAATTTGAAAAATTTGAAGAGCTTTCTTAGTTTATTCCCTTTTTGGTTTGTTATGATTCCTTCTTGCCAAATATTGTTATTTGCAGAAACGTGCAAGCTCATGAGCACAATAACATGCTCAGTTCCGGAGTTTACCTGTGTTTCATCTGCTAAGGTTTAAGTGACTTTGCTCAAGAGCCCTCCTCTAAAGGTACTTTTTGTTCAGCTTATGGATGCTAACATCTATATGCATCTTTGTGCAGCTTGTGAAGCTTCTTGAACAAAGGGAAGCCAACTACATTGAGTTCTGCCGGATAAAAAATGTACTTGATGAAGTATTACATATGCATGGACATCCTGAACTTGTGGAAATACTGAAGTTACTGATGGAGCCTACTTGGGTGGCTACTGGTTTGAAGATTGACTTTGAAACTTTTGTAAGTTTATGCATTTAGTTTTACCAATCTCTAGTTTTCTGATGAATATGAGTATCAGTTGAAATTTGTGGTTTCTTGCCAGGTCAATGAATGCCATTGGGCTTCTGATTCAATTGGCGAAATGATATCTCTAGATGACGATGAAAGTCATCAGAACGTAAGTAACTGTGCTAATATCCCGAACGAGTTCTTTTATGATATGGAGTCTTCATGGCGTGGTCGCGTTAAGGGAATCCATATAGAGGAAGAAATCACACAAGTGGCAAAATCGGCTGAGGCTTTATCTTTAGCGGTAAGTATTCAAGAATTGAAATTATTTCTTCTCATCTCTTATGATCTTATCAGACTCTCAAGAAAAAATATATCGGTATAGGTAACTGAAGATTTTCACCCTATTGTATCAAGAATCAAGGCCATGGCTGCATCACTCGGTGGCTCAAAGGGCGAAATTACGTATGCGAAAGAACATGAGTCTGTTTGGTTCAAAGGGAAACGGTTTACCCCATCTGTGTGGGGTGGTACTGCAGGGGAAGAACAAATTAAACAGCTGAAACCTGCTTTTGACTCGAAAGGGAAAAAGGTTGGAGAAGAATGGTTTACAACTCAAAAGGTGGAAGCTGCTTTAGTCAGGTTATCTGTTTCTCCCTCTATAAGAAACTTTGGTTCAGTATACTGTCTACGTATTGACAATCATACTATGCGTTGGTTGCAGATATCATGAAGCTACTGAGAACGCAAATGCCCGGGTCCTGGAACTGTTGAGGGAATTATCTGCGAAGTTGCAAACAAAAATAAACGTTCTCGTCTTTGCATCTATGCTTCTCGTCATTGCAAAAGCGTTATTTTCTCATGCTTGGTATGTATGTGATTTAATCTATTTCCATTAAGAAAGGTTCATTTATGTAGTTTTAATGTAAGTACTACTGCAGTGAAGGGAGAAGACGAAAGTGGGTTTTTCCAACTCTTGTTGGATTCAGTACAGATGAGGTAGCCCTTCTTGCTGGTCGTTGATTATTCTGCTTCAATGCTTTAGTCTTTTCCTGTGCCGTCTTATTCTTATATCTCATGTTTGGATATTGTAGGCCGCAAATCCATTAGATGGTGGTGCTACTCGAATGAAGCTGACTGGGCTGTCACCTTATTGGTTTGATGTAGCCTCTGGAACTGCTGTTCACAATACGGTCGACATGCAATCATTGTTTCTCCTAACTGGACCTAATGGTGGTGGTAAATCGAGTTTGCTCAGATCGATATGTGCAGCTGCTTTGCTTGGAATCTGTGGTTTTATGGTTCCAGCTGAATCAGCTTATATCCCTCACTGTGATTCCATCATGCTTCATATGAAATCTTATGACAGCCCTGTAGATGGGAAGAGTTCTTTTCAGGTAATTACCAAACTGAATCTGTTTCTTTCAGGAAACGTTTTTGATATTCTCTTACATGTTAACATCAGGTAGAAATGTCGGAGATACGATCTATTGTAAGCCAGGCTACTTCGAAAAGCCTAGTGCTTATAGATGAGATATGCAGAGGGACGGAGACAGCTAAAGGCACATGTATTGCCGGTAGTGTGATCGAGAGTCTTGACGCAAGTGGTTGCTTGGGTATTGTTTCTACACATCTCCATGGAATCTTTGATTTGCCTCTTACGGCTAAAAACGTCACTTATAAAGCAATGGGAGCAGAGAATGTGGAAGGGCAGACAAAGCCAACTTGGAAATTAACAGATGGAGTTTGCAGAGAGAGTCTTGCGTTTGAAACAGCTAAGAGAGAAGGTGTCCCGGAGACAATTATCCAAAGAGCCGAAGCTCTTTACCTCTCGGTTTATGCCAAAGACACATCGTCTGGAGTTGTCAGACCAAAAAAAACCGCGGCTTCATCGGACAATAGCCGCGAAATCAGCAAACCAGTTAGCTCTGAGAGAAGCTTAGAGAAAGACTTGGCAAAAGCTATCCTTAAAATCTGTGGGAAAAAGATGGTTGAGCCTGTAGGGTTAGAATGTCTTTCAATCGGTGCTCGAGAGCTTCCACCTCCATCTACAGTTGGTTCATCATGCGTGTATGTGATGAAGAGACCCGATAAGAGATTGTACATTGGACAGGTATACTTTACCATGTCACCAAATCAAGTTGTCGTTGCTTAGAACAGATGAAAAATATAAACCTTTTTGATTGTGAGGATTTGTGTAATGTTATGAAACTGCAGACGGATGATCTTGAAGGAAGAATACGTGCACATAGGGCAAAGGAAGGACTGCAAGGGTCGAGTTTCTTATACTTAGTGGTGCAAGGTAAGAGTATGGCTTGTCAGCTAGAGACCCTTTTGATTAACCAGCTCCATGAGCAGGGCTACTCTCTAGCTAACTTAGCTGACGGGAAGCACCGCAATTTCGGGACGTCATCAAGCGTGGCTGCGTCAGATGTAGTCAGTATCTCCTAGTTTCAACATTAGCCTCGAGGAAGTTAGGACTAGAGTGTAGATTAAAGAGACTCGGCACATGCCATGTGGAAAGAAAGCAATGCATGCCGTTTTGCTTTTTGAGGTTTTTGGGAGATATTGCAAACGGCAGGCAGTTGGCAATTACCAATTTTGGGTCTTCGCGTGTAATTGTCATTTTCTTTCAACCGAGAGTAATATTTGAATATTTCTAACGAAAAGAGTGTCCTGCCTTTTTTGTTCTTTCGAAATGTCGTAAACTTCTTCGTTCCTTATTAGCTAGGAATGTGACCAAGTTTAAACAATAAAGATTCCAAGGACTAATAAACCCAAAACTAGAATGGCCTGTTCTCACTAGCCTAATGATGGCTAATTTCGTTTATAGGACCTCGTACATGGTGTTGGCTGTAGACAATCACTTGGAAAACCTTTTTATTCAAAACGAAAGAACGACGTCGCTTTTTGTTATCCTTTTTTCCCCAAAGAACGAAACTTGGAAACTACGTCGTTTTTATTTATCATTTTCCCCAAACAAAAAAAAAAGAAGTAAACGCTCGTTTTTTTGTTCCTCTTCATATGATTTTGTTCGTAACATTTTCTACACCGTTTTTTGTTCGCCGATCTTCTTCGATCTCTATTTCAATAGAAACCATTGCACTGATCTTATGCTTAGCTGAACCAATGTAAGTGATATCTCCACCGCTAATTTTGTAGTTTAGGGATTTCGTACCTACTGAGTTATTTGGATTCGGTGGCGATGGTGAAAACTCTAATACTATCATAATTCATACGGAAACCATTAGATTATGATTATGTGATGCTAAGTATAAACGATTGCTCATTTAACCAGTGTATATCGGTATTGTGTCTATGTTGATTGATGATTTTGTGTCTTCTTGGGATTTTATGCATATTCGCGTATTATTGATTTGATATATAAGTTAATTGTTTCAGTGAGAGACATGGACGAGGTTGTAGTACAAGTGGAGAAGACGAAGAGGGAATGGGACGACGCCTACGAAAAGACCATCGAGCATATCATTGCGATACAAGAGTACGGTAAATCAAGGAGAGGAGGCGAGGAGAAGATTTCTCTACAGAGGCTCAACGGATTGGCTCAGGATGGTCTCTCTCTTCTCAACTCTCTTCAATTCAATCTCGATCTTCTCGCTCCTCAGCTCCCTTCTGATGATCAGGTCCAATCCACTCAGTCCCTGCTTGAAACCTGGAAGAATCAGTATCAAAGGTATGTACTTTTTGTATAACAACGAACGATTAGGTATTTGTCGTTTGGAAGAAAACGTCTCGTTCAATGTTACTTGAGTGTTTAAAAGTATTCCCTTGTGTTTGAATTTGATCTCAAGTTATTTGAATTCTAATAGAACAAGAGAGTCAGAGCATGAGTTAGAGAAAGATAATGTGTGCTGAGACTAGTTTGAGTTTTGCGTATCCTACAATTTTTGCCAAGCATTTTATCAAATTCAGTGTATGAATAGTATTGTTCACAGTAGCAGCACAAGTAAAGTTCTTGTGTCTAATTGAAGAAATGGAATCTTTTTTTTTTGTGGTCAGTTTGAGGGTTAACCTGAGAAGTGCTAATTTGAAAGCAAAGGATAACATGAGGAAAGCTGCTCAACAAGAGGTAAGTCCGCACTCTCTCTGCTGCTGTTATGTACCTACCAGCTATCTCCGTTTGAAATTTTGGTATAAAGACTAATGAGTGCTTACAACGATTGTAGAGAGAGCTTCTCCTCGGTGGTGGAACAGAGTCCACTGATCTAAGACGTAAACGACAGTAAGTAACTGTTCGCAATTTCTGTTACATCAATACTACTCAACTTAACCTCTTGTTTGAAACAATTTTACTTGTATTATTGTTCTTTTGCTTATTGGTTAAAGTAGCGCTCTCTGTCATATAGTTCACTGTTAGTCTCAGTGAATCTAAGACGTTCTTGGTTGTTTGCAGAGCAAATGCTGGAGTGACGTCGGATGCTGAAAGCATAACTGAAAGTCTCAGGCGTTCACGGCAGCTTATGGTTCAGGTCAGAACTGCTATTTTCTGCTTCTTTTTTTCTGCTCTAGAGCACAGAAACAACCCATAAACAAAAGTTAAAACTGATTCAAACATCCTCTCTTGACGTTTGGGGGTTACAGGAAGTGGAGAGAAGTACAAACACCCTCGTGGCTTTTGGTATGTCATTTCATAATGTGTCAATCTGACCTTATGATTAGAGTGTTAAGTGAAGATAGTTAAGAAACTAAAACTGACATATTTTCTATGTTTACATTCGTAGATGAATCTACTGGAGTACTGAAGAAAGCCGAGAGTGAATACAAAGGACACAGGTCTCTCTTGTCGAGGACTCGGAATCTACTTTCTACAATGCAGCGTCAAGACGTAATTGACAGGTAGAAAAAAGAATATATTCTGATTAACCAACAACTCTCCTGGTGAATGATGTAGTAAAATAAGAACTCTTTTGGCACTATCAACAGGGTAATCCTCATTATTGGATTTTCTCTCTTCGCCTGCGCTGTTCTTTACGTTGTTTCAAAGCGGATTGGGATCCTGAGACTGCAGCAGATGGCTACTGCTGCCATTAAAGCTCGACTGGCTGGAAAAGCAGCAAATGGTGATGCAATGCCTCTCGTACAACAGTTTGATGGAGGAAATGCAGTTCCAAATGTTGGTATTCCTCTGCAACAACCCCTGCACGATGAACTTTAAAGCTATGTTAGATGCTCAAGCTCCTGATATTTGCACTGTATCAAAAGGACCAATTGCTTGTTACATTAAGTTCATGAATATATTGCTATTACACGTAGGAGTGCTCTCCTTACGTGAGAGCGAGAGTCGAAGTCTTTTTTAGGCTCTGCTCTCTGTTTAGTTTCTGAATCAGAGTGAGAGTTGAGTCTCTGTTTTGTTCCTTTGAATTCACATGGAAATTGCAAAATCCTAGCTTTAATGTCATATGCAAACAACAGTTGGTAAAAAAATGGTCTTGTTGAAGAGAATTTGTAACTGTAAGAGCCAAGATCATTCTGCACCAATTCAATATACATTGTATTGCCACTGCCAATCTATCTAAATGATCTCTAAATAACAAAAGCCTCTAAAGAACAGCCGTAACTGGAGACAACACTTTCACTAATCTCAATTGCAATTTTGTTTGTGTAATAAATATCTACCAAAAAGCTGAAGCTTGTACATAACTTGAAGCTTTCAATTACTCCTTGGCATTGAGCTTCTCCAGGAGAATATTGTTAAGTAAAGCAGGGTTTGCATTACCTTTTGACGATTTCATAACCTGAACAGAAAGCAACAGATGATTCAAAAGTTTAAGGCCGAAACTGATTCAAAAGTTTAAGGCTGATGGTATCTGCCATGCCTGGCCAGCAAAAAAGCCTTGATAACCAGTTTCTCAATCACCACAGGATGGTACTGCTCAAGCTGCTTTAAGGATCCGAGAACACCTTCAAAACCAGTTTCTCAATCACCACAGGATCGGTTATCTGCAGCATATGTCACACATAAGCAAAAAACCAGTTATGTATTTCTCTGGATCTAACTCCTTTATGAGCGCATTTTGTGGAATAGCATGTACTTACTTGAACCAAGTCTTTTTTTTTTTTGAATAAATGTTAAATTCTAATTCAAAAAATTTTTTTGGTACATTTTTACAAATGCTTCCTTCTATTAAAACAAGCTTAAAGATCTACTACTCCCAAGGTAAAAAAAATTCATATAACTGGTCTTATCGAAAACCAGTGCTGTAAGCCATCTTCCATTATCCCCTGCTCTCTGAATAGAAAGAAATCTGTTTCGAACGTTTCTGTCTATCATTCTGATTATTGTGCTATGCAGTTTCGAAGCTTCACCGTACCTTATACCATTTCTTTCCATCCACAGCCCATGTATGGTAGCTTGAAACACATACTTCAATGTAAAAATCTTCGTAGTTTTCTGATCCGTAGATATCAGAGAAACTAATTCCGACCATACATTTGAGTAAGTTTCTCCCATTAGCTTACCAACTAGGACCTTCCAAACTTGGTCAGAGTAATCACATTCGAAAAAGGTGATTTCTTGTCTCCACATTCTCCTCGTAAAAAGAGCAGGCTGCATTTACATTCCCTCCCCAATTCAACATCCTATCTCCTGTGGACAATCTGTTATGACTAGATATCCACGCAAGAAAAGCAAACTCAGGCGTGGCATAAGAGAACCATATCCCTCTGCTCCAGGCACAAATCTCACCTTGTCTTCTCAGCATATTCCAAGTAGATTTGGTGGAGAATTTGCTCTTGTAAGTATTCTCCTTCTGCTTCCACATGCCAATATCATCTGCGCTTGAAATTTGCTCTTTACATTTCATGATCTCTTCTTCAGTCAGATTTAGAATTGGTTCACGGTGTCTTCTTCTTCGATGCATCACCATCACCTCCTCTACTGTTGCATCTCTACTAATACCCATACTCATATAACCTCTCTCACCGATGAGGTCAATAATGCATCCCATATTAGACCATGCCTCATGCCAAAATGAAGTTTGTTTCCCACTATTAATCTTCACCTTATAGAACTCTTTCGCCATGTGTCCATATTTTAGGATCTTCCCCCCCACATCCAAGATCCGGCTTGAGTTTTTTCCTTGACTGTCCAGAAGGAACCTTTACGAATCAAGTAGGCTTGAATCCATTTGACCCATAAAGAGTTCTTGGACGTCAAAATTCGCCAGATAAGCTTCATACAGCTCACATTATTCATCTCCTTCAATGGCCTTAAACCTAAGCCTCCTTCAATCTTTGGCTTACAAACTTCTGTCCAAGCGATCTTGGTGCTTCTACGTATCGAGAGTGGGACCAGACCATAAAAACCCCGAACAGATTTTTTCTATCTCTCGAAGACATGAAACATGGAGTCTAAATGCAGATAACCAGAAGTCTGCCAAGCTAGTAATCACTGAATTTATCAGCTGTAATCTCCCTCCAGAAGACAAAAACCTTCCTGTCCAAGAACTAATCCTTGATCTACTCTTCTCAATAAGTGGGAGAAAATCACTTACAGTCATTCTTTTGGCGAGGAGGGGCATACCCAAGTAACGAACTGGAAGTTGGCCTTTTTCAAAAGGAAATGCCAAGATATCATCTTGTTGCCATGTTATGATCCCAGCCATATAAAGTGTTGACTTCTCCAAATTGATTTTCAAACCCGATGCTTTCTCAAACCCATCAAACACCTCTAGTATGCCCTCCAAGGATCTCTTTGTGCCGTCTGCAAACACCATAAGATCGTCTGTGAAACAAAAATGCGGTAAGCTTATGTTTTTACATTTCGGGTGATATCCTATTAGTCTCTTCTCTGCTGCTTCATCAATCAGTTTTGATAAGACGTTCATGCATAGAACAAAGAGGTAAGGCGATAATGAACAGCCCTGTCTTAATCCTTTTGCACTCTGAAAATAGCCTGCTAATTCTCCATTTTACTTGGATAGAGAAAGAAGCAGTACTTATACATAAGCTTATCCAATGAATGAACTTATCTGGGAAATCAAGAGCCTTCAGCGTATTGAGGAGGAATGACCATTGGACAGAGTCAAATGCTTTGGATATGTCAATCTTCATGCAGCATCGTATTGAAATCTCCTCCTTGTGGTAGTCTTTTACCAGTTCCGTGGCTAGAAGTAAGTTCTCCATTAGCAAACGGTCACTGATGAAAGCAGACTGGTTGAGGGAGATGATCTTAGGAAAAACTCATTTTAATCTGTTTGCCAGGATCTTTGAGATCGCCTTATACAACACGTTACAACACGATATAGGGCGATAGTCCTTCATCTCTTCAGCTTTATCCTTCTTCGGGATCAAAGCTAGAATGGTTGAATTAAGTCCTTTTGGTAAGAATCCTTTCACAAAGAAGGACTGGATAACATCGTTACATCTCCTCCAATGATCTCCCAAGCTGCTTTAAAGAACTCACTCGTGTAACCATCTGGGCCAGGGGATTTATCAGTTGGCATACTGAATATCATCTTTTTTACTTCCTCTTCGTTACCTCCCTTTGTAACTGTAACTTTTCAAACTCACTGCAGCTATACTTCAACAGATCTTGTAATCTTTCCACAGATATCCCCTCATACTCCTGAGGTTTATGATTTAAAAAATCCGTAAAATACCTCTCAGCTTCCTTCTTTATGTCATCACCCGTGAGAGTAGTACCATTCGGGCCTTTTAATTCATTTATAGCATTCCTAACTTCTCTCAACTTCACCGCATTATGAAACGCTTTCATATTCTGGTCACCCACCTTTAGCCAAAATAACTTTGATCTCTGCTTAAAGAATTCTTCCTCAATCTCAGCTAGTCTCTGCCATCTTTGTAGAGCAATATTCTCTTCTTGAATAGCAGCCACTGTGGGGTTCTCCATCGTTTGCTTCTGTTTCTCACAGAGAATCTCAAAAGCTTCCTTAACTCTCCTTGGTAAATCCCCTAACTTTCTTTTGCTCAACTCCCTCAGCGGATATTTAAGGGCCTTTAGCTTCTTTGTAAGATGATGCATAGCAGAGGTTGATAGGTACAAAGAGGGAGAATCTCTCCAGAAGTCTCTGATCAAACCTATAAACTCTGGCATCTTCCCAATAACGTTTGTAAATTTGAAAGGTCTCCTCTCCTTCTCTTCTTCTCCCTTTATTTGCGTTCTACTTCTTAAGTGATCCGAGCAGCCACCAGAATCGAATACACTATACACCTGGGTGTATTTATGAATCCAAGTATCATTTGCTAAAAACCTATCAAGCTTCTTGCAGATGAGCCCTTCTTCTCTCTTATTACACCATGTATACATCAGCCCTTGATAGCTTATATCAGTGAAATAGCAGTGTCTAGCAACTCTATGAAAATCCCTCATTCCTCCATAAACACTTGGATCATTATCATAACCAGAATGATCACTTCTTTCTAATACTTCGTTGAAATCCCCCATGATAATCCATGGTTTATTTCGAAACATTGCTGAGTCTTGGTGATTACATAAATGCTCCCACAACTCTTTTCTTTCTTTCACTGTATTTTTTGCATAAACGAAGGAGCAAAAAAACTCATCCTCCATACCATGAGTCTTCACTGAACCCGTAATGATCTGATCACTCTTGAAAACCGGAGTCAATCTCACACTCGAGTCCCAAACAACCCAAATCCTTCCCAAAGCATTGTGTTCATAATTTACCATAAACTCCCAATTTTTGAAAACCTCTGAAACAATCTTACTTGCCTTTTTATCTTAACTCTCATATCCAATAAACAGCCAAAACTCAACCCATTAATCTACCACCACCTACTCATCAAAGAATGCTTCATTGGCTTACTAAACCCTCTTACATTCCAAGAAAAACAGGCCATTAATGATTATTTTTTCGAGTACCTTTCTTGCTCATATTGCTTGGCCCTGTGGCTTTTGCAGTTTGAGCTCCTTCTGAAAGTACTCTGTGTCTGGCTTTAGATTCTCTTGGTAGTATATGTCTCTGTGTGTAATTTTATTCCTGCGTCTCCTTCCTTCCCTCCTTATCCTCCAAAATTATTTCCACTTCCTCTCTTTCATTAACATCCTTGACTTTCATCTCCTCCTTTTCCTTAATCTCTACTTCCTCTACAGATTCTTCCTTCCCCTCTTCTTCCAGCACACTCAAAGCAGAGTATCTTGAAGGTGTAATAATACGTACTTCTCCATAATGCAAGTTTTGTATTTGTTTTCCGGATTTCTTTCCCGTCTTTCCTGGTGTTAACTATTCTTCTATAATCTGACCCTTCTCTACGTCCACCTTTTGTTTACTACTCTGCACCTTTTCTCCTTCCAATATCTTCTCTGTGTTACTGTTTTTCTCTTTCTTTTCATCTATCCTTTCTACCACTTCTTTCTTCTGCTCTAACTCCACACGGGTATCCTTTCTTCCACATTTAGCTTCGGGATGTCCCCACTTCCCACAACCTTTGCATCTATTTGGCAACCAAGGATAAAGAAACTCCACTGTAACGTCCTCTCCATTGATCTTGTAATCAATTCTTTTCGGCAATGGCTTGGATAGATCAGCTTTAACACAGACCTTTGCAATCTCAAAATTCGTACAAGCGATCGTTTTTGGATGCAGATGATCTGAAACACCCACTGCGCTGGTTATGAAGCTCAAACCCTCCCATGAATACATGCTCTTCGGTACGTTTTTCAAATAGACCCATAGTGGAATCAGCTTATTTGCTTCGTCCTCAATTGGAGACCATTTCAAAGCCACCATTGGGATCCCCGCGATGTTCCACATACCTCTTCGAATCACCTTATCTCTCACCACTGTGTTAGGGATCCTTACCCTCATTGTCGTTGAATCACCAAGCTTCTGATCCTTATCACCAAACACCCAAATCTTGTTTAAGATCACATGTACCTTCGCCACATGCGGCGCCGTCTCCAAAAACCTCACAATAACAAAATCCTCCCAAAGCGGATTTAATTTCTCCACTATCTCCGATGGAACGATCACTGATTGTTTCCCTCTGAATCTGAAATATCAATCTCATACTTTTTTAAAACCTTCTTCTCTTTCGCTACCAAAATCCAGGACTTCGTTTGCGGTGTGATTTGAGGCGGAGGATCTTCCTTCACCCCTTGCGATCCCATCCCACCACCGTGTGAGACAGCCGGATGAAAGCAAGTCTTTTTCCTTTATCATTCCTTGTATGGTTCCACCTTTGGCCAATAGCTCAAACAGTATCTCCAAAAATTGAATAAATAGAATTGATCCAAATAAAAAAAATAAAATAAAAGATAGCATTTTAAGATTAAACTGAAGTTGAACTGACCTGTTTTCCAGTCTTTCCGCAGATATAGATATTTCAACGTAGCTTAGGACCTGAGCTCCTAATCCTTTCCAAGACGAGTCTCAGTTACAATCTAGTCGGCTTGACTCTGGTTACATAGAAGTGTCTGTCTTGTTATCTCATAGTCAATTGCCCTGCTCATAGCTGAAAAACATATTCAAATTCTTCATTTCCACCTGTGAAACAACATAAACTCTGAATCATCAACCAGATAAAATGAAAATGCAATGAGTTGATGAAGTGGAAGAAACTTGTTGACCTTGGTGCCAAACTCAGGTTTCCCAATTGGACGGATAGAGATATTGACATCACAGCGAAGAGAGCCTTCTTGCATATTCCCATTACTCACTCCCAGATACCTCACCATCCGTTGCATTTATCTAGCGTATTCATCTGCTTCTATCCATCCCACTTCTCAAATCAGGTTCAGAAACAATCTCAAGCAAAGGAACTCCTGCTCTATCCAGGTCTACCTGCACCACATAATAGCCAAACATAAGTAAAAAAAAAAAACATCTTTGCAGGTTCTACTTAAACCCCCTAGTTACCTAAACCCAAAACTCTGTTTGCATTAGCGTTTTTTTCTTGCTCATTGGTTAAACTGTAACACATATAGAAAACGATTATATCTGGTCATCTTAAGTTTTACACGTAAGCAAAAACCACATTTTCTACAAGAAGATGTAGGGACAAAGATTAGTGAAAGTATAATGAAACAGCAACTTGCTTAGTGTTCTTGATACTGTGTTTTTTCTCGACATAAAATTCATATTCAAACATTCCTTTGACGTCTTACTAGCTTTCTCTAAGATGTTCTACTTTAAACCCTTCTAGGAAAAAAGCATCTAAACACAAACCAAACTGAAACTTGTTTCAAAAGACTCATATGTCTGTGAGTAATCTTCAGTGTCTCTGAATGAAGTAACTTGCCAACATCTTCTTCCATATAAGCCCTAGTGATACCAAACCTCCTATGTCCACCACCAAACACAAGCGGAATATCAACATCTGCATAACCACCAGACGCAATAGGAACATCAAACTGAGAAATCTGATACCCTTTCAGAAGATCTGGATAAAAATACTGCTACCTCTATCAAACTTGGACTTGAGAGAGAGATCACAATTGAAAGCTAACCCCAATATAACACCAAAATCGAATACTTTCGAGTTCAGAACAGGCAAATCCCCAGGCAAACCCATACAGATAGGACAGATACTTGTATTTGGATGAAGCTCATAACTGTTAGGGCAATTGCAAAAGGCTTTTGTGTATGTCGAGAGCTAAACATGAGTCTCTATACCGATTACAGCTTCGTAATCTCTCAGAATCTCATCAATCTTGTTGCTTCCATTTTTGTTGGTGCGGTTCTGGGTTTAGAAGGCTGTTTAGCTTCATGAGTTGTTGCTGTTTGGCTCCTGCAAGACCTTTAAGGAGAAGTTGAGTCTTCTCCTTCTTAACAAGGTAGCTCTGAAGTGTAAGAATTGGTTTGTCTGAAGTATTTTGAACAATGTGGTAGACATGTTTTAAGGATGTTTTGTGGAATCGGAAATGGACAAGTTTTGAATTCGTCAAACAAGGAAGAGCAAGCAGCAATTCCTAATGGCGAGGGCATACCCGATCCAGACCGAAATAAGGAAATCTGATCCAGATAGAATAGAAACTTGACCAGAAACTTGACTAAAGAACCAAAACTGTAACCGTATGAGTAATTTCAAAATTGAATACAAACTTAATCCATAAACAAACTGTTGTGAGTTCAACCAAAAACCAAAACTCTTTTTGAGTTCAATTTTCTGCTGTCAGCTGTATCTTCAATATCTTATGTAGGTATGGAAACATTTACTTGGAACCGAGGAACTGAACCAAACTGAAGATAAAATTATTATTCAAATACAATAAATTATCTGAGTCGATTCTATATTTCTAAACCTGAAAATCCAAATCGAATAAAATTGAATTGAAAACCGAACGGATAGCTGAATATCGTAAATACAGTATCTGTATTTAAAGTATTTTAATCCTAAAATAATCAACTATCTTATAAATACTATTTATAAACTGAATTACTAAAATAATTTTTATCTGAAATCTTTAAAATCATTCGAATTACTTGATATTTTATCTGAAAAATTCAAACTATCCGATATTAAATAATAATAATAATAATAATTCAAATTATCCAAAATTTTAAACTTGAATTATCCAAATATTGGAACCAAATTGGACTCAGTTATTTAGATATTAGATAGTTAACGGGTCCTAAACTTTTATTACTGCAAAACTGAAAAATCAAAATATCTAAACCACGAACTGAAAACCAGAAGCTCGGGTCTAATTTTTATTAAACAAAAATGAATTTAGAAAATGTTTAAACCAAAAGATTATAGCCTCTTTGTCACCGGCCATACCTTCCGCCTCCGTGATAATGGCAAACATATTAGGCCTAGCCCATGGTTTCTCATGTTGGGCGTTAGCCTATTTTCAGCCCAACAATGCAAATAGTACTTGACATATTTGGGTGTTATGGCTGGAAAGAGTAACATTTTCTCATGTTAAACCTCTTCTGTTCTCCTTTGTGTCTCAGATCTATGGGTATAGACCTCACACCATACCAAGCTTGGATAAGTTTAAGTTGCAAAATGCAGGTTTGTTCAGGTCGTATCTAGACCAGGAGGGTACATCCATGATCCATCTTAACTTCTTCTTTAACAGAGAGATATTTTATCAGTTAGAAAAAATATTCATCCCAAATCGAGCATCAAAATAACTCTCGCAGCCGATTGACCAGAGAAAAATAAGCTTATAGATTACATTCAATTTGTCAATAAAGAAGCAAATAGTTGTAATCGACAAGAGGAGAAGTCATGGGTAAGAAGACCGAAAGCAAGCTTCTCCCTCAGGTGAACACCGACCTATCAATCTGATTTCTGGGACCTCACGACTGGGGTATCCAAGACCATCGCTGCTCTGTCACCAGTTATCGACGAATCAAGCCATCCATGAAGGCGTCCCGCAACCACAAAGCACCAGATCAAAATGAAGAACCAGCTCCTAAACCCTAGCCACCTCGATCTGTTACTGCTCTCGCTGCTTCACAAACAAGCTACGCACTTCTACATTCTCAAGGCGGAGAAAGGAGAATCAGGCTGGAAGAGACAGACATCGGGAACCGCCATCGCAAAACAAACCTTTGTCCCGATGAACTGACTTACAGATTTCAGCAGTTTCTCCACTGTCCTCTAAGCATAGATGCCGCCATACTCCCAATGAACCACCAGAGCTAGCTGAAGCTTTCGTAGAGGGTATTCCACAGCAGAGATCCGTCCCCGTCCGATTCACAAAGAAGAGGAAAAAGTATCGTTACTCAATACTGTTGGGAAAAACGGACACGCGCAGCGGAATGTTCACGATCTCGTTCCCTTCCTCTTGTGTGAATCTATGAGGAAAATAATTCGACAATGGCAGGATATATAATAAGCAATAACTAAATGAGACAAGCACTTTTTAAGTGGAAAACCTCCTCGATGTGAGAAGGAAAAACCACGGGACCATAGTCCACTCAACAATCCACTATATAAATGTATGTGAGTACAACCACGTCCTCCCTGTTCAACAACCTGAACAGAACAGAGACTCAGCTACAAAGCTATCTCCAACACAAGAACAACAACAACAACAACAACAACAAGAGAGCAACACAAAGCTTCAAAACCTGCAGCAACCAAACGACCTCAGCTCACAAGGATTCCGGAAACCAGAGACTAATCCCACCGTACAAATCCAAGATAAACCAGTCAACAACATCTCTGCCAAATTTCAGCTCAATCAGAGAAGATCTCACCGTCAGATTTACCAAACACTCAAGACAGTATTGCTGAAGAACTGTGACGACCAGCTTCACTAAAACCCAGACAACAAAAGATCCAACCGTTGAAATCCAAATCCCTTTGGTGAACCTTTAACCCACTGACTGAAGAAGCTTTCCAAAAAATATCAGCCCGATCAGGATCCGTTTGACCCTCTAAATCTGCCTTGACAAACCCAGACGAAATTCTGCCTCCTTCTCTCTTTTCTCTCTTTTGTCTTTGTTTGATTCTTGTAAGTCTCTCTTCAAAAATTAGGTCAAGAGACAATATATATGTGTCTCACTAACCCTAATAACCTCCAAGGCCCAATAATAATCTCATGGACTAATACCAATGGCCCAACTTGTAAGTTTGGTTTTCACCAATCAAATCCAATGGGTTTCCTCCATCTAGAAGGAACCCAACAAACTCCCCCCTCCGACTAGGTGGAGGAAACAGCCATTCCGGCTATCCCTCGGCATACTTCAAGCTTCCCCCTCGACAAAGACTTTGTCATCATATCAGCTCCATTATCATCCGTATGAACTTTTTCAAGTTCCACTTCCTTAGAAGCAACCACATCTCGTATCCAATGATACCTCCTCTGAATGTGTTTCGACTTCAAATGAAATATAGAGTTCTTCCCGAGAAAAATGGCACTTTGACTATCAAAAAGCAGCACATAATTTTCTTGCTTGAAACCGATCTCTTCACAGAAATTCTTCATCCACAACAGCTCTTTACAAAGCTTCAACTGCAGCAATGAACTCTGCCTCAGTGGTAGATAGTGCAACGCACTTTTGCAGTCTTGACTGCCATGCCACAGCTCCACCCGAAAATGTTACCAAGTAACCCGAAGTAGACTTGCTAGAATCAACATCTCCAGACATGTCAGAATCAGTGTAACTGACCAGCAAAGGCTTCTTACCCCCAAATGTAATCTTCAGATCAGAAGTCCCTCGGAGATATCTCAAAATCCAATTCACAGCATTCCAATGTTCTCTTCCAGGATTGGAGAGAAACCTGCTGACAACTCCAACGGCGTAGGCTAAATCCGGTCTTGTACAGACCATGGCAAACATCAAACTACCCACTGCAGAAGCATATGAAACCTTCGCCATATCTTCCTTCTCCGCATATGTCTTCAGACTTTGTTGACTGCTCAGTCTTAAGTGTGCAGCAAGAGGAGTATTCAATACTTTAGATTTGTCCATGTAAAACCTTTTAAGTACTTTTTCAATGTACTTCTCCTGAGACAAGTGAATCAGCTTCTCACCTCTGTCTCGAACAATTCTCATTCCGAGAATCTGTTTCGCTGGACCCATATCTTTTATGGAAAAGGACATGCCGGGCTGCTCTTTCAGCTCCTTAATTCTGTCCATGTTCCTGTCCACAATCAACATATCATCGACATACAGCAACAAGATGATAAAATCATCCTCACCAAACACCTTCATAAATACACACTGGTCTGAATCAGTCTCTGCATAACCATGCTCCCCCATAACAGACTTGAACTTCATGTACCACTGCCTCGGTGCTTGCTTCAATCCATAAAGGCTTTTCTTCAAGCGGCAAACCAAATTTTCCTTGCCCTCTTTAACATAGCCTTCCGGTTGTTCCATGTAGATCTCTTCCTCCAAATCACCATGAAGGAAAGCAGTCTTCACATCCATTTGCTCAACCTCTAGATCAAGGCTCGCTGCCAATCCAAGAACAACCCGAATGGATGACATCTTAACAACAGGAGAAAAGATTTCATCATAATCAATCCCCTTCTTTTGGCTGTGGCTTTTCACAACCAATCTACCCTTGTATCTAGGTGGCAAATCTCCATTCTCATACTTAATTCTGAACACCCATTTATTAAGTAGAGCCTTCTTGCCCTTAGGCAATTCCACCAACTCAAAAGTGTGATTTTCTTCAAAAGAATCCATCTCCTCATCCATGGCTCCAAACCACATATCCTTGTGTTCATCCTCCAAAGCTTCATCATAGCTTTCAGGCTCTCCCCCATCAGTAAGTAAAACATACTCACTAGGATCATACCTTGTCGACGGTTTAAGACCTTTCGTGAATCTTCTAACAACAGTAGGTTGGTTCTCAGCAGCTGGTGTCTCACCATGATCGTTACCATGATCACCACTACCATCTTCATGTGCGGGAGCATCTGCACTGGGTGTACCATCCTGAACCTCAACCTCAATTTCACCGTGGACCAATGTAGAAGGAGTAGCCTCTGTATCGATCAAACCCTCATAAACCTGAGTTGGAATTTTGGACTTTTCAATGTCCTTAATTGTTTGATCTTCCATGAACACAACATCTCTGATCCTTACGAGCTTCCTCTCAACGGGATCATAAAATCTGTACCCGAACTCATCCTGACCATAACACATGAACACACACTGCCGCGACTTCATCTCAAGCTTCGTTCTATCAACCTTGGGAATATGAAAAATGCCTTACACCCAAAGACCCTCAAGTGACTGTAAGAAACATCCTTACCAGTCCAAACCCTCTCTGGAATATCACCCTCCAATGGAGCACTTGGTGACAAATTCAGCACATGAACCACCGTGTTCAAAGCTTCTGCCCAGAAAGTTATCGATAAGTCTGACTGTGAGATCAAACATCTCATCCTCTCGACAATCGTCCTGTTCATCCTTTCAGCCAACCCATTCAATTGTGGAGTATAAGGCGGCGTGAACTGATGCCTTATTCCATGCTCTTTGCAATAAGCATCAAATGGTCCAGAATACTCTCCACCATTATCACTGCGGATACACTTCAGCTTCTTCCCCGTTTGTCTCTCAAGCAAGGCCACAAAATGCTTGAAATATCCCAGAACCTGATCCTTCGTCCTCATAGAAAATACCCATAACTTCTTTGAATGATCATCAATGAAAGTCACAAAATATGATGCGCCGCCAAGAGATTTTGTCTTCATTGGACCACACATATCTGAGTGTACCAAATCCAGTACCTCGGGTTTCCTAGAAGGCGCAGAAGACTTAAAACATACCCTGTGTTGTTTTCCCGCAAAGCAATGCGAACATTTCTGCAGATGCAAACCAGATATTCCTGGAATCACCTCATTCTTAGACAACACATCCATTCCCTTCTCACTCATGTGACCGAGTCTCTTATGCCATAGCTCCATGGCATTATCATTTTCCACCGCATTAACAACATCCTTGGAGACCTTAGCCTGCATCCAATAGAAAGATGAAGACTTCTCACCTCGAGCCACAATCAAAGAACCACGAGAGAGCTTCCATTTACCACCACCGTGCAAACTAAAATAACCCTCATCATCAAGTATTCCCGTAGAAATCAGATTCATCCGAATATCTGGGACATGCTTAACATCCTTAAGCACCAGCCTAGTACCAGGACTAGTCTCCAAGCAAATATCACCAATGCCAGCAACCTGAGCCATTGCATCATTCCCCATCTTCACAGAACCATAGTTACCCGTAGTATAGGTAGAAAACAAATCTCGCTGTGATGTGGCATGAGTAGTAGCTCCACTATCAATCACCCAACTGGTGTCCTGGCATGCAACATTAATGGCATCACCCTCAAGAAGAATGAGAAACTGATCTTCGGTGACGGTCACCCGATCCACCTTTTCTTCTTGATTTTCTTGCTGCTTGTTTTTCAACTTCCAGCAATCCTTCTTCATGTGCCCTTTCTTATGACAGAAATAACACTCCATATTTGCAAATTTATTAGATTTGCTCTTGCTCCTGTTCTTGTCTCTCTTGGAATCTCTACTAGAACTCCTCCCCCTTGACTCAGTAACAAAGACATCTGAACGAGAACTGCTAGCGTTCGACTGCCTTTTTGCTTCCTCATTAAGAACACTATTCTTCACTGAATCCATCGAAATAACACCTTCCGACGCGGAGTTGCAAAGAGACATCCTGAAAACCTCACAAGAGTCCGGTAAAGTACCGAGAAGCCACAGACCGTGAATCTCATCATCAAACTTGATGCCCATATCAGACAATTTGTTGAGCAATCCCTGAAACGCATTCAAGTGATCCGTCATCGGAGTCCCCTCCTAATATCCCAGCTCAATCAACTTCTTGATCATGTACATCTTGTTATTTCCGGTCTTCCTAGCATATAACTGCTCCAGCTTCTTCCACAAAGAACGAGCATCCGTCTCAGTCTCAATATGATGCAACACATTATCATCTACCCACTACCTTATCAACCCACACACTTGGCGATGCTGCAGCTTCCACTCTTCATCCGTCTTCTTCTCAGGTTTCTTCTCCTCGAAGACAGAAACATGGAATTCTTTAACAAAGAGCAAATCCTCCATCTTGTCCTTCCATAGATAATAGTTAACACCATTCAAGCTTATCATCCTGCCCATATTCTCCATCCTGCCCATATTCTCCATCATTCACACAAGCAACAATAATCCAAAGTTATCAAATCCAAAGCTCTAAAACCAGAAGCTCTGATACCACTTTGTTGGGAAAAACGGACACGCGCAGCGGAATGTTCACGATCTCGTTCCCTTCCTCTTGTGTGAATCTATGAGGAAAATACTTCGACAATGGCAGGATATATAATAAGCAATAACTAAATGAGACAAGCACTTTTTACGTGGAAAATCTCCTCGATGTGAGAAGGAAAAACCACGGGACCGTAGTCCACTCAACAATCCACTATATAAATGTATGTGAGTACAACCACGTCCTCCCTGTTCAACAACCTGAACAGAACAGAGACTCAGCTACAAAGCTATCTCCAACACAAGAACAACAACAACAACAACAACAAGAGAGCAACACAAAGCTTCAAAACCGGCAGCAACCAAACGACCTCAGCTCACAAGGATTCCGGAAACCAGAGACTAATCCCACCGTACAAATCTAAGATAAACCAGTCAACAACACCTCTGCCAAATTTCAGCTCAATCAGAGAAGATCTAACCGTCAGATTTACCAAACACTCAAGACAGTACTGCTGAAGAACTGTGACGACCAGCTTCACTAAAACCCAGACAACAGAAGATCCAACCGTTGAAATCCAAATCCCTTCGGTGAACCTTTAACCCACTGACTGAAGAAGCTTTCCACATAATATCGGCCCGATCAGGATCCGTTTGACCCTCTAAATCTACCTTGACAAATCCAGACGAAATTCTGCCTCCTTCTCTCTTTTCTCTCTTTTGTCTTTGTTTGATTCTTGTAAGTCTCTCTTCAAAAATTAGGTCAAGAGACAATATATATGTGTCTCACTAACCCTAATAACCTCCAAGGCCCAATAATAATCTCATGGACTAATACCAATGGCCCAACTTGTAAGTTTGGTTTTCACCAACCAAATCTAATGGGTTTACTCCATCTAGAAGGAACCCAACAAATACATGCACGCATAGCTTCATGGAATCGTGTTTGCTTTACTGTGATGATCAAATCAGTCATCCCCTTATTCTAGATCTTTTTTTTCGAAACTTCATCCTTATCCTAAACTGCTTTCAAGTTTTATTGTTTTGTCAAAGAGTTTTGTTTATCTTTAATCCCAAAGATTAAATGCATGAAAAGTTAGGTTTGCAAACAAAAATTCATATTTTCCCAGGTTTAAGAAATAGTTTTATTGTGGATTCATAATCTTTAGGCTAATAAGGAAATGATTTTAGTCAAAACCTTATATAACCAAAAGAAGAAAGAAAAAATTAAAAGATCGATGTAAGAATTTGCCTACCAACACTAGTTAGATAAACTAACTAGATTTGTTTTGGCACTCGTGCGTAAGATGATGATGATGATGAATTGATACATGAACCCCCACCACCCTAAATCTCAAGCTACTCATGTCTCTCTATCTTCTAGACTTTTCAATCCCTCATCACTAGACTCGAACTCGGGACATAGAATGAAACCTTTCTTTCAACCAATTAAGTTGGAATTATAAATAAAAGTAGCTAAAGGGTGTTACTTGTTAGGTATAAGGTTAAGAGCAAATTAATAAAGTAATCAAAGTGTATCTATGTTACAACTCATAAAAATGGGTTTCGTCAAAGTGAAAAAAGGTAGCTTAAGGTGGATTGGTCTTCAGTGTTTGACAGCCAAACGGGCTCTGTTGTCAAACTGGATGCATTGCACCTGCTTAATTAGTTTGTATAATATAGGTTCAAACTTACGTTTTGTCCTAGACTTTCTGTTTATTAAAAAGGCACTCACACAATATTGTAAACAACTTTAGAATTGATGTAACCCTAAAACTTTACCAGGATTGGATTTCCCCTATATATTATTTGAGGATCATTTAAAAAATTGTAATCTTCTATTTTGTAATATTTACAATATAAATTTGTTGATGAGTTGGTTTCTTACATCTTAATTTTGCTTAGGTGGCAACACTAGAATTGATTGGAGTAAGTGTTAGTCCAATTTAATTTTAATAGGAAAAGTTATATTACCCACATATCACTACCTCCAAAGTTAGCAAGACTTTTTGATAAACATGTTTTTACACTCATCATTAAAAAAACATGGGTATATCTCGATATCATAGACAAGAACAGACCAAATATTTGATAAACATCATCTTTGCACCTATACACATTTATTTATCATCCTCTCAGAAGTTGTAGAGTTATTAAGATTTCATCAAGAATTTGATCATCACGGTTTGTCAATTAATTAATAAACCAAAAAACGATCCCATGTTTTTGCTTATGCAACGATGATGTTTATCAAATATTTTTCCAATACATTTATGAAGGAAATATAATCTCTTCTCTGTCAGATTTTTTAAAGTTTTGTCTGAGATGTGTGAGAAATTTAACTGATCTTTGTTGTATTTATGTGGTGGTGTATACACAAGGCTAATTACGTGATGTAGTCATAGTTGATGTTTGGTGGATATTTGTTGTTTCAGAAATTATAATGCGTTATTTTAGAATATGTTTATGGGTTCTCTTGACTTTTAGGTTGTGTGATGTTGGTGTTTTGTTTTTTTTTCGCAGAGAAAAAGATGGCGACATTAGATTTGAAGAGAGAAGATGAAGTATCAAAATCTTTTTTTTTTTATTTATAGAAAAGACGAAACAGCCTCTCCCTTATCCTCTCGAAACTCTCTTCTTCAACTTACGACCGCAAATCTTTGTATCTCCGGTGACCGGCGCGTGGCGGCTCTGTTAGCGCCACCGTCGGTCCCGTTAGTTTCCTTTTCCTTGTCTTGTGTAGATCTCTTGTGTAATTTCTCTTAGGGCTTGTTTCTGGTTAAGCGGAAGAAGTTGTATCGAGGAGCTCGTGTAGGGTCATGGTCTCTGTGGAGGTCGTGTGGCTAGTTGGTCAAATCAACCGCCGGTGAAGCTTGGTGGTTCCCTTTCGAGTTGTCTCTCTGGTCCCTTCCTTTTGTGGATTGAAGATACGAGTGGTCTTTACCGTTTTGTTTTAGTGGCAATGTTGGGTTTGTTTGTTGATGTAGGTCTTTATGGTTGTTGTCGTATGTCTAGCATCAGTTTGCTTGTGGTGGGTTAAGCTTGGTTTTCGATGTCTCTATTCTTGGGGTTAACAATTGACTTAGCAGTTTGTGTTTCAAGTGGTGCTGGGTACAGTGAGTGCTTCTCTTCGTTTCTTTTGCCGTGAGTGAGTGACTCAGGAGAGTTCCGATGGGCAAGGCTTCAGTTTCGTGTGGTTTTAGCAGGACTTCTATTCAGGGTAAGTGGGCGCTAGTGAGTGCGTCGCATCCGTATCCGAAGGTGGTGTGGACCGTGTAACGGTCTTTCTTGTCGGGTTATGAAGTCTTGAAGTTCTTGGACGTTATCGTGTGACAGGCTGGTGCTGCAACGATAGGTCGCGGTGTATTGGGTTCTAGAGGTGGAGGTTATCGGGTGGCAATCTTTGGTATGCAGCGATAATTCCCGTTCATTGGCATCCGCTAAGTTTTTAAATCTGCTGAGTCGATTGCTTAATATCCTAGTGTAGTTGTTAATCGCTTTCCTTTGCTTAGTTGTAGATCAAGTTTTTATGTCATATTTATGTAAGTCACCCCTGCGTGGGTTCTAGCTGCCGCCTCCTGTGGGCTCTTGTTTCTGGGGAATGTTCGATTTTCCCCCAGCTCTTGTACTACAACTAGTATTTTCCTATGGAATGAATTTTAATTTGAGAAAAAAAAAAAAGAAGATGAAGTATCAAAATATATTACGTACTGTTTTTTTTAAAGTTAAGTTGTATTATTAACCAATAAATAGCATTAATTATTACCTTCTACGAAATATTAAACGCAGTCAACTACCAAATAAATATTATCTGAACTAGAAAGTATAATAAACAAAATACTTTCTTTAGAACCTGGAAATGATAAATATTGATAAAATTTCCACAGAAAAAATAGCACCATCACTACAAGAAAACAGACTCATACCAAAGGTTCAAATCATCGGTATGTCGTCGGAATAACCGTATTCCGACGACATACCGAGAAAATATGTCCTCGGAAAAAACTCATCGGAATTTCATTTTTACTCGGAATTCCTTCAGAATTTTCTGACGAAATTCCGAGAAAACATAATTCCGAGGAAACTTTGAGGACAACGGTTCGTCGGAAACGTCTTCGGAATATACCGAGGAAGCTCTCCCTCGGTATATACCGAGGACACTACCGAGGAACGAAATATTCCGAGGAAGACTGCTCCTCGGAAAATTCCGAGAAAGCCTGCCCTCGGAAAATACCGATGAACACTGTCTTCGGAATATTCCGAGGAAGAGCTCCCTCGAAAAATACCGAGGAATATTGTGTCCTCGGAAAATTCCGAGGAAGCCTTCCCTCAGAAAATTCCGAGGGAGCTCTTCCTCGGAATATCCAAAAAAATTATTTTTTAAAAAAAATTAAATTTTTGAAATTTAAATTCGAAAATATAAAATTAAAATTAAAATTGAAAACATATTATATAAAATTCAAAGTCGTACAAATAAAAATAAAACATTCCGAGTTTTTGAAAAAAAAAACTACGGGTTTTGGGCGCGGTCCGCATGCTCGGGAACACCTCGTTCGGATGCAATCTCCTCATCATCTCCATCATCCGCCGTTCAGCTTCCTCGTGCCTCAAAGCCCGCTGAGTCGCCATCCGGGTCTCCAACGCAGATATGCGATCATCCTTGTCCTGCAACTGACCCATAAGTACTTCTGGATCAACAAAGGGCGGTGGTGCAGCAGAAGACGGAACCGACCGGACCGACGATCCAAACCGAACAAACGCCCTTCTTCTTTGGAACCGACTGAAATAGAAAAGTGTCAAATTTAAATAACAGAAAAGATGAATTGAACTTTAAAAGAACTTACCGATTCAACGATTTCGTTGATCCGAACCCGAGGCAAGTAGGTCGAACCCGTCAATCGTCATCCTCGGTTTGAAGCTGAGACACTTCGTCTTCCACCGAGTGTCGATCGGGTGACCACATCCCTCACAACACCATCATCAATCTGGCGGTCTTCTTGTTGGTATACACCCTCTTCATTAGGGCGAGATCATCAACCGGTCGCCTCATTTTCTTCCTTTGAAAAAACATAAATTAAACAAACATTAGTAATTAGAAGAAATGCACAAAAAATAAAATTTAAAACTTAAATAATAGAATAAAAGCGAGTAGTTTACCATGCGATCCCCAGTGGCAATAGATTGAGCATCCAAGTTATGCTTGAAGACGCCTTCCTTTACGCCTCCCGTTGGTGGAGTTGGTGGAAGAAGTTTCGTCTGATCCTTACTCCAATGCACACCCAACTTCAGCCACCGTGGGGTTCATCGACTTTGGGACCTTTTAATTAAAAAAATTGTTAAATAAATAAAAAATATTTTATTAAATTAAAAATTGTTTAATAAATAAAAACAACCTTGTTTATTTCCCACTTCTTCTTCCACTCGTGGATCTGCTTCCCATAGTTGTCCATAACTTTATGGACGAAGTGGTGATAGATATACAACGTATCATCGGTATTCCAGTTGAATTCTTGCTGAAAATAAAACACAATTAGTAGAAATTTATATTAAAAGATTAAAATATAAGTAAAAATTAGAATACTTACCGCAAACAGTTGAAACCACAAATGCTGCTTATCGGTAGGAAGTCCGTGAAAGTCGGATGTCCTTGCCGAGGGCCGAGTACATCATACGGTTGATCCATGCGCTGATCCGTTCGGATCGGTTGAACCTAATAAAAGAACAAATTATTAATAATGAATCAAATTTTAATGAAAAATACGTTTAATTACCATGTTTGACCCGTCCATGTGGATACGGAGTGAGATAGGGAAGATTGTCACGACCGGCTGTCGAACAAACTCCAGAACCCTCATCACTCCGGAGGACCCGGAGGAGCAGGAGGGAGTGGCGGGTGCAGCAACGAGCGGGAGGAGTAGGAGCGAGAAATGGAAAGGAGATGTATGGTAGGAGCTGTGGGCGTGGGAATCCTGAATGTGGCTGGACGAACCCGAGAGTGGCTCCCGTACCACCTCGACTACGACGCCGAGACCGGACTCATCATCATAAGACCTGTAAATTAAAAATATATTTAAAATTAGTTCTAATAAATTTAAATTTTAAAAATCAATAAATAGTTTTTAATCACAAAATATAAATAGTTTTAATAATTACAAAATAGTTTTAATATATAAAAATAGTTTAATAATTACAAAAATAGTTTTAATATATAAAAAATAGTTTAATAATTACAAAAAATAGTTTTAATATATAAAAATAGTTTAATAATTAAAAATAGTTTTAATATGTAAAAAATAGTTTAATAATTACAAAAAATAGTTTTAATATATAAAAATAGATTAATAATTACAAAAAATAGTTTTAATATATAAAAATAGTTTATTAATTAAAAAATAGTTTTGATATACAAAAACATTTTCATATTATATATACATAATTATCAATTAGATTTTTATAACCACAAAATTAATAAAACTAAAAAAATTTCAATCCTCACAAATAATCACAATCCTCACAAAAAAACCATAATCAAACTATCACTACACAATCACACCATTCAACCTAACAAAAATCTATAAAAATCACCCTAACACCATAATCAAACTCGATTTTCGAATCTAAGAGAGAGGGATAGTGTCCTTACATGATTTGGGAATGGAATTGAGGAGAAACGGACTTGAATCGACGGAAATCGTCGAAGGAGGAGAGGGAGAGGCGGAGTTCGCGAGGAAGAGGAAGAGAGAAATGGGGAAGAAAGGTCTCTGGTCGACCTAATAAAATGAGGTGTTCGACGGAAAATATCCGTCGGAATTTCATCGGAAAAATTAACTACATCCGTCGGAATTTCCTCGGAAATCATTGATTCAATTTTCGCGAAATATTTGGCGGCTTTGTTTACCCGGTTAAATGAAAATATTCCGAGGAATCATGTTTCCTCGGAATACCCTCGGTAATTACCGAGGCAATTCCGAGAAAACAAGGTTTGGGGTTTCAAAACATCGATTTTTTTTGCCGTATTTCATTTCTTATACAAATCCATTGAGGATTCTTTGTATAGATGATCTTAAACCATGAAATAACAAAATTTCAAAAATAATGGTAAGTATTCCCTTTAACGTTTATTAAAGTGTATAAGTGTTTCTCTTATGTTGTGTGGTTTTCGTTCATGCAATCGTAAAAGTGTTTGTTATCGTGTAAAACACCAAAGTTTGACTTCATAATCTGGTTAAGACACTTAATGAAGGAGATATATGTGTTATTCAATCCGCAAAACGTTGTTTTTGGTTTAAAACCCCTAGTTACTCGGAATTTCCTCAGAATATTCCGAGGGAATTCCGAGGAAATACTGAAAACCAGTACCTTCCTCGGAATATTCTGAGGAAATTCCGAGGAACCAGGGATTTTAAACCGAAAACCATTACCTTCCTCGGAATGTCCTCGGAATATTCCGAGGGATTTCCGAGGAAAAATACTTTATAATCAAATCCCTAAATCGTGAAGGTAAATACTGAGGAAATTCCGAGGAAAACCTAAAGTCCGTCGGAATTTCCTCGGTATTTCTATAAAAAAAAAAAGATGCTAGTCTGTTTCCGAGTCATCATCACCAGATGAATCTGGATCTTGGTGAAACTCTCCAATAACTGGTTCATCCTCTGCGTGAAAGACGGCTTCCTCTGCGAAGTCGGTTAAATCGACTACAAGGCTAACTCCAGCTACATCTTCTGCTGCACTTAAGTTGTCGGATGTGATTGGTTGTAGTGGGTCTTCCAGCTCAGAACTTCCCTGAACTCGGCCTCTCGGGTTGAGTCTTGTAACAGTAACCCATGGATCATCTTTGTTCCTTACCCGGGGGTACTTGATATAACAAACCTGTAACATTTAAAAAAATATTAGTAAAAGTATAAATTAATACACATGGTGATCAATCATTCTGAATAATTAACATTTACTTACCTGATCGGCCTGAGAAGCAAGAATGAAAGGATCATAATATTGCAGCTTTCGCCTCGAATTTACTGATGTAACACCAAATGCATCTGTTCTCACACCTCGATTTGGAGTGTGGTCGTGCCAATCACAATAGAAAACAATACAGCACAATCCAAGCATGCCCAAATACTTGATTTCTATAATCTCATGTATGTGTCCGTAGTATACATCATCTCCTGATGCAGAACAAACGCCAGCATCATAGGTCGTACGCGAACGTCTCCTCTTTTCAGTTGTGAATGCATATCCTCGAGTACAAAATCTCGGATATGACTTCACAACATAGTTTGGTCCAACCACCATCTCGCGTATCCAATCGTCAAATGTTTCACCTCTGGCCAAACCAGCAGACACCTATTAATAACACATATATAGGTTATATCAATAAATATGAATTAGTATAAATATGTGATAAATGATATTTTAATTTGTTTAAGGCACTCACATAAGTAAACATCCATCCAGCAAATTCTCTCTGCTTCATTTCTTCTAGTTCCTCCTCTGTGGTGTATCTATATTCGAACCGCTTTTCTGTCATGAAAATCCTGTACATATGATGACAATAATGTAATTAATTAAGATTAAAATGTCAATTAGTTAAAATAAAAACTTGTAAGATAATAAACTTACCTCTCATATTGAAGAACATCTTCGCAGTTGGTGAGCAAATATGTTTGCAAATGACTTCGCTCCTGCTCAGTAAGTCGACGGTCCTTTGGTTTTCCGCTAAGTCATCCAACATCTGTGAAAATGTCTGGGACCTTAACATGATATGTTGCCCGTTCGCCTCTATCATCATGCCGAGCAGGTCTTCTGTTTTTGGTCTGAACTTCTGCTGGAAAGTAGTACTCGGCAAAGTTTGAAATTTCTTCATTGATCATCTGTGCGACTATAGAACCTTCCACCCTACTTAAATTTTTCACCATCTTCTTCAAATGGAACATATACCGCTCATACAGATACATCCATCTATACTGCACAGGACCACCAAGTTCCAATTCTCTTGCCAGGTGAATAACAAGATGCTCCATAACATCAAAAAATGAGGGAAAAATATCTTCTCAAGGTTGCATGAATCACGGCTATGTTAGTCTTCAAATTTTCAATACCTTCAAGAGTCACTGATCTGGTGCATAAATCGCGAAGAAAGCACTTATCCCTGCAATTGCTTCATGAACATTTCGTGGTAATAGTTCCTTGAAGATAAACGGAAGGAGGCGCTGCATCAACACATGACAATCGTGACTTTTCAAGCCAATAAACTTTCCTTCCTTTCATACGCTTAGCATTAGATGCGAACCGCCTGAAACTCCACATCGCTTGAAATCCAATCAAATAACGAATTTTTCCTCTCGCATCAAGTCGGTATATGGGAAAAGGAGCCCTACCATTCCCATCAATATGAAGTTCTGAACGAGCACATATATCGACTAAATCCAGTCTTGACTTCAAATTATCCTTTGTTTTACCTTGAACGTTAAGGATCGTGTTCATGAGATTGTCAAAAGTTCTTCTCAATATGCATGACATCTAAATTATGCCTTAGCAGATGATCCTCCCAGATGGCAGATCCCAGAAAATACTTTTGTGCCGTTATGTAGTTCTCCAACAGATCTACCGGAAAACGCCATGTCCACCGACGTCAAGCCCTTGCTGCACCAAAATCTCTTAGTTGTGTCTTCAAACCTTTCCCACTAACTTTCTCAGGTGGACCATCAAACACCTGCTTGTTCTTCCTAAACAAAGTCTTACTCCGACGGTATGGATGATCAGGTGGTAGGAATCGTTTGTGACAGTCAAACCAACACGTTTTTCTTCCGTTCTTTAGTTGGAAAGCATCTGTGTCATCTTGACAATATGGACATGATAGCCTCCCATGCGTTGTCCATCCAGATAACATACCATATGCTGGAAAATCACTTATTGTCCACATTAGTACTGCCCGCATTTGAAAGTTCTCTTTATACGAAATATCGTATGTTTCAGCACCTTCAGTCCATAGTTGTTGCAACTCATATATTAGTGGCTGAAGAAACACATCAAGTGATCTCTTAGGATGCTCTGGTCCAGAAACGAGAATGGAGAGAAATAGAAACTCTCCGCAAGCACAAGTTTGGGGTAAGTTGTATGGTGTAACAATGACTGGCCATAGAGAATATTTTCTTCCACTCTTCCCATACGGGCTGAAACCATCAGTACATAATCCAAGGTAGACATTTCTTCTCTCATACGCAAAGTCGGGATACTTTTATTGGAAATGCTTCCACGCTTTTGCATCTGAAGGATGTTTAATCTCACCATCTGTTGAGTGCTCCGCATGCCATCTCATTCGCGCTGTGCTCCGAAGATACAACCTCTCGCAACCTTTCCACAAAGGCAAATACCACATCCTTTTATATGGCACTGGAACTCTTCCACTCGTATCTTTATAACGAGGCTTCCCACAAAATTTGCATGTAATCCGCTGGTCATCCGCCTCCATAAATCATGCAGTTATCATGATATATCTATTACCGATAAGATAAACCAACACCAGCTACGAGTTTCTGAACCTCGTAGTATGAACCTCGAGCTACATTATCCTCGGTAGAATACCTTTAACAAAATCAGCTATCGATACACACAGTCTTCAGCCAAGTTATAATATGTTTTAATGCCCATCAGTCTTGTAGCGATGATAAAGCTGAATGACCATCTCTGAACCTTCGACAATGGTTGCTTTCCAGCATCCAACATATCATAAAATCTCCTAGCTTCGCATTGGGTAAATCTTCCCTAAAATGATCATTTACCATCTGCTCAGTACCTACACCATAATCTACATCCGTTCTAATTGGTTCTTCTAATCTAACCGGCTGAGGTTCGCTAGTACTACCAAGTTCATAATCAGTTTCCCATGATGATACCAAATTTTTAACTCCGTAAACCCACTCAAATATAGATGAGTCCAAACATCCCACTCTTTAATAACCTTTCTATTTTTACAATTAGAGCAAGGACATCTTAACTTACCTGTTTCTGATTCCGGTTGTCGGCGAACTAACCCCATGAATTCGGTTATACCTCGTTGGTATTCTTCCGTAAGCAATCTCATGTCCGGATCCAAATGAGGTCGATCGATCCAAGAACGAAAATAATTTGAAGAAGACATGTTTTTTTGAAACCAAATTCGTGATAGTAGGAGGGAAGAAGAAGAAATGAAGTGAATGAAGAGGAAGAGGGGTAGCTGTATTTATAGATGAAATCCTGCCGACATATTGAGGAAATTCCAAGGAGAACCGACACTTCCTCGGAATTTCCTCTGAATATTTAAAATCCCCCAACGGCTCTCCAACGGCTCTCTAACGGCTACAAAAAGTCCTCGGTCTCCGTCGATTTTTTCCGACGAACATGGTTTCCTCGGTATTCCCTCGAAATATACCGAGGAAATGTGTCTTCCTCGGTATTTCCTCGGTTTTTGGTCAGAAAATTCCGAGAAACTCATTTTCCCTCGGTATGTCCCTCAGAATAACGATGTTTTCTTGTAGTGCATTACTACTATCCTTTTTGAAAGAAATATTACTATCTTTATCCTATTCATCTTAAGTATTTGAATATTTCTGCTCAACCTTATATATATACTCAATTTTGCTGCTCAAACTTAACCGTCCAATAGTAAATGACGACGTAAATAATAGATAAAGTTTATCAAATTTACATTTTTGAATTATTTATATATAGTTTCCTAAAAAATCAACAATACGTAATTTTAAAGTATTTAGGTACTATTGCTCATGGATCTCATCCTCCTTTTATAAATTAAGCTTGGAATTTATATTTTTTCTATTTTGAATTGTGTTAATAAACTGAAATAACTCAACTTTTGTTCAGTAACACTTGAGAGTCAAGACCATTGTTTACTTATTATTTTGTAAAACATGTTTTTAAAATAAAAATCCACTTGCTGAAATTTTTAAGGTTTCTATTTGTATAAATAAAGAGATAAAGTTCCTGTCTCAGTCAAAAAGAATTTGGTTGTTCAGTTTGATCCCACTTAAAACACAATATTTTTTCTTAAGATATGTTAAATTCACACTCCTTCCATTTTATTATTACTAAGAGTGTCACAAATTTTTCTAAATCCAAATCGAGCGAGCTCATGATATATTAATTATTTTTTAGATATACAATTTATAATAACAATGAGTCTAATCCATCAGACAGACTTATATAATAACAACAAAAAAAACATAATTGTATATGCATAAAAAATTACCAAATATAAAAATTAATTTATTAATAGTATTATATGTTTTAAATATTTATCAAATAAACTCATCCTACGGATACCAAACGGAAACATTATTCCAAGATGTGGTTACAAGTTTGGTCTTGTACGGCCCAAATATTAAACCATTATTTGCTTATATGTGAAAACTAAGGTGCTCGCCGAATTTGAAACATTTTCTTTGGCAGATTCTTTCTGGAACTCTTCCAATAACTAAGAATTTGAAGGTTAGGGGATAAATTGTGATATACGATGTAACTTGTGTGGAGCAGAGGGAGAAAGTATCAATCATACTCTCTTTGAATGTCCTCCAGCATTACAGGTGTGGACTCTCTCTATGATCCCATCTCCTCCAGAAAATTTTCCATCACCCGCTATCTTTACCAATATGGACTATCTTTTTTGGAGACTTCCTAAAGATTACGATTTTAGTTATTTTCCATGGATTCTTTGGTATATCTGGAAAAATAGGAATGATAAGGTGTATAGAAATAAAAATGGGTTTCCACAGAAAATTTTGCGAACTGCAGTAATAGAAGGGACCTTATGGGCTGAGGCACATGAACCGATTATCCAGCAGCCAGGGGCTGTTACAACGTCTCTGGATTTACGTAGTATCGGACGCGCTAGAATCTGTTATGTTGATGGTGCGTGGCGAGAGCAAGATAAATAGACGGGTCAAGGATGGTTCTGTCGAACCTTTGATTCAACTGAGAAAATGCTGGGCGCGATGAATCTCCGAAGAAGCTTGTCACCTTTATATGCTGAATGTGAAGCGTTGATTTAGGCTATGGAGTGCATGAAGACCTTGCAGTTCTCGGATGTAGTTTTTGCAACAGACTGTTCTCAATTGGTGAAGATGGTGTCTACACCTGGAGACTGGCCAGCTTTTACTACACATTTGGAGGAACTTCACCGCAGTAAGACTTTCTTCCCTACGTTCTCGATCGTACATATTCCAAAGGCACAAAACACTATGACGGACAAACTTGCACGGGGTATGAGGAATTCTCCTTCAGATATGGTTTATGTCGACTCTTCCCCACCGACTTAGCTTGCTGATCCGACAGGAAACTCTTAATTTATTTATTATTGTTAAAAAAAAACAAAAAAACTCATCCTGCGCCATCCTAGTATCAAAATATTTCATCATCTATTCGTGATTTTCTAAGCCCTTACTAAATTTTTTCCTTTCGTGTTTTGTCTCTTTAACACTCGTTTTCATTTGTATCAAATCCTTATTTTATTATATGATATTTGACCACACTTTTTACCGAAAAGATTAGAAAACCCAGTGACATAAACGAAATCACATAATTACGAAACTAATTAAAATTGATAGTTCAACACATTTTCGATCATGATTGTGTCTTTTTACCCACTAACATTTGTTTGCCTTGTATACGAATTTACGATGGTCAAACCCATCTCGAAATTAGTTTTTTCAAGAAAATAAAAATCTTGAAATTAGCATTTTTAAAAATTTTATCCAAATATAGCATTCAATGATAATATTTTAAAATATCACTTCTTTGATAAGAAAATAAAAATTATTCTAACTCTTAAACCATAATCTCACCCCCTATCCCTTTAATATCAAACTCTAAAGCATAATTACTAAACTCAAATATAAAATAAAAATTATATTTTTAATTAATGCTATGTCTAATATTTTATCATAAAAACATGATTTAATGCTATTTGAAAGTATTTTTCACTTATAATTTGCGTATTTCCAATATGGATAATATTTTTTTTTACAACTTCCTGTATTTAAATGTCGTCTAAAGGTATATAGAATTTTCTATTTTCTTAAAAGCTAGAAAACTAATCCATCATGCGTTTGCTTTGCACTCGAAAAACTTAATTCGATCATCTATTAAAGACACAAAAAATAGGCATAACGCTAGGCCGGTGATTTAAAGTGAATCTGTATCCTAAATATTAGCTTAATTTAGACTGTACCAATCGTAATATATTATAATAATGATAATATGTCTTGTAATTTTACTATGTTACCTAATATTCTTTCTAGACATAAAGTTTGTTCTTCTGATAGCATTATTGTTTTTGTTGTTCTTTATATATATATATACGTTTAATTATTCTCACTTTTTTTTTTGAGCAACGTTTTAATTATTCTCTATTATCTTACACAAGAACAAACATTCTGAAAGTTTCGTCTCTTGATTTCCAATAACTTAAAGAAGACAATTAGTTCGGTTGATGATGAGTTAGCAAGATAATAAGTTTATCAATTATTAATTAGTCAAAAAAAAAGTTTATCAATTTAAACCTTGACATAACTAGAATATATCTTAAAAGAAAATAATTGTTTCGTCCAATTTGTATACTGTTACACATGTTTACGACCAGAGGTCCAACTTAAGTAAGCAATACGAGTCGACAAAAAAAAGGTAAGCAATACAAAATTAAACATACCAAGCTCGACTGAGATACTACAATATAGAAATGTCAAATTTGCAGTTCAGTTAGAAACGGTACGAAACGATATTTCAAAAAGATGGCGATATGCTAAAAATGGTGGTATCATCTCTCCGTGTCACCATACTTTAACATTGCACCGGATGGTTGGTTACAAATGAAACGGTTTACGATGTACCACGGCAGTGCGACATCACCAATAAAGCCAAAAAGTCTAAAATTCTAGGTTAGGAACTTAAACTGGTCAAAATAGTTACTTATTGTGAGAGAACGTTGTATCTCTATCTGGATTATACTATTATAACACTTATCCTAAGTGTGGTTAACTCGATCAACTTCCACTTAACATTCTTGATGAGAATCGTTCTTTCGATGGATGTTTAAAGGGAAAGTAAAATAAAATATTTAAAACCGCATAATGTATGTGTTGAATTTATTCTTCGACCCAATAACATATATGCAAAAGAGGGGTGGTGAGAAAAGCTTCAGAAAACGAAATGTAAGGATCATTTTTACCTTTAACATAAATAAAACTAATATTACCTTTATTCCAAAACTATTTATTTATGTTTTTTTAAGTGTTGTATATTTCTTATTTGTTTGGCATATAAATTATCTGAGAGACATATAAACTATTAAAAAGATATTTACCATAAATATTTGTTTTAGAAAAATAAATATATTAGTATAAACAAGTATATTAAGTGACTAAATTTATAAACAAATATAATATAACCACAATCCAAAAAAACCAACAAAAATACAAACATTTATAATCAATTATAAATCAAAAGTAAATTATACATGTTATCTATTACAAACAAAAAAATACTCGTGCGGACGCACGGATCAAAATATAGTTTTTATCTTTAACATAAATAAAAGTATATGCTAAATAATTAAAAAGAAAATTCATATCTCTCTGTAATCTTTATGTTCCGAGACAGTATGATATAATTTTTACGGAGAGTCCGTAAGTGTTTTTGTCCACGATTCATCTCACACTAGCTCGTATATTTGATAAACTCGGAAGAAAACTTCAGAATATAATAGTTTCTCTAAGTTAATTCATTAGTTTTATAGGCTAATTTATACAAAATGTATATAAAAATGCTATTTTCCGAAAGATTACATAGCCGTGAGATTTCCTAAAACTGCCCCGCAAATTAATACAAGGTAATACGAATGAGATTTGATAATCTTTAAATCATTTTTATGATGTTTATACCCTTCCCCAGTCCATCAATGACTTTTATATTTGTGTAACTCCATCTCATGTCACCTTGTGAAGTGAACGAACACATCAATTATTTCATGCTCAAAGTTCACGCAATATATATCATCAAGTTACCACTTCATCGGATCAATATATATATATACACGCGAAATCATCATCGGATCAATATATCTGCTGGAATCATCATCATTAAAATATCTTCGTCACCCCCACCCGATTCAGTGGATAAAAGTCCACATGAAAACATTTTCTTACAAACTATTGTATTTTGATAAATTAAAACACCACAATAAAAAAAATACCTCCTTTGTTTTCCATTTTTAACTAATAATATAAAAGTACAAACCAAAATTTATATGTTGAAAAACATCACCATCCTAAAATCCAAAATACATTTGTGTATATTATTATCTCCTTGCTCTTTTTAACAAAGCCAAAAAATCATCTAAAACCAAATAAAAGCAAATCATATTGTTAAATGTAAGATATAATAAATAAATAAAACGTAAAGAACTCCAAAGCAGGTGGCTATTTTCAGTTTTTTAAATAGTAAAATAAATAAAATTATATACAAATGCATACATTCAACTTCGTATCTCGTAAATATTGTCACCAGATGCTATTTTTTCTTGGAAAGTTTTTTTTTTCTTTGTGGTTGTGTAGGAATAGAGGAATGGCATATCTATAGGAAATTTTTGAGTTTTGGTTGGTTGGTATGTAACAACGAAATTACAACGAAATGTATTTTACAATGCTATAACGACTGGTTTACGACTAAAAATCCTTACTAACCAACCACCCAAACACACAACAAACACATTTTCACCTTCCATCTACTTGTTTTATAGTTTCGTTGTTAGTTAGTTGCAAAATATTGAGATATAAAAAAGTCATAATTTAACAACTATAACTGTCGGTCCTTAAATAATCCTAATATTACGTCTAATTTTCAACGAATTGTATTCGTTGACAAATTAAGACGATATTACACGAATATATATTTCGTCGTAATCTGATTGTAAAATCATGTAATATTACGATGACAAATATTCGTCGTTACACGTTTGTTTTCTTATAGTGAAAAAAAAGATGCCTCCTCAGTTCTCCCAAATGTCTAAACAAATGTGGAAACAAGTTCTAGACATGAGGTTCTGCCTAACGAAATACCAAAGCTTGAAACAGAAAAGGAATAAGCTGGTTCAGTGTTGCATCAGATCAAGTTGTCGTACAAGTTAAAAATCCAGATATGAATTTAGCTTCTGCTGAAAAAGCAAAAGGTGAACCTATTGTCCAAACTTTGTCACTCACTAATAAGACGGAGATTGAACACTTGCTCCAACTCTCAATCCACTACATCACCATTAGCAGGTACATTTCTTGCTCCAACACAAACTACTTTATATATAGAAGAAATTTCATCGCCTATTATTGTCTTCGATAACAAGTTGGCTTTTTCGCATTCTCCTACATATTGCAGCCCCTCTCACAATCAGACTCATCAACCAATTGAGCAGGAAAGAGTTAGGTTTATGAGTGAAACTACAACAAACTTCAACATGTCAAGAAGTAGAAGGACAATAAAAACCACTTTAAGAATATCAAGATATAGAATGGACTACTATGCAAAAAAGGGTAAATAAAGTCGTAGAGGCTACGGATACCACCATCCAACTCTGTACTGTTTCTTTCTTCTCTTGCTTCACCAAACTTATGTTTCATAAGTCTTTCTTTTCTGAGTTGATTATGAAATCAGACACTTTTTTCTTTTTTTTAGCATCATTAGACACATGCCACTTGGGACACACTTTTTCCCTCTTTCCCCTATGTGTTTATACCACTATACCTTTGTCCTCTAGTTAAGCTGAGGAAGAGATGAGTTTGTTATATTAATATAATAAGAGTGTGTCTTCTTAGTGGAGACCAAAAAGGGCGACGTGTTTCCTTAGAGGAGGAATTAAAATTTTTGCTTTGGTTTGGGAGACATACAAGAATCGTTGGATTGATACAGATCCAATGGTCAGGGTTGCTCTCTTTGAAAAAAGTAGGTAAGCTCATAAATGCATATTGTCTCTTTTCTCGTCTACACTCAGATAGGGTGTGGATGGGGTGTGGATGGTTTCGTTTGAATATGCTTGTCTCGTCTCTTACGAGACGACGAACCATCTGAGTAAACGTCACCTTCTCCGTAGCATTCTGCTCATGAGTGGTCATCTCATCATCGTCTAGTTTGTGCTCACCCGAAATATGGACATCCTCTGTGTGGACTTCCATATCATCCACGTCCTAAAATTCCAACAAAAAAAGACTTAATCATAGGTATTCCAAAAAGCTTAGGGTGCTGACATGGTCTGATTGAGCGTCACCTGGTCCGTAGCATTCTGCTCATGAGTGATCATCTCGTCCTCGTCTATTTTGTGCTCAACCGGAATATGGACATCCTCTGTGTGGACACCCATATCATCCACATCCTACAATGATACCCGAAAAGAGATAGTAAAGGATAACAGCACCTTCATACTGTGAGAAGAAAAATAGATAGTTTATTATGACTGAAGGATCACCTGGTCAGTGCGAGGATGGTTGTCCGCGACATTCATCTGATCCGTGACCACCTCGTTGTCCACGTCGTTTGTAGTCCTAACAACAGGAACCCCCTCGTCATGTGATTTGTGGTCCCGTGAGTCGGGAACAATGATTGTGTCGTGATCCAACGCCTTCGCATCCTAACGTGATAAACAATAAAAAAGTTAAACCCGGTGGTCTGAATTAGAGGACATAGCTGCAGGGGACATCACCTGGTGGCCTTCAGAATTGTGGTAATCAGTGACCATCTCAGAGACAAGTGATGTACGGCGTATTGTTTTGATAAAAACAAGATCCATATGGTCAATTTCTGAACTGTGGACAGGTGAGCTGTGGACGGTGGATGTGTTGTTTCCATAGCATCCACATCCTACAATGAGAACATGCACGAAGTCTTATTTAAATGGAACCATTAGTTTTACTTCTATGTGAAAGCAGTAATGATTGAAGTTCACCTGGTGAGTGGGATTGAGCTCATCAGAAGTCAGCTCAGTATCCTTCAAATTCTTGGCAGAGACAGTGTTGGGGTCAGCAGATAGATGGACAGTTGGGGTGTGGATGGTTTTGTTTGAATTCGCATCAGGATGCTTGTCCATGTTTACAGAAGTCTGGCGGTGTAGATGAGCTGCGTACTGACGAGAAAAGAGACGATTCTTACAGTTGACAAGAGAGCAACCCTGAGTGTAGACGAAACCATCTCGTAGGAGACGAGACAAGCATATTCAAACGAAACCATCCACACCCCAACTGTCAAACAAAACGAAACCATCCACACCCCAACTGCGTACTGAGGAGGAATGCATATTCACTCAGATGGTTCTGCGTATTGATGCATATTGTTTCGTTTCTGCTCTTCCACTACCTACGAAATCTAATTTCTCATATCACTCTGATCTCCAAGTTTCAGTTGTTAAAGACAAGTTATGTGGTTAGCTTTCGTTTCCAAAGATGGAACCTTTCGTCATGTGGTGTTTGATTGGCTACATATGTGTTGATGTTCTTTATCAAAGCTTAAAACTTTTATCGTTTGGGGTGATGAAGCTTTTATAGTTTGGGGTGATGAAACGTGTGTCTTGCTTGATGTGTCTTTTCTAATTAAGGGCTTTTTGTCTTATATTTGGCTTTAGTTCTTTATTTGATTAAGATCCTTATGGACTGATCAGACTTTTAGTTCTGGTAGTTCTAAATGAATTTGTAGAGGCTTTTGTATCTCTTGTAATTTTGTAGGGTTGTGAACTGTTTTGTAGGGGGTTTGTGAGGAGTGATAGCTTTAGTGATAACATTGCACACAATGTAATGGTAAGAGCTAGGGACTGATGTTTTGGAAACACATTTTGAACCCTATGTTTGGAGGGACAGAGATAACGAAGTTTGAGACACATTTGGATACTTTGTGACTGTGAGAGACTGCCACTGGTACAGGAAAGGAGCTAGTTGGATGTACACAATTACAATGTTCATATCCACAACTATTTTGTCCATATTTTTTATTTGTATCTTTTGAAATATAACAAAAAAGTATATCAAAATGGATATCAAACTCTAGAGAATAAAAAAACATAATTTACTATATCAAACATATTTGTCAAATATATCTTTAAATTTAAAATAAACCAAGCAAACTATAAATGCGTAAAACAAACAAACAAAAAATAATAATAAAAAAACATGTACTAAATTACTCAATTAGTTATTGGCTTATTGTTCATGGTCCCATCAAAGAGACAAGAGTCGAGTGTCTTGTTTTGTCCGGCAAAACTTAAAAAAATAAAAAAATACTGAACTGTGGTTAGTACCGCTTTAGTTAGGTAAGTCTTGTGTAGTCTAGTTTGAGGGCAAAGAAGACTTTAGACAGATATAATGTGCTCCCCAAGTGGGAACTGTCTGATGGTGTAATTCCAAAGACAAAAAGTGTCCTGGAGTGTAAAAAAATCTTCTTTTCTGAGCTACTGCTTAGCTTAATATGAAACTTATTTCATCGTATTTTTCCAAATTTTATGGTTATAATGGTGTATAGATCATTTATAATGGTGTATAGATCATTTATAAATATTTACAAAATCATTTATAAATGATTCTTACTTTTTTATAAGGCTTTATTTATTTCAATAATTATTTTAAAATCTTTGTAATAGCATATTAAGCTTTTTAAAGGTTGTATAAGGTTTTCTAAAATTTTATAAGGTTTATATAACTTTTATAAAAGTCAAACTATAATATTATACACATTAATATAATAATGATTTAATAATAAATAAAATTAAATTTATAAAGATTAATAAATCAAATTCTAAACCCTTAAATTAGTTTATAAATCTTTATAACCGGTTTCTAAATTAACTTATAAATCCTTATGAATCATTTTATAAGGTTTTTATACATTAAATTAGAAACCTTAATAAATTAGTGTATACACATTTATATATCAGTTTACAAACCTTATAAACAATTCTGTAAACCCTTATAAACTAGTTATAAGCCTTTATAAATTATTTTAAAGCCTTTCCAAATTGTTTTATAATCACTGTAAAGTTATTTATAAACTTTTATAAATCAGTTTATAACTTCTTATAAATCAAAAGCCAATTTATAATTTATAAAAATTAGTAAATCAATTTTATAAATCCTAAAATTAGTTTATAAACCCTTTTAAATTAGATTATAAACTCTTACATTAACTTATAAAAAAATTAGAAACCCTTATAAATTAATTACAAGATTTAATAAATTAGTTTTAAGCTTTCTAAATTAGTCTATAATCATTGTTTAATTCATTTATAAACCCTTGTAAATCTGTTTATAAATTCTTCTAAATTAAAATATAATTTATAAAATTAATAAATCAACTTGTAGACCCTTATAAATAAAATATGTGTAAAATTGTAATTTTCCAAAAATATTTTAATAATATTTCATAAATTAACAAATAAACCTTTATAAACTAGTTTATAAACCTTTCAAATAAGTTTTAAAACTCCTATAATCAACTTATAACCCTTATAAGTTGAAAATAAATTATAAACCCTTATAAATTAGTTACAAGCTTTTGTAAATTAGTTTTAAGCCTTCTAAATTAGTCTATAATCATTGTTTAATTCATTTATAAACACTTTTTAAATCTGTTTATAAATTAAAATCTAATTTATAAAAATTAATAAATTAGCTTGTAGACCATTTTAAAAAAATTATGTGTAAAATTGCAATTTCACCTAAATATTTTAATAAATATTTCATAAATTAACAAATAAACCTTTATAAATTAGTTTATAAACCTTTAAAATCAGTTTTAAAACTCATATAATCAACTTATAAACCCTTATAAATCATTTTATGTCTTTATAAACACTTGTAAGTTATTTATAAACTCATATAAATCAAAAATTTATACACATTAATATATAAATTTATAAGCTCTCATAAATAAGTTTATACCACTTATAAATAATCTTATAAACTCCTATAAATGAGTCTACAATTTTTTGTAAATTATTTTACAGTTCAAGAACATCCCATGTTATATATCATCAAAATATATGAGCTAAGGTACAAACCATTATTTTTTTTCCTTCATCCCATTCCACAACTATAATACATTATCTAAACCTTCCACCTAAAAACTTACAGATCAATCCATAATTGGTTGTCAATGTAACTTTCTCATCTTCTTATAATCTGCATAAAGGCATGGTATGTATGTATCGTTGGTAAGATTCCTTTCTGGAATATCTCACTAAAAACCTACTTGCCTCTTATGGTCTCTTAGCCATGCTTATGAGTTTGATGAAAGAGTTGTAAGATACAACATGTGGCTTCATCCCTTTCTATTCTTCCATTATCTTAATCAAATTCATCACCTCAGAGTCAGAGATAAGCTTAGATTTGACAAAAATGTGAACCACTGCAGTGTACACTTTTCTATCTGGTTCTATACACATCTTTTGATAGAGAAGTATATGTACCTTATTCAAATGATTTAGAAATTCTTCTTTCACTGAATGAATTCCAATTATCAGTTTTCATTCTTCATATATAGAACATATTTCAATCATCATAACATGATTATGAGAATATAGGGGTCAAGGAAGTAAATATATACTCAAACACACAAAAATAGTCATAGAAAGAATTAACAAAATATATCAAAATATTGATGCATAAATACTATGTTAAATATTTATAAGGTTTTATAAATTTGAGAATATAAAATTTCATCAGAAAAACTTCGTCTTTCTTCCCAAAAACAAATAGATTTTGACAAATCAAAGTAAAATTAATGAAATAGAACAAAATCACCATCTATTATCTTGTCATTACGTTAACGTTCTTATACGTTCGCGAAAGAGCTTGTTCGCGAGAGAACTTGTTTGTGAGAGATATTGTTCACGAGAGAGCTTGTTCACTGCGTCTGAAATCGTCAAGTTTTTCAGGCTCGTAGGAAAGCTCGTTGGAGAGCTCGTTGGAGAACTCATCGGTTCGTAGAAAACTCGTTCTGTCTCGTTGAATTTGGTCGCCGTAGAACAACTGGAAGTTTATCGAATTTGGATCTGGCAAGTTTGAGAAGGAGAATAGATAGGGGTACAATGATACTTTACCTATTAAACTTTTAATGGTAAAATTGGTTAAGGTATAAGTTAAATGTGGTACAAGAAAAGTAGTAGTTTTGATAAATTCCTTATATTTATTATAATAATGTAGTTCTTGATGTGTTATAATTAAGACTTTGAATGGTGACCAAGGAATGATGAGGAATATTCAATTCCTTATCATTCCTAAAATAAATTACCATTCACAAGGAATATTTTTTCTTTCTCATTCTCTTTCATTCATTTTTTGTAGAGAAATAAAGAACAAACCTAATCCTTATTGAATTTGAGAAAGAACGTCCATTCCTTTTAGTTCCTACTATTTTATTACTGTACATTTCTTTCCTATTAGTTCCTTTTATTTTCAGAAAGGTCAACCAGTCGGAGATAACATATATATTGTTATTTATCAACCATTATTATATATAATAGTCGACTAATCATAAGTATCATGCAGATGCTTTCATTGCTGCCATCTTCTAAACTATTTTTGATATTTGGAACCATAAGTATCTATTTATGCAAATTCGCATATCCATATTTTTATCTGCTATGTTTAAATCAGCCACACTTTCCCATCCTTATTTTACTATATTATAGGTATATTGTCAGTGTCCCAAAGTCCATTCGTAACCCAAATTCTAGACCTACGATCCAGAAATAGGGTCGCGGCCAAGGTTCTTCAATGGGTGTAAAGTACTTAATTGATATATGATTTTGCAAATTATTATTATTTTTTCTCATGGAAAAATGTTTGAGGCTATTCCTTTAGCAAATCTTTTGAGGCTATGTGAACAACACTAATTTACCTAGGGTCTAGAAGCTCACTAGCAAGTACCACCGCACCTGCACTTTCAACTTAAGATAGGAACAACATTATTATAGTTAAAGTATCATTTAATACAATCGTGCAAACTTTATCTTTAATCGATTATAAACAAAAAATCACCAGAAAAGGAAGCAGATATATTTTAAAAAGTCGAAAAAGTTATATAGTTAACTCAAAAGAATATGATTATTTGATCAAAGTACATGCCAAGTTGCATCTCACGCGGAAACGTTGGAATCGAAAAGAAAGACTAATCGTTTAAAAAACGTTGGATTCGAATTCTTATTTGTTTTAGTTGCTTGTTAAAACTTTTTGTTCTTGTTTTGTTGTCTTGTTCTAATCAATTTTATCTTCCCCTCCTTAACAATCCCTTTTACATTACCACTTACTCCTACTGCTACTGTACATTTCGGATATCGAAATGGCTAAATGAGTAAGTAGTAGTAAGGGATTAGATACATGCATATCAAGATTACGAATATTCAAAACTCAAGTCGACATTAACCTCAAAATTTGGGTGAAAGGTGAGAAAACAATCGAATAAGTAGCAAGTCACTACTTGGTGACATGTTCTCCTCAACGACAACATATATTTTACATTTGTGAAGTGATAATACAGATTAGACAAGTTACCCAAACAAAAGAACCTAACTGAATTAGAAAGTACAAAGCTGCTAATGGTAAATATTTGAATGATTCCTTTCTTATAACATTTCAAATATACAAACTAACGTAAACCGAATCAAAAATCAAATAAATACTCTGAATACCCGAAATTATATTGAAAACTTAAAAAATTAGTTATATTTAGATTTAAAATAGTAAAATTATACAAAATATATTCTTAAAATCTGAAAATATTAGTTTTGTATAACTTAAAATGATTAAATAACAAAAATAGTCAGATATTATCTAAGAAACTAAACTGATATTTGAAATCTTACGAATTAACACAAATACTTGATATTTTATCTCAATCTTGTAAATTATTATAGATTATTATCCAAATAAAATAAACTGAATCATAATAAAATTGAACCCATTTTTTGTTTATAGCTGGTTTCTACATTTATTATCCGAACCAAAAAAAAACAAAAATAACTGAACTGAAACCCACCTTAATTTCATAAGTATATAAGGTTTTATATCTCTATATCTGAAAGTTAAAATATCCGAACCAAGACGAACTACATAACTAAACCTGCAAGCCTATTTCAGATCCCTCTAGTTTTGTATCCTCAGTGAAACAAACACTTATACCACTATTCATCAAGACATTCATCCTAATTTAAAATTTAACTATGTTTGAGATCCCTCTAATTTCTGAATTTTCTTTTATATATGTCGTCATGTACTACAATTTAATGCTTCTAAATAAGGTGGGGTATTATGGTTAGGAAATTACACGCATTAGATGATTGTAAAAAAAATATTTTTTTGTGATAACATACAAAAAGAAAACATTTCTAATCGTAAACGCACTTTGCAAAATCACGTGCTTAGCTGCTAAACATGTCTTTGCAGTACAAAAGTCACTAATAATACAAAAACTCTTACGAGACACGGAGTTCAAGTGATCTACAACGACAAATATATAATAGATGATTCAATTAAATAATTAATAATGTCGGATTAAAAAGTGTCTAAACATTCAATTTAACATTTGTTTATGTATAATCGGTGAATAATATTGCTGAGGTCTTATAGGCACGCCTTTGTGTCTGTAGTGTCTGAGCCGTCGAGATACTTTCAAATGTGAACTCTTTGATGTTTCATTTAAAATAGGAGATTTGCATTGCAAACAAGATCTGAATAAAATACGTGCAAACACACAAATCTGCTAAGCCTTATTAGAATAGTGGGACTCTACACCGTTAGAACGCGGTCCACACATATAATAATACAAAAGTGTTTCCAATCATGGATTTGAACAATTGAAAAAAAATCCTCACGTATGCATGATGCATCAACAAATGACTGGTGATAGCAATATGACATTTCAGATATACTTGATCGTCTCTGGCATTAACGTAGGTTTTAGTTTGTTTCCTAAAAGTTCTCCTAGCTAGTTACTCTTCAAAGTTTCATGATAGTTTCCTCAAAACTCTAACGAAATATGAAAGATTTAGAATTCATCTCAACAGCTAACAATGATGATTGGATCATGGCATGTAACATTTTGTGGTTTGTGTTAGTATCGTTTTGCGTCCTTATCAAACTTAAATCGACATTTCTTTTTGCAGGAAAAAAATAAGATATGACGATTTGAAGCTCTAACTTATTTTAGCATTGAAATGACTCATTATCTTTGACTAACTCGTGGATCGGTCAGCTGATCTCGGTTGGCATGATAAACCCTAAATCTGACCCCAGTTCTGGAATATTATTTTAATGTTTCTAGTGCTAGTTAGCTAAAATGTTTCTTATCGCATCAAAACAAAAACTTGTAATATATGCACATAGGCTGATTCGTTGTTACTGAAAACTACTAATTGTAGAAACAGATCAAACCATTAGATAGTGACCAACAGTTCTACCCAACTAAAATGATTTTTACTACTTTTTGGTAGATATTTTTCGACTATGTTGAAGATGGAAATATTGGACACTGATTTTTTAGATGATATTATAAGAAAAGAAGAAAAGATAGTGCTTGCTATGTTTACAAATATCTGTGAGACAGAAAATTATAAGACCACCTGTCTCATAGTGACGTACACAGACCAAACTCGTTCATAGTTATTTAATTTTTTATATAGTTTATTGCCATAATTCCTTATGTGGAATCCAGCGAATCTTATAAGACAACATCAAAGATTAGTGTAAGATCGTATGTATAAATCTCCTCGACACTTGGAGACACCTTAGTGGTTCTTATGTGTATCAGCTAAAAATAATGAAGCACCATTAAAGTTTTACAATTGTGCTTTTAAAGGAAAAATAATAATTAATGAGCTTAAATATTAACAATAACTATAATTAATGTATGGATCATCTCGTAGTCATATATACGTGGCAACAAAATAGAAGTTCCAAATAACTTTAGCATATAAGGATTTTCTATTGGATATGATGCTCGGGTACACCATGTTACATGTTACCCAAAGCCTTAACATTATATTTTAGTCCTGAATGAATATTGAAAATGATTAATTAATAGCCCTATAATGTCCCTGTTTGGTATTCATGTAAATGGTAAAGTTTGAGTGACTTAAACATTAGATTTAAGCCCCAAACTAGGGTTGTTATCAGTCAAATTTGTCATTTAGATTTCATTTGATTAGTCCGGCATAGCCTTTTTCAGCTCTCTTTTGGTTCGGTTTATATTAGATTGTTCTATCCTTAATTTTAACCTAAAATCCCCCAAAGAAAATGTACCAACACGAAGGGGCGATTTAGTATTTTTCAGATTATGCCTTTGGGGGATGAAGACTTGGACAGACAAAAGGATAGATACGGAGGGCTTATGAAAACGACACTTTAAAAGAGGTAAAGAGAGCTCCCAAGTTCACTTCATTCTTCTTTTCTTTACCTTTCTTTCTAATACTAATATTATCCTTTTTCATCTATATCTACAATTCTAATTCTTTTCTTCTTTGGATAACATTTTCTGAATAGAATAATTATTCTTATTACTATATAAGAGCTCGTAGAACTATTTTTGTAATTTGAGATTGATAAAGTATATATAATGTAAAAGGTATATATATATATATTGTAAGTTTCCATAGAATCTTGCCTTTTAATAGTGATAACCTTATAATTTTGTCAAAAATCAAAAAACCTTATAGTTAGATTCTAGAAGAACATAAGTCTACAAATGTAAAAAGATCTTTGTCTTGTCACTAGTCTCTATATTTATAGAAACAAACAAAAAAGTGGTGGAGTCAAGGAGTAAGAGTGAGTGAGTGAGTGCGTGCATATATAAATACTGAAAGGGGTCGAGAGAAAACAGAACACAACATAACGCAAAGACAAGACAGATGAACACTTAGGGACAAAAAAAAAGATTGGTGGATCAGAGGGAGAAGGAGATCTAATATACTATTTCTATTTTCTAGCTTCCACTTATTAAAAAGTAAGAAGAGAGATGAGTTTGTGGGGAGTGATGGATGCAGGATGGGGAATGGTTGAAGAAGGTTGGAGAAAAGGGCCTTGGACTGCCCAAGAAGACCGTCTTTTGATCGATTATGTGCGGCTTCACGGTGAAGGCCGATGGAACTCTGTGACGAGGCTCGCAGGGTTGAAGAGAAACGGCAAAAGCTGTAGGTTAAGGTGGGTTAATTACTTAAGACCAGACCTCAAGAGAGGACAAATCACTCCTCATGAAGAAACCATTATCCTTGAGTTACATGCTAAGTGGGGCAACAGGTAATTATTTTAAGTTTTACTTGTTTATTTGCGTTTGCTTTATATTTGCATTTAAATGTTGTAATTATGTGCCTTACTCAAATAAGTAGCTTTTGTCTTTTTATTTTTTTTTCTATGGTTTATTGTGTAATGATTTTTGCAACCTTAGATGGTCAACAATTGCTCGTAGTTTACCGGGAAGAACAGACAACGAGATCAAGAACTACTGGAGAACCCATTTCAAGAAGAAGACAAAATCTCCAACTAACAATGCGGAGAAGACGAAAAACAGAATCTTGAAGAGGCAACAATTTCAGCAGCTAAGACAGATGGAGTTGCAGCAAGAACAACAGACGCTTCAGTTCAACCAAATCGACATGAAAAAGATCATGTCTTTACTAGACGATGACAATAATAACAACAGTGGTGATAACAACTTCAGTAGCAGTAGTAGCGGTAGTAGTGGCGAAGGTGGTGCTTTCTATGTTCCTCATCAGATCATACATTCTACAGACGGTTCTGGTTATGACCCAAATGGTAATGGGTTTTTCCCGGTGCCAATAACTGAGGCTAATGTCAACGAAGATTACACAGTTTGGGATGGTTTATGGAATCTGGATTTGGAAGGAAAAGGAAGCTTTGGTGGTGGTGCCTGTGTCCCAAAGAAGCACTGTTTCCAGAACGTGTCTATTCCCTTCAGTTAGCTTGAGCCTTTAAGTGCTTACCTGCTGGAAAATGAAAAGAAAAATAAAACTCGACTGACAAGTTAGGTTGAGTTTGAGTTTGGTTTGGTTTTATGTTTTATGATTTTGTGTTTAACATAAGTAGTTCTATGTGTGTGTGGATCTTATAAGAAGCTCATTTGCCGAACGCCAAGTTAACGAGTGATGTGGTAGAAAGTCTGTGGACAAATTGTGTGTCAAATCAAATGAAGCACAACATAACTCAATCGAATAGATCAAATAAAAATATCGTGCAAATTTTTCTCAGGAAAAAGAAAAAAATATATTCTTCACCTTGTGGTCATGCGAATTTAGGCATATTTTATGGTCCATTTGAATATCTGAAGTAAAGTAAGAATTTATTAATGGACTGTATCACTTGTTTGGAGATTAGTTTGGATCTCTTTATGGATCTAGGATATTTCAAAGTTAAACAACAATATATATATATATATATGTTCTTCTAGATGACACGAACAGAGTAGAGTAGATTATTCTAGTGTGAAAAGAAGCAAGGGCGGATCTACGGTCAAGGTAGGTGGAGCACGTGCCCCATACTATGTTAGAAAGGGTTTAACCGGTTGATGTTTGATTAATTTATTTGTTGTTTTTTTCTGTAGATCGTGCCCCATGCAATGTAAAAATCAATTGTTCATGTTTTTACTGATTTATTTGTTGAGTTGCGTTGTATTTATATAAATATATTAAATTGCGTGTATATGTATACAGTATACTTACTAATAATTCTTATGTTAATGGTTTTGATGTTCTCTACACCTTCCATTTTTTCGTTTTATTTTTATTTTCCACGTTTATTTTTTTTTCAAAATATATCATTTCTCTTTTTACTTTTCTTTTTACTTTTCTTTGTAATGTAGTTATTGTGTGTTTGGTTTTTCTTTATGATCGATTATAATTTGTTTGTTATACGTCTGTAATTTTATTAAAATAATTTTATTCAATTACTTTTTACTCTCTATTAATAGAACAAAGGCCACAAACAAATTCAAAAATTAGAGTTAGCAAATAATGAGCTAAAAATTGAAATAATAATTAAAAAATATTTGAATTCTTGAATGACAACCATATTTGAACAGTAGACTAACAAATATTTTTTCAAAATAAATATCAAATAATAGCTAAATAGTTATGGCTCCCATATCCATACTTTTTGTGCTTGAGCTCAAAACGGGCATGGCTCTATAATCAAATTTTAAAACATATTAAAACTATTAGTTTAAATATTTTGTTATGTTAGAAATATTATTTGTGCCATATACCAATTTTTTTTCTGGTTCCGCCCCTGTAAAGAAGTCGTTTATGCGGACTTAAGATTTGTTTTGTTTGCGTGATATTAGTAACTAGCCGCGTTTAGGTATACGTCAATATTGTTTTTGACCAACTAAAGTAGTGGAAGAGACATTGACATGTCTCACTGCATTTGATCAAGAAGTCACTTTCAAAACGTTTGGGGTTAACCAGTAGTTTAAATGGGCTTTTATTATTCGTGGCCATTAATATCTGAAGGACCACAACTACAACTCGGATATTTGCGTCCTCGTTTTATACGCAGAAGTTGGCCATATTTGGTGGCAGATTTTTTAACAATACTCCTTTTTAAATCATTACAACTATTATATCCAAACTTCGTCAATAATCCAAATCGATGATTCAAAATCTATAGGCATAACTATAGTAGTTGCATACGAGTACTGCTACCTGTACTGCAAACTAATTTATTTGTTTTTGAGTTGTTTGTGTGTATAGTAAATAAAATTTTGAAAAAGTTATGTTTGTATTAATCTAATTAAATTAAAAACAGATTGTGACCAAAATATTTAGTGCAGTGCTAAAGTTGTTAGGATATTAGAGTATTTTCAATGTAATTTTTTTCAAAATGGAGTTGCATTTAGAAAATGGAGTAATAAATATAAAAAAATATATGCAAAGAAACAAAACTTCAAAAACAAAAGATAAGACGGTGGTTCCTAGTTTGAATCTGTTGTTTTTCTAATGGGCATATTGAGCTGAACTGTCAAAGCGTGAAAACATCAGTTCGTAGACTCCGGGAATTGCAGCATACGTACTTGCCAATTTTTTTTATTTTTCATGGAGACTAAGCAGAAATTTGCTTATGTGAAATATTCAAAAAACATGTTAGGTTACGATGATTTCATTACTGTCGAATAACAAGTTCTTAGTGGTAGATTGACAGTAATGTGGAAGAAGAGTTATGAAGTGGAATTGTTGTGTAAGAATAAATACTTATAGATTTGAAAGTGACTATAATGGCAACAAGTTTTTTTTTACTTGTGTATTCGAAGACCCTATGCAGGAAAGGAGACAAGCAGACTGGGATCAGTTTTCTGGTACTGGTATCTCTAGAGGTGAACCATGGATAGTTGTTGGAGATTTTAATGAGCTCGTGTGCAATGAAAAAAAAATTGGGTGAATCACCAAGAAGAGAATCTACATTTTGGGGATTTCATGCAGTGGCTGAAAACTGCGAGATTAAGGATATACGCAGTTCAGGGAACTCTCTATCTCGGGAGAGATGGAGGGATACAATATGGATTCATTGTAGATTGGATCGTAGCTTTAGGAATGATGAATGGTATCGTCTATTTCCGAGATCTCAAGCCGAATATTTAGAAATGAGATGGTCTGCTCACAACCAGTACGCGTATTTTTTTGCGCTTGAATCTGATGGACGTGGGAGATTCTATTTTGATAAACGTCTCATCAAAAAGGACGTTATTCGATCATAGACGGTATTGTTAAGTGCAGGCAGAAATTTCTAAATAAAAAAGCAGGGATGCAAACTCTTGAACAAAGATTCAACAACTGCAAGCTTCTCTAGAAGAGATATCCAAGAGAAACCCGGATAAAATAGTGACCTAGCAGTTGAAATAGGACCTGGCTTTTGCTCACATCGAGGAAGAAAGCCTTTGAAGACAGCGAAACCGTGAGCAATGGTTAAAAGAGGGAGATCTGAACACCAGATATTTTCACAACTGTGTGAAAGAGACATAGATAAAAAAATAAGGTGTTGATGCTCTAGGCGAGCTTGGAAGAGAACAATTCTCTGAAGGGGCAAAAGGGATGTGGCTGTACACTACTTCTGAGAACTTTTTATGAGTACAAATCCATTTGATCTTGAGGCATTATTTGAAGGTTTTCAACCTTGTGTGATAGAGAATATGAACATCATCCTAATAGCGTTGTGTTTAATGTTAAAAATAGTAGTGCTCCAGGTGAAGTCAGACTTACCAACCTATTCTACCAATACTTCTGGCATATTATCGGTCCTGCTATCACTAAAGAAATACATAGTTTTTTTTGCTATCTCGGTTATGCCTTCAGGATGGAACCATACACATCTCTGTGCATTACTAAAGATAAAGGACCTGGTGAACATGGCAGATATGAGACCTATCAGCCTTTGTTCCGTTCATTAAAAAATAACCTCGAAAATCTTATGTGATTGCCTCAAAGGTTTTCTACCATAGATTACATCAGAGACGCATAGAGCTTTTGTATCGGAAAGATTGATCTAAGACAATATCCTTATCGCTCATGAGCTAGTACATGGTTTGCGAACCAATGACAAGGTCACAAAATCCTCTATGATGATAAAAACAGATATGTCAAAAGTTTATGACCAGGTGGAATGCTCTTTCTTGGAAACCCTTGTCGAGAAGATGGGGTTTAATCGAATTTGGGTCCCCTGGATAATGTCCTGCGTTAATTCAGTGTCCTACTCCATATTACTTAATGGACATATTCATGGTTACATTAAACCCGAGTGTGGGTTTTTCCAAGGTGATCCCTTATATCCAAATTTTTTCATCCTATTAGCTGAGGCTCTTGTTGGTGTTCTGAACAACTTTGAACGTCTTGGTAAACTATACGGGATTAGTTTGGTTGAGTCGAATCAGTCCATCACTTAATTTTCACTGATGATAATTTACTAATGGGTCAAGATACTGAGGATGAAGCGAGTGAAATTGTTCACTGCCTGAAAATGTATGGAGAAGCTTCAGGTCAGCAAATTAATGTCAATAAGTCTTCGATCACGTTTGGTATCAAAGTGCTTGTAATACCCATGATCCTAAAGGACACGTCAACGCAAATTCAACTACTTGGAAATGACCAAAGCTTGGAGAAGTACGTTATTATAGGATGATATTAGAGGTTTGGTCGAAGAAGTTTGAAGATTGGTCAAGCAAAAATTAGAATTGGTCGAGAAGATGGAACCGAGCTGTGATACGCTCGAGGTCGAGCAATGATGATTTTGCAGAGTTAGCAAATCAAGTAAGGCTCAGTTCTAATCATATTTATGTATCATATGAATACAATTAGTCAAGTCAGAACCAATTTGGTTCAGGTGGAACAGCAAATGGTCGATAGAGGTTTCAGAGATGGTCTACGCAGAGTATTGGTAGCGGTCGAATGACGAAGATGATCAATGTGATTCCAAGAGTTTGGGAGTCAACCTAGGAACCTTTCCTAAGGTATTTGGAGACATTACATGGATTTTGGTCGAGGCAAAACCAAGATGGTTTGGAGGAACCCTGTTTTGGTTGAAATAGCCGATTTTGACTAATAAGGTGAAACGAAAGCCAAATAAAGATGTGCAAGCATGGGATTTAGATTCAATATAGTGTATTAGGCAAGTTATGGACTCAAGATGAAGGTTAACTCATGTGGAGAAAATTCAAGAAAAGTCAACCAAAATCAACGATCCAGATTGTGCCACATGGCACCTTCCAATCTGACAGTTGAGATGTAGCAACTTGGAAGAGTCAATTTTTCAATCCAGGGCCGGATGTGGATTAAATCAGAGAAATTTTGTGTGAAGATATGAAGTGCAAGAGGTGCAAAGAGTGGTTAGAGACATCAAGATTTTTGTATCTAAAATGGTGACATTTTACCATGGAGGTGAAATGGGTAAACATGAGGAACCAGGAAGGGATACACAGTATCTAAGATTCCTGGAGATACATAGTAATTAATGGATTAGTTTGGAGCCTGATATCACTCAAATTACCCTAAGGAGTGAATTACTCTCTCAAATAAGAGGTTCAGATGTAATACTTAGAGATCGAATCCACAGAGAGCTAGGACACACAATAGATCTAAGAAGTTTATGATTAAGCTAGGCTAATAGATTATAAAGCAGTAATTATAGCAAGCAGTTGAACAAGGTAGTTGTTCGGTAAATTGATGAGTTGTTTGATGGAAGGATGATTTGCTAGATCTAAGAATTCTATTCAGGCAATCAGGATTACAATTATATAGAGACTAATATTTCATGATATTATAGAACTCAACTTAGCAATAATCTATCCACTTTCGTTTGTTTAGACTATCAATTGACTAGAATCTCGATATCTCAACAGTCTCTTGTTGATTCGAGAAAGCATCAATCGATTTTATCTCGCGGTCGTCGACTGATTCGCCTTTCAGAACGTCGATCGATTTATCTATATGATAATCGATCGATGATTCTTTCCTAGCTAGCTTTAAGAACAGGTTGAATTATGTTCACTAGATATGCTAAATCAACTATCGTTTGTTTCTAACAGATCTAGCTCAATAAGGATTCTTCAGGTTAATATGCTAAGCTAATGCCTAAACCTATCAATCTAGATCAATGTTCTAGTTAGCTACTCTAGAACAAGCAATAAGGACAATCCTATTGATGAATATCACAACTTAGCTATTCCATATTTTGGGCTAATCCTTCATGAACCCTAAATCTAACAGGTGGATCTATTCAAGCATGATAGTTGTCACAGAAAATCATAGATGAATAGAAATCAATAATATACTACAGGAGTTCCAAGAGGACTCTGAAGGAGTTCCTCTCTTCTCTCCTAACTAAGAACAATAGATGTAAAGAAAACATAGCCGTCAACAATGGCATATAAAATACATAAATAGGGTTTTAGGTCGTCCAAGGGTATTCTGGTAATTTGTGGTTGTTTCTGGGCTTTAGTCCGTCATAAAATATGTTTGTCCCGCATTCTGACATCACCGTCGATCGATGCCAAGGGTGCACCGTCGATTACGTTCCTTCATCTCCTCGACAGCTTTCTCTGGCGAGGCAAATTGACCACTCTTCAGTAAAACGGGCATATGATTGACCACAGACCGGTGGCATTGGAAAGCTAACTCAAAGCTCTATCTTGTGTCAAAATATGGGCTCTATCGCACCAGGGAGAATTCTTCATCCATAGCTAAACATCTGCGTCTGTGCAGTTCTGCACTTAAAAGCCTCCAAAAGGCTTCAAAATCACCAAAATTCTCCAAAACATACCTAAATCTGTAAATACTCTAAAAAGACTCAAAATAGCAATAAATGTATTCTAAAACACTCATATACCATGGCTAAAAGTGGGTAAAATCCATGGTATATCAACTCCGTCAGACTTACCCTTTTGCTTGTCCTTCAAGAAAAACAAGAGTAGTCCTGTGAAAAAAGTTTGAAAACAGCAAGGACTCACACAATTTTAAAACTTACTATCATCTCCTCTACAATGGTGCAAGCCACATCAAATCAATTCAACTTTAGAGGTACTTTATATACCCTATCCTAGCTTAGCAACCAAATTCATCTAGCCAGCAACTTAGCAAATCCTATCTGACAATCCCTTCTACCAACCTCATTTCTTACATAAGGCTTTACCTTGGGAGTATCGATCAACAGACAATTAGACTTTTACTCAAGGAAGTTTCTGAACACACATGTAGTCTTCTATGATCCATTTCGTCTCTCTTTCTCTCTTCTCTGAATCTCTATATTTTCAATTCCAATGAATGCTGATGCTGATGCAGTCCATCTTGTTCATCTTATTGACTTGTCTACTTTTGTAGCTCTATTTTTCAAAGTGTAGCGAATACCGGGGTCATAGGAGACACTCTTACCCCTCGTTTCCACAATATGTGATCATTCCCTTCAGAATTAGAATAATGGGGTCGGTCACATGAGACACTCCTACCCCTCTGCCTCTTCCATGAAATCATTTCAATCTTTTATACCTCAAGATGCCGAAGAGGGAGAGAGAGAAGAGAACCGGAAACAAACAGACTTTTACCTTCCAGACTTGCAAGAGGAATCCTGCCCGTTGTATACCAAGCCCCAAGACAAACAGTTAAGTCAAATTAGGTTGGACGTCAGCATTGGTTCCTTCAAACATTCTCAACAAGTGTTATCATAGTTGACAGGTGATCCACTTAAGTATCTCTAGTACATTCTGCAGTCAGTAAGTCTAAGAACGGTGCTAAAAAGTGGTTAGATAACAAGTAAAATTGAAAAAGTTCATCATCCTCTTCTTTACTCAATAAAATTTTTTGAAAACATTTAAATAAGACACAAAGTAAAATCATTTCAGTAAACCTCCCCACAGACTTAAGTTACACTGTCCCCAGTGTAAATCCATTCGGAGTTATGGTGAGAACATAAATCATAAGGACACAATTTAACAAGTAAGAACGCTAACCTGCTCACTGATGTCAGTGTCGATCGACACAATGAAGTGATAATCAATCGTTGTTGCTGAAGTGCTGTCGATCGATATCGAGCTATTCTCATCAGTCGAAGTGCTGAGCAATCGTCTACTCGGATCGTATTTTTTTATATAGCTAACTAAAACACAATATTAGTAGAACCTCCCTCAGACTTAAACAACACTGTCCCCAATGTTATACAGTCTAAGATCGGTGGGAAAATAAATCATAAGGAGAATATTTAACAAGGTTTCGCGAGTATACCTGCCATAGATGTGAGTGTCAATCAACACATTTAAGTGGTGATCGATACTTGTGATGCGCTGTCGATCGATACGCTTGCCAGCCGTCGATCGATACGCTGGCCAGCCGTCGATCGATGCTGGTGCAGAACTCATGAACCTTGAATCTTCTTTTCTTTTACCTGAAATAAATAAAACACGAAAAATCAGTGATGAAAATTAAGCTAAATAAAAAAAAATTCGATGAACAGTGATTCTGCTACAGTAGCCCTGTTACAGTAACTCCCGATTTTCTGTTACAGTGTCGATACAGTGTCGATCGACGATTCTGCATATCAATGGATTTTCCGTCTACAGTGTCACTCAATGTTCTTGCTACAGTGTCATCCGCACTGTTCATTTTTTAACCTACGATTGATAAAAAACAAAAATTAGTAATAAATAAAATTAAAACCAAATTTAAAATAAACTGAATAGTGGGTTGCCTCCCACTAAGCGCTTATTTTTTGTCATTAGCTTGACTTCTGGAGATCTGATTTAGTCCATGAGAATGAGAACTTGCTCCAAACCAAAGTCTCAGTGTCTACTCTCTGAAGCTTTATCATTCTTTCTGAAAGCCTCCTCCATACACTCTTCTCCTTTGTCTATCGTCTCAGCAATAAAGAGTGCTTGAGGCTTTGCAAATGGCTATGAGAAGCATCTACTGCACACTCTGAATTTCCCGACACCATATGAGAAGTGAGGAATCAATGATAACTGAGGACTACCCTTGGTCCTTTTTCTCTTCTTCCAATTCCTCCTCTTTCCCCCCAGACTTGTCTGATCGCATGGAGGTGCCTCCATCAAAAAGATTTTGACACACTTCAAACTCCTCGTGCTCTGATACGCAATGGCGTCGATCGATGGTGAAGTGGTAGTGTCAATCGATGCCGGCTTGCTGATGTCGTTCGATATTGCGTCTGTGGGACCTCTGTCGATGTCACTTCTGAATCTCGACCTTCTCTGAGAGCCTACTGCATGCTGATGATCATCAAGTACCCCAATGGAGTACCCTAGATGCGCACTTCTATCTGGTGGGATAGGAAACTCTACTTCAAATACAGCGCATGGAACCACAAAATTCACAGGGTCATGTATCCTTTTCATTCTTTTGTGAAAACGAGCAGCTTTTTCTGCGCATATAAGTGGTCTCAGATGTTTGGGGTCAGCAATGTGTGAGGCCTCGGACCTGTAATCTTTTTCATCAACTAGTTCTATCTCAACTATGTATCCTGGTAGCTCGTCCAACCATGAGTGTCGATCGTTATAATCAGGTGGGTGTCGATCGTTGTCTGCTGGGTGGTGTCGATTAATTGTTGTAGGGTGGATGTTGATTGATTTCATCATGTTGGTGTCGATTCGATGCTATCTTTTGGCAAAGTCTCTAGATCTCCTCTCGAAGTATGTTGATTTTCATCAAGCTTCTTCTCAGAATTCTGATCCATATCTTCAAGTCATTCCTCTAGCTCTAAGAAGTCTTCCATAGTGACTTCTCTACTCAAATCCAAGTCTTCAAGCTTTTCTCCATCCTCCAACTCAAAGAATTCTTCTAGCTCCAAGAAATCTTCCATGGTGATCTCTTTTTCTACATCTGGGAAAGGAGAACAACTTGATGCATCAGTGCTTTATGGGTCAAGTCTGTAATGTCCTGAGGACAACTCGATTTTTCAGGGATTTCGAGAGGTTTCAGTCGGCAACAGGGGTTTTTATCGATCGATGATGAGGTGGTGGTGCCGATCGATGCTGACGTCGTGAGGTCGATCGATATTGAGGTCGTGAGGTCGATCGATGTTGAAGTCTTGTCGCTAATATCGGTTTCTTCTACCCTACTCAGCTATCGAGATCCATGTTGTTCATCATCCTCTACCATATTATAGTTGACCAGCTGTCCAGTGTTCTGTTCATCCCTCTGTGCAGCGTCATTTGCTTGAATGTCTGGCTTCTTGATGTGAGTGCTCGTGGTTTCAAATTCTCCATTCGGCTTAGTGTAGAATATACCCAACATCCTACTGAAATTAGACATCAATTCCTTCTCCCAATCTTTAATCATCTTGTCTAACATATCATTAAAATTCCTCCGTCGAGTTTCTGCAGCTTCATAGAGAAATTGGTTGAGGAAAACGCTTTTAATATCCCCTTAGCAGGTTAAAGATCTTGGCTGCAGCTGACTGAACCAGCTAAATGTATATTCAGATAGAGAATAGGGGAAGATCTTACAGAAAATGTGGTCTACGGATACTTCATTCTGCTCGCTCGCTGAGGCTATCCCCTCAAGCTCTTTAATAAGGTCTCTGGGATCTTCATGAGGGAGACCTTGGAAAGGGTCCTCACATCCCCAATCATACCATTCGCGGTTCAGATCAAAGTCGTTTGTCTCAGCAACATCAATCACGTGTGGGATTACAGAGCCTTGTGCATTAATCAATTATCTTGCACTGTTGCGAAGGCGACCTTCCTCGTTTCATAATATCCCATTCTCATCGACCTTAAGTATAAGCACTTCGACCTTTTCTGTCTTCCTACAGGTGGTGTTCGTCATCGGATGAACAGTACAGTGGTAAAAAGTATCGCGATGAACATTGTCACGATGAACAGTGTCATGGTGAACAGCATCCCAATGAATAGTGTCGATCGATGTAAGATAAATATTATCGATCGACATGGGAAGAACAGAATCGTATGCCATTCTCATCGACCTTAAGTATAAGCACTTCGACCTTTTCTATCTCCCTACAAGTGGTGTTCGTCATCGGATGAACAGTACCGTGGTAAAAATTATCGCGATGAACAGTGTCGCGATGAACATTGTCACGATGGTGAACAGTATCACAATGAATAGTGTCGATCGATGTCGGATAAATATTATCGATCGACGTGGGAACGACAGAATCGATCAACGTGAGATGAACATTGTCGATTGATGCCGGATGAATATTGTCGATCGACATGGAAAGAATGGAATCAATCAACGCAGGAAAAATAGAATCTATCGACACGAGATGAATATTGTCGATCGATGGGGGATGAACAGTATCGAGATGAATATTACTGGGATGAACAGAATTGTGTTGGTTGACGGTTGGTTGGCGCTGTCGATCACTGTTGTTTGTAGGGTGTCGATTGATACTTTCCTCGTAGACTTCTGGATCGTGCATAAACCAGCAGGCTCCTTCTTTGAAGAACCCGAAAATCATTTCTTCATAGTTGTTCCTGGTACTAAGATGTATGTACCTGAAACAGAAGAAAAAAATTTATGTAAATTTATTGAACAATAAATAAATCTAGACTAAATCTAACTAGAAAAGATTTAATGGCGATCAAAGCTCTCCGGCAACGGCGCCAAATTTGATATCACTCAAATTACCTAAAGAGTGAATTACTATCTCAAATAAGAGGTTCAGATGTTGTACTTAGGTATCAAATCCACAGAGAGATAGGGCACACAATATATCTAAGCAGTTTATTATTAAGCTAGGCTAATAGATTATAAACAAGTAAATATAGCAAGCATTTGAATAAGTTAGTTGTTCGGTAAATTGATGAGTTAATTGATGGAAGGATGATTTGCTAGATCTAGGGTTTCTCTTCAGGCAATCAGGATTATAATTATATAGAGACTAATGTTGCATGATGTTATATAACTCAACTTAGCAATAATCTATCAATTTTCTATTGTTTAGACTATCTATTGACTAGAATCTCGATATCTCAGCTGTCGCTTATTGATTCGAGAAAGCGTCAATCGATTTTCCCTCGCGGTCGTCGATCGATGCGCCTTTCAGAATGTCGATTGATTTATCTATAGGATAATCGATCGATGGTTCTTTCATAGTAAGATTTACGAACAGGTTGAATTATATTCACTAGATATGCTAAATCAACTATTGTTTGTTTCTAACAGATCTAGCTCAATAAGGATTCTTGAGGTTAATATGATAAGGTAATGCCGAAACCTATCAACCTAGATCAACGTTCTAGTTAGTTACTCTAAAACAAGCAATAATGACAACCCTATTGATGAATATCACAACTTTACACTTCTATATTTTGGGCTAATCCCTTATGAACCCTTAATGTAACAGGCGGATCTATTCAAGTATGATAGTTGTCACAGAAAATCATAGATGAATACATGAATAGAAATCAATAATAAAACCACATGAGTTCCAAGATGACTCTGAAGGAGTTCCTCTCTTCTTTCCTAACTAAGAACAATAGATGTAAAGAAAGAGTAGCAGTCAACAATGGCTTAAAAAAACATAAATAGGGTTTTAGGTCGTCCAAGGGTATTCTGGTAATTTGTGGTTGTTTCTGGGCTTTAGTCCATCATAAAATATGCTCGTCCCACATTCTGGCATCACCGTCGATCGATGTCAAGGGTGCACCGTCGATCGACGTTCCTTCATCTCCTCGACATCTTTCTCTGGGGTAAAAATATGGGCTCAATCTCACCAGGGGAAGATTTTCATTCATAGCTAAACATCTGACGCATCTGTGCATTTCTGCACTCAAAAATCTCCAAAAGGCTCCAAAATCACCAAAGTTCTCCATAACATACCTGAAAATGTAAATACTCTATAAAGACTCCAAATAGAAATAAATTTATTCTAAAACACTCATATATCATGACTAAAAATGGTTAAAATCCATGGTATATCAGAGCCACAGTGGAGAGGGTAAATTGAATGAAATTGTTCATTTACCAAAATGGGCAAAAATCACCTTTGGTGGAAAGGAAGAAAACGTGATGGAAACATGTCAAAAAAGGAGGCGCGCATGCATAGGTTCATTACAAACTTGATAAGGTCTACACTAAGAAAGAGTAGCAAGCCTAGGTCGTTGCTTTACCATTTGTTATGCTTATGATGATTTTTGGGTCAAAGATGGTCTATGTGGTAAGCATGGCTAGAAATATAATTTGGAAGTGAAATTTTGTACACTGCACCTGATGAGTAATGTGACTTTGCTTCTAGAGAATCAGAAGAAAGTGGGATGTGACTCATCAGTTTTGACTATTGCATGCAAAGGAGGCATTTTTAGTGACACATGGATGAGCCCTTTTCAAGGAGGTTGAATGCATTATGTGGATATAAATAAGACCCTTAGGATGAGAACTTGAGAGTTTAGAACTCTAATTTCTCTCTCAAGTAGTTCTTGTTGTTTATGCTAAAGAGAAAATTGCTAAAAACAAATAAAAATTTCTAAGTGTGTGAGGTGAGTGTTAGAAGACTGGGTAATGGCTAATCATTAGTCTAGGATACATGGTGTTGTTCTAGAAAGGGTGGTAAGATTTTAGATTTGTGTGTTTAAAGTGTTTTAAACCCTTGAGCCTTTAGCCTTCCTAAACCAGTTTTTGTTAACACTGGGTTGTAAGCGGGTAGGAGAGTGTTCTGTCTGAGAGTGGGGCCTATCTCCTCTCTATGAAGACCTAGGTGGATTCCAGAGATGTGGCTTTTGTGTATTAGCCGTATGTGGTTTCAGGGAAGAACTTAGAATGGACGGGTCTTTAAGCTAAACTGAGGAGCAGTTTGTGTGTGAGCCGCATGGGACTGTGGTAGACTCCATGTGTGTGTTTGATTATGTGATTGAGTGATTGAGTGATTTTTATCGTTTGATGTGTGTCTATGTTGATATCATTCTTGTGCTATTGATTGTGCAATGATTTGCATGCTTGTCTAGATAGTAGTGAATTGTATGCATGTTGTAGAACTGGTGTAGCATGCTTATATAGACATTGATGTGTGTAGCATGCATTGTGTAGTAATTGTGTAGCATGCTTGTTTAGATATTGTGATTGTCTATCATGCATTGAGTTGATGAATTGTAGCATGCATATCTAGATGTTGTGTATCGCATGATGATTTGAGTGATTACTCTCACATGCTGATTAGGGTGATAGTTTATGCATGTATGATTACTTAATGTTTAGTTTTTTATGCTTGTGTGATTGCATTGTAGTGCTGAGTTGATTATTCATGTGTGATTGCATAGTGTTTCCTTGTTAATGTATGTGTGATTGCATTAGTTGTTGATATTGCATGTGTTGCATATAGATGAGTTGTTGCTAGCTTAACCATGTAGGTGGCTACGACTGTTGTGTTTGTTGAGGTTTCATGTCGAATCTAGTGTAACCATGTAGGTTAGCTAGGACTAGTGTATTGTATTACCTATCGTAGACAATAGTGCTTGTGTTCAGTGGTGAATGTAGAATTATTTTTTAGTGGAGGCAAATCTTATATAAACTTAAAAATATAGCTAGAAAATGTTATTTAGTAAGAGAAAATAACTAAAATTTATGTTTATTAAACAAATTTTAATTTTTTATGGTGGCACTTGTCCCCTCTTTGGGCAATGTAGAACCTCTACTGCTTGTGCTGAGTTGTCTATTCCAGGTGGAGTAAGGCACACAACCCGTCGCTAATCCTTCAGGTATGGAGGGTTAGTCGAGTATGTAATGTGTTGTGGATGGTCTAACATGATACCGTGATGGAAAGTTATGGTCAGTGTGTGTGATCTGTGCCCGGTGGTATATCGCGAGTGAAGCGGCTCTCCGGAAGCGGACGAGCCTCTCCTCATCTGCTTGTCACGTGAAGTGGGTCGAGCCCATGGACAAGTGCTACATGACGATGTAGCCTGGTGGTACGTCATGAGTGAAGAAATTTTCTGGAGATGATGTTTTCCGGCTATGTGACTCGTGTATTTGGATCCAAGGATGTGGTAGCAGTGCTCCATCCGTTTGTTGTGTTTTTATGTGTGAGAGTTGTGTCTAGGATTGAGTCTAGACGTGGTGTTGAGTTTAACAAGGCATACATCTGTATTGGTCTTACGCGTCGAGTAGAGAATCTCTGTGTAGTGTAGTAGCATGCATAGTAGTTGTTGATGTTTTCCCATTGCATATTTGATTGTTGCATATTGCTTGTTGTGTGATTGCTTGCTTGCTTGTTTGGGATTTTGGGTTGGGGGAGTTATTATTATATTAGAGAGGCCCAGTTCCCACTGAGTAACACTAGGTTGCTCATCTCCCTTGAATCTTTTGCACGTAACCATAGATGGGTGGACGTTAAGCGGGGTGCAGAGGACGTGGCATGTGTAGATTTGCGGTGCTGTTTGCAAGTAATAAGAAGATCGGTGTTTTCAGTTTGTTTTTCGTTGAAATTTTATGGGTACTCTTTTGACTTATTTTGTTTACGGACATCGTCGAGTTCCCGACATTTATGAGATAAATAAAATGTATGTTTAATAATAAATCCTCTTTTAACGATGATAATTTAGTCTTGTCCAAACTTAACACAGCTCTCGATCCTGGAATGGGTTTGCAAGCCTTAGGTTGTGGTCAAGAGGGACGGTATCGTGGTCAGACCAGCCGGTTTTGGCTGGATCAGCTGCGGTGCTCGTCAAATTGGGGTGTTTCCAGGTCCTTCTGGGTTTGTCCTGCCTAGGACGGTTCGTGGGTGTTACAGTGCCAGATCAAGTTAATGTGAGAATCAAATCGATACTGATCATTGATAAGGAGGGTGGTGAAGGTTCCTACCTTGGGCTACGTGAGTGCTTTAGTGGCTCCAAAAGCAAACTCCTGAGTTTCATCCCTGAGAAACTTCACGGACGAGTAAATGGATGGTTTACTAGAGCTTTATCAACGGGTGGAAAAGAAATCCTTGTTAAGTCTGTCGGTCTCGCAATGGATATATATATGCTATGTCGTGTTTTTCTTCTTCCAATGAATCTTTGTGAGAAACTGAAAAATATACTGACACAATTTTGGTGGAAAAATGGTTCAAATCATTTAAATATAATCAAGTTAGCTAGAAGCAATAGTTTTTAGGGTCCCTAGTTCCTAATATACTATAGTCAGAGTCGAAGGTTCTCAGAGGTCCGCAAGCAATGCAAATTCAACCTGTTTTGGCAAATGCAAAAATCTCGATTTTCTATAAAATTCTTATGTTTTTTTTGTACTTGTCAACATTCCATTACAACATGAAAAATGATTTAACCAAATTTAGTAAAAAAATTTTGAAATTTGATATGCATACATAACGTGCCATGACTCCTAGCAATGGATTGGCCCAATTTAGAGCATTTCCAATGTATTACTATTTTTTTTATGTGGAAGCCCTCTTGTCTAGTGGTTTGACTAACAGTTCATTAATGCTTCTACATCTGGAGATCTGGGGTTCAAACCCCAGAAAATACCAAATTATGCAGATTATGGAGATACACTTACAAGAGATCTTCAGCTTGGTGCATAGCGTACCATCGAACATGGATCTCATATAACGGCTCGGAGTGATGCAATCGGGCGTGTATTCTTAAAAGATGGTAGAATTGTCGGCTGTAGAATCGTTTATGTAATATTCTCATCGTTGTAATAGCATAATTAATCAGACGTTAAAAATGGAGTATTTCTAAAATGAAGTTGAATTCTATTCCAGTATATTATTTCATTATTATGCTAAAAGGAATATTTCCAAATGATTTCTTTTTTATTTAGTTAATAATTATTATTAATATTTTCAACTTATAAAATTTAAACAATAAATCCAACTATATTATGTTACAAAATTTCCATAAACATATATTTTATCTAATTAAACATCTATTATTAAATCATAAAATAAATAAGATACCATATTTTGTTTTAGTAATGAACATTAGAATATTTTTCCACATATGATCAACTAATATATCTCTTAATGAACAATAAGATTCTTTATCTTTGGTTTTCATAGATCGAACAAGAAAATTCTGAAATCCGACATTTTCATCTTCAGCAATTTCAATATCTACATGTAGAGATTCTCTTCAAACTTCAATTGGTGTAACTTTCGGCAATTTTTCTAATTTTAAAACAAAATTATGCATTGAAAGAACATTAAAAAAAAAAGAAGCAAAGTTTTGTTTTGTAATTTTAAGTTCGTAGATTATCCAAACGTTTGTGCATATTTCCACCTTAAACTCATCTATTCCGTTTGAAAAATATTTCACCGATTTTAGTAGTTCCGAAAACAATTTACCGGATTATTGAATCATTTATTTTATATTATTTGTGTTTAGTCATTTATGTAAAATTATTAAATAAATCTTTTGTGGAGTATCATATTTCTTTTCATCTTGTTGTATCATCTTAAATATTATTTAAATATGAAATAAAAATATTCAAAATTAAAAATGGAGTAATTAGTTGAATTGCTACATAAATGGAGTAATCCTAACTATTACTCTATTTTAAAATTTAATATAGAATGAAGTTGAAGAAGATTTTACTCTAAAATAGAGTTTGGAATCAGAAATGGAATACGGTCGGAGATGCCTTTATACAGATGACATGTTTGATAAAGTCTAATTTTATAAACCAATGACCATCTAATATGGCTTTTCGTAATTAGCAAAAAGTTTGTTTTCATAATTGTCAGTTGACCTAATTAAAATATAATATGAACTATAATTAATCAGTAATTACAACGTATTATACTTAGTAATCAATGTGCTATGTGGTAATCCATGATGTCATACGGTTTTAAAAAAAAAAACTATGATTGCTACCAAAATATGTTAATTTATCGTTGGACTGCATTAAAAAGTTTCCCTGAGTGTCAACCCTCGTTATAATGATACTCTTATGTTTTTCCCCGTAGTTTCTCATCAGCTAGTTTGTAATCTGACGAGCTCATTGATTCTCTTTTGTACGTACATTTATCAGTGAATATAGATTACAGATGTTTCCTATAATCATTATTTTTTTACGTATAAGCATAGTTGGAACACTATTTACTTATATAAAAGGTCAGCTCATGCAATCACATAAACGCCATTGATTGTTGAATTTAAGGCCTTAAGTGAGAGCGTCACTAGTGGTAGAAACTATGAGAAATTTTTTTAAAGAAATTATTAAAAGAGTAAAATACTTATTTTTATATCTACAATTTTATAGTTTTTTGTACCAGACACTCTTCTTGTTTCCTTTTTCCATTTTCTATTTATCTTCATTTATTTAAATATAAGAGGTTAGTGAAAGATTGCAGATAATGGTATTCTATGAGTCTAAAGTATGCCCATCCATTAGATATTTCAAAGACATCTCAAACAAAAAATATTAATATTTAAATATAATTTAACTATTGTAATTAACTTTAGATGAAAAGAGTAAATTCAATATTTGAATGAAAACTGTAGTTTGGATTCTTCAAAATTATCTACTCTCTCTCTTTTTGATTCGTTATATTCTCAAACAAAAAAAAATAATATTTAAATATAATTTAACTATTTTAATTAACTTTAGATGAAAAGAGTAAATTCAATATTTGAGTGACAACTGTAGTTTGGATTTTTTAAGATTACACTCTCTCTCTTTGTTATTTTCTTTATTTATATTGTAAAATATTAACATGAAAACCTTCCAATGGAGGTGTTCTAAGAATATAACAATTACGGGTATCTTTAACAGGCCGTTGCTTGATTAGGGGAGCTTAAGAATTTTTTAATTTTTTTTTTCTTTTTAGTCTTAAAAAAAAATTAAAAATGGACCAATCGCGGACTACCAAAGTCAGTGGGGTCCGCGAATTAAACAAGCACCGCCGCTTATATTGCTTAAACAAGCGCTGGCTCCTCTTTTCTTCTTCTTTTCTTCATTTTTTTTCCTTTATTTTTTGTGCTAAGCACCCCCACAAGCCACCCCGTTAATGATGGCCTAAGTCCTTGGTTGAAAAAATAGAATAAAAGGGAAAACAAAACCATCCAATTTTTATAATTGTTAATGCTAACATGATCAACTATCAAAATTGTATGTAAAATTACAGATCAGATTCGGCTGACAAACAGAAGAATGCAGGTTTGGACTTTTAATAGAATTACATAAAGCAAAATGACAAAAATAATAGTATTATTTATTTGATGACTAAACACAGAAAACAATGATAATATAAGCTTGAATCAAGTTTGGAAGAAATAGTAAATGAAAGAAAAGTGAAGTGTTTGAGATTAGAGAAAAGTTTGTAGCGTGGATTGGCAGCTATTCTTGTCATTCTTTCACTATATAGAGTGCCGGTCATTGGACAAAGCGGGGGAGAAGCTGTCCAGCCTTTTTGTTTTGTTAGTTATTTCGGGCCGCAAATGTCATAAGTTCTCATTTGTCTGGTGGAGAGTCGATTGTCCAAGCTACCTTCTACAGCCCCGAGTTCGATGCTTTATTTGATTATATCTTGTCTATATTTTCTTCTTTCTTATTCTCTGTGTTTCCTTTAAAAGTGTTGCCAATTTATTTTTCTTGCTTCTAGCTTTTAAAATCTCAAGAACGATTCTACTAATATATCTCAAGTTTTAGGTTCCTAAATCTTACTAGTCAAACCATATTTGTTTTACTTATTTTAGACTGAAGACTGAAGTTGATTCTTCATTTCAACTACAATAAAAGGACATTAGCACATGGTTGTATAACTGTAATGTAACCATGTGAGTGTCCTTTACATATCATGTTTTTGACGTTTTCTACCGTTATATTTGGCTACTGAAGCAATTTGGGTTCAAATCCAATCCCTCCATTGAAGCACATAAACACAATGTGTTAGACAACTCGATGATGCACAAAAAAACAGATAGTTAACTCGATTACCATTATTTAAGTTTCGTGGAATGTAATAGTTCAAACCACATTTTCGTCATTTTTAAACTCAAAATTATTCGACTTTGAGAATTTAAAAAAGGTTAATCAAAAGAATTGGAACAGATCAATCAATTTTTATATGGAATGATCTCTGGATTCCTGTTCCTCCCCGAGATCAACATTACCAAAAACTCAATCTCAGTTGTTAAATCAGGATCTTACGATGGAAGATATCATCAACCCGATCGATAGTTCCTGGAATGTGGATCAGCTTAATGCATTTTTTCATCTGGATGATATAAAGATCATTCGAGGCATAGCAGTTAGTAGGATACAAAGACCAGACATGTATGGTTGGATGTTCACAGAATCTGGTAAATATTCAGTTAAATCAGGATTTAGAACAGAATCCTTATACCCGGATAGGAGGCCAAAATTGATAACTTGTGGACCAAATATTAAACCACTGTTAGATTTCTCCTGGAAACTTAAATGTTCTCCGGAACTAAGACATTTCGTCTGGTAAGTCTTATCTGGGACTCTCCCAGTGTCAAAGAATTTGAAGGCATGTGGAATATAGTGTGATCTTCGGTGTAGTATATGTGGAACAGATGAGGAGTCTATCAATCATGTCCTCTCTGAATACCCACCGGCGTTACAAACCTGGGCACTGTCTCGGATTCCTTTCCCTCCCGGAATATTCCCACCATCATCGGTTTTCACCAGTTTAGACTATCTCTTTTAGAGGGTTCCGAAGGAGATCGATTCGTATTATTTTTCTTGGATTATGTGGTACATATGGAAGAACAGAAATGAAAAAAAATCTATCAGAATAAGAATGAGAATCCTCAAGAAATACTGCGTAGAGCAGAAGTTGAAGGAACACTCTGGACAGAGGCACAACTTTTGGTAAAAAAAATCAGGGTTTTTTCCAGCAAGATGTCAGCTGGCAAACAATGAGATTTTCTAGAGTTTGCTATATTGATGGGGTTTGGAGGGAGCAAGATGTTTTCACTGGTCAGAGTTGGTACTGCCGAAAAATGAATTCGACGGACGTTATGATAGGGGCAATGAATCTCCGATGGAGCCTATCACCTTTACATGTCGAATGTGAAGCTCTGATTTGGCTATGAAGTGCATGAAGACCTTGCAGTTCTCAGATGTAGTATTTGTGACGGATTATTCTCAATTGGTGAAGATGGTGTCATCACCTGAAGAATGGTCAGCGTTTGCTACACATATGGAAGAATTTAGCCGCATTAAGACTTTCTTTACTAATTTCAGAGATCAGACATATTCTAAGGGCGCAAAATACAGTGGCGGATAAACTTGCACGATGTGCAAGAAGTTCTCTTTCACCTTTATTATATGTCGATTCTCTACCTCCAATTTGGTTAATAGTAGATTTCTTTTGTTGTCAAAAAAAATATTTTTTTTTTGTTTTTCTTTTATATGCGGTAACTCACATGTTCGAGATAATCTGCTTCTTAATTATGAAACCAAATCCCAGCTGTAGAATAATTCAGTATATGTTGAATAATGCATATAGCTTTTATTTTCAAAAAATTTCCCTATAAAAAGACAATGGCAAATATCTAAAATAGTACTTTTCATTAAATTTACCACGATTGTCATTTGAAAAAACCATTGATCAAGCATCAATTGTCCACCCTTGAATTAACACAATTTAATATTATTCAATTCATCTTCTAGTATTAGAATTTTGTTTTTTTTTAAATGATTTTTAAAAAATGATAAGACAGCGGGAAAATATATGACATACTCGTTAACATACCCTTCACAAAAAATAAAATAACATACTTTTAGATTTGACCAGTACACTTTATTTTGCTAGTTACTGATTGCCACAATTTGTGTTGCTATTTTAGTATATTTTAGCAACAACAAATTAGGGATACATGTGAAAGTTTTTCCATGAGGACAAAAGAAGAATAAAGGAGTTACCTGCTTTAGTGTGACTCTATAAAGTAAGGTACCATATTGTACGGTAATTGTTTGTGCTTATCGTCTAACGTATATTACATTTGAACGGATCATATTTTCTATTAGCCAAGAAAAATGATTTTTTATCAATATTTCCAACGTATATTACGTTTGAACGGATCATATTTTTCTCTTTAACCATCATCCATTCATTTATTTTTTTTTTCTATTAAAGTTAAGATGTATGATCAGAGATTTTACTCTTTTTTCTTAAAGAAGACCTTTGATTTTTGTTTACTTTTAGCTGAAACGAAGACTCTTTGGCTACAACTTACAACTAGAAAATCTGCTCGGTGATTTTAAATCGATTTAAGTATAGTCATCACATACAGTAGTATCTTAATTATATATTCCCTTCTCTTTTATATTTACAACTACATGCTAATCACTAAACCCTATAGGGTAGGACCATAGAGTGAAAGTTGTTAAGAGATTTGGCAGATATCATCTTCTAATCTAATAATGTTTCTCTTACAATGTAATTAAGGGTTTATTAATATGTCCCCCTAATTTAATTGGTGAAGCCAGAATCAAAAGTCAACCATAAACCCCATCTTCCTTCTTTTTATAGAGACACAAGAGACGTCCTTTTTTCTCCGTGTCTCTCTATCTCAACTCTGTCAACATGTCAGGACCTCTAACTTGCTCTGTATCCGATCTCTCCGCCATGCTCGGTCCCAACACCACCGCTGCGGCTGAATACATATGCGGCCAATTAGGCACCGTTAACAACAAGTTCACCGATGCAGCCTACGCCGTAGACAACACCTATCTTCTCTTCTCTTCCTACCTCGTCTTCTCCATGCAGATAGGCTTCGCGATGCTATGTGCTGGCTCTGTTAGAGCCAAGAACACGATGAACATCATGCTCACCAATGTCCTTGACGCTGCAGCGGGAGGACTCTTTTACTATCTTTTTGGTTACGCCTTTGCCTTTGGCGGATCCTCTGAAGGTTTCATCGGAAGACACAACTTTGCACTTAGAGACTTCCCGACTCTCACGTCCGACTACTCTTTCTTCCTCTACCAATGGTCATTCGCAATTGCAGCTGCTGGAATAACCAGCGGTTCTATCGCGGAGAGGACTCAGTTTGTGGCTTACTTGATCTACTCTTCTTTCTTAACCGGATTCGTTTATCCTGTCGTCTCTCACTGGTTCTGGTCTCCGTTCGGATGGGCTAGTCCCTTCCGTTCAGCAGAAGACCGTTTGTTTAACACTGGAGCCATAGATTTCGCTGGCTCCGGTGTTGTTCACATGGTTGGTGGCATAGCAGGATTATGGGGCGCTCTCATCGAAGGTCCTCGACGTGGCCGGTTTGAGAAAAGTGGTCGCGCTATAGCACTACGTGGCCACTCTGCCTCCCTTGTCGTCTTGGGAACGTTCCTCCTTTGGTTCGGTTGGTACGGTTTCAACCCTGGTTCATTCACCAAGATCCTTGTTCCGTATGAAACTGGTTCGAGCTATGGCCAATGGAGCGGAATAGGACGGACAGCGATTACAACCACGCTTGCTGGATCCACCGCGGCTCTAACCACACTCTTCGGAAAACGTCTTCTCTCTGGCCACTGGAACGTGACGGACGTATGTAACGGGCTACTCGGTGGGTTCGCCGCCATAACTGGGGGTTGCTCTGTGGTAGAGCCCTGGGCTGCGATTGTATGTGGCTTCGTGGCTGCCCTCGTCCTCATCGGATGCAACAAGCTGGCGGAGATCGTACAGTACGATGATCCCCTCGAGGCGGCGCAACTACATGGAGGCTGTGGCGCGTGGGGCTTGATATTCGTAGGACTTTTTGCAAAGGAGAAGTATTTAAACGAGGTTTACGGTGCAACACCTGGAAGGCCATATGGATTGTTTATGGGCGGAGGAGGGAAGCTGTTGGGAGCACAATTAGTTCAAATACTTGTTGTTGCAGGATGGGTTAGTGCTACCATGGGAACACTCTTCTTCTTGCTCAAAAAGCTTGGTCTGCTTCGGATATCGGAGAAGGATGAGATGGCCGGTATGGATATGACACGTCACGGTGGTTTTGCTTATATGTACTATGATAATGATGATGAGTCTCACAGGGCCATTCAGCTCCAAAGAGTTGACCCTGGATCTCCTTTCCCTCGTTTGGTTACTCCTCCTCGGGTTTAATTTTCAAGCGTCTTGTAATTTTATTAACTGTTAAGTATTGTTGGGGTTATGGTTTTCGAAATACAAACTTTGTTTGGATATTGAGTGTTCTATCCTATACCGTTTGATACCTCTGTACCATTCTCATAGGCGGTCATTTAAAAGCGTTTGTGTAACTTTGTGTACCAAATATAAATAAGTTGGTTGATTTTAGAAAGAAATGTAATGAACGGTTTAGATTATTATGTTATGGTGTAATGAACGTGTAACGTAAAACAGTTTTGGCGATAAACGCTTTATCAACTCAAATTGGAAAGTTTTGTCACAAATAGAGCTAGTGGCTATGTTATGTTGAATTTGAATCGAACAGTTACTGTGATCATCTCTGATAACATAAGTGTTACCTTAAAATTTAGATACAATTTTGGACTTTTTTCACGAATGGATATTTCAATTCGGAGCTACGAACTATCCAGGATGTATATAACCTGTAGAATTGTCATATAGTAGTTTTTTGTAATTTCCTTTTTGTTCCTCGTTCTCAAAATAGCTTTGCAGAATTGCTAACGCCTGCCTTTGTAACTCAGTCCATTAGAGCCTTCTATCTAGCTTAATGAAATGTTGTTACAAAAGAAAAGCTTTAATTCACACTTTTGTTTTTTTTTTTCTGAAACATCACACTTTTGTTATTAACTTATTATATGTGTTGCCAAAAAAAAAATTATTAATATATGTATATTCGAGAGGTAAACCAGCACTGGAGCTATAGGTACATTCTGATTGTTAATCACTTTATATATTATATTGCAGTACCTGAGCACGTCATTGAGCTATTAAGAATGTACGACACTGTTTCTGCCTGGATGAACTGCTTTGTTCTAATAATCTATAACCTTCAACTTTCTTAGTTTGTTTTCATAACCTATGAACTGCCTGGATGAACTGCTTTATATTGCTATGGTTCATACCTTCGTGCAAGATTCACAGTTAATCCTGAGAAAGTTGATAGGATTGCCACATGGAAGTTCAATACTGGAGCGGCTGATATGTATGAATATTCTACTATGGCCAGGGCCGGCCTTGGACCATGCCTGGTGAAACATTTGTAATAGGTCTCCAAAAATTTAAAAAAAAACTACATGAAGATAAGCTCCCAAAATTTTTTTTCAGCCCCCAAATTTTTTTTTTACATTGACATTGCAACAGACACCCAAAATCTCAGGACCGGCCCTGCCTATGGCAGGATCAGATTTATGAGCTTATGTGATGTTAGGTAGTGGCATTACATTACAAGAGCAGGTGTTACGTTCTGCTATTCCAGAGTTCAAGGTTATTACAGAAAGGGCCATGTTAGTGTCAAAGTCAAGAAGAAGGAAATCTACTTTTCTTGCTTTATCTACTTTGACCTTTGCATACACTCTCATTTATATAGATACAGTCTTCTTTTTTGATTGCCCGCATCAGCATCATTATGATTCTTAGTAACCTGCTTTAGAAAGAATTTATACCTTGAAAATTAGGCTTGCACTACAAGAAATCAACGTCAGAGCCGATGAAATTTACCGACGACTTCTCTTCTCGGAAAGTTTACGACGGGTTTCTGAGAACATATAATTCTTGTCAGAAAATTCTCGAAACTTTGCGATAAATCAATATTCTCAGTAATTTGTCTTAAATTATTGTCGGAAACAAAATAAAATTGCGAGGAGCTTGTTTTCTCGGACATTAACTCAATATGCCCTCTCACTCTTGAAAAATTCTAATTTATCCCATCTATTTAAAATATTCTTTTATTTATTTATTTTTAAATACAAAACCGAGTTAAATACATCTCTACCCTTAAGGAAATGGCAATATTACATTGACCCAACCTAACTACTCGACGACCCGGACCTAACCGTGGATCAAACCAAGAATTTTAACCTAAACTCTAAACGGCGTCGTATTACATTTGACTCTCATTTCTCTCACTCTCGACGATAGGAAAGGCTACGGCGAGCGAAGAAGACAAATCCCTTGAAGATCTCCTTGAGTATCAGCTGAAAGACCAAAGAGAATCACTTTCAGAGTTTCATCTACTGAAGAAGCCCTTGCCTCTGACCCATCTAATCCAGAACCCCTCTCGGTAACTTTTCTTCTCCAAATCAGATCTCAAGTTTCTTGGGAAACTAGATTATTAATCCCTTGGTCGAATACTGTTTCGTTTCTTTTACTTGATAATCGTTAATTGCAAACAAAGATCTCAGCTTTGGTCATGATAAAGCTGAGGAGTCTATCTTATGTCCTTTTTAGAGTAGGTAGTCTTAATGTTCATTATTGATATTTATGTATGTGTTAAAAGGTACATGAAGAACTTGTTGGAGCAATCAAGGATGCAGAGGAAGGTTTTTTCTAGTTAAAACGTGCTCGATTGTTGCAGGAAGCTGACATTGTTCTGCATGGGCTGAATAATAATGCTGCTGGTGTCAAAGCTGATCCTGCAAATGAGTTGGAGCCAGAGAAAAAGGATTTGGATGGATCAAAATGTAGATTCCGGCACACTGATGGCCGTTGGTATAATGGTTGCATTTTTGGGTTTGAAGGCTCTGATTCTGCAAAGATCTTTTTCCTCACACCCACTTTCTTACATCGGTAAGGTTGATTTCTTTGTACGCTGAGCTAGGCTGTCCGGATTTGGATTTCCTGTGCCGGACGGCGATGGTCACGGCCTGCGCGAGATGCGGGGATGTGGGTTTCGCTAGGAAGTTGTTTGAGGAGATGCCGGAGAAAGACCCGGTTACTTGGAACGCTATGATCTCTGGCTATGCGCAGGTCGGAGAATCAAGGGAAGCTCTGGACTTGTTTCATTTATGCAGTTGGAAGGCATGAGGTGTTACTCCAAATGCTGTCACGTTCGTCTCTGTTCTTAGAGGTTGCAGTGTGGTTGGTTTGGTAGATGAAGGGCAGAGGCATTTCGATTCCATGAGGAGTGAGTTTGGAATTGAGCCTCAGCTTTATCACTACGGCTGCTTGGTTTATTCTCGGGCAGGCCGCTTAGAAGACCCAATCTGTATCATCCAGCAAATGCCCTATGAAGCCTCACGCTGCTGTTTGGAGTTCTGTGCTCTACGCATCTAGAATGTACAAGAACCTTGAACTCGGTGTACTCGGTGTGCTGGCATCTAAAAAAATGCTCGAGCTAGAGACGATAAATCACGGGGCTTTTGGTGAATCTTGTTTTGATATTCTATGTTTAATTCATCGGAATGTTTTGTACTTTCGATAAATTTAAGATTACAAGAGATACATCTTGAATTGTACCAAGAAGAACCGGAGTTCTTATAGAATATATTAGTTTGACCCGGAATTCCCTAATCACAAACCGTAATAATGTCAAACTATAGGTAAAATGCATAATCTTGTTGAAACGTTTTATCAGGTATGATTACATTTCATCATGTGTTTGAACTGTGAATTTATTTGATACAGTTAACTTGAATTGAGATAGTTAAAAGTATATAACAAAATTCTTATAGAATATATTTGCTTTTAATATTCTGGGTTACCATTTCTGGTATCGGTTGGTATATTTCGGGTTACGGATAGTTAGGGTAGGGGGTTAGAGGATCCATTTACTACTTGACCTATTTTTAGTTCAGTTCGAATAGTTTTGTGTTTAGTTCGGTTCGGATAGTAAAATTAGGAACGGAAAAATTACCCGAAAATTTTGGTTCTCATTTGGTTCCAGTTCCGATTTGGATAATTCTAGTAGTTTGGATAGTTAAGCTAAAATATCGGTTACTTAGGATAAAATATTTAGAATAAAATATCAAATAATTAATATTTTAATTACACTTAGTAATTCTTGGTAATCTTCAAGGTAATAGTAATACTACCTTACACATAGTAATATTTTGGCAAATTTTAAGTTTTATTAGTAAAACCATGTCCAAATAAAATATTTTGTAGTAAAACCAATGATTTTATACGATAAATACCATCAAGGAAGAGTATTATATAAACAGCTTACAAGAAATAAGTATTTTATAGATTCATCTTACCATAGCCTTAAGATTCACACAACAACTATGAAAGTTAAGGAATCATTTCAGGAAAATGATAAATATTTCTAAAATTATAGAAAATAATCATCTAAATAGTTTTAATAGTCTTATTTACTATATACATATTCTACAGATAGATAATATATGGGTTCTTATGTTAAATATACGTATTATTTGTAATATATAGAAGTTTTCAATTACACATAATAAAATCAAGTAATCCTAGTAATTCGAATTACACATAGTAAACCCAGTAATCCTATTACACACAATAAACCCAGTAATCCTAATAGTTTAATTACACCTAATAAATCAAGTGATCATAGTGTTCCTCTTTGAACAATTTTCACATTTGAACCATTAGTACATACATCTTTTTCTAGCTCTCCGTCTTCCTCTGGCTATATCTCTTCTTCCTCTTCCAAACGATTCTCCATTTTCCAATCTTGCTTGTTGTGTTTTCTTTATTCGTTTGAAAAATAGAAAGAAAGATTTTAGTAACTGGATAGTAGTGTGATGAACAGAATCATGAGCAATCACAATAAGTTACAAGCCATATCTATATATCTCTTAGTATATCCCTAAACATTATTTGTGAAATAATTTGCTTATATATTATCACCATATTCATATGTAACGTGTAGTGTATATATATATACACATATATATAAAATTAATATCAAAATAAACTGATTTTACCATTTTATGATAATTGATTTTAAAATATTATTTAAGTAATCTGATTTACTATTTTAATATTTATAAAATTAATATCAAAATACAATCAAAATTGAAAAACAGAATATATATTAATAGATATTTTTACTAATTTTGAACTTGTGTTAAATATACGGGTAATACCTTCTTTTAGTAATAAAATATTTTGATAATAGAATTATGTGGATAATATTAAATTTTCACAATATTTTTATGTCAGACTCAGAATATTTAAATTTAAATATAAATTTATACATTATTATTATATAATATTATATTATACATATAATTACTAAGATCTCCTTTCATTAATATATTTATCAATAATATAATGAACAAATAACAAAATATTTCATACAATATTAGCATAAAACAAAATAAACTGATTTCTAAATTATATAATTTAATGCTATTATATGACATAAAATATTAATAATAAAATGTATCATCATAAAATATGAAAATAAAATATAAATAACAATAATTTAAGAAAAGGAATGGAATCTATAAATAGTTTAAATATACAGTAACACCTTCTTTTAGTAATATAATATTTTGATAATATAATTATGTGGATGATATTAAACTTTCACAATATTTTATGTCAGACTCAGAATATTTAAATTTAAATATAAATTTATACATTATTATTATTATAATATTATATTATACATTTAACTACAAGATCTATTTTCATTAATATATTTATCAATAATATAATGAAAAGACAAAATATTTCATACAATATTAGAATAAAACAATATAAATTTATTTCTAAATTATATAATTTAATGCTATTATATGACATGAAATATTAATAATAAAAAGATCATCATAAAATATGAAAATAAAATATAATAACAATAATTTAAGAAAAGGAAATAGAATCTAAAAATAGTTTACTGATAGTTATATCTTTATAAAATAATGTAATATTTTAATTTATTAGATGAAATTTAAAATAATAAGAAATTGTTGCAAAAATGAGAAAAATAAAAGAAGAAAGGAAAACAAAAAGTGAAATAGAAGAAAAATGACTCACATATATTACTGTCACAGTGGGACCCGTCGCAGGGGGAAAAAATAAAATAAAATAAAAAAGAAAAGAAAAGGGTAGCAATTGAAAGCAAATTATATGAGGGGTAATAAGAATAAGTAGAGGGCAAGGAGAATAGTTTTTTTGCCAGAAGGGCATATTGAGTTAATGTCCTGTTTTCTCGGAAAGTTCCTAGAACATGTTTTCGGTATTTTCTCAGACCGATCAAAACCCCGATGATATATTGGCTTCTCGGTACGGCGTCATAGAAACTGACTAAAGTTCGTCGGAGTTCTCTGGGTTCGGTATTTCGGCATCTGATTCAGATTGAATAGTTTCAGATTTTGTTTTAATCAAGTAACAGTTATGAATCTGGAAGTACTCATTTCAGCCATTTGTAAACATTAATGGATTTCGTTGTGATGCTAAATCTCTTCTATTTTCCCAGTTAGATTTCTCTTGATATCTTCAAAGACATATAAATTGTAACACGTGGCCAGACTAGATGTGTGGTTTAAAAAAAGAAGGGTCTGGATGCAGATCTATAGACTTTTTGAAGATAATAAAAAGGAAAAGAAGATGTAACGCACTATATCTAATATTTTTATCTTTCTTCTGTCCACATATCTTTCTTTCCTTATCTTCTCTATTGATTTTTTTTTCTTCAATCTCTGTCAAAGAGTTGATCTTCCGTTGCGCAATGGTGTAAACGTTTTAGGGGCTTGCTGCTAGTTGTACATCTGCTTGTTCCAGTATAAACAGAAAGGCTTGTGATGTTTAAGATGTCGACTCTTTTGATGAGGTTTGGAAATTTCTATAACAAAACCTAGGGTTCTATCTTTGTTTCTATGCTTCAGGTGTTTTCTTTGTTCTTCATTTGCGCCTCTGGGCTCTGTTTCTGTTATATGCTAATGTGACAAATAGTAAATGTTATTCATATTAGTATATGATTATATTGTTAGTAATCTACTCTAAAAATGGACTTTTAAATGTTTTAGGGGATTGATAATCTTCTTCGTTTTGAGAGAAGGCATGGGGGATTGATAATCCTGACAGAATAAAAGAGGCAGAAGACGCAAAAGAAAAATTATCTTAAAAAAAACGAAAGGCTCTTAGTGTTTACATGAATACATAAATTAATCAGGACACATTGATATAAGAAGTATGCACTAATGCACAGGAACAACCAAGTTTTTACTTTAAAAAACTTACTCACAACATATGTCATCTCCACAAAGCAATTTATAGGTTCGTTCACCGAACTGATAATAACTTTTCCAATAAGTTGATGCTATGTAGGGCTGGGCATTTTATCTATTAAATTTGATTCGATTCGTTATTCGATTCGATCCGAAAATTCCGAATATCCGAAACTTTCGAAGCAAAGCGAATACTAAAAATCAATATCCGTTAAAATAAAAGCAAATCACAAATATTAAAATTCTAGAAAGCGAATATCCGATCCGATCCGGCAATATATAAATACATGTATATCTTGATTATATTTTAAAATTTTAAATGTATAAAAGTATATAATTATTATTCTAACATATGATTTGACAAATTATATTCATATTATTACTTATATAAAAATATTACATGAAAGGAAGAGAACAAAATTAATGATAATTATAATTTTTTCTTAAGTTTTGTGTTATTATAATTGTTAATTAAGTTTTAAATTTTTTTAAAAAATATATAGATTCAGTACTTATTTTAATTTTTATTTTATATATCATGTAAAAGTATATTTTATAAAACAAAACTTGTATCGAATTTTTAAGATTATTTGTATTAATCAAAATAGATTAGATATCCGTAAGTATTTGTAAATATTCGCAAATATTTATTTATTTTCGAATATCCGTTTTTCCGAATATCCGTATTTTTCCGAAGCAAAGCAAATCGAAAATTTAGATATCCGTGACATTCAAAGCAAATCACAAATACCTTCAAAAACCCGGATATCCGATCCGTGCCCAGTCCTAATGCTATGTAGATGACGTACTTGTCACAAGCGGCATCAAAATGCACATTGCCAATAGGACCGGGCATTTTATCAGTTAAATTTGATTAGATTCATTATTCGTTTCGATTCGATCCGAAAAATCCAAATATCCATAAATTTCCGAAGTAAAACAAATATGAAAAATCAATATCCGTTAAAAAAAAAGCAAATCAAAAATACTAAAAAAAATTAAGAGGCGGATATCGATCCGCTCCAACTTTTATACAAATAGATGTTTATGTACAATTAAATATAGAGTTTCTATGTATAATTTTATATAATTATTGTTTTAACATATATTTTATTAGTTTCATTTATAAATAATTATAAAAAAATTAAGATGCATCTTCGTCTGTCTCCAAAAATAAAACATGCTTGATGCTAGACCAATATTGAATCAAACAATAACTCGAACTCAAACTCTTTATTAATATCTCTCTCAATGCTTTAGAAAACTAACACAAAAACTAAAGCTTCTCAATCTCAAATCTCACATCTTATGCAATACACTTTGCATATATATATATATATCTATGTTTATCCTAAACTCATTAGGAAACCCTCAAATAAAACTAACTTTCTTAATCCATAGCTCGGTAGGAAAACGATAGCTTGCTTCTCAAGCTACTTCAAGTTTACTCCAACATTCACCCCCTTAAACTTGAAGTCTTCATTTGATACATCTTAAACTTCCACTAGGTCTCTCATCTCTTTAAACTTGATCCTTCCTAGTGCCTTGGTGAGAATGTCGGCTTACTGTTTGACGCCTGCAATGTGTTCGACACTCACCATGTTCTTTTCTACACACTCTCTGATAAAGTGAAACCTCGTATGAATGTGTTTGCTGTGTCCATGAAACACTGGGTTCTTGGTTAAGGCTATTGCTGATTTATTGTCGATACGTATCACCACCTTGTCACTAGCTCGCCCATAAATTTCTTCGAGTAACTCTTGTAACCATACGGCTTGCTTGGCTGTCTCTGTGGCTGCCATAAACTCCGTTTCACACGAGGATAGCGCAACGACTTCTTGCTTCTGAGAGCACCAGGTGATGGGATTACTGCAAAGATAGAAGATGTGTCCAGTTGTGCTCTTTCCATCGTCTGGATCAACATTTTAGCTACTATCACTGTATCCGACCAAACCTTCATGGGAGCTTGCTTTGAACTCTAGTCCATACGCCATTGTTCCTTGTAAATACTTGAGCACTTGTTTCAGGGCCGCCTGATGTGACTCTTTTTGGGTGTGCATGAACTTACTCAACACTCCTACACTGTATGCAAGGTCTGGTCTTGTGTGTATTAAGTAACAAAGACAACCAATGTTCCTCCTATAATCCCTTTCATCAACACCACGCTCTTCTTCTGCCTTGTGAAGTTTCAATCCTGCATCCATTGGTATATGCACTGCGTTGCAATCCTTCATCCCAGCCTCTCCAAGTATTTTTGACGCATATCGTTCTTGACTAAGGACAATACTCCCTTCTCGTTGTGAGACTTCAATCCCAAGATAATAAATCAGTCGTCCGAGATCGCTCATCTCAAACCTTGTCGCCATTCCTTTCTTGAAGCTAACTATCATATCCAAGCTAGAACCAGTGACAAGTAAATCATCGACATATACAGCCACGACCAAGAGATGACCTTGCTCTGTTTTTCGATAAAGACTTGGCTCCTTTAGACATCTCGTGAACTTCATCTCGCACAAGATAGCGTTGAGTTTTTCATTCCATGCCCTTGGGGCTTGTCTCAACCCGTAGAGAGCTTTCTTTAACTTGTAGACCTTAGTTTCACTTCCTTTAATAACATAGCCTTCAGGTTGCGACACGTAAACCTCCTCTTTAAGTTCTCCATGGAGGAAAGCTGTTTTAACATCGAGATGATGCAACTCCCAGCCATGACTTGCAGCTATTCCGATGACCAAGCGCACAGTCTCTATTCGTGCAACCGGCGCGAATACTTCATCAAAATCCACACCATATTTCTGTACGTACCCCTTTGCCACAAGCCGCGCCTTGAACTTGTTTATACTTCCATCAGAGTTTCATTTTGATTTTAAAAACCCACTTCAGCCCTATTGCTCTACACGTTGGAGGAAGATCAACCAAGGTCCAAGTATCGTTCTTCACAATTGATTCTATCTCATCATCACAAACGTCTCTCCATACCTTTAACTCGCTAGCTTCTTCGTAGTTCCATGGCTCATCCTCAAAAATCAACAACAGATGCACTCCACTTCGTACAATAACTCATAATCGTCGTCTTTTTCGCACAACAGCTCATAATCCTCTAGATACTTTGGTAGGTTGCCTACTCGAGTAGAGCGTCTAAGTGCTACTGATGCTCACTTCTGCGTTATTCTCCCTGACCTCCTCCTCCTTGGTCTCTTGTTCGCTGTTAGCTCCATCAGGCAGAGAAACTTGATCATTCGCCTCTCTGAACTCAAACGTTATCATATCAGGCTCTGTTTCCTCAAATTTCTTCTTTGTATCAACCCACTTCCAGATGTGCTCCTCATCAAAAACTACATCACGACTCACGACTATCTTGCGAGTTTTTGGATCAAGTAACGTGTAGGCTTTAGATCCAGGTTTTGTTCCAAGATGAAGTACTCGTGATCTATCGTCTAGTTTTTTCAAGTGATGATTATCAAACTTCACATAGCCGATGCATCCGAAAACTCTTAAATGATCAATACTGGGTTTCTTGCCTTTGAAGCTTTCGTATGGAACCTGCAGACTAAGGGTTCTTGTTGCTACTCTGTTTATAAGATATGCCGCGTGTCGTACTGCTTCCCCCCAAACCCAGTTCGGAACATTCATGTGCTTTAAAATACTTCGCGTCATCTCGAGTAATGTTATGTTCCTTCGCTCTACTACCCCATTTTGTTGTGGAGAATATGGCGCGGTTAGGTGTCATTTGATGCCAGATTTGTTACAGAAATCTCGAAACTCATGGGATGTAAACTATCCTCCTCTATCAGTACGAAGTGTCTTGATTGTTACGCCAGTTTCTTGCTCCACCACTGCTTTAAAAACTTTGAACTTCTCGAAAGCCTAGCTCTTCTTCTTCATTAAAATTTTCCACATATATCTAGAGTGGTCATCGATCAAAACAAACGCATATCTATTCTTCCCAGCCATGGGAGGTGTTATCGAACCACATAAATCTCCGTGTATTAGCTCCAATACACTTGTTGCCCGGAAAGAGCTTGCTTGTGGGAATGACTTCCGAATCTGTTTACCTCGTAAGCAAGACTCACACATCTCCTTTTCCAGGGCAATCTGATGCATGCCAATGACTAGATTCTTGTTGACCATTGCCTTTAGATTATCCAGCCCTATATGTCCTAGACGTGCATGCCACTTTGTCGATTCTCTGAGATGCATCAGCTGCAGGCATTTGGTGCTCTCTACTTCCATGATCACTTTATATAGCCTGTTTTTAGCTCTTTTTGCTTTGACTAACAGTCTACTGTACCGATCGTATAGATACAAGTAATCTTTCTTCATTCTGACTTTGCATCCTGATTCTGTAGCCTGGCCAAGACTCAAGATATTGCTCCTTAGATCAGGGATAAAGTAGACGTCTGATAGTACTTATCATTCTCCATTCCTTGTAACGAACACAATCGATCCTTTTCCTCGTATATCTATACGTGAATCGTCGCCGAACTTGACCTTTCATGTTATTCTTTTGTCTAGTTGTGAGAAGTAGCTAAGGTTTCCCGTCATGTGGTTACTGGCTCCATTATCTAAGTACCATAGATTATCCTCAGCTGCAGTCTGAAACTTGTTTGGTGTGCAATTGCGCTCGTTTAACATAACCACTTCATGCATCATTAGCTCCTCTGCCTCTTCAGTGGATTCTCCCTAGTTCTCTTGTGTCTCTTGAAGTTTAAGCAGACGATCTGGACAGTTTTGCGCAAAGTGTCCCATCTTATCACACCTGAAGCACATCACTCTCGACGCATCTCTATCTTGTCTGTCGTAGTTGCCATACTGCTGATAACCGTACCGGCACCCTCTTCCTATGAATCCAAAATGACCTCCTCTACCTCGACCTCTTCCTGACTCATACCTTTCTTGTTGTGGCTGTGAGTCCGTATTAGTATACATGAGCTTTCCCTGACTTTGTTCTTCATGTTTCTCTTCTTCCTCATCAGAGATTCTCTCCTCATAAGCTTTTATTCTTCCCACGACTTCTTCAAAACTTGCCGTATCGAGATCAAGAAGTTTTTCCAATGGTGCTGTGATATGTATGTACTTCTTGCGAGGTAGACTGTTGAGAAACTTCCTAACAAGTTTTGGTTCTTCAATAACTTCTCCTAGAGCAGCCGACTTAGTTGATAATTCTGAAAGTCTCCCAACAAAACTATCGACGGAATCAGTCTCCTTCATCTTTATACGACCAAAATCTGCTGTTAGTGTCTGCAACCTAGCTTTCTTCACATGATCAGCTCCCATATGTCTCGTCTTAATCGATTCCCAAATCTCTTTTGCTGTTTTAAGGTTCCCAACCTGTAATAGCATGGGTTCCGGTATGCTTTGAAAGAGCAGTGCCCTTGCCAAATCATTCTTCTCTCCCCCTTCTTCTTCTAGTTCGATAGCTTCCCACGCTTTATGAATTTGCAACGCAGCCGACATACGTATTGTTCATACTATGTAATTGGTGTCATTGAGCAGAGGACACTTGATGGACGCAGACCCACTACTCTTTAAGTTGCTACTCGAAGCAACAATATCTCCCATGTTTCTTAACCTCTGTTTGACTCAATAGATGCTCTGATACCAATTATTAAATCAAACAATAACTCTAACTCAAACTCTTTATTAATCTCTCTCTCAATGCTTTAGAAAACTTACACAAAAACTAAAGCTTCTCAATCTCAAATCTCACACCTTATGCAATACAATTTGCATCTATATATATATCTATGTTTATCCTAAACTCATTAGAAAACCCTCAAATAGATAACTCTCAAATAAAACTAGCTTTCCTAGTCCATAGCTCGGTAGGAAAACGATAGCTTGCTTCTCAAACTACTTCAAGTTTACTCCAACAACCAATAGGTACACCGATTCACCAAAGCTGACTCTAATGTCAGCATACATCCTCTCATCTTACTAAACATTGTCGACTTGTTGGAAATCTACAGTATCTTGCGTTCACCAATATTGACATTTCTTATTAGTAGATCTTTCTTATCAACTTATGCACCATCTAACACAAATCATTAGCAAGCAGCAAAGAAAATCCTTACATATTTGACGGAAATAATGACACATGAAATTCTCTTCTCTGTTACACTTCATGATTTTCTAGACGTGGAGTGGGCAGCCGATCGCTTCACATGCTACGTTTTCACCAATGTGTTTATCTCTTGCCCCAAAAAGATTCATGCTCGAATGCCCACACCTACATTTAATTCAACATTTTTGGTTATCACATTTTTCTTATACTTCCTTCAATTTCAAGATGTAAATTGGTACTATATATTTATACATAGAATGATAGAAACACAAGTTTCCCAACTTGTCACATGATAATTAAGTAGTAAATAACTAAGGAAAATGTAATTTTCTTGGTAGTTTCTTTGTTTGAAAACTATTAGCAAAAGCTTTGATAAAATTTTCATAGCGTTAATATGTTTTGTAAGGAAGAATTGAAGTTGAACAAACAAACAAGCGATAATTATCGTGAACCAAAATAGTAATGACACATGCTATGTGTACCAAAAGTAGTCACATATTTTCAACAAAACGAATAATATCGGTCGTGATAATATAACATGTTTCTCGTTAGAACATATATCAAGTAAATATATATACAGTAGAGATTTGTAAATACAGATCCCATTGATTTCTCCAAACTGCTGAAACACCATCATTCCAAATGCTATCTGCTCAAACAAAGCATGGACTTGGTTACTTACATTTGCAGCAATAATAGTTTGCAATAATGCTGGTTATAGAGTTAAAAGTATGATTCTCAGTAACACATATAAATTCAGTGACTTCTCGTTTGCAAATATATTATTCTCAGATTCTATTTATGGTTTTGAAAAATTGTTGTAAAATGTTGTTGGTACGTTACCTTCCTGAGTAAGACAATATCACACAAGTTCATCTAGGCACAAGGCTAATAAATAAGACCGTGGAAATCATTGAGAAACTGCTCATTAAAGCCATTCTCTAGTCATAATTCAAAACAGTTATGAAAGATGCCGAAAGACAGGAAGATTGGATGAGACTAATGAAGAATACCAGTCCAAACTTTTGAGAAAGGCTCTGTTGTTGGCGTTAGTGCCTCAGTCTTTCGTCATGGCGATTGCATGATATGATTGTATGGTGAGCAAATATTCCTTAGTTGTTTGGTTAAAGAGTCATAGTTGTTTGGCAATAGGATTTTGCTAGTCCTAGGATTATCTTTAGAGATATTTAAAAATAAATAAAAATAAAATTTTTTGGACCAATCAAATAATAAGAAATTTCTTCAAACCTCTGGTATGAGCGAAAGTGACTTCTCAATTAATACAGTAAAAAATCTATAAATTAATAATGTTGGGAGTAGGGACCATGTTATTTTATTATTTATAGAGTCATTAATTTACCAAACTTTCATTTTTTTAGATTTTATCGTATATATATTAATTAAATTTTATAATATCATTTTATTTTATTTTGATTATATTATTTGGTATATATAATATTATGTTTCATAGCATTTAAGTGTTATTTTGGGTATAATTTTACTAAAAATTATTGGAATATATCGAACAGTTAAGAAAAACATAGATAAATTCTATTGTGAATATAAAATAAACAATATAATATTTTATTTGTACTTATATAAACTATATATGTATAAATTATTAATTTATGATTTTAGTGGAACTATATATTTACATAGAATTTTCTAAAAAAATTAATATATTTTGAACCGTCCCAACTTGGGACTGAAATTTTTTATTAATTTACCGTGTTTATTAATTTATCATGTATTAATTTATAGAGTTTCTACTGTATATAGGAGGATATATAGGACACTAATTTGAAGACAACCTCTTGAACTCTTTTCCGGACTCTGTTCTTCTCCTCTTCTTTGTTTTTGTTCATAAACATAAGCCTTCAGAAGTCGAAGAAAACGCAATCTGGTAATACTTGTGATGGGCTCAGGCCATATGACGATGGATATGGGCCGTCCTTCTGTTTTCCTCCAACGGCTCAGTAACGCCCTCCTCGTCGATGATTTCAAACAACCCAATATTCGACAGACAGAAAAAATCACAGGTTTTGTTCTCTAAAACTTCACTTTCTCTTCTCTGTTAGATTCCTTCCACAATGGCATACCTACATGGAAAAATCGCTGTTTTTTATGTTGATCAGACTGAAGCATCACATCTCCGTGATCTTCTGGAGAAGGCTTCTGCTGCTTATTTGGAATTGGTATATTCGGAGTTCTGCGAGCATCTCTTCTTCCTTGGCGAACACGAAGTCGGATCTCGCCTTCTGACGAAGTTCTGTATAACAATAGGCCTAACTCACACACAAAAGTTAGCTCAAGAGAGGAGGATTACCTCATTACTTATATATTGACCAAAGACCTCATGTTTACACGATGTGGGACTTAATACACCCCCTCACGCTCAAGATTGGACATCTGAAGCGTGAAGTTTGTGGGACTGGACATCCATGGGTGGGCCACAATCGAGAGAAATTGAAACCATGGACTTTGATACCATATTAGTAATGGGCCTAACTCACACCCAAAAGCTAGCTCAAGAGAGGAGGATTACCTCGTTACTTATATATTGCCCAAAGACCTCATGTTTACACGATGTGGGACTTAATATTCTATTCAATGATCAGTGATCTCCATCTTGAGGACGCAAATCTTCTTCTCTTTTATGATCATATCGCCGACTTAGACAGGATGAAGATGACATTGCTCCATAACATTGGGTAAGAAGAATCTTCTTACCTAGGGTTAGGGTTTTTTTCGTTTCTTTACTGTTGACTAACATTTTACTGAACATTGTTCAAGTCTGTAACAAAGCTGAAGACTTCGCCTTGCTCCTTAAACGAACAGTCCTCATAGACATCATGAAAGAATCTATGGATGTTAGACCTCTCTTCAGCTCTCATTTCCAGACTCTTAATGTTCATCAGTTTGAGGTACTAGAAGATCTTTTTTTTTTACTATTTATGTCTTGTTTTATGACTTGATCTTCTGAAAGTATACTAACGGACTGTTCTTGTGCCTTATCTTGAAGCCATTGATTTGGATAATCTCTCTGAACATCATCAACATTTCCAACGAACCTAGAGGCATCGCCAACTTTGAAACCATGGTTCAACTCGCCAGTTATGATGTTCAGATGTGTCTCATTGACAAGCTTAGACCATGTGTTCTTGACCTTGAACGCGATAAAAAGGTATACTTCGTTGCGCTTATAACATCGCTAAGAGTGTTTTTGTATCTTTATTCATTTTTTTTTCATTATCTCATATGATGTATCGTTCATTTGTTTAGGGATGTTGCTATTCAAAGTCTGATTATCCTTCAAAATGGAGCTTCTGACTTTCTTGTTGATACTTTGGCCAACAACATTACAAGCTTATCACTTGATCCATATGGTAGCTTCCTAATCCAGAAATGTCTACAACTTGGCACCAAGATAAATGTGCTCTTTATCATCTATGAGCTTTCAACCACTGGCCTCTTCTCTTTGGTGCACCAGCGTTTTGGGAACTATCACATTGAATAGACCTTTGACATCATCATAAAGATCAGACCGGTTTATAAGTTGCATGCATTTATTCACATTATTGTCTACAATATACTAACTAGTTGCTAGTGTTTGTGCATCCCTTTGTACAAGGAGCCAATAAAAATGCACAAATAGTGATCAAGCAAGTGGAACAGTCTCGCAGTTTCACAGTTAATTTAAAATGTTCTTATGTAAGAATTTGTTTTTGTATTAAAAGAGATTTAAATCCAGGACTCAAAGAAAACAACATCTAGTGATTACGACCAACATTCTGGTTACTATATAGAGACATTGAAAACCTTATATTCTGTAAAATACAATATGAGTAATTTCATACATGTAATTAATCCCAACTTCTTTTTGTTCTCAATATGAATAACATAATTGAATATAGAGTACATTTATGTCTAGACACATCCATATATCGTCCATTACTCATACCAAATTATCATTTTTATTTTTTCTAAAAAAAACACATCATAGGTTATACGTCTGGTTAGGCTTTAGGCCTGGTCGAAGAAAGGTTGGCCTCATAGTGACAAAAAAATAAGGAATCCAATCGGTTTGAAAAATAAAAATCGTCATGGTCACATGGCAATTATAGAGAAAATACGGTGCTGGTAGCTCCGTTGCTAGCGAATATATCTTTTCCCACCATCTCTAATCTCTAGTGCCATCTCAAGGCTTCAAACTTTAATCTTTATTCCGAATTATTGGTCAAATTCTTCTTTTGTCCGTAACAAAAAAGATCCAACAAAATTTTCAAATATATTCTTGGTCAGAAACTTTCACTTCTAAGAAAGTTCTGACTCAACTGATTCTACGTCCCTCAATCAAAAGATAACTTTGGCTTCATGACCGTCATAAAAATCCATCAAGCGAGATGATTTAATTATTTCTTCCAAAGATTTTTAATGTTATTAATTTTCAAAGTATTACATAAATCTAAAATCATTTTGTAGAAGACATACATTTTTGCTTTCTTTTCCTATCGATTACGGTTTGTATATTTGTATAAAACATTTAGTACTCTTAGATAGAACATTCTTAATTAACAAACTTAACATTGACATAATGATTTTCTGGAAAAAAAAATAAGAGTGTAATTTATGCCGTAGACCAATAACCCAATCCCGTTAGACAATTCAGGCTTATCTTTTTATCTTGAAAATGTTCAAAGTAGATATAACGAGTTACAATCAATTAATATGTAGGTTTTTGAACAATCAATCAAAAAGTCTCTATGCCATCCTTTCTCGTAACTTCCCCTAGCCATTTCTATGGGTTTTTCTTTTTGTCGTTTTTTTAGTTGGGCTGCGGAGTCCAATCTTTCATTTTCCGATCTTCCTTATTCCAAGATCACCTAAGTTTATAATGAGTTTTTTATTGGGCTATTATAGTGGATCTTTATAACCATTATTACAATTATTTTTAAATATATGCAAGAATTAGTTCAAGAAAATTAAATAAAAAGAAAAGAATCATCACAAGGAGATTGGAACTTATCACTAAAAACCAAATAGTGAGGACAACCTAACTGGGGCACGTGTTACACATACAAAATAAACTTCAATTTTGGTTCACTTTTCTCCACCATTCAATATGTTGTATGCATGCAATTTATTTATTTTTTTTGTTGGAAACTTAAATTATCTACGTACTACTTTGTGCCGTACGATCAATTTTTTTATTCAATTTATTAGGACTGGATAAAAAAACCCATATTCGAAAAATCGAACCAAATCCAATATAAAAAAGTAATACCAAATCCGAACCAAAATTCATTAAATATCCGAACGAATTCAAAATTTTGGTATTTATAGAACCGAACCAAACTTGAACCGAAACCGAAGTATTTCGGATATCCGAATTTATCCGAAATAAATTTATATACCAAAATATATTAATTATTTTAAATTTAATGTATATTAAAATCTCCAAAATATATTTTAAATATTTTTATATTTTCTAAAATACTTGAAAATATATACAAATAGTCAATTAAAATTAAATATTTAAAATAGCTAATGTTCAAACCAAATTAATTTATATGTTAAGTTTATGTATTTTGACATATGTTATTCAAATTTATTTGTAATATATTATTTTATTTATAGATTTTGAGAAAGTTAAAATATATAATTAATTTTAAAATTTTAAAATAATTTATATAGGTTATCCGAACCGAACCAAACCATAAAGATTCAAACCGAACCCAAACGAAAATTAAAAAATACCCGAATGGGACTGAAATCTCTGACTCCGAAAATCCGACATCCGAATAAACCCGAACCGAATTCGAAAGGGTATTCAAACGCCCACCCTAATAATTTATGGTGGATATTTTTCTTCTTATTTGCAAATTGTAAAGGATATTTTCTTTCTACTACTGGTTGTATGTTTTTTATTGTATGTTTAAATGTAGTATTCCTTTAAACCAAATTGTAAGTGGATGTTTTTTTTTCAAAAAAAAAACTATTTTCTTTTAGAAAACAGAAAAGATAAAATAAAGAGATAACTTTTTCAAAAACAAAGGAAAATAGTGAAATTAATTAAGTGTCAAAAACAGTGAATGTAGCAAAGAGTTTAGTGACGTGGTGCGATGAAATTGTCGAGACTACCCCTTTAGTATAGCGATGTTTTTGTTTCATATGTAGGACAAATATAATTAGTATCTTTAGATATCTTGCTAAGTACAATAAGATTTAGAAAAGATTTTGTATTAGATTTCGAAATTTTTCTTGTTCAGGAAGAACGGAATGTGCTCTCTTGCAGTGAAACCTTCTCCACTCAGTATCTGACACATTTGGTGCCTCAGCAAAAAGGAATCCAGCTAAAATATTTGCATCGGTAACATATGAAGCTTGTGTACGGAAAACCTTGTACTGTTTAACTTACAAGTTTTCTTTCTTCATCTTCTTCCTCAGCTTTTTTTTTTTACATTTTCCTAATGAATTAAACAAAATCAAAGAAGATCATGAATTCTGAACAATTCATGAGATTATAAGTTTCTCTACTTTTTCCTTCAAGAGTTCACGAGTTGCGAACAATCGAAGAAGATCATGAATTTCTCTGCTTCTTTTCCATTTTCTTCCTTTACATAATCATTTGAGCGCATCCAACCATTCACCATCACAGTCCTCAACAAGATTATGAGTTCTCTCTACCGGAGTTCATCATCTATCATTCAAAGATTCCTCGGTCACTTTTCCAACGGCAGTGTCTCGAAATTAGCTGGTTGTCTGGTCGTGTTTATGGTTTATATTCGTTTAGCCAGCTAATCAAAATATGGTCGTGGTCTACTTCACCATCCTCCACGTGATTCATTTATACGTTCGAAGAACTTTGGACTGTCACAACAAGTTAAAGACTACTAATACGATATAACAAAGAGCTATACTAAGATAATATGATAATTAGACGGCTACAATATATCATGGATGTATATATTAAATCTTAACTTTTGCATAGAGGAGTTTAGCGGATCATAAATGATTCAAATATATTATTCTTGAAATGATGGTTATTTACATTTTAGCTTAGCCATACACATTAAAAAGTACAAAATGGACAAAAGATTGATTTGCTTATCAGCGATATGAATTAACGCAAAGATCATAGTTAGTTGTCTTATATTTTGTTCAGTGACACAGGGTGAATTAGTCTTGCAAAACAGGTTTAGAAATGAGCTTGAGAAGTTCCAACTGATTTGTATCGATGATAGTAACAATAAGTTAAAAACTTCTAATATGATATACCAAGGAAATGCTATGATAATATGATAATTAGACGGCTAAAATATAGTATGGATGTATATATATTAAATCTTAGCTTGTGTATAGAGTAGCTTAGCCGGTTATAGATGATTCAAATATATTGTTTGGAAATGATGGTTATTTTCATTTAGGCTTAGCCATACATATTTAATCTTACGAAAGGTTTCAGCCTATCATTGATATATCTTATGTTAACATTAACTGGTTTGGATTCTGAAATGTAAACATGTAAAGACAATAAACACTTGACAATTAACTCTTAATCGTAAGCCCAAAATTTTAGACGCATAGATAATTTAAGAGAAGGATTGCTAACATAATAGACATACATCTAAATGTATAAAACGATTGTATTCATTATTAATTAGATTACTAACATAATAGTTGGATAGTTAAGTTTTGAGATCTATTGCTAACTTATTAGATAAATGGCTATAAAGTTAATTAGTAATTTGTTAATTATAATAAATAGTTAGGATGATGCATGTCTTCATTTGATGGTCAATATTTTTACTAGCGCTCTAGAGAATTGTTTATAATTTTAACAACTCAGATAGATGGTAATATATTAAATTATCCTCCGAATGATGTGAAGATAACATAAACAAAAACCGTCTAAAATTAAAAGTAACATTCCACGTTAGAACCATTATCGCAGTCTTAGATTCTACACTGAGTTTCCGTTCTCCCCTAAACTCCACAGTAGAAGACCCTTGACGACCCGGAACCCAACCACCAGACGCTGTTGAGTATTTGCCTAATTGCATGTGGTTTGTGGTACGGCGTTACCCTAACTCCAACTGGTTCATGGCCTACCGCGAAAATCTGATCTGCATTGCGGAGAGGTGGAGCTGAGTGTTCGTCTCCTACCATTTTGTGAGTGGATTTGTAGAAACTGGGGTTTAACTCTTGATTTCGAAGATATTGGGGGTGATTGGTTGGGTTGTAACTAGTGACTTTAGCTTTAATTTCTATCTACAACCACTTAATTTACCAGCTTTAACTAGTTTTTAAAGCTAAAGTCAATAAAATAAAAAATGGCTGTAGAAGAATTATTTTCTAAAGCAATAAAATATGGCTGTAGGAATTTATTTCCTTTTTAAAATATTGTTATAGGAATATATTTCTTTTTTATCATTTATCTCATTTAATTTCTACGGCTACACTAGATACAACTACATCAAAAAATTATACATTAAATTTTCTACAGCTACAATCCAACCAATTGACCCCATTGAGAAGAGAGAGATAGATGATGGAAGTAGAAAAATTTGGGAAAGTGAAGATACTTTACGAGAAGAGGAAGATTTGGGAAATATATTAGGATCGCTTTAGATTTTAGGACTGATAAAATCCAGAGCTAAGTACTTCATATCTTTTATCTGGATTTTGTATTCTCACGCCAAATGAGACGATGTATAGGTAGCAGTATCTAAGAAAATTATAAACAGTGATGGAAAAGGTGACTTTTGGTAGGGTATTAAATATCGTATAAGTCTTTGGTAGACATCATAATTTCTCTCAGTGACAATAAAAAGACATCCTAATTTCTGTAAAATAAACCCAGCCCTCAATATTTTGGGTCGGAAGCCCAAAAACTATAAAAAAGTAATCGCCTCTCTGAGTATAAATCATTAGCCACTTTAGCTATAAGAGATTAGGTCAAATAGAAACTGAGATTATATTTATTGTTACAAGGGTTGGATATTTATATGGTTTCTCTTCAGAGTCGATACTGCATTAACGGATGGATGTAATAGAGCATGTTTGAACCGATGTATGAAATCATCATAAAGATTAAACCTGTTTTTAAATTGTATGTATTTATTCACATTATTTCCTAATCCCAAAACCAAAAAATTGTTGGAGATAATCCTGAAGTTAACTTAGTGAATAAGTAATATTAATCATAATCGAGACAGACTTAAGAGAGTTAATCCCTAAGAGTTTAGGAAACTTTAAGTCTCTATATAAGTAGATGCAAGAGTGTTGCATACCTTATGAGTTTTAGAGATTGTGTTGAGATTGCTTAAGTTTTGAGTTATTTTCTTAAGCTAATAAAGAGAGTTCTTTATTGAGTTAATACAATCTTGAGACTATATTTGGTATCAGAGCAAATCAACCATGGGAGACATAGTAACGATCAAGCCTAAAGACGGAGGAGGGCCAACGATCTCTTGTCCAATGCTGAACGCAACAAACTATACGGTGTGGGCTATGAAGATGCAACTTTTACTCAAAGTTCACAAAGTATGGGAGGTTGTGGAAAACGAATCAGATGCAGCAGACAAGAACGACATGGCAACATCGCTCCTATTCCAGTCTGTTCCGGAAACCCTAATGCTGCAAATAGGTGTATTGGAAAGCGCAGAGAGGGTTCGAGAAGCAAAGCTGCAAACCCTTATGGCGGATTTCGACCGTCTTAAGATGAAGGAGAACGAAAGCATTGATGAATTTGTTGGGAGGATATCCGAGCTCTCATCAAAATCAGCTGCACTAGGAGGAACCATAGAAGAAGTCAAGCTTGTCAAGAAATTCTTGAAGAGTTTACCAAGGAAGAAATACATACACATTGTCGCGTCCCTCGAACAACTCCTTGACCTAAATACCACAAGCTTTGAAGAAGTCATAGGTCGATTGAAAACTTATGAGGAACGAATACGAGAGGAAGAAGGAGAAACTGAAGATAATCAGCAAATCAGTTAATGTATGCAAACATGGATACATAATCTAACCGTGATTACCATGGCGAGTACAGAGGAAGAGGACGAGGAGGACGAGGCTCTTACAGAGGCAGGGGACGCGGTGGCAGATCGTATTGGGAAAACAGAGATCCGACAAGGATTACATGCTTCAGATGTGATAAAGTCGGGCACTTTGCGGCCACTTGTCCCGACAGACTACTCAAGATGCAAGAGACACAAGAAACAAAAGAGGATGAAACACAAGAAGTGGATGCCTTAATGATGCACGAGATAGTGTATCTGAATAAAAGAAACGTGCAGCCTAAGGTGTTTCAGTCAAGCATGGATGGAGACAGAATATGGTATCTGGATAACAGAGCCAGCAATCACATGACCGGGAACAGAAGCTACTTCAAAAGCATCGATGAGACTGTTACAGAGAAGGTCAGGTTTGGCGATGATTCAAGAATTGACATCAAAGGAAAGGGATTTATCTTGTTCGTCACGCAAACCGGTGAAAAGAAACTGTTACCTAAGAGCATGTTTATTGGCGGGTTCTTAGGGCGGGGTTCTTAGCGGAATATAAGAACCCGTCTCTTAACTTTTAACTAAAAAAGCTAAGAGCCGGATCTTAAATTAAGAGCCAACTCTTAGCTTTTTTAGTTAAAAGTTTAGAGACGAGTTCTTATATTCCGCTAAGAACCCCACCTTAAGAACCCACCAATAAACATGCTCTAATGTGTACTATATCCCGAACTTAATAAGCAACATAATTAGCCTTGGACAAGCTACGGAATCTGGATGCGATGTCAGAATGAAAGGAGACTACCTTACACTACATGACAGAGTACGGTAACTTGATTGTAAAGGTGAGTAGATCAAAAAACCGTCTCTACAAAGTGCTTATGGAAAGTGGTAAAACAAAGTGTCTGCAACTGGAGGTGCAAAGTGACTCAGCAAGATGGCATGCGAGGTTAGGCCACATTGGAGTCGATTCAATGAAATTGATGATACGTAAGGAGATGGTACTAGGCTTACATGATATCGAAGTCGAAAAGGAAACCTGCAATTCCTGTTTGTTAGGAAAGCAAACACATCAATCCTTTCCTCAAGCAACTACTTTTCGAGCTGAGAAAAGTCTAGACTCATTCACGGAGACTTATATGGACCTATCACGCCAACCACCGTAGCAGGGAGTAGGTACATATTCGTATTTGTGGATGATCAATCGCGTTATATGTGGACAATCCTCTTAAAAGTAAAAGGTGATGCACTTGAGAAATCCAAAACTTTCAAGACAATGGTGGAACAAGAGACAAAGACAAGCATCAAAACATTGCGAACGGGCAGAGGTGGAGAGTTTACTTCTGCTGAGTTTCAAAAATTCTGTGAGACCGTAGGAATTCAAAGGCATCTAACCGCTCCGTACACACCACAACAGAACGGAGTGGTGGAACGTCGTAACAGAACCCTAATGGAGATGACAAGGAGTATCCTGAAGCATATGGGCATATCTAATTATCTATGGGGAGAGGCAGTAAGACACGCTACTTATCTCATTAATAGAGTGGCTACAAGATTGTTGAAGTCGACTACACCATATGGGATGTTTAAAGGACGGAAGCCAAGTGTAAAACATCTTAAAGTCTTTGGGTGTATCGGATATACTAAGGTTGATGTGCAACATCTTCGAAAGCTAGATGATAGATCAAGAACTCTTGTGCACCTCGGAACCGAGCCAGAATCAAAAGCTTACATGATGTTTGATCCTAGCAGCAGGAAAATAGTTGTCAGCAGGGACGTTGTCTTCGATGAGCACAAAACCTGGAAGTGGAACAACTCTACAACAGATGGAGAGGAACCAGGGGAGTTCAGGGTCGAATTCAGCACTTTTGGTAACCATGGATTAGAAGACAACGAGAATGGAAGAGAAACATAGGATCATGGCAATCGCAATGAGGAAGAAGAGTAAGTCAATGATGTAGCCATTTCAATTGAGCTTGATCTCGACACCACACAAGAAACAGAGCAAACAGAGCTTCGACGATCAACAAGAACCACCCAACCTCCAAGCTACTTAAGTGATTATATATGCTTAGCAGAAGCCGAAGGAGAACGTCTGTCGCTACTTATTAACGAGGAGCCACACAACTTTGAGCAAGCAATGGAAGAAAAAGTGGGGAGAGATGCTTGTGAAGATGAGATATCATCTATTATCAGAAACAAAACGTGGGACTTGGTAGATTTACCTGCTAGAGCAAAACCAATAGGTTTAAAGTGGATATTCAAGGTCAAGCGCAATTCAGATGGGACAATAAACAAGCACAAATCGAGATTAGTGGCGAAGGGTTACATTCAGAAGCATGGTATCGATTTTGAAGAAGTGTTCACGCCAGTAGCACGCATCGAAACTATCAGACTCATCATCTCCATCGCAGCTAGCAAAGGGTGGGAAGTACATCATTTAGACGTCAAGACGGCCTTTCTCCACAGGGACCTGAAAGAAGATGTATACGTTACGCAACCACAAGGTTTTGTGATCAAAGGAACTGAAGATAAAGTGTACAAGATAAAAAAAAGCATTATATGGATTGAGACAAAAGCTCCAAGAGCATGGAATGAGAAGCTGAATAAATTCTTAGAGATCTAGGTTTCGTCAAGTGCTCGAAAGAACCATCCTTATACCGCAGACAAGCAAAGGATTCTCTTCTTCTAGTAGCAGTTCTAGTAGCAGTGTACGTTGACGATCTACTCATAACAGGCTCAAGCAAAACTCAGATCATTATCTTTAAGAGAGAGATGTCTGCAATATTTGAGATGAGCGATCTAGGTTTGCTGACTTATTACCTTGGAATCGAGGTCATACAAGGTAAAGATGGAATAACTCTGCATCAAGAGAGATATGCGACGAGAATATTGCAGGAAATGGGTATGGAGGACTGCAACTCCGCAAGTACCGATGGATATGGGTTTAGTATTGTCTAAAGAGCAAGAGGAACATAGTGTTGACGAAAAGGAGTTCAGAAGGAATATAAGGTGTATGAGATACCTATTGCATACACGACCTGACCTATCTTTTAGCGTCGGCATTCTCAGTCGGTATATGCATAGCCCAGAGAAATCTCATGCGGCTGCGTTGAAGCAAGTGCTACGGTACTTAAGGGGGACCTTGTCTCACGGACTTACTTTCACACGAGCAGATACGATGGAATTGGTTGGGTACATCGACTCCAGTCATAACATAGATGAAGACGACGGAAGGAGCACCACATGATACGTTTTTTACTTAAACAACTGTCCTATCACTTGGTGTTCTCAGAAGCAAGAAACTGTAGCGTTATCATCATGTGAAGCTGAGTTTATGGCAGCAACTGAAACAGCTAAACATGCAATATGGCTTCAAGAACTCTTAGAAGAGATCATGGAGACGTCAAGCAAGCGGGTCATGATTCACATATACAATAAGTCTGCTATAGCTCTTACAAAGAATCTGGTATTCCATGGACGCAGCAAGCACATTCACAAGCGTTATCACTTCATAAGAGAATGCGTGGAGAATGAGCAAGTGGAGGTTCAACATATACCAGGCGTGGAGCACAGAGCCAACATTTTAACAAAGACACTTGGGAGATCAAGTTTAAAGAAATGAGAGAACTAATTGGAATTGAAGATGTTAACATCAAGATTAATGGGGACAATGTTGGAGATAATCTTGAAGTTAACTTAGTGAATAAGTAATATTAATCCTAATCGAGATAGATTTAAGAGAGTTAATCCCGAAGAGTTTAGGAAACTTTAAGTCTCTATATAAGTAGATGCAAGAGTGTTGCATTCCTTATGAGTTTTAGAGATTGTGTTGAGATTGCTTAAGTTTTGAGTTATTTTCTTAAGATAATAAAGAGAGTTCTTTATTGAGTTAATACAATCTTGGGACTATAAAAATGTGATAAGATTAATAAACAAGTGTATTATTTGGATCTCGATCTAGATCAAATACTCCTTATATTCATTAGTTCCTGTAAGATCCCATATAAAATAATAAATCTAAATAATTTGACAAATTATATCAATTACGTAGTATTCTATTTTTTAAGATAATTTAGGAGTAAATCTTAGATCTATGGAGATGTCCAGATTAATCTCTTGGAAGTGTGTTACCCATGGACAGATTCGTATACCAGACTTTTAAATTAAAATGGACCGAAAGCAAGAGCCATACTTATATGGGTAAACAGAACAATGTGACTTAGTTTCGTATAGCAGGAGTATTGAACCTGAAACGTGTTTGCATCTCAAGTCCGTCCACTGCCACCTGACCACGAGTCCAGCTCAAAAGCATTCTCCTTCATGCAAATGATATTTCTTACAACTGAAGTATCATATAACGTTATCTTATTTGTTGCTCAAAGTTGTGTATGCATATTAAATATTATTTCACGCGAAAGCACCTCTTCGGTTTATAAACCATTACAAGCCAAAATCAATTAAGGGTTGTGCAAATTGCAAAGTATCCCATTTGAAACGTACGTTTCATGAAAGAAAACGTTATACAGCAAGTAACCATCACTATCCCCGTTTTCTTTCAAGAAAAAAAGGCACACCTCACCGGTATAAACCGTGTAAGAAACAAAAAGTTAGGAACTTATTGTAATTTACCAATAAAAACGAAAAAAAAAATAATTCTAACAATAAAATAATTATTATGGTCCCTATTATAAAGGATCTATAGACCACAAAATGTTTTCTGAGGTTATAAGCGCGTGAGCTGGAAAGTTCACGCACACTGTTCACACCACCGTCCATTCTGACTCTAATCTGAAATCGTGTCTTTATCCACATCGTACGTTTTAACACGTGTCGACTAATAGACGAATCATCAAATATATTATTTAATCTTATCTTTTTAGTGGTTTCCTATAAATATCTTTCCTCTCTTCCTTCTCCAGATCTCCTCCGTCACATAAAACTCAAAGCTTCTGTCTCAGGTAGAGAGAAACCAATTTGTTATTATTACGATCAAATTCTCATTTCTATTAGAGAAAATTATCAGCGAAAATGGCGTTTAATCTAACGCATCAGCTCGGAGCTCTCGCCGGAACTCCGATCAAGTCCGGCGAAATGACAGCACCATCGGTTGAGTCGTCGCTATCTGTTTCACCACCTTCGGCGAGGATGCCTATATCGATGAATCTGAATTACAACTCGAACAGAAACGTATCTCCGCCGATGAGCCCGGTTCTGGGGGCGAGGCGAGCGGATCTGTCCGTGGCGTGTAAAGCTTTCGCGGTGGAGGAGCAGAGGACGTACAAGGAAGGAGGGATCGGAGGAGAGAAGGAGAAGGGAGGAGTTCCTGTGTTCGTGATGATGCCGCTTGATAGTGTGACGATGGGGAACACGGTGAACCGGAGGAAGGCGATGAGAGCGAGTCTTCAGGCGTTGAAGAGTGCTGGTGTTGAAGGGATCATGATCGATGTGTGGTGGGGTTTGGTGGAGAGGGAGTCTCCTGGGGCTTATAATTGGGGAGGGTATAATGAGTTGCTTGAGATGGCCAAGAAGATTGGACTTAAGGTTCAGGCTGTTATGTCGTTTCATCAGTGTGGTGGTAACGTTGGTGACTCTGTCACGTAAGTATTAAATATTGCATTTTTAGCTTTGTGCGCGCTTGGAAGAGAGTTTATGGATGTTTAGTTTCGATTAGATTGATTAGTCAAGGTTCAGGATTTTATGTCTTTTGATTACGTAGGAAGAGTCTCTATATGAACTTCGATTTAGATGTTTTGGAATTGAAATGATCAATTGGGAACAGTTTATTAGGCGAAATTGTCGAACTTTTCCTTGAATAAAGGAGTAACGTGCACGGGAGTTGCGTTGACACGTGACAGACACAAAGTTCTAGAGGAGAGTGATAGGTTCAAGAATCTATAAGAGCCACACATTTTTTTTTTTTTTTTTGTTACGTGATGTGAGCGTCTCTTATTAAAAAGATTGAGTGAGCTGTTCGTCGTTTTATCCCTTGTTTTTAGGCCCCTTTTGTATCCTTTTGTGTTTTCTTCTCATTTGTCTTACGTCTCTTTCAATATCTGATTACAAAGGATTGATTGTGGTAGTCAAGACGTTTCCTTTAGATTGACCAGTTGAACAATCAAACGAATGAATGATTTCTTGTCCTTGGTAGGAGTTAGTTCATGTGATATGTTTGAAGTCTCCTGTCTTATCATTAGCTAATGAGTTTGTGTGTGTTCTGATTGAGAATTTTTATTTTTTTCTCCAGTATTCCTCTGCCTCAGTGGGTTGTTGAAGAGGTTGACAAGGATCCAGACCTTGCATACACTGATCAGTGGGGAAGAAGGAACCACGAGTATATATCACTTGGCGCTGATACACTCCCAGTTCTCAAAGGTAGGACACCAGTGCAATGCTATTCCGATTTCATGCGTGCGTTCAGAGACAACTTCAAGCATCTTCTTGGAGACACCATTGTGGTAATTCCAACTTCTTTAACTCATTTTTTTCTCGTAACTATGTTTGTAGCTTGAATGATTTGAGTTTCGATTTTCAGGAAATCCAAGTTGGGATGGGACCGGCAGGAGAGCTGCGTTACCCTTCATACCCTGAGCAGGACGGGACATGGAGGTTCCCAGGGATTGGAGCCTTCCAATGCTATGACAAGGTACTTACCACAAATCACACATGAATAGCCTCTGACTCTTTTTGCAAAGATGTAATACTCAACTGTTTTACTACTTATGATTGCTGCAGTACTCTTTAAGCAGCTTGAAAGCAGCAGCTGAGGCTTATGGGAAGCCAGAGTGGGGCGGTACTGGCCCCACCGATGCTGGTCACTACAATAACTGGCCAGAAGACACACAGTTCTTCAAAAAAGAAGACGGGGGTTGGAACACAGAGTACGGAGAGTTCTTCCTCACATGGTACTCCCAGATGTTGCTGGATCATGGCGAGCGTATCCTTTCCTCAGCCAAATTGATATTCCAAGATACAGGTGTCAAAATATCAGTCAAAGTCGCTGGAATTCACTGGCACTACGGGACACGCTCTCACGCCCCTGAGCTCACAGCAGGATACTACAACACAAGGTTCAGAGACGGATACCTCCCTATCGCTCAAATGCTAGCCAGACACAGCGCCATATTCAACTTCACGTGTATCGAGATGAGAGACCACGAGCAGCCTCAAGACGCGCTTTGTGCACCAGAAAAGCTTGTGAACCAGGTGGCTCTAGCTACTCTAGCTGCAGAGGTTCCTCTAGCTGGTGAAAACGCATTGCCTAGGTACGATGACTACGCGCACGAGCAGATCCTCAAGGCTTCTGCACTGAGTTTTGATCACAACCAGGAGGGAGAAAACAGAGAGATGTGTGCGTTTACGTACCTGAGGATGAACCCGGAGCTGTTTAAGGCGGACAACTGGGGGAAGTTTGTAGGGTTTGTGAAGAAAATGGGTGAAGGGAGAGACTCTGATAGGTGTCCGGAAGAAGTGGAGCGTGAAGCTGAGCATTTTGTGCATGTCACACAGCCGCTGGTTCAGGAAGCTGCAGTGGCTCTCACTCACTAGCAAGAGAGAATGTGGCATGGTTCGAACCAATGGGTTATGTTTGTATGCGATGTAATGAAATGATTATTATGATGATGCCGAAAAGATGTTTAGGCTAAGGTTGTGTATGTATCGGCGGTATAAAAAATGATATGGGCCATAGCTGTGGTATTTTTGGGTCAGGGTTGTGGCGTTTGTACTATTTCTGATACATGCTAAAGTTATGTATAATGTTTTCTTCTTTTTGTGATATAGCAATAGCATGATGAAGATGATCTCAAGCTTTTACTAAATAATAAGAATTCATATTAAAATAAAAATATATATACCTGATTAAAGTGCGTTCGTGTGCCAATACTTGCAAAAGAAATTTATTTATTGGTTTTGCTTTGTGTGCTTTTGCAGTGTTTGTGTAATTGTTTCAAGTGAAAATCAGAAATGTTTTCGATTCGGTGATACAAGTTCGAGTAAATATGCTATACAAAAAAAAACGAATTTGATGGTAAGAAATCTACATAACCAATGGTCAATACAAGAAAAAGTAGCTAAAAGAGAGAGAGAAAAATGGTTTCCAATATGTCTTTCACTGATTCAGACATTAATTTTGGTTTTCTCTGATTTTTGCTTTATCGTCAGCATTTTCCTTCTGATTTAATCGAATAAAAATAACAATTTTGATTTAGTTTCTTTTGCTAAGTCATGGGTTTTGATTGGTAACCATATTGAATGCGGAATAGCATGTGAAATGCGATTCCGCAAGTATTTTACAAATATTTGCGGATTTACTGAAAAAATATAAAAAAAAAATTATTAAGTGGAAAAGTAAGTTTTAATAGATTATGGTATAAAATTTTATAAATTAACACTTTCATATTATTAAATTATATGCTAATACTGTGTTAAAACTTAAAATACATAGCAATAGTTTTTTAATGATAGATAGTTATGTTGTAAATAAAGTTCTATTATAATTCTTATATTATAAATGTCAATCTATTATTAAAACGTACTGAAAGATAAGCTAGATATTTATAATAAGAACTAAATGTTTTAAATAAATTTTAGTTTCTTTCACATTTTATAATAATTAGTTTAATTATTGCTATTCGTTTTTTTTGTTATAACAAATTAAGTACCATATAAAATAGTTTAATCAATTTAATATGTATTCCACCATTCTGCAAATTTTAATTTTTTTCCGCAACTTAACTATTATTTCCGCGATTCCACGGTTAAGCAATGGTTACCAGTCTAGCTATTATTTGTTTTCTTTCAGTTATAACAGCTTTCAGATGATTCTTTTTCTTCATGCTTAGGCGATCTTTCATTTGTTAAGAAAGTATTTTTTCGTTATCTCTGATTATTTTCATAACGTTTTCTTTTAAAAGAAAAAGTAGGTAAAAAAACACAATTCCCTATATATTATTTGAGGATCATTTAAAAAGATGTAACTTTCTATTTTGTATTAGTTACATTTTAATCTTGTTGAGTTGTCAATACTTTAGATCTCTACATTGCTTATGTGGCAGCTTTATAATTAATTTAAGTAAATTTTAGACCAATCTTTTATTCTCTAGAGAAATTTTATTAATCCCACATATAATAACATCACTAGTTGATAATCCGCGCACATGCGCGAGGTGAAATTTTCTAATAATGTTTGCTTAGAAAAGCTGTGTTATATATTATATTTTGTATACAGTATTGGATCTTGGATATAAGATTGCTAACTAAAAGACCATTGATGTTGATATGATGATTTTTAAAACTTATTGTATTTACTATTGGACTTGAATTACAAATTATTAAAATATGTTCACACAAGAAAAAACACGATATATTTTTGCCTTGTAAAAAATTAATACGACTTTAAAAGTCATTGGAGACATCTTTGACCTTTAATAATTGTGTTCATGTATTGTATAAATTACATTCATTATAGTATTTCTATGTTAACTATAAATCACGTCATATTAAGTTTAATCAACTTCTTTCCCAAGTAATATAGTTTATTCAAATAAAGAATTATAGATTTTTCGTATAATAATATTAATTGAATTAAGCACATATTTCAAGTCTCTCTTACCAAGAAATAATAAACCAATAATTAACACCAGTAAAAATTAAATATTATACTCCCTCTGTCCCATTTTATGTGGGTTTTAAGGTTTTTTCACAAGGATTAAGAAAATACAAAATTCTATGTAATTTATCTTGATTGCATAAAAATATCATTTAATAAAATTAGTTCAACCAATTAAAAAATGATACAGCATTTTGTAATTGGTCAGAAATTTAAATTAACATTTAATTTTCTCTAAGATAAAGAGAACATCACTTAAAATGGGACAAAAAAAAAACCCTAAAACACCACTTAAAGTGGGACAGAGAGAGTATCTCCTTGTTGTATAAAGATATACTTAGAATATCTTGAAAAATGTTCAAAAGTACAATATTCTGGTCTCAATATATTTTCAATATAAATTTTGAAATTAACGTATTTATATATTTTATATGGCAATAGTTTAATTTAAAAGATATTAAAAGTAATATATATATATATATAATCTGAATATCTATCAAAATTTATATTTAACATCATATGATTTTATGATCATTTGTATCTTATTATAATAAAAGAGTAAAACAATGTTCACAAAATTTTGTTAGACTTTAAACATTTTAGTAATTTATAGTCGTTTTAAAAATTCAAAATTTAACAAATAAGAAAAAATCCAAACTTTTTATTATATGATTAATGTGATTGTTTAAAAAATATAATAATATAAATTAAATAAAAAGGATTGAGGATGCAAAAATTATTATCAAATCTTTACTATTCAAAATCATTAATTGTTATATATATGCTAATCATATTAGGTAATTCTGTAACTTTTATTTAAGAAAATAATGAAGAATAGTTTTTATGCATTAATAATCAATTTGATTGTTAATTTAATAAAAAGTATAATATAATTTAGATGGATCAACTTATTTTCTAAGGATTCTGAACTGGTGATGACACATGACTACATTCAAAGGTTGTAATGCTCCTCCATTAATATATAAAGATTTGGTAACTGTATTTAGCACCATATAATAACCCCACGTGTCATGACTAGCAATTTATTATAAACACCAAGACAAATCTCCACTTTTCCACGAGCTCTGTCTAATCTTCTTTACTTACAAATTCACAACGTGAGCTGATATTGTTTATTGTAATCATATAGCAGCAAAATTTCAGTAGTACGCAACAATACGTATGAAAACAATCACAGAGCAAAATTGCAAGCATTATTCACCTACCAAATATGAAGATAACGAAGCAATATAAGTTTCAGAGTGATGGTCAAGGAAATATCATGATGAACTTAACCATTAGAGATTCATGTTCGTAAACGTCAATGTAGAAATACTATAATGGCCACAGTATCTAATTTGTGAATGATGACAAAGAAATAATTTGAGCTTAATCTATTTTTTTATATGAACTTTTTTTTTTAAGAACTTGATAAAGAAGTAGAATAGTCCACATGGGATGTTCAGAACAAAATAGCAAGTAAATGACGCAAGTTCAAGCAAAAATGTAATCACATTAAACATTGTTGTGTACAGTTAAAACTTTTACAACTATGCCACACAAGTTCTGGCTAATCTTCATGATTTTCACATTAACAACTTCATTGACTATATTGTAGTTGTATCATAATGTGTATTTACCAAAAAAGGTCTGGAATCGATATGAAATTGCTAGATATGATTGGTCTAAAACTGAAAGACATGAAGAATAGGAAATATTCCTATTGTATAAAAAGGAAAGAGATATATCCTATTAGGGTTAGGAGTTACCCTAGGAGCAATATATAAGCTCGAAGTCAGATTAGACTTGAATACAACCTTGTATCTTTTCTCTTCACCTTGCACCATTGAGTTAAAAACGTGATTGTGTCTAAGTTCGGTGGTGAGGTTGAACACATATAGTGGATAACTGGAATTTTCTGGCCCAGACGTAAGAGTAGCTCATATCGAGGCTCTGAACTGGTTAAATTGCTCTGTGTCTTTTATTCTCTTTGCTTGCTTGTTATTTCCGCGTTAAGTTAGAAAGAGAGAGAGCATTTAACGAACGAACCGAAACGAACGAACCTAAACGTGTGTTGAAGTTGATTGAGGTTTCAACAAGTGGTTTCAGAGCATCAAGTCAGAATGTCTAATACACGAATAGAGGTTGATCGGTTTGATGGGTCTGGCGATTTTATGTTGTGGAAGATTCGCATGCTCGCGCATCTTGGTTACTTGGGTTTGAAGGAAATTGTCAAGGATGAGAAGCTACTTTGAGAACCTGCTGAATCTGAGTTGAAGGAGGAAGAGGATGAAGAGAAGGAGGGGAAAGCAGTTGTTCCAACACCAGCTGATATTGATCCCTCGAAGGTAGAAAAATCAGAGAAAGCCATGAATCTGATTGTTCTGAACGTTGGTGACCATGTTCTACGGAAGATTAGCCACTGCACTACAGCAGCAGCTATGTGGTCGCTGTTGGAGAGGCTGTACATGTCTAAGTCTCTGCCGAATAGGATTTTCCTGCAGTTAAAGTTTTTTAACTTTAAGATGACTGATGCTACATCTGTTGATTCAAACATTGATGACTTCCTCAAGCTTGTGTCTGATTTGAGCAGCGTTGGAGTCATGGTAACATATGAGGTGCAAGCCATATTACTTCTATGTTCCTTGCCATCTCGATACAACCAGCTGAAGGAGACTTTGAAGTATGCAAAGGATACCATAACTCTGGAGGCTGTTATTGCAGCAGCTCGTGATAAAGAAAGAGAGTTGAAAGATAGTGGTTGGAGTAGTAAAGAGGATGGAGAAGGTTTAGTCATGAAAGACAGAGGAAGGTCTGAAGGGAGAAACGATTTGAAGAAAAACAATCGTGGAAGATCAAAGTCGAGATCTAAAGTGGTGTGTTGGCATTGTAAGAAGGAGGGACACCTTAGAAAGGATTGTTTCACTCTAAAGAAGAAATATGACAGGGAGGAACAAGCTTAAGCAGGTGTTATAACAGAGAAGCTTCAGTATTCTGACGCATTGAATGTCTCTGATCTGAATCCAAGGAATAATTGGGTTATTGATTCAGGGTGTACCTACCATATGACGTCCAGAAGAGACTGGTTTGATACCTTTACAGAGATAAACGGAAATCAGATTTCTACTTAGGGATGATCATTCGGTGGAGGTTAAAGGAATTGGTTCTGTTAAGTTGATGACTTGTGGAGGTTCAGTTTCCGTGTTGAACAATGTCAGATATGTTCCAAACTGAGATGAAACTTGATTTCTACAGGAACACTTGACAAAGTCGGGTTCCAGCACAGTGGTAGAGATGGTATACTCACGTTTCACAAGAATGGAAGGCTGGGGTTGAGAGGAAATCTGATAAACGGACTGTATATCCTCGAAGGTGAGATTGTGACAAGCAAAGTTCACCATGTAGAAGTTCCAGAACCAAAGGGAGATATCACTGGGTTGTGTCCCCTGTTCTAAAACGCGGTCGCTGAGGCCGGATTTGCGGCAGTTAAATGCTCGGCGGTCCTTGGCCGTAGCGATTGACTCCTACTCGGTGAAACTAGGCGGCTGGTACAAAGAATCTTTGTTTTTCGTCATTCTGATACTCGAAATCGGTTAATATATAGCTAATCTTTAGTTTTAAAGTGTTAATCGTGATTAAAACGCAAGAATAATGAAGATTAGAAGAAGAAAATCAATGGCGACTAGGAAGAAAAGTTGCAGAACCCAGGAAACCCTAATGATTTAATGAGGAAGACGACAATATATTACAAAAATGTCACTCATTTACTTTTTCGTAAAAAAAGAAAAAATAAAACGTGGGAAGGGACTTGAACCCAGGTTAGAGTGACATGGAAGTAGGATGGTAACCACTAAGCCATTGATACTTTCTTGTATATGAATACATAAACTACGTATTATACATATATTTATTTAAAATATACAAAATAAACCTAAAACTAGGCCCTGAGTTATCCCCGCTTAATCCCCGATTTATACATTAGGCTAGGCCCAACCCGAACATACGTATAGCGCCTACCGAGTTTCCGAACAGGGGTTATGGCATAACAGATTGGGCCACATTAGTGAGAAAAATCTGAAGATCTTGGTTAGCAAGGAGATACTAACAAAGAAGGAGATCACTACTCAGGATTTTTGCGAAGATTGTGTGATGGGAAAGACCAAGCGCGTAAGCTTCTCAATCGGAAAGCATGACACAGATAAGGTGCTTGGGTCTGTACACGCCGACCTCTGGGGGTCTCCTACATCCATCCCTGTCAAAGAAGCAATACTTCTTGTCAATCATTGATGACTGCTCTCGTAAGGTCTGGTTATATTTCTTGAAGACAAAAGATGAAGGACTTGAAAGTTTCTGTATAGGAAGACACTGGTTGAGAATCAAGTGAACCAGAAGGTCAAGTGTCTCAGAACAGACAATGGTCTTGATTTCTGTAACAAGGAGTTCGACACATTCTGCAAGAAGAATGGAATTCAGAGGCACATGATGTGTAGTTATACGCCACAGCAGAATGGTTTGCGGAGCGTATGAATCGAACAATTATGGAGAAGGTTTGATGCATGTTAAACCAATCTGGTTTGAGTGAAAGCTTCTGGGCGGAAGCTGCAGCTACAACAACTTACCTGATCAATAGAACACCATCGTCTGCGATTGACAACAACATTCATGAAGAAATTTGGATGAAGAATAAGCCTGGATACAAACATTTAAGAATGTTTGGATCGATTGTCTATGTACATGTTGATCAAGGAAAGTTGAAGCCAAGGGCGTTGAAGGGAGTATTCATAGTATACCCACCAGGTGTGAAAGACTACAAAGTCTGGTTATTGGATCAGAAGAAGTGTGTGATAAGCCGCAATACTTTGTTCAAAGAACATGTGATGTACAAAGACATATTGGGAACGACCAAAGAGTCCACTGAAACAGAAGCTAAGGAGAAATTAGAGAGTGGAAAACCTAAGGTAATCACGGAAATACCATGTAAAGATGGAGAGCCTACATCATCAAACTCTATGAGTTCTGAAGCAAGTGGAGAACCTGATTCTGTTCAAGCTGATTTTGACTCTGAAATAGAAACAGAAAATAGTGAAGTTGATACAGAAAACTCAAGTGGCGCTTTGATGAATTACCAACTTGCAAGGGATAGATAGAGGAGAACTATTGTCCCACCAGCAAGATACACAAACATCACTCCTCCCTTGAACTTCACATAAGAGTCTGAAGTGGCATTCACCCTTGTTGCAGCTGAAGAGTTAATAGAGACTGAGGAACCTAGAGGCTATTATGAGGCTATGAGTTGTGAAGATAAGAAGCTCTGGAAGGTCGCTGCTGGTGAAGAGACGACGTCTCTAGACAAGAATGAAACGTGGTGCTGGTTGGGAAACCTAAAGGATGTAAGGTTATTAGGTGTAAATGGTTATTCAATTTGAAACCAGGGATACCGGGAGTTGAGCCGAGAAGGCATAAGGCCAGGGTAGTAGCAAAAGGGTATGCTCAACGTGAAAGTATTGATTATCAAGAAAGATTCTCACCTGTAGTGAAGCATATCTCAATTCGAATCATGCTGTCGCTAGTTGTTCATGCTGATTTGGAGCTTGAACAGATGGATGTTAAAACAGCCTTTCTTCATGGAAACTTGGAAGAGGACATATATATGACTCAGCCTGAAGGTTTTGAAGTAGGTGGACCTGAAAAGGTATGTGTTGCTCAAGAAATCCTTGTATGGATTGAAACAATCTCCAAGACAGTGGAATAAAAGTTTGACAAGTTTATGTTGGATCAAAGTTTTGTGAGAAGTGAGATGTGAAGGAGGTCTCTAAGGGCAACTCTGTGTACCTTCTACTGTACGTGGATGACATGTTATTAGCAGCCAAGGAGATGCACGAGATTACAAAGCTAAAGAATTTGTTAAGCTCAAAATTTGAGATGAAGGATTTGGGGAATGCTAGAAGAATTCTTGGTATGGATATATTTCGAGACAGGAAGAATGGTATATTGAAGCTGTCTAAGTCAGAATATTTGCAGAAGGATATACGAAACTTCTATATGGCAGAATCAAAGAAGGTGAATACACCTATTGGAGCACATTTCAAGTTGTGTTAAGTGGAAGATGATTCTGAGGAGTTAGACACAAACAAAGTTCCTTACTCAAGTGTTGTACGAAGCATCATGTATGCTATGGTAGGATTACGACCTGATCTGGTTAGGTTAAAACTTGTATGGTTTAATTTTGGTTAAGTTAAATTATTTTGGTTAAAATCTGGTTAGGTTAAATTATTTCCGATTAAGTAGAAGTAGACTTATTTATAAGTCTACTAGAATTCCTTTTTTGTGTCTTCATTTTTTAATATTATTTTTTAAAAAATATGTAAATTGTTTTTAAAAAAATTCTTCATTCTTCTAGGAATTTATTGTTTTTTTTAAATAGTTATAATATATGATTTTACACTTTTAATCATACAAAACTAAATTTAGCAATTTTTCCTTTAATTTTTATATTTTCAGTTCTAGTTTAATAAAAAATTAATATTATGTAAAGTTTTAAATTTATTCCTTTATTATTTTTCAATAAAATAATATTTAGACGGGAAAAGAAAATTTTCTCAAATTTTAGGCGGGAATATTATCAAATTAAATACTATTCACCAGACGACTTCCCTGTAAGTCGTCTAGTTTAAATTATTCACAAGACGACTTCCCTGTAAGTCGTCTAGTTTAAATTATTCATCAGACGACTTTCCTCTAAGTCGTCTAGACCCTAAATATAACTTCTAAACTAAATTAACTAACTAAACACTTCATAAAATCAAATTCAACTTAAAAAGTGTTTACTATACACAGAATTAAACACATATAGGTACAATTTAATTTTTCAAAAAAAACATTTAAGCTTTCTAAAATCTAACCCTAAGAATACATTCAATACTACAACATATGTTTGCCAAACTCTAAACCAAATAATATTATGATTCACTACTTTCACTGATCTATGTTGAAAATAATTTAATTTTATTATATCTTAGTTTATATCACTTAAAACTGTTTATAATTACATAATTTTAAGTTTTCACTTATCAAAATATTTTTTACAAAATTTATAAATTATTTTTAAGATCAACAATATCAGACGACTTACAATATCTCAGAAGACTCAGAAGACTTTCCGGGGCTATAATAATGGGAAAATAATTTGTTTAAGCGGGAAAATAAAATTTTCTCAAAATTTTAGGCGGGAATATTAGGATGACTTCCATGTAAGTCGTCTAATTTAATACTATTCAACAGACGACTTACGTGGAAGTCGTCTAGACCCTAAATATAACCCCTAAACTAAATTAACTAATTAAACGCTTCTAAAATCAAATTCAACTTAAAAAGTGTTTACTATACACATAACTAAACACATATAGTTAAAATTTTAATTTTTCAAAAAAAAACATTTAAGTTTTCCAAAATCTAACCCTAAAAATACATACAATACTACAACATATGTTGTCAAACCCTAGACCAGAGAATATCATGACTCACTATTTTCACTTGTCTATGTTGAAAGCAATTCAGTTTTATTATATCTTAATTTATATCACTTAAAACTGTTTATAATTACATGATTTTTATTTTTCACTTATCAAAATATTTTTTTAAAAAATTATAAATTATTTTTAAGATCAACTATACCTTAAGACTTCCTGGACGTCGTCTAGACGACTTACAGTATATGAGAAGAATCATAAGACTTTATGGGACTATATTCGTAAAAAGTTTTGGTTTTTTGTTTGGTCACAAGGGGCATGTTGTAATTTCAAAATGTTTTTATGATAGTTTTGCATTTGATTCAAGTTTGCAAATACTTTTGCAATCAAAATCAAGTTTTGAATCATATTTGGTAAAAATCCCTTAATCTTATATATTGACCGGCTTTCAAGGAAAAACTTTTTATTGAAAGGATATTATTTGTGTAAGACAAGTTTTTACTCCATATTTTTTTTTGTCTTTGTGGTCAATTAATATTTTCATTAACACGTATTAAGGGCATTTCCATTCCTACTCCATTTTTTCCTCCAAAATGGAGTAAAAGTGAGTATGGAGTAAGAAATGCTCCAACCCTACTTCATATCTCATTCCATAATGAAATTTACTCCATAAATGGAGTAATCTATTTTTTGTTTGTTCATTACCCCATTATGGAGTGAGAAATGAAGTAAGGTTTGAGCATTTTTACTCCATAATCACTTTTACTCCATTTTGGAGGAAAAAAATGAAGTTTTACATTGGAGATGCTCTGATCAACGGAAACTAATCATACCTTGAGAATTTGTTGCCAAGGCTGTTAACAATTAATCCTTAGTAAGTATTGGCAACTAAATCATAAGAAATATGATTGACACAAAAATCAGTAAAAACCTAAACCCCTTTCAAACGTGATTGACAAATATGTTTTCAGAACCTAAACCCCCTTCAAATGCACTTTTTTTTTCTTCAATAGATGGACGGACAAAAGAAATCAGCAAAAACAGATCCATCAAAATTTAGCCATCTCACATTAAGAAAAGGTTTTTCAGTAATGAAAACAATTGGTTCATTAACGAAATTGACCCATTGGTATATATATTTTCAGCGCATGAATTTAACTCATTGAGTCGAAACAGATTAAACCATCTCTTGATTCAGCGTAAAGTTTAAATATTTTTTCCTGTACAAAACAAATTGTAATATGCATTTTACCCCGGGAAAAACGCGGGTATATACCTAGTTTATATTAGAAGTAAATCAAAGTAAAAAGGTATACAAATCAAGATTGCTCTTACAAGAGAATTAAGATCGCTAAGTAAATTCTATATCTGCTCGTTCGTGAGAAAAATCGGTCCTAGCAAAGATTTTCTTTTATTGCCAAAGGGAGCTCCGGATAAGACAAAATACAGCTCGTCGTACTTCATGATGAGATCATGTATTTGGTTTGTGTCATAGTGAGATCACATATTTGCTTGCGACACAGGTTCAGCTCGCCTCATCCCTTAGCATTTAATGTGAATCACTGTATCACCCATACTTCTCTGAGCAGCCAGCACGCCTGTAGGATGTATGGACTCGAGCTCGCGTGGTCAGGCATCGCTTTCCTTGTTTTTGTCCGTTATCTTTTTCAAGTTTTGGGCCACTGATGGGCCTTTCATAAAGCAGATTGATGGGTGTGTAAAACCCACTCCAACAATGAGTCCCCCTTTAGTCGGCTGGTGGTCTGCGAGATCACAGCCAAAGTTTGTCAGTGTGCTCATCGTGACTTATTGTTAGGCCCATTTTTGATTGATCATTAAGGTTTGATTAACTTTCTGCTTATATATAACCTAGTCTTCCTTTTAATTGTTACTTAAACGTTTTTGAGGAGGTAGTGTTTTTTCCTTTGCCTTGCTTAGTAGCTCGCTTCTTGATTTTTTTTTTTGTGTTCGATGTAGTTTTCGACTGTCAAGGTTGATCTCGAGTCCTTGAGCTCTTACCAGTTTTCTTAGGGAAGATTCGTAAATCTCAAAACGAATATGAGTTTGTTTCTACCCGATCCAATGCTCGCTCGATTGCCAAATTTTGTGGCGATATTTTCCGGAGGTTTTTTTTTTATTGCCTGAACCCTCTGATCGCGCAGGATTCCTCCTCCTATTTATATCTCTTTATATGAGTCATTTTCTTTGTGGACTGTATTTTATGGTTTTCTCTCCCAAAGATTTTTGGTTGTGTTTTGCAAGAGGAAAATGGCTTTCACTCACCTATCTGCTTCGTCGATGAGCAACCTAGTTGAGGCTATTATCATGGCTTCAGAAGTTGGGATCGAGATGTCTTGTGGTTTCTTTGACGAGATCGCTCGTGTTACCAGGAACCTTTCTCTTACTAGATCTTTCGACTTATATTTTAATAAGAACTTGAAAATCATAGGCGCCGATCGCTCAAAATTAGGCTTGTGGTGGTCTCATTATTTCTTTGTAAAGATTAAGGAAGCCTCAGTTTCCAATGTCAATAGGTTTTACCAGCCGTTTTGGAGTCCTTCTATTGGTAGTATGTTAGTTTGCCATCGGTTTTGGCGTATTATTCGGTTGATCTAGTTGGTGTTTCTGTTGTTTCCTTTTTGTAGAATGTCTGTAGCCTTTTTATCTGCTTCCGGTTAATTTTGACCAAGATGAGGAAAGACTTATGGAGTGTGGGCTTTGTTCGTGGCTTTTGATTTTTTCAAGAAACGCTAGACGAGGTTTTTTGTGCTTATAGGGATATACTCACTCCTTTCCTTCCTTTTTTAGGTTTGGTGTTAAAACTGTTTTTAATTTCTTTTTTATCACTTTTGGAATTGCGTTTGCCGGAGACGATGGAAAAGCCTCAATTTGATCTTCCTGATGTTTTCAACAGGAGGAAGAAAGTGTCAAAGTTTGGTGTTGGGGAGGCTAGTGATAGCGAAGTCCAGCCTGTTGGTTCTTCATCGGTGGTTGTGAGTGATCCAACCGGTCCCACACAGTTAGACGATGGTGGATCATTGGGGGAAAGGACTAGGGGATCTCCTGAGGGTACTTTTCTTGCGCCCGACTCTTCCCTTTGAGGGAAGTTGTTGTTGATGATCGCTCCATGTCTCGCCACGAGGTCGATCCTGGTAATGCTTTTCTGAGCTGGTGGGGACAGATTCTGTCCGCTCGGACGGCCGGTCGGTTTTCAACCCTCATGAGGATGTAACTGGAGATCCCATACCTCAAACGGGTTCTGTTACAAGCGTGCCAGTAGTATTCCTCCCGAAGTGATGGAGATGATTGAGGATGGGAAACGCTTGCAGGGGACGAGTCTAGTTTTTCTTGGTCGGCTTCCGGCTGATATTCTTCCACCAACTTTTTCTGAGGGCTTCGTATTCCAAAATGGCAATCCACTTCCTTTTCTTGTAATTCGACAAAGTTTGTGGAGCTTCACAGGAGGAATACTCCCTTGACTGGGGAAATCCTTCCAGCCGAGAATATCGAGTTTTCCAAGGAGTACATAACGCTTGCCAAGATGACGCATAAGGTATATCGTGGACCCTGTGTGTGTTTCTGAATTTTAGGGAATGTAAATCGGTTGTTCTGCTTCGTAGGTATCCCCTTACCAGACTTATCTTATGGATAAGTATGATTGTCAAATTTTGGGAGCTGCATACCCTAAAAGAAGAGTTTAGTATTGGTGAGGCTAGTGAGGTGCGAATGGCAATGTATTTTGCCCAAGAGTATCTTGCTTTCAACAAGGTGAAGGAGTATCAACTGAAGGAAAAGCTCGAGGAAACGGAGCTGATTCGAGAAGCCGATGATGCTCATCTCACAGCTGATCAGATGCCGTTGAGACTCGTAAGAAGGCTTCCGAGGAGAAAGACAAATTGAACGATCAGCTAGGCTTTGAGCTTGCGCTGAAGGGATTATTAAATGGGCTAAAGGAATCTTTGAACGAACGGTTTACCGCTGAGTGTAACCATCTCCGTTTCTCTCGCAAGGTTACTGTCCTCCGGGAGAAAATGTTCTCTTGTGAGGATATGAAGTCGGAGTGTATTCGACGCATGGCTCACCCTAATAAGTACCTTGCAGAGCGAGACCTATCTTGGATGCTTGTTCTCAAGTGGACCAGCTTATGGACTCGCTAAGTTGCCTTGATCATTTGAAGACAGAGTGTGGTTCGATGCTCCCGTCTCCTTCATTCAAGATTTAAAGTGTCATCATGATGATCTTTTCAGTCAAATCCGTGGTATCGAACTGATTTCTTTTGGCGAGGAAGACCTCTTGTTATCTCCTACACTGAATGGGGCTTTCGTAGTGGACCCACTGGTCCCGATTGCTTCTCCGGGGTATTTGAAATTTGATCCTCACGGATCTAATATCGGTTTCGATGGTGGCCTGAATGTGACTGATGTAGATAGATATTTGGAAATATTTCAAATACCTTATTATTTATTTTATTAATTATTTTGATAATTATTTTATTGTTTTAGGGTTTCTAGGGTTTTGTTATATATAGCCATCTAGACTTACTATGTTTGTAAGCAGTTTACGATTTGATTAATAAAATTGAGAGTTCTCTCTTTGTTCCTTGTTTTCGGTAGATCATTGGTGATCTCAACGAATTTAAGAGGATATTGATTTAAGGTATATTTAGACTAAATAAGATCCTTGTGATTATCCTAGTTTTTCGGATATTCTCATAATCAACGGATCTCTATTTCTATCCTATAAAGTTTCCGCTACATCATAGACGAGGCCTAATGTAAAACAGTTTTATTTGCTTGTTTAAAATCTATCACTTGTTTTCATTTTTTTATATTAGGCCGCAAATCGGTTTGTGGTTCGCGGTTTTTTTTTTATAAACGTTTCGTTTGCTTTGGATATTTTTAGTTTCCGTTTTTTGTTATTGTGGATTTATTGCACCGCTTGTTTCGGGCTTAAGGTGCTTGAGATGAATTAATTATTTCGGTGGGTGCTCAGTCCGCATTGTTCATGGAAGCGTGTTGGTGGATTCAATTGTGCTATCATCGAAATTCGTTAACTTGACAATTAAAAACGCTTTTGGGACGTTCCGATAGATATTTTATACGAAAATATATATTTTCGTAAAAAAAAAAAAAATATTGAGATGGACGAGTTATATGAAGGAATAAAAAAAGTTTTTCCTTTGCTTGGTGCATGTGTGCATGTGTGCATGTGTGCATGTAGCTTGCCTTCAATCGTTCTCTAAAGTGTGTGCATGTAGCTTGCCTTCACTTGTATAGACGCCAACAATTTCTCTAAAAAAAGAGTAGTGTTTTGACGTTATCCACCAGCCGAGCTGGAGTGGATGGTGGATCTGCTGATCGGTGTGTCAACCTTTATCCATCTCATTTGTTACGTGTTGAACTAGACACATGGTTCTTTGTTATTTTTTTTTTATCTTTATCAATAAATTAGGTGGAGTAAACAAAATTAAAGTTGTGAAGGATGGGAGTTTGAACCGTCCAACATCACTTGTAATATCCGATTTGGAAATTAGTGGTAGAAACTAAAATGATTTTAGAGGCTACTATATAAAAATGATCTTATAGTTTATTGTTCATTATTCTTTACAATATGGAGAAATTAGTGGCAGAAACACACAAGACATCACATTTATCTCTTTCATCTATCGTGCCACTAAAAGTAAATGAAGCTACTCTCCGTTTCTAAAAAATCCATGTTTTAGAAAAAAATTTCGTTTCAAAAAATTATACATTTCCCAAAATATAATTGTATTTACTAAAATTTTACTGGTTCAAAATTATGTGGAATTGTTAATTGAGAAAAACAATGCATTGGTAACTAAAATTTTATATATTTTTTTAATAAGTGTGAAAAAATCTAAAATATGGATCTTTTAGAAACGGAGGGAGTATTAATGTTTTCATTTAGCTGCTTTGGTGCTTCTCCAAGTCCTCAATCAATGTTTTCACCAAAACAATGACCAAAATTAGGGAGACAAAACACCAAGTAATAATTAATGATTCTTCTAATTAATGGAAGGATTAAAGACAGAGAGCCATATTAAGATAGAAGTTCACGTGAAGGGACAGCTTAAACCAGCCAAAAAAACACACTAAATTCTAATTCCCACAAATAAAAATCATGGGACCAACCTAATCGTTTTAATTGATTATGTGGCTGTAAAACCTAAATATCCATACATAAACTATTCATATGAATAAAGTTATGATTAGACAACAGTCTAACTTTTGTCTCTTCCTCCATATGATTAATTTGTCCCTTGAGCCACCCAAAAACAGGTATGTCTATTTACCTCTTAATGTGAGATCTACCCTAAATTGTCTCCTTGTTTTGTAGACTTGTGACTATGGAAACTGATTAGTAATATGAAGTGAAGACTTATAGAGTATATATTATATAAAGTATAGATTATCTAGAGTGTATAGAGAGAGAGATGAATCCAAATAGTTTTGAAGTGGACCATGTGAAAAAACAAAGAAAGCCCACACCATTGATTGGTAAATGGATGAGAATGTAGTGTTGTAGTTTTCCATGTCCTTAAACCTAATCCTCTCAACACTATTTCCACCTTCTTTTCTGACATCTCCCATCACTCGCCTCTTAATTTATTCCATTTCCCATCAAATTCAATATACTTTTTAACTGTAGTATGTTACACATGTGAGTGACAAGAAAGCTAGAGAAATTACTGTTGTGAGATGCTTTTCTGGAGGCCTTGTATAAATATGGTTTACTAGTGGAGCTTCTTCACTCACAATAATGACTTCTCTTCATTAAATGAAGAGGAGCCTCTCTCCATCACAAGTTAAATAAGAACACACATTCCAGAGAGAGACCCTTCCATTAACATTCTTTGTTCATGTCCTAAGAAGAAACATCCACAAAACTAGATATGGGTGGTTGCACAAGCAAGCAAGGGAGACCAAGTATGAGAAGTGTCAAGAAGGAGACTTCAACTGAGAGAAGCAGAGGAAGAAGACACATGAGAAGAGAGATGGATGAGAGAGAGAAAGTGATGTTTGTTAAACTTAGAGAGGCGGAGAGAGAATGGGGGAAAGAGAGGAAGAAGCTTAGAGAGCAAGTGAAGAGGCTAAGGAAGAAAGTGGAGGAGAGAGAGGAAGCAAAGACAACAACAACAGAGGAGAGAGAGTACTGGAAATGGGTTGTTGAGGAGATGTGTGTGGAGAGAGCAGTGAGAGATGAAGCCGTTGAGAAATGGAAACAACTCTATTTAGCTATCAAGAATGAGCTTGATCATCTCATCATCCACACAACTTCTTCCTCTTCTGGTAAAAAAACTTCAACTTAAATTTCAGTTTTGATGTTGATGAAGTATTGATCTTTGGAAGTGGGTTACTTGTAGGAGAGGCAATAAAGCAAAGGCAACTTGAGGGAAAAGGTGAAGAAGAAGCAATTAAGACAGTGGAGAAACTGAGAGATGAAGTTAGAGTTAAGGAAAATACCATTGAGACATTAAAAGAGAAAATAGCTTTGATGGATAGAGAAAAATATGAAAAGGAAAGAGAGATTGATTTACTTAGACAGAGTCTGAGGATTCTAGGAAGCAAGAAGAATAAGAAGAAAGGAGCATCGTTTGCATCAATGAATCTGATGATTTTGAAGACCAAATGTGTGGAATGTACATAACACTTAAAAGTCAAAACAATCTTCCTGCAACAGTGATGATATCTCACTCGTCAGAGAATCTTTGATCAACAATGTCATATTATTTCTCTTATGGTTTGGTTATTTTTTTATATTGCAAATATAAAATTATACTAATAGGCCTGTGACCGATCCGAATATCCGGGATATTTGGGGTACCCGGATCCGTATCCGTTGGATCCATGATTTTAGTATCCAGATTCGAAGCCGTGCCTTCCGGATATCCGGGTTTTGGATATCCGTCTAGATATCATGATATCCGCGAGTATCCGGATCCGGATCCATAAAATAATTAAAATTTTTTTTTTTTAAAATACAAAAGAATCTAAAAAATTACATAAATTAAATATTTTACAAAATTTATGAATGTATTTATGCATATGATATTATTAAATTAAAATGTAATATTATACAACTAATTTTATGTATAAATATTAATAAATCAACTATAATTATTAATAAAATTTTAAATTTAATATATTTAAAAAAATCGGATCCAGATCCAGATATTCGGATCTAAAAATCTAGATATCCGGATCCGGATTCGACGGATCTGGCATTTTATTATCCGGATCCGGGCAATCCAGATATCCTATTTTCGGAGCGGATCCGGACCGAATCTCGAATCGGATCCAAATCTCGGATACTAAGTTCCGACCCTATATAGTACTACAAGGTTGAAAAGCACATGAAGACACAAAAAGGGGTTTATAAATCATTTGTTTTTGTTGTAAAATACAATCATTCGGCAATAATGATCATGAACCATTTCACAGGTAAAGTAACTTTGCTGTCTCATACCAGTTACACCACTATACACACATAACTTCTAAATTTCTGTGCAGTCCCGATTTCGATTTAATTTAAATTTAGAAACCAAACAGAAACAATTTTTTTACAAAAATAAACAAATGTACTTCCGCAAAGCATTGTTGATGTTGGGCAATGAGCATCGTTCCAAGTTCGACCAAAACGCCAAAATGAATTTCTTATAAGCGTATTAATTACCCACTAAATTTTGACCCGCGTTTTGAAACGCGAGTTTATTTTTGGATTCAAATATTTTTTATATATAAATTTTTAGGTAGAATATAAGTTTGGACACATTTATCCGGGATCAAGGAACTAAACCGTACCATACCAAAAAATCCGAAACAGTGTTTTCATACCCGATCTAAACATGTGGTAAAACCAGTAAACCTAATAAACGTATATGATCTGATTTTGATTTAATGAAAAACTTCTTAGTTAAAAATCCAATAAAATCTAAAACCCGTGAATCAACATTGTTTGATTCCATAAAAACCCAAAAAATTATAATATTTTTTTAAATAATCTGATTAAACCTTTCATATACTTTTTTAATTGTAAAAAACTAAATAAATTATTTAATTTGTCATAGAAGGTAAATACATTACATTTGTGTTATGCATCTTAACTTATAAGTTTTTTTTATTGTAATGATTATAAGTAACATTTGTGAGTTTTGAAATTAAAATGAGATTGCGATAATCTTAATTATACTATTGTCATAATATAACTATGTATATAGATGAAATCTCATTATTTTCAAGTGAAATTGTTTTAGGATTCTTCTACACTCTCAGATTGTAAAATAGAAATATAATATACTAACGTGTGTTGTGCACATGTATTTGGTAATGTCACACATTAAAGATCAGCCAAACAAAATATCACACGGTTTAAACCATTTTGTAACGGTTTTTCCGCTTTTAGTGAGACAACTTTTAATGAATATTCCATAATCATCGAAGTAATCGGTAATGTTATGTTTGAATTAATTGTAGGACCAAAATAATAATAAATAGTAACAGATAGGCCAAACAACTTTTGTAAGTAGATTATTTAGGACTCATTTCCTTTTAATAGTATAGATACCATGAGTTAAAGCTTAGTTTGGGAGCCGAAAGTGCGCCTAAGACCCATAATATCTATTTTCTTTTTTTTGAAATAAAATAATATCTATTTTCAGTATACTTTATACAAACTTTTTTGTTATACACTTTAATAATAAAACCAATTATTTCTTCCATTTTAAGACATTAGTTTTCAAAAGTATTGGTTTGTAAAATGGTATTCTTATTATCAACCAAACTAGTTTTTGAGAATATTTACTTGTTCTATCTCAGTTTTCTTTACCATTTTAGGATTTTTGAGATGGTATAAATTTCAATAATAAAAATCAAGATGACAACAAAGAAAATATTCCAAACATATATTTTTTAGTTTAATATTAAGGTGGTGCTCACTGAAAAGTGAAAACCAAAAAGATATCAGTCATTTCAATACAATTTTAAATTCGGTACAACATGTAAACCGGACCAAACACTCAACCGATCTCTTTTTGTTCTCTGGTTCTGACAAACGGCTGCTTAAAAAAATAGAAAAGAAACCCTACTTATCTGAACTTTGGTAGTATTACCACGTTTGTTCTCTCACTCTCTCTCTCTCAGACTTAACAACTTTCCTATACGTGCCTCCACCCACTGCCCCGCGCCGCGCCGCAATCTCCCAAGTTTCAAACTTCATTTGCTTAAACCCTCTTCTCCACGCGCCGCAATGCACGCCACCATCCTCTCCCCACGCGCCACTCTCTTCCCCTGTAAACCTCTCTTCCCATCCCACAATGCCAGCGACTCTCTCCGCCGCCGCCGATCAACCGTCTCCTGCTCCGTCCAACCCGTAACCGCCGACCCATCCCCACCTCTCACCGACTCCTCCAACAAGCTCAACAAGTACAGCTCAAGAATCACTGAGCCCAAGTCCCAAGGCGGGTCACAAGCCATCCTCCACGGCGTGGGCTTATCCGACGACGATTTGCTGAAACCCCAGATCGGGATTTCCTCCGTGTGGTACGAAGGCAACACCTGTAATATGCATCTGCTTCAGCTGTCAGAGGCGGTGAAAGAGGGAGTGGAGAGAGCTGGAATGGTTGGGTTTAGGTTCAACACAATCGGTGTGAGTGATGCTATCTCCATGGGAACGAGAGGGATGTGTTTCAGTTTGCAGTCTAGAGACTTGATTGCTGATAGTATTGAGACTGTGATGAGCGCTCAGTGGTATGATGGCAACATCTCTATCCCTGGTTGTGATAAAAATGTAAGCTTTTTTTTTTTTTGTCTTGTTGTTTTCATCTTTATGGGTTATGTGATTGATTTGATCTTATTGTTTGTGTCTAGATGCCTGGAACAATTATGGCCATGGGAAGGCTTAACAGACCTGGGATTATGGTTTATGGTGGAACCATCAAGGTACTGTACTTACTAAGTTTCATAAACCCTTGGTGACTAGTTGGTTTGATTTATTCACCTTGCTTTGATTTTATTGCAGCCTGGCCATTTTCAAGAGAAGACTTATGACATAGTATCTGCTTTCCAGGTATTTTTTTTCTTCTTGTATATGAAGTGCTTACAGTTGTTGGATTATGTTATATATGCTTAAGAATTCCAGTACTTTATGTGTATCTTCATGTTCTTTGTATTTTTCAGAGTTATGGAGAATTTGTTGGTGGGTCCATAAGTGATGAACAGAGAAAGTCTGTCCTCCATAATGCATGTCCTGGAGCTGGAGCTTGTGGTGGCATGTACACTGCTAATACAATGGCTTCTGCAATCGAAGCAATGGGAATGTCCCTTCCTTACAGGTTAGGCTTTCAAACACTAATGACCTGACCATACATTCCTCCGGATGTATGCTTGTTTCAAAAGTTTATATACTTACTAAACAATTTATGTGGTTCTTTAATTTTTTTATTGAAGCTCTTCAATACCCGCTGAAGACCCGTTGAAACTGGACGAGTGCCGGTTAGCTGGAAAATATCTTCTGGAATTGCTAAAGATGGACTTGAAGCCCCGTGACATTATCACTCCTAAATCACTTCGTAATGCGATGGTTACAGTCATGGCTCTTGGAGGTTCTACCAATGCTGTGTTGCATCTAATTGCTATTGCCAGGTCTGTGGGTTTGGAGTTGACACTTGACGATTTCCAGAAGGTCAGCGACGCTGTTCCGTTTCTAGCAGACCTTAAACCAAGTGGGAAGTATGTTATGGAAGATATACATAAGGTGAGCGTCTTTGGTAAATATCGTTTTGCTTATAAGCTATTTGGTTTTCTATTGATCATTTTGTATTTTTTGTTTTGTTGCTTGCTATAAAGATTGGTGGCACACCAGCTGTTCTTCGTTATCTATTAGAAGCTGGATTTATGGATGGGGATTGTATCACAGGTATAACTTATTAAACGTTTTAGAAACTCATATTAACATTTTGGATTGATGTGAGTTGCTTACAAAGCTGTTTTACGTTACTTTTATTTATTTTTGTCTCCTACCAGTCACAGGGCAGACTTTGGCTCAAAACTTAGAAAACGTCCCTCGTTTACCAGAAAACCAGGTCAGTTTGTTTGTAATGTTACTGGTTGTTTCATTTCTTCTTGATTATGGTGGATGTTAATTATACATTTGTCTGATTTACTTGTACAATGTCCCAGGTTATTATCAGACCAGTGTCAAACCCAATCAAGGAGACTGGACACATCCAAATCTTGAGAGGAGACCTTGCACCAGAGGGTTCTGTAGCAAAAATAACTGGCAAAGAAGGGTTATATTTCTCTGGTAACGTTGATTAGCTCTTATGCCTCCTTTTATACTCCACATTCTAGTTAAACACTTATCATTTTTTGGTCGCTTATATAATAGAGCTCTTTTGTTTTAGGTCCTGCACTTGTATTTGAAGGAGAGGAATCTATGTTGGCTGCCATATCAGCAGACCCGATGAGTTTTAAAGTAATCGCCTTTCTGATATGAAGTATTCATCTCAAGAGGTGGTTAATTTCTACTATCTTCTGAGAATGTGTATCGTTTGTTACAGGGAACAGTGGTAGTTATCAGAGGAGAGGGTCCTAAAGGAGGTCCAGGCATGCCTGAGATGTTGACTCCAACAAGTGCAATAATGGGTGCCGGTCTTGGAAAGGTACACACTACCTTTTACTTGAGTTTGATCAGTATCATGAGTTAAGTAATTGAGAGATATGGCATGCAATATGTATGTAAACAATCGTTGTTGTTGGTATTTTGCAGGAGTGTGCATTGCTGACTGATGGTAGGTTCTCGGGTGGGTCACACGGTTTTGTTGTTGGCCACATTTGTCCTGAAGCTCAGGTCTGTTGCTCTCTCCGTCCACTAGCTCTGCTTTTGTAATCTTTCAAATACCAAAACAAACATTAATGTCAGGATGGTAATGTTAAGAGCGTTTCCTCGGTTTTCACATACTATTGATATATGCAGGAGGGTGGTCCGATCGGTCTGGTAGAGAATGGAGACATAATCACAATCGACATAGGAAAGAAGAGAATAGACACACAAGTCTCGGCCGAAGAGATGAATGAGCGAAGAAAGAAATGGACTGCTCCTGCTTACAAGGTTAACCGTGGAGTCTTGTACAAGGTATTAATGAAACCACTATTTGTCTATGTATGTATCTCTCTCTTTTATCATTTGTTGGATTAGCTGCTAAATTTGGATGACATATGTTAAACCAGTACATCAAGAATGTGCAATCTGCTTCAGCTGGATGCGTGACTGATGAGTAAGCGAGACCATCTCTGAGCAGTTTTGTGAATGCGCAACAGAAACTAGTGTGTTCACTGTAGCTTCTTGATCATTTGCATTGCTTGTTTTTTTACAATTTGTTTCTCTGTTCTGTCAAAATGAGAACTTATATGTTGTCAATAATGACAATTTTGCATTTTTTCAATAAAAAGACTTATTTTTATCCATTCAGATCCGTTCGTAAAATATGCATGTTCTTGAAATTAATGTGTTACGAGAAATGAGCACCAACATATAGAAGGGGTGACTCGCACCATTTTATTACTTATGCATGTCTCATTACAAGATATTGGAAACAAAAAAAAATTCAAACTTTTATTACAAAATTTATTAGAAAAGCAAGAACTGTTCAAACTTTAGAGAGATCTCCAAAAGAATTGAATAATATAATATGAGAAGTGTATCAATTTCTCATTTCTTCTTCTCATTCATTCCAAGAGTGTTCTTGACACCATCAACCGCACCCTGAGCCATATTCTTCACTGACTCTCCAGTCTATTCCCGAAAACATTTTCATCGTTAGTTTAGACTAATACAAGTTTATGTTGATACTAATTCTTGTTATATATCTAATTAACAATGGTTGACCATTAGTTTATCGAAATTACTTGTTGGATAAAACCAGAGGCTTGTTGTTGTCCGTGTTGAGCAGATTCTTTGGTGGACTGAGCTGCGTTAGCAGTCTTGTCGCAAGCGTTGTGTGCAGTTTCCTTGGCTGATTCAGTCCATTGCTCGGCCTTCTCCTGCCATACCACCAATGTATACATTTATTTCATAACCAAATTCATGTTTATTATATAAACGATTAAAACAAGTACTGGAATGAGAGAAGATACGTTAGCTTGGCCCCTGGTCTGCCCAGCATTGTACGATTGTTGCAAGTTCGACATGATTTTATCAACTTTAACTTATAAGAAGCGTGGTTCTTTTTTGGATGATAAATGAGCTCTGCTTGATTGATTTTTTTCGTTTTTTGATGAGAAGTCAATTTATAGTGTTCTTTTTTCATAATTCGGATTATGGTGTTTGTGGTGAAGAAGAAATGAGTAAACTCCGATCGAGAGATTTGTGGGTGGCCATTTATGTTTTGGACTTCTTCTCAAATTTTTACTTTTTTTTTGTTGTTTTACTTTATTATTGTTGTCTTAATTTAGAAATGAGGATAAGTAAACTGAATACTAAAGAAGCTAAGAACTTATATCGATCATGTAAAACTAATATACTTACATACTGAAGTTTGTTAAAGTTAAAAACGGTTGTGAAGAAATGTGAATCGATCACGAAAAAACATGAACACTAGAGAGAAAACACGATTGAGGCAAAATACTTGTTTTAGTGTTTGTATTTTGATTACATGAATGAAAAATTTATAACCTGCTACATCTGTATTTATACAGTTTCAAACCCCAGTATTCTGTTTTCTTTTAAAAAATCTTTCTTATTTACTAAAAGCGGTGTCATACAATGTTTTTTCATAAAGAACTTTGTTTTATTCCGGTTTGATTACTCAGTCTACTTCAAGTTTGATTAATATAATAGCCTTTCATTCTTAAAATTTTTTATGGATAACTTAATAAATATCATCATCTCACATTTCATTTTCAAATTTTTGATGGATAGCTTATTTCGTGGTGCTAAACATTTTAAACGCTATTTTGAGGATAGTTATTTGTTCTTCTCTTCTCTAGCTATAGTTTTCTGGATAGCTATTTATTGATATCCTATATTTAAGAAACATGAGAATAATATAAAGCATTTTAAGGAAACATTTAGAAACACGATGTACCCAATAAACACAAAAGCATGAAATCGGTACTAAATAAAACATCATAAATAATCTTGAACGCATGGAACAGATCATATTTTGAGGACATGGTGAGTAAAAATAATATGTCAGGAAAGCATATAGAAAGCATGGATGGAATTTATGTGTAGTGTTAGACATATCTTTCTTTTTCTTGAAAGTTAAAACGTTTTCTAAATTTAAATAACTAACAAGACATAACTTCAAGATGTGTTAGATCATGCATTTTGTGACAATCAGGTTTTCTACTAGATCATGCATGTCTTGATATTCAGTTTCTGTCATTAATGTTATTGACAACCATGTGAAGGTTATGGAGTCTTTGCTAACTCTGATATAGAGTTATTATTTTCATAAACTCGATTATAGATATGGAGGGTGAAAAAGATGAGTTAACTTCGGTGGAGAGATGTATGGTTGGCCATCTATATATTTCAACAACTTATTTGTTTTGTTTTTCGTTTTAATTCTATAATTGAGAATATAAACCGAATTGCTAAAAAGGACCCACTAAATTTCATTAACAAACCAAAATTACAAAATCATAAAAAACCATACATAAGCTGATATTATGCACATTTAATGGAAATGATACAAAAACCATCCACTACTATTCGATGGGTATGCATATGTTACATACATATTTGTTAAACTTCAAATCACATAGCTCTTGTTCATTGCTCCCATGCTTGGTTTGGTGAAATTACCTTAATACCAATTACTCTGTATCAATGCATGTGATGATAAAGTAGCCTTTGTATTGTTCTTAGTTTGACCCGAATATCTTTTGTGTTGCAATGATTTTTTCCTTGTGAAATATCAAACGTGTGAAAGTTAAATGGTCACAAACCACATACCACGACATGATGACAAACGCGACTTGACTCCATCAAAAGCATACCAATAGATGAACAAACGTCCAAAATCAAACCTAAATGTAGATCCTCATCAATATGGCCACGTTCCACAGCAAAATATATTTCACCTATATTAAAGATTGGGGAACTAGTTGTATAAATCTCAAGATAATTTGTTCAAACATTAGCGAGAGGTTTGGATACACTGCCACAATTGTGGTATTCCACCACAATCGGAATTTCTCACTCATACTCCACAATATTAAATCCAATATAATACACCGATATTGAATAAACCCAAGACTTCTCTCTGATTTACTAGAGAGTATTGCTGACAAAGACAAGGACTCAATGAACAGCACCTGAAAATAAACTATCTTCAAGGTGGTGGCCATGGTGGTTTTACAAACACATTCAATTAGAATCGGAAGAAGCTATCTTGGCAATTACTGACGAAACAACAACAATAAATTGGAGATTAATTCTTACCCTAACCGCCGGACATACACCGTTAAAACCGCTACTGTCAGGATACCTTTTCCAGAAAAACACTCTCCCAGAAGAAGAAAAATACCACACCAAAAGCGAGAACATTCATCATTGACCAATAAGGAGATGGTCAGATATTTATCATTGGCAAGATCAATAGCAATCCACCATTGTTTCCCAAATTGAAAAATTGAAGAGGACAAAATCCTTAAATCACCCATAACCAAATCTTCATAGCCATCAGTATGTTGAGTAGAAAAATGTGAAAACAAGTGAACGTAAAATTTCAGCGGACATAACCGCTAGAAAGACTTTTTTATATGTTTATTAAAGTCGCCTATGAATCACCTTATGAGTTGCCTCCCTTCAGTTATTTTTGAATATGCGAAACAACCAATCACATACTTCAGTTGATCCAAAAAATTGAAACAAACTAAAAAGACCAAAAAACTTCTTCTTTCATCTTATAAGAATTACAAAAGAAGGATGACTTACAAAAATGAAACCTTTTATAATTTCCCGATCATTTATCTGCTAATACTGTTTTATATCTAATAAAATGGTCATGAATTATATATGCTAACAAAACCTTGGAAAAAATAGAAAAAGGTTAGAAATTTTTTTAAATCTTATATAACAAAACCTTACCTCATCGTTAATATTATCAAGCAAACTTGATCTCATCATTTTGTTTTTATTAGGTTTGTAATAATTAAATAATTTAATATAATGCCTAAGCTTTCATATAATTTGAAGTAAACGTTTAGAAAAATCAATATTATTTTATTTCTTTTAGGTTTGTAATACTTAAATAATTTAATATTAGGAATGCCTCAGCTTTCATATACTTTGAAGTAAAAGTTTAGAAAAATCAATATTATTTGAGCAATAGAAATAGAATTTAGAAAATATATTTAGAAGAGTTTTAATTGGACCTAAATAATATATTCAAAATCATAGTAAACTTTTTTGGTAAATCATATATCAAGGACACGACAATCAATGATTACAAAATTCATGGATATTTATAATATTTTTGTTTGTTTAATCACTTTTATTCTTTGAATCATACATATATTTTAAAGTCAATTTTAAATTCTATCTCTCTCTCTACATTGAACCATGGATATTTATATTATTTTTACTTTTAATGGCGAGATAATCGGTGTGAATTCTTTTCAGTGGAGATTTTTTAGATTGACTGGATTTAATATACAAGATCCGATTTACTAAACAATTACTTGGAAGGCAACATTTAAAGCTAAACTCAAATATAACCTCTACTCAAATTTTGATACTAACTCTTCTTCGAATGGATATGTTTGATGCTGTTTAGCTGGAGAAACTCCATGAAAGACTCAAAATTCAGCATCCAATATCATCAATAATACAGTATAAGGAGGTTTGACGATAAAACTCATAGCAAACATAGCATCTTTGAGCATGAAGTAGGATAAACTAGTCTTAGTTTCAAGCACTGAAACAAAACAAAAAAATGTAAAATTTAGCAATTAGCAATTATCATTTACAAAGAAACCTTTTTAATAAGTAATTACCTTCATGCTTATATTTGCAATCCAGACACAAAGTTGACCTTTTCGATATGGGCTCAATCACTTAAACGGCACCTTTATATCCATTTTGAAAAGAATAGGAAGAAGCACGAGTGGGAACCAACATCCCTCTGCACAAGGAGAAAACAAATATTATTATTTTTTGAACAGCTGGATATGAACAATTGCTAGGGTTACAATTGTAGATGTAATTCTGCGTTTTATTGCAGAAAGAAAAGTGAAGATAAACACCTATTAATAAAAGTAATTAGGTGTAACAAACGTTATGGTTTTTATTCATGTTTCTGCTGCTGATCATGATTTCATATAAGAATACTGAACGGCCGTATCCTAGAGAGTTGTAACTTGGAAGATGCATCTTTTGGTGTTTGGATTGTTCTCTAGGTATTGGAGAAGATGTAAATTTTTATGATTTGTTATTAATGCACTGATCTCTCCACTATTTGTGAAACATTTTATAATGCATCCTCATTTGTTGCTTTTATCACGCCTCATTGTCATATCTTTCTGAATCCACTAAGATAGTTGATGTTTGCCATGTGATTGCTTATTTTTCTCTATAGCTATCTCCAGAAAAGCATTAAGACTTTGGTAGAACGTGTTAGCTTATATTCTAGAATGTGAAAATTGATAGCTTTAGTATAGTTCGGTTGTTGATCAAGATTTCAGTAATACTGAACAAATCTTGGAAGATACATGTTTTGGTGTTTGATTTGTTTGACTCAGTAGGGTATTCGAGAACATATAGATCCTTATGATTTGTTAACAACACACTGATCTCTCAACCGTGTTCTTAAATTTACAGAGGTTGTGGAACATTTTTTCTGCTATATACATCAAAATATACACTGGCCAGGTATAGTTTTAGTATAGTGAGTGGGTCCGAGATGTATGGATTCATATCTAATCCAGAACTTGGTTAACAAATTTGTGTGTGTGCATATCTCTATATTGTTCTTGTTCTATGTTTGTTCTTCCGAGTCCGGCAAGAGAGAGAAACAAGAGCAAAAGCAAGAACAACGAACGAAGAGTAACAACGAACGAACAGTATTTGATTCATAACATCCATATCTATTTTTATTCACTAACCAACTTTAAGGTTGCCTACTTGTTCAATTACTTACAATATTGTTGTGTGTTTAATCACTTTTATTCATTGAACCATAGAGATAGTATTAAGTTCAGTTTTGGATTCTAACTTTATTATATATATATATATATATATATAAATATATATTGTATTTTTAATGGCGAGATATTCAATGTGAAATTGTTTTGGTGGAGATTTTCTTAGATTTATTGGAATTAATATAGGAGATTTGATTTACTAAAACATTACTTAGAAGGCAAAATTTAAAGCTAAACTTTAAACATAACCTATACTCAAATTTTGATTTGTGAATCTTTTGTATGTTGTTGTCCAAATAGGAACCTTTTGTAATTGATAAATAAACAATAAAAATTTCCAATAGATTCAAAAAGTTTCGAATTTCATTCCAAGTGTATGAGCTTGAAAAGTGAACGCGTGAACCATTCATGACATTTGTGTGTGTGTAAAACTGATCATGAGAGTATAAGAAAAAAAAATTGTAATCCAAAGTGGATGAGTAATAAAATAAGACTAAACCATTAAATAAGAATGCTAAACCATTAACTAAGAAACGTGTGTGATGTAATATAATAGATGAAACACTTCATTATGTTGTATCATCTAGCGCCTCTTAAAAGTACATCACTCCATGGATCATGTCGTTATTCGAACACTTGACACTAACTCTTCTTCAAAGGGATATGTCTGATCATCTTACATGAGACAAAAGAAGCTTGATGCTGTTTAGCTGGAAGAACTTCATGAAAGATTCAAAAATCACCATCTGAAGTCATCAATCAATAATACGATATAAGGAGGTTTGACGATCTGATTCAGAGCAAACATAGCATATTTGAGCATGAAATGGGATAAACTAGTCTTAGTTTCACACACGGAAAAAGAAGAAGTAATAGGCTTAGCATTATTCACTTACTATACATTTTTGGGAAATTAAATATTTTTTGACAAAAAGTGTAAATTAAAGAGTTTTTTGGACCACTTGAACATGCCTTCTTTGTCGCTATTAAAAGAAAATGATTTGATATTGTGCTTGTAATGCCCTAATAATCTGAGTTGCTGATACCTACATGTTTTTGTTACTATTGTTTGATTAATAAATGATTAGTAGAGAAGATACACCAATTTTTCTTTTTTTTTTTAATTTGAGTATGCGTGTTCTTGTGATGTTTAATCTGATGGATGATTGTCTTTATTTCTAAGTGGAGTTTTCACTCTGTTCGTATATTGAGCCATGCCTTAAGTTTTGAAGAAACTGTCGTTGATACGAAGGCCAATGTCGGAATCAAATCTGATTTCGTCACTTAGATATCACTCAAATTACCCTAAGGAGCGACTTTACTCTCTAAAATAAAAGGTTCAGCTGTAGTACTTAGGGATCGAATTCACAAGGAGCTAGGGAACCAATTAGATCTAATAGTTATATAATTAAACTAGGCTAATAAATAATAAAACAGTAAATAAATTATAAAGCAATAAATATAGTAAATTGCAGGGGCGAACAATGTAGTTGTTCTTATGTAACCGAGAGTTGTTTAATGGAAGGATGGTTGCTAGACTTAGGGTTTCTATTCAGGTATCGAGAGATTATAATCCTATAGATACCTAACAGTTGCATGCATGATATTAAAGAGTTCAACTACTTAACAACAAGTCAATCAGCTCTCGCGTTTCCGGAGGAGTCTATTAACTAGATCTAATGACCCAAAAAAGAATGTTTGATCAATAGCAGTGTCGATCGATGATCCTGGAGGGATATCAATCAATACACCTTTCACTCCGTCGATCGATTGTCCAGTAGGGATATCGATCGAAGCATTCTAGTTAAGATTTATGTGCGGGTTGAATATTGCCCACTAAGGCTCCTAGATTAGAAAATCACCTTACTCTAGCAATCTTAGCTCAATAGATAGATCAAGACAGTATTATTCAAGGATGCTCAAACATACAAATTCCTAGGTTCAATATTCTAGTTAATTACTCTAGAACAAAGCATTAAGAACAAACTATTGATGAATATCACACAACTTAGAAATCCTATAGTTGGGGCTAATCTCTTTAATCCTATTTGAACCCTAAACCTAACAGGTGGATCTATTCAAGCATGAAATTTGTCACAGAAATCATAGATGAATATATATAAAATAGATAAAAGCAATAAAGAAACCAAAGTAGTTCCAGGAGGACTCTGATAGGAGTTTCTCCCTTCTCTCCTAACTAAGAACAATAGAATAAAAGATGTAAAAGAAAGCTTATTGATACACTAAAAATGAATCCTTGCTACTGCCAAGTTAACAGTTGTAATTATAGTACTTTAGATTCAAATCCAGAGGACCAGTCTACACTTTATTTCTATGAGTTCGAAATCAAGCTAAGAAGAAGATTTGGTTTTAGGTTTAAGAATGACGATAAGGAACAAGTAAAACTAGAGATTGATTCAAATTAACAAATAGCTAGCCTAGGGTATTTCATCGGGTGTTGAATTGGAGCCAAACAATTATTCAAGCGCGGTGAAAAGCCTTCTAGAACTCGGATCACTCAGCTGGAACACCCCACTGTCGTGGTGGTGATCGCTTTACAGATCGATCCCACCATCTAACTGTCGTTGAGATGAGAATCGATTGCAAGCTTTAGAGGACAGGCCCGATTAGTTCACTTACTACCCTAATATCTACTTTCGTTGATTAGGGATATTAAGCTCATTCAATACATGTCAAGTTATCTCCTAGCGTTAACTAGGTGATGAACTTAGGATCTTACAATAAGTGATCAGATTAATGAAAGCATTAAGAACAGTATGAATGAAGAATTAATTGAGTTCGCTTATCTATGTTTAGCTCATATCTCAACACCCTAAAAACCCTAGACGAGCTAGGTCACTACTCGATCATGATGCAGGCAATCAAAAACATAATTCCTGAATAATATTGCATAAGAACAAGAGTAGAAACAAAAGGGTTCAGATGATCTTCTCGATGAGAGGATGGATTCTTCTCCCTTACAAGTTGCAGATCGCACAAGCTAATAATTCTCTTGTAAAAACTAGCGTAAGTCCATAAAAATAGGGTAGGTGGCATTTTTATATGGAGGCGCCAATAGGTAGAAAAGAGATTAGGGCAACCGGGTTTAAATTCCCGAAATAGGAGATTTCTTATTCGTCGGGAACAATCTCGGGATCACTCCGTTTGATTGTTCCGCTTGAGTGTTCTCCGCAGAATTGCTCCAACAAGACTTCTTCTCTTCATGCACCTTCTCTTCACTCTTCTACCAACTCCAGATCTGTAAAAGATCAAAAAGAGCTAGACTTGTAAGACCCCGACCCGGCCTCTCAGGCCAGCGGTCGATGTCTCACGTCGCTCGGTCCATACCCTGACCGAACCTCTAAAAATTTTGCCCTTTATTTAAAACATCACCCATAGGCGAGGGCTAACTCAGATCCTACCTCAAGACTACCTTAGTCATTTCCTAGCTTAGATCATTTCAACTTATGCACAGCGGAATAATATCTACAAAACCATTGGTCTAAAACCAATCTAACACTTGTCTGGTCAGATCACCTCAGCTACTGGTCAGTAAACAGGATCGGGTCTTACAAGACTGACACGGGTTAGAGACTCGAATCAAATGAAAACATGCATACAATGATGTGAAAAGCACCATATATCAATTCCCCCAGACTTAGATCCTTGTTTGTCCTCGAACAAGGCAAGTATTAAGAACAGGGAGAAAGGTTTGAAAGTGTGGGAAATCGCTTATTCTCAGCAACCATACTCTTACCACAAATCTCTGAACCATACAAGCTGTAGATTAGGACCACACACACTTACTGGGAACCCCCTGATCGCTATTCGAAGATCGGCTCCTTACTCTACATCTCAAACCTGAAAAAGCAACACTTTCGAGACAGAACTCCCTACATTCATTTAAGAGTATCGTGAGCTTCTCATCACAGGCACTATTCAGGGTATACGGGCTAGGTGTGGAACAGGCTAGTTTTATGGTGGGGCTAAAGAGTGTTTAGGGGCTACCAATTTTTCGTAGTGGATGCAGGATATCGCGCAAAATGATCGCGAGAGGACGGCTCCATTGATGTCCACAGCCCTTACTCATCTCTGCTAGTCGGACTGCTCTCCGATTAGATCGATCATGGTACTGCTCTGCGTGAATAGAACTCCCCTCAGGACATTTGGCTGAAACCATCATTGCTCTCTTAAATTTCTCAGTGGCCTGCATTATAGATTTTCCCCCCTTCTCGTCACCAGTACTAAAGACTTTCTTCTCTCTTTTTTTTTTTTTTTTTATTTTTATTTATATATATATACACGAATACATAATGATGGGGTAACGAGGGAGGAGCTAATAGGTGATGCACGTGATGCCACTGGTGTTTCTTCTGGGATCGTTCCAGCCACTGCCTTTCTTCATTGTTCCTTCTGGCATCGGAACACTCTCACTGATTGTTCTCTTGCCTGCCGTGTTCCACCTTCACTAAATGTGTGAGTACAAATGAGTAAGGACTGCGTCGATCCTTTCCTCTCCGACCTTTTTGCACATATCTGCACATATAGCACTGAAAAGCAAATGCATGAAGGTGGAATAAAGGGTAAGGTCAGGGTGGGAACTAGCTAAAGATGAGCCAGCCACTCAAGAACAACAAGATGGATAGAAAGAATAAGAAGGTCCTGAGTGTAGTTCTCGTTTCCCTGATCTAGTGCCCATAACAAGAAGAATTAATGTCCAAATTAGGTATAGATAAAGTGGAGTTAAGTCTACCCAGTGTAACCTGATCGGTTGAGAACTTCTGGAGTGTCAATTGAGATAAGTCAGGGTGTTCCAGGTCCATGTGTGGGTCTTTCATCACTGCTAAGGTCACTGAATAAGAAGGTTAAAGCACAAGGTGGTTAAAAGATCATCACAAAATAAGGTCCTAATTCCCACAATAGTTTTGACTGGCTCGATCCTAAAAACTGACTCGAAAAGCACACAAAGCAACAAAGCAAAAGTACAATTGCTCCCCCAGACTTAGTCCACACCATCCCTGGTTGTGAAAATAAATCAGTGGAAGCTATAACACACCAAACAGAAGCAAATAACTTGCGGAAATATAAAGAGTTCAAATGGATAAGACAATGGTGATAGATGTTGGCGGCGGATCAGTCTGACTCCCCGCTCCCGGATTGCCCAGCGATACGCCTGTTCCGCGGTAGCCGCTCTTCTCCTGATGTCGCTCCAGCTGGTTCCTTGCCTGGGCGATGGCCTGTTCGCTGAGACTGCTCTTGCTCGTCCTCTCTTTCCTGCTGACCCTTGAAGCATCCGCCGGCGATGGTCTTTAGGATCCTCTTCAGGAGGCTGTTGTTCTTGCGCTGTGAATCAATCATCCAGCGGCGGTACATTGCATCGTCGAAGCCATCCTCGATGTCCTCGAGGTCATATTTGGGGTCAGGTGTTACGTCCTCGACTTCCTCCGTGCCTGGGTGGATCAACAGCGGATCATCGCAAAGGTGCTCCTGTTCTGGGAGGAACCGGATGTTCTCAAACTTGTCTAGGCTTGTGATCTCGGTGTGCGGGAGTTTGCAGAACAATTGCGTCCCTGCCTTATCTTGGAACATGTAGGTTCTCTCGTCGCGGAGGATGTGACACTTGATGAGATAGGGTATGTCAATGTAGTATGGCTCATAGTTGGTTTCGAGGGAGAGGTGGTCGATTCCGAAGTGGAGGAACAATGGCGAGAGGAGACTGCCACATCGATCCTTCGTTTGTGAACCCCTCATCAGCAGACTTTTCTCTGCGACGAACATTGCAGCAAGTAAATAGACGGGGTTGGTGAGAACCTTCGTGATCGGAATGCCTGCTCGCGCTGCCCGTATATGATCCTCTAATCCCGAATAGAGCATCTGGAGTTCTCCATTTGTGACCTTCGAGGTTTGGTCCTTAGCGAACAGCAAGTTGCTGAGGACCTTGGCAATGATCCGCACTGAAGGATTGCGGATGTGGGACTGATAGGCTGTGCGAGGCTTGAAGTCTCCACTTGCGATCAGGTCCCAGAAGATCTTGCCGGGTGGAAAGCTTTTGAGGAGAGAGACCTCCCTGGGATCGTCGGATATGTCATAGATCTCGTTGAACTTGACGAGAGGGAGAGAGCAATGTTTCCCACCGGCCATGAAACGGAAGTGAGTGTTCTCGAACGTTGGCTGATGCTCGTTCTCATGGTAGATCTCCGCTGTGGCCAAGGCTTGCCGGACCAGCTCTGGAATGAGGATTTGCGGCTTTGTGCAGAGCTCGAATATTCCAATTGCCGAGAGAATGCGCTGAACATCGTCGTCTAGACCGAGCTGGACTAGTGTAGGAGGGTGCACGTACGTACAGAGTCGGCTGGATGTCGATGGCGAGGAGAGCGTTGTACGCTCTTGCTTTTTCTTTGTCCCACCCCCTCGACATTGACATCAAAGAGCCTAGGGTCCTCAATGTCGATAGGCACACCTTCCTGCTCCCGAGGCCACGGGTACGTTGGGTTAGGCTCGGCAGTGGGTGTCGATTGGGTCGCACTGTGACTTGATGCTCTCTGGGCGATGTGCTTTGTTCGGACCTGCGAGAGAGAGAACAGCCATAGACAGATCAGCGCTATTCGGGGGTTGGTTAAAAAAGATGGATTAAAAAACCATTCTCACTATAACCGCATCCAATCGTTTCCAATCAACCACATCGAACAATTCATACCAAATCGGAATACTCTAATGCTCTAGAATCATGAATATCATAATCAATTCGATCTAAACCATTCATATGTCTAGAATCTATCAAGTGAAGCGCAATAAATTGAAATGAGAACGGCTCCTTAATCGCGATTCACATAGCAATGTGAGTTGAGTTGCTTACCTTGGGTGCCATTGATTGAATCAACTGCAAAGACAATTCGATCTCTAGGGGATTCAAGAGGCGAGAACTTAAAATCGAAAAGAGGAGATGAGGAAATGGAGAGTTTTCGATTTAGGGTTCTTTTGCGGCGATGAGAGGAAGTGGGAGAGTGGGGGAGGTCGACCTTTAAATAGGAAAACCCTAAACCGCTTCCCCTTCTCTCATCATTTATTTATTTTTTTTTTTTTAGGGTTCGAAATACTTACCTGGGATCAGTTGCTCTCCAGTGAGAACAATCAATGGACTGTTCCTTCGATAAGAGTTCGGGGACTTCCTCCTTTTTTTCTGAAATAAAAAATCAAAAGCAAACATAGAAAAATCAAAGAAAGAAATATTCACACTCACCAGTGGGTTGCCTCCCACCAAGCGCTTGGTTAAAGTCGCTAGCTTGACTTTGGTTAGCCTTTTCAGGCTGTGGGGGGATCGCTTAAGGAGATTTGTTCCTCTTCCGCGGTTGTTGTTTCGGCAAGATACGGCTTGAGACGCTGCCCATTTACAACAAATTCTCCTCCTTTTGTGTCCAACAACACAACTGCTCCATATGGTCGGACCTCCTTAATTGTAAAGGGTCCAGACCATCTCGACTTCAATTTACCAGGGAACAGCTTAAGTCTGGAATTAAAGAGCAGGACCCGATCGTTTGGTTCAAAGTTTCTACTGATGATCCTTTTATCATGGTGCTCCTTGGTTTTCTCCTTGTAGATCCTTGAGCTTTCATAGGCCAGATGTCTGATCTCCTCCAGTTCGTGAATCTGGATTGCTCGTCGTTCCCTTGCTGATTTGATGTCAAAATTGAGCAGTTTGACCGCCCATGCTGCCTTATATTCCAGTTCCACCGGAAGATGGCAGGCCTTGCCATAGACCAAGTGATAGGGAGTGGTCCCAAGTGGAGTTTTGTAGGCTGTTCTGTAAGCACATAGCGCGTCGTCTAACTTAAGAGACCAGTCCTTGCGGGTTGTTCCGACTGTTTTCTGAAGAATGTTCTTTATTTCTCTATTAGACACTTCCACTTGACCGCTGGTTTGGGGATGGTATGCGGTTGCTACCTTGTGTTTCACGCCATTCTTTCTCAGCAATCCTTGGAACACCTTGTTGATGAAATGAGTTCCACCATCGCTTATAACCACTCTAGGCACTCCAAATCTTGGAAAGATGATGGAGGTAAACATCTTGGTTACAACACGTGCATCATTGGTTGGACTAGCAATCGCTTCTACCCACTTTGAAACATAGTCCACAGCAACCAAGATATACTCATTTTGTGAGAGCGGTCCCATGAAGTCGATCCCCCAGCAGTCGAACACTTCTTCTTCTAAGATGTAGTTTTGAGGCATCTCATTCTTCTTGCTTATACTCCCCATCCTTTGGCATGCATTGCATCGTGATATGAAAGCGTGGGCATCCCTGAACATAGTAGGCCACCAAAAACCGGCTTGGAGGATCTTGGAAACTGTTTTGAAGGTGGCAAAGTGACCAGCATAGGATGAACCGTGACAGTGATGAAGGATCCCTGGAATATCAGCTTCTGGAACACACCTTCTGAAGATCCCGTCCTTGCCTTGCCGATACAAATATGGCTCGTCCCAGAAGTAGTGCCTTACTTCCCTTAGAAATTTTCTCTTATCATTCCCTGTGAACCTCAAAGGTTCCTTCTCTGCTGCTAGGAAGTTGGCAATCTCAGCAAACCATGGGAGATTTGGGTACTGCTTCTGGATCACCGCCACGAATGCTTCATCTATGCGGGAACAACCCTCGCTAGCAGGAAACGACTGTTCTGTGTTGCACAGACCAATCGCGTTGACATATTCCATTGGTTGTTCCTCATCAAGAGCTGTCTCGTCTGACACTTTCATCCTGGAAAGATGATTCGCCACTCCATTATCGACTCCCTTCTTGTCTCTTATCTCTAGATTGAATTCTTGGAGTAAAAGAATCCACCTTAAGAGCCGCGGTTTAGCATCCTTCTTCGTGAGCAGGTACTTCAGAGCCGCATGATCTGTGTGCACGATCACCTTTGATCCAACTAGGTAGGATCTGAATTTCTCAAATGCAAACACGATGGCAAGGAGCTCTTTTTCTGTGGTTGCATAGCGACACTGGGCTTCGTCCATAGTTCTGCTAGCGTAGTATATCACGTGTAGCTTCTTATCCTTCCGCTGTCCAAGAACTGCTCCCACTGCAAAGTCACTTGCGTCTGTCATGATCTCAAAAGGAAGATCCCAGTCTGGAGGTTGAACAATCGGTGCACTGACTAGGGCTCCTTTGATCATGTGGAATGTGGCTAGACAGTCGCTGTCGAAGGCGAACGGGGTTTCCTTGCAGAGCAATCGAGTGAGTGGCCTTGCAATTTTCGAAAAATCTTGGATGAACCTTCTATAGAAACCAGCGTGTCCCAGGAAACTCCTTATTCCCTTTACTGAAGTTGATGGCTGCAGACTCATCATGACCTCGATCTTTGCCTTGTCCACCTCGATGCCTTTCTCTGATATCTTATCACCTAGAACAATCCCATCTCTGACCATGAAGTGACATTTCTCCCAGTTTAGCACCAGATGCTTCTCTTCGCATCGCTTTAAGACCCTGCAAAAATTTGACAAACAGACATGAAAGGAGCTTCCATAGACGCTGAAATCGTCCATGAAAACTTCCATTATGTCTTCGATTAGGTCAGTGAAAATCGACATCATGCAGCGTTGGAAGGTCGCTGGAGCATTGCACAGCGCTGTATACGTCGTCTTCTCCTGATCGTCTGGATGGATGGGAATCTGAAAGAAACCTGAATAACCATCTAAAAAGCAGCAGTAAGGGTGGTTAGCTAATCTTTCAAGCATCTGATCAATGAAAGGAAGTGGGAAATGATCCTTGCGGTTCAACCACCCTTCTGCTGCTTTTTGAGCGATTCTGGTCATCGCTGAAGTTTCATCCTTTCGGACTTAGATTTGCTACCATCTTTTCCATACTTCTGGCCAGATCAGGACTTTGGCATAGGCATCAGCATAATACTCTCCAGGTTTTGCAAGGCTTCAGCTCTCCACTAAGATGCAAGTTCAAGAGGGTCATCGGTGAGAATCTCCTCAATCATTCCCTCATGTGGTTCTAGCGGATCGCTTTCTTCTTGGACAGTGAAGGTTTGTCCATCCAGCATTGGTTTCTTGAGCATCTGATTCATCTCAAACTTCATCACAATGTCTCCGAGATGGAGATCAATTTTTCCTTGTCGAACGTCTATGATAGCTCCCACAATGCACAAAAATGGTTTTCCCAGGATCAGGGGGTCTTTTGATTCTTCCTCGAGTTCCAGAACAACGAAATCGGCAGGGACAAGTGTGTTCCCAACCAGAACTTGGAGATCTTCAAGGATTCCAACCGGAGACTTCACAGATCGATCAGCAAACACTAAGGACATCCTGGTTGGCTTGAAATCCGTATACCCAAGGCGTTTAGCCACAGAGTAAGGCATGAGGTTTATGCTTGATCCTAGATTGACGAGTGAGCATGAGAAGACTGTTCTCCCTATCTGGACTGAGAGGACGAATTTTCCTGGGTTACCCAGTTTCTTGATCCTTTTGTTATGGAGCACTGCGCTGCACTCTTTAGAGACGATCATGAACTCGCTGTCATCAGATATCTTCCCGGAGATCAGTCCCTTCATAAAATTTCGCATGGATGGTATCATCTGGATCACACTCATCAGAGGAAGTTTGACCGTTAGGTCTTCCAGCATCTTTCTGCACTTCATCTCCTCTTTATCCTTGCGCGTAACCTTAGCTGGAACAGGATAGGGTACTTTTGGTACATACTGACGAGCAGGGGAAGATTCTGCAATCGGTGGAACAGCTCCGGCAGGTTGCTCTGCATCAGTCGGAACAGTCTCAGTAGGTTGTCCTGCCTCTTCCTCATCTGTAGGTACGGCTTCAGGCGGTTGATCCGACTTTTTCTGCTTCCCTTTCTCGGCCGATGTGAATCTCCTGGTATCCCGATCAGTCAGTTGCTTCCCACTCCTTAGCGCGACTGCGTTGCATTCCTTGGAATTATTGTCTGTTTTTCCAGGAAGAGTACCTTGCTGTCTCTTCACACTCTCAGCAGTCTAAGCAATCTGAATATCCATCTGTCTCATGTGGCTTGAGACATTATCGTACTTGGCACTTAGGTCATTTAACATATGGTTCATTCTGGTGTTGATGTCGTTTGTGACCTGATATATGGTGCTTTTCACATCATTGTATGCATGTTTTCATTTGATTCGAGTCTCTAACCCGTGTCAGTCTAGCTCTTTTTGATCTTTTATAGGTCTGGAGTTGGTAGAAGAGTGAAGAGAAGGTGCATGAAGAGAAGAAGTCTTGTTGGAGCAATTCTGCGGAGAACACTCAAGCGGAACAATCAAACGGAGTGATCCCGAGATTGTTCCCGACGAATAAGGAATCTCCTATTTCGGGAATTTAAACCCGGTTGCCCTAATCTCTTTTCTACTTATTGGCGCCTCCATATAAAAACGCCACCTACCCTATTTTTATGGACTTACGCTAGTTTTTACAAGAGAATTATTAGCTTGTGCGATCTGCAACTTGTAAGGGAGAAGAATCCATCCTCTCACCGAGAAGATCATCTGAACCCTTTTGTTTCTACTCTTGTTCTTATGCAATATTATTCAGGAATTATGTTTTTGATTGCCTGCATCATGATCGAGTAGTGACCTAGCTCGTCTAGGGTTTTTAGGGTGTTGAGATATGAGCTAAACATAGATAAGCGAACTCAATTAATTCTTCATTCATACTGTTCTTAATGCTTTCATTAATCTGATCACTTATTGTTAGATCCTAAGTTCATCACCTAGTTAACGCTTAGGAGATAACTTGACATGTATTGAATGAGCTTAATATCCCTAATCAACGAAAGTAGATATTAGGGTAGTAAGTGAACTAATCGGGCCTGTCCTCTAAAGCTTGCAATCGATTCTCATCTCAACGACAGTTAGATGGTGGGATCGATCTGTAAAGCGATCACCACCACGACAGTGGGGTGTTCCAGCTGAGTGATCCGAGTTCTAGAAGGCTTTTCACCGCGCTTGAATAATTGTTTGGCTCCAATTCAACACCCGATGAAATACCCTAGGCTAGCTATTTGTTAATTTGAATCAAGATCAAGTTTTACTTGTTCCTTATCGTCATTCTTAAACCTAAAACCAAATCCTATTCTTAGCTTGATTTCGAACTCATAGAAATAAAGTGTAGACTGGTCCTCTGGATTTGAATCTAAAGTACTATAACTACAACTGTTAACTTGGCAGTTGCAAGGATTCATTTTTAGTTTATCAAATTTTGGCGCCATTGCCGGGGATCGAACCCGGGTCACCCGCGTGACAGGCACCATATATCACTTATCAAGCGTAGCCGTCAACAATGGCTTAGAAATAACATAAGTAGGGTTTTAGGTCGTCCAAGGGTATTCTGGTAATTTGTGGTTGTTTCTGGGCTTCAGTCGGTCATAAAATAAACTCAGCTCGCATTATTGCATCTCTGTCGATCGATGTCAAGAGTGCTGCATCGATCGACACACGTTGCTCTTCTCGACAGCTTCCTCTCGCGAGGCAGACTAACCACTCTTCAGTAAAACATGCATAACTTCTGCTACAGGATGCTGATTGACCTGAAACCGGTGGAATTAGCAAGATAACTCAACGCTCTATCTTGTGCCAAAAGATGATCTCAATATAACGATGGTAAGGTCTCCATCCATAGCCAAACATCTGACGCGTCTACGCAGTTCTGCACTCTAAAGGCACCAGAATCACCATATTTCTCCAAAACGTACCTGAACCTGTAAATACTCTAAAAAGACTCCAAAAGATAATAAACATATCTTAAAAAATATATATATCATGGGTAAAGGTGGGTCAAATCCATGGTATATCAACTCCCTCAGACTTACCCTTTTGAGGACAAGCAAAACAAAGAGGCAGTCTGTTGGTGTCAAAATCGGTCACGACGGAATCAATGACTGAAAGTCTCTAGAAAGTATTTCTTGAAACAAAAAGTCTCGGATAATTTGAAAAGAAGTTATACGAGATTTTCTCAAATTAGAATATCCACTCTCGTGAGATCGGAGACTACGGCTTGCGACGAGAGTCCCGGAAAGATCGGTCCTTCGCCCAAGGACATCAAGATTCGATCACCACAAAAACCCTAAACACAAAAGAATCTGCCTCGAAACTTAGAAGAGGTCGTTCTCTCAAACCGTGAGGAACCAGAAAACGATCAAGATATCAAATCGAAGCCCTCGCCGAGATCTTCAGCCTGGCGCACGCGCGGCGTCCTGGCGCCGGCGGCACCCGCCTGGCCCGGCGGCACCATCACGCGGGCGGCCGGCGGCACCGGCCTGGCACCGGCACCGCGGGCCGGCCTGGCGCCGGCGGCACCGACCTGGCGGCGGCGCAAGCGGGCCGGCCTGGCGCCGGCGGCACCCCGGCCTGGCGCCGGTCGACGGCCCTCGTCCTGGTCTCGGTCCCATCGTGTTCGGTCTGATCCTATCTTGGCTTGTTTAGATCAATCATCGTGAGCTTGGGGCGATCCGGCTACGGATAAACATCCTTCGACTCGATTGGAATCGTCCTCGATGTTTTACGACAAAACTAGAAGGATTGGATTTCGTAGAAGATATCGTATAAAACAAGGTCGATTAACTTGAACATCGATCCTTTAGGCTATACGGTTTATTTTACGAGAAAATAGTCTTTCCGAGAAATCGTATAAAACGTTCAACGACTTAAGACAAGTCCACGGACTTACTTACGATTTTAAGAATTCAGGCCCAATCAGGCTATGACGGTTTATCCGATTTCGAACATCGGATAAACATCAAGTCACCAAAAACTCGAGGATAATTACGAAGATCGACGAAAATGGAATACTTCCTGAAGAGATAAGCTTGGGCCCAAAGGCGAGGTCCATCATCTTAAGGCAAACCGACCTAGGAGTGAGTATATAAGGAGAGCAAGAGCAGAGGAGAGGAAGATCCGAAATCCTAGAATCTAGACTTAGAGAACTCCTGCTAGCTTAGAGAACTTAGAACTTAGGCGGTTAGGCCATTGAGGCAGGACTTAGAGCGTCTGGCGCCTCTTGTTCTAGTTTTATCTTCTCCATAAGACCCTGTTCCTCTCGGAAGGATCTAACTATACTTTTACTCAGAGCTCCGCACATAGAAACCTAGGCATGATCTTGACATACCCGTTTCTATGACCAGCGCCGTACTAGGCGAACCAGGCCCTAGAGCGTCTGGCGCCTCCTGCCGCTAAATCTCCGTCCTCGGAAGGATCGGACAATTCTTTACTTCAAAGCTCCGCACATAGAAACCCTAGGCATTATCTTCGACATGCCTGTTTCTATGACAAACGCTCATACTAGATCGAACCCGCCCAGACGGTTCGATCTCTTGTTCAATTCTTTCTAAACTGAACTACGTCTGACTTGATCCTCGAAAGGGGTACGTAGGCAGCCTTTCTTAAGGTCCAGTCTCAAATCTTAACAAATCTTTTTCCGCATTTATTCGGTCACTTGTCGTTGGCTGTGCGAGAATCCGGACCTTCAAGGAAAGTCGGGTTAACTTGGCTTTCCTCCGCAATCTTATTCATTAAAATTGACGGTGTGAATTTCGGTTCCCACAGTTTGGCGCTAGAAGGAGGGTTCGAACCTCCGACCTTGTGGTTAACAGCCACAGGGAGAACTCACCTTCGTTATCCTTTGAGATTAGATCAAAGTGGCTTTCGTTTCATCTCAATCGGAGTTTCCGTTGAGATTTTACGAAGGGAACAAAATCACTCTCCCGGCCACCTCGCCCGTGGACGAGAACAACCATCACCAAGGTCACCTCGCCCATGGCCACCTCGCCCATGGCCACCTCGCCTGTGGAAACCTCACTTTGCTCTCCTTTGAGTCTAGGTCAAGATGGTTTTCGTTTCGTCTCAATCGGAGCTTCCGTTGAGATTTTACGAAGAAAACAATGTCGCTGTCTCGACCACCTCGCCCATGAGAAGGATCTCTCTGTCCCGTCATAGGATGAGACCGGTCCTGTCTCAGTACCATGCATCTTTGCCTGAGTTTTCGTAACTCGATCTTTGAGTCCGTGAGCCCCGGGGATCGACGAAGGCAAGCAACAGCAGCATCGGCGGCAGGTCCATCGTTTCCCATCGGCGCCGGCGGACCGAACGCCAGCGCCTGGCGCGCGGCAGCCATCGTTCCCGTCTGGCGCCGGCGGCAAGGGTCCTGGCGCCCATCCGTGCAATCGTTTCGTGATCTCGGGAACGGCAACATCTTGGTCCCTTAAACCAATGTTCGGATTGTTCGAGAAACACGACGATTCTTCTGCAAAGCCTTCTCGATTGTTTAACAAAGCTCATATTCTAGAATCTAAGTTGAAGCCTCATTACTCAAACCCTCGAAGACGGAAAGTCTACAAATCCAAGTCCATCTCAATCCCGATACTCGAGGAGTCTCGTTGGATTAGAAACGATTATCTCGAAATATACGGCTAAAGATCTTCCCAAACTCAAAGATTTCCCGACTAGCGGGGAAAGATCCAACGAAAAACCCACAGGCGGCAAGATGGCCTGGTACCCGGCCGCAGCGTCCGCGCGAGCGGCCTGGCGCCGGCAGCACCGGACCTGCGCGGCCCGCCGCGCGGGCGGCCTGGTGCGGCGGCACCGTCCTGGGCGGCCTGGCGCCGGTGGCACCGTCACGCTGGCGGCCTGGCGCCGGCGGCACCCGACCTGGCGCCGGTCCACGGTCCTTGTCCTGGTCTCGGTCCAATCGTGCCCGGTCCGATCCCATCTTGGCTTGTTCAGATCATTCTTCGTAAGTTTGGTACGATATCGGTTATTCTAAACACCAATCGTCTCGACTATCACGAGGAAATGGGATTCCTTCGAAATGCGAAACCTTCAAAGACTATTTTCTCGAAAAATTTTGTAAAGGTTTTAATTCTTTGTAGGACAGGAACAAAAACGTCTTGAAAAACTGCCGTAGAATTTAGGGAACTTAGGACCTAGGTGGATAGTCTAGCAAGCTAAGTCTTAGGCAAAATTTCCAGTCTTGTTCCATCGTTCCTTGATTGTCCAGGCAGAACATGCAAACCGATCTAGTCTCGAAAACCGGCGATCGCCACGCGTTCTAAAAGCATACTCATCCCGCTTCCTAAAGAAAGAAAAAACGTACACAAGCCTTCGGAAGAACGGCTAACCCGTTTTCTTTCGTAAAAGAAAAGGGAAGTAGGTATACTATATCCGTATAATCCCATCTTCGAAAACTTTTGCTTCAGCATCAAGACAGCTTTTAACAAAGCAAACTCTGCAGCAATAAGATTCGTCTAAAAAGCGCTAGCGGCATAGCCCGTTACAAACATAGTCTTGAAAACTCTACGTCTCTCAAATTCGCAAACTTCGCGACTAGAAGCGTGTACCAACGTCAGACTAATAGCACGACGGTGAACTACGAAAATAACGAAATAACCTTGGTAAAACTCCATAAGTAGTTGAAGCAGCTTTAGATCCAAGGTCGAAATCATAGCGGAAACATCTCCCGTGTAATCCGCGGAAACATCGCTACTTTAACAATCTGCGATTTTCTATCTCCATGAAACCGGTCATCCATTACTTTCTATAACAAGAACATTTTAAAACAAAACAGCCTATGGAAAAACATGATCGGTCTCATGCAAAAGCGATTTCGCGATGCGCAAAAGTGAATGAGGAAAACATAATCCGTGGTCGCGAATATCGCAAGTAATTTGTGAAAGCGCTCTCCGGTTACCTTTGCGAAAACCCCCTCTTACATCACTTTTACGAAAAATCCTCTGTATGGTCGAGTCAATTCATACAAAACAACTTTCATAAAATAAACATAATGGGTCCAGCGGGTAACTGGCGTAGACAGTTTTAAGCTCCACAAGTTTCTGGCTCCTGCTTTCACTCCAGCGGTTACGTCCGAGCAGGAAATAATCACAGGCGAACCCGCGCGTGTCCTGCGTCGATCCCTTAAACTTTGTCCCCTCGGATAAAATGAAGCGATTTTCATGCAACAAAAATTTTTATCTGAACCATTCATCGTATAACTGAAACCTAAAGTGGAAGATCGTTTCTAAAGCCATCAGCCATAACTCAGAAAACTCCGCTATGCTTGGCATGTCTATCTCGAAAGCTATTTGGCCCTCGGCCAACTCATGCTCCGTAAAGCCGGACCTGAATTCGGCATCCCCATTAAGGACAATCGTAAACTAACATGACCTTAATAAGGGTCATGGTCTGATCGTTACCAACGACTTCCTTGGCGATCTGACTAAATCTAGCCTCCATGCCAATCCAAAGCTACTGGCGACCATCGCTCCAATCATATGGCTAAAACAACAATCCACGATTTGTTCATAGAGCGCCAAGTGACTATTATGCAAGCAATTTGTCATATAACTCAGAATCGGAAATCATCGATAAACTCTTCATACCAAAACTCAGTCCTAACAACCATATGGTTAATGGAAGATTTAAACTTATCGTCAATCGATTAAGTTCTATCGCCCGTAAACCGGCATGAAAAGAAACGCCGTGACAAGGCTCCAAGAGTTATATGAGTCATCCTTAATATATACAATCAAATCCGGAAGGCCAACACTTCACGAAGCACTGTGAATGTGGCGCTTCTCCTGGGTCGAACTTACGCGACCTCTTGGTCCTGCGTCTAAGCGAAACAACAGTTTCTGGCTGCGAACATTCAAGAAACATCTCCAAAGCCGCGAACATTTCAACCACGAAATGCGGCACAAGGAAACTTCGACCTTCAGCACTGCGAGGCGTCGCTAGCATTTCGAAGGACATTCTTTTCCTCAAAGCGTTCCAGGCGAAATCCTCGTCTCAGAACTCAAAACATACAAACACACCTCTAAGCGGTAACATGCCTCTAAACTGGCATCATTTCGTTGTTGCTGATCACAACAAAGCGAACTCTAACGTCTAAACAGACAAATAGCCGCCCTTCAAGGGGTTGGCTCTCTTGCATCCGACAAGGATAAACATAGCGCTATACAAGAAATCAAATTTTGGTTTAGCTCTTCGTAAAAGTAGCTCGACTCACTCCCGACAAATCATATAAGCCGACAACAATTGCGGTTTTAAGCGGTGCGAGTCAGGTTAAAATCGCAAACAGGCAAAACGAAAGCCGATTTGTCATCATGAAACCCTCAGTCCGAGTAAACCTAGGTCTTGCCTAAACCCAGCCACGCTGGATCTTGACATCTCACAGACATAGTATGGTATCACGAGATCCAAAATTTGTCTCTTCACTTAAGCCTATTCGTTTCCACGAACTTTCAGCGTAATCGGTAAACGCGGAAAATCTGCTTTATGCAAACAATAGATACGGTGATCATCGGGAACTAGGAATGAGGCGACAACTCACACCCTCTTTCTCATACTTGAAAACTGAAGTTCATAAATAATCGAAAACAAAATACATCAACAGCATCATGCTCGAAAGTCTCTCATGACACATAACCAGACCATATAAGTCTCGCGGAAAACAGATCACAAGGGTCTTAAACTCCAAAGCGAACTACGGAAGGCTTGATCCCTACAACAAGTGCGTAGGCAGCCTTGGCGCAGCCCCAATCTTACCACTTTCAACGGACCTTTCAACCATTAATTCCGCCTATCTTACCTGACATGTCTTATCGCTCGCAAGAACATCACGAAGGTTCTAACGAGCTGGGGGGCTAACTGTTGGTGTCAAAATCGGTCACGACGGAATCAATGACTGAAAGTCTCTAGAAAGTATTTCTTGAAACAAAAAGTCTCGGATAATTTGAAAAGAAGTTATACGAGATTTTCTCAAATTAGAATATCCACTCTCTGTGAGATCGAGGAAGACTACGGGTGCGCGGACGAGAGTCCCCGGAAAGATCGGTCCGCTCGCCCAAGGACATCAAGATTCGATCACCACAAAAACCCTAAACACAAAAGAATCTACCTCGAAACTTGAAGAGGTGCGTTCTCAAACCGTGAGGAACCAGAAAGCGATCAAGATATCAAATCGAAGCCCTCGCCGAGATCTTCAGCCTGGCGCCGGCGCCACCGACCTGGCGCCGGCGGCGGTTGCGAACCGAAATTCACACCGTCAATTTTAATGAATATGATTGCGGAGGAAAGCCAAGTTAACCCGACTTTCCTTGAAGGTCAGTTCTCTGCGACAGCCAACGACAAGTGACGAATAAATGCGGAAAAAGATTTGTTAAGATTTGGACTGGACCCTTTCGACGAGGATCAAGTCGGACGTAGTTCAGTTAGAAAGAATTGAAAAGAGATCGAACCGTCTGGGCGGGTTAAGTCTAGTATGGCGTTGTCATAGAAACAGGCATGTCGAAGATAGCGCCTAGGGTTTCTATGTGCGGAGCTCTTAAGTAAAAATTGTCCGATCCTTCGAGGAGGAGATTTCGCGGCAGGAGGCTGACCAGGCGTTCTAGGGCCTGGTTAGGTCTAATATGGCGTTGGTCATAGAAGCGGGCATGTCGAAGATAATGCCTAGGGTTTCTATGTGCGGAGCTCTGAGTAAAAGTATAGTTAGATCCTTCGAGAGGAACAGGGGAAGATAAAACTAGAACAGTGACCAGGCGTTCTAAGTCCTGCCTCGCTGGCCTAACCGCCTAAGTTCTAAGTTCTCTAAGCTAGCAGGATTCTCTAAGTCTAGATTCTAGGATTTTCGGATCCCCTTCTCTTCTGCCCTTGCTCTCCTTATATATCCACTCCAAGGTCGGTTTGCCTTAGGATGATGGACCTCGCCTTTGGGCCCAAGCTTATCTCTTCAGGAAGTATTCCATTTTAAATCGATCTTTGTAATTATCCTCGAGTTTTCGGTGACTTGATGTTTATCCGATGTTCGGGATATCGGACAAACCGTCATAGCCTGATTGGGCCTGAATTCCTAAATTAAGTAAGTTAGTCCGTGGACTTGTCTTAAGTCGTTAAGCGTTTTATCGATTTCTCGAAAAGACTATCTTTCTCGTAAAATAAACCGTATAACCTAAAGGATCGATGTTCAAGTTAATCGACCTTGTTTTATCACGATATCTTCTACGAGAAATCCAATCCTTCTAGTTTTGTCGTAAAACATCGAGGGCGATTCCAATCAGTCGTAGGATGTTTATTCCGTAGCCGTGATCGTCCCAAACTCATGATGATTGATCCAAACAAGCCAAGATGGGATCAGACCGAACACGATGGGACCGAGACCAGGGCGAGGGCCGTCGACGCGCCAGGCGAGTGCGGCAGAGCCAGCGCGAGCGCCGCCAGGCGGTGCCGCGGCCAGGCCAGCCAGCGGCGTGCGCGCAGGCCGGGTACGCCAGGCAGCCGATGCGGCGGGTGCCGCCCGGCCAGGCGGCCAGCGTCACGAGTGCCGCCCGGCATAAGGCCAACCAGCGTGGCGGGTGCCGCCCGGCCAGGCAGTGCCCGGCCAGGCGAGGTGGCGAGTGCGCGGCGCCAGGCCAGCCGTGCGACAGGTGCCGCCCGGCAGGCAGTGCCGCCCGGCGCAGCCAGCCGTCGGCAGGTGCGCCCGGCATAGGCGGAGTACCGCCCGGCATAGGCAGTGCCGCCCGGCAGGGGCGAGTGCCGCCCGGCCAGGCAGTGCCACCGGCGCCAGGCGGCCAGCGTCCGCGAGTGCCGCCCGGCATAGGCCAGCCAGCGTGTCGGTGCCGCCGGCGCCAGTCCGGCCCGCGTGGCGCGTGCCGCCGGCGCCAGGCAAGTGCCGCCGGCGCCAGGCTGTAGATCTCGGCGAGGGCTTCGATTTGATATCTTGATCGTTTTCTGGTTCCTCACGGTTTGAGAGCGACCTCTTGAAGTTTGAGGCAGATTCTTTTATGTTTAGGGTTTTGTGGTGATCGAATCTTGATGTCGTTGGGCGCGGACCGATCTTTCGGGGATTCTCGTCAGCGCCGCCCGTAGTCTTCGATCTCACAGAGAGTGGATATTCTAATTTGAGAAATCTCGTTATAACTCCTTTTAGAAATTATCGAGACTTTTGTTTCAAGAAATACTTTCTAGAGACTTTCAGTCATTGATTCCGTCGTGACCGATTTTGACACCAACAGTTAGCCCCAGCTCGTTAGAACCTTTTGATGTTCTTGCGGCGATAAGATATGTCAGGTAAGATAGGCGGAATCAATGGTTGAAAGGCTCCGTTGAAAGTGGTAAGATTGGGGCTGCGCCTTCGAAGGCTGCCTCATTACCCTTGGTGTAGGGATCAAGCCTTCCGTAGTTCGTTTTGGAGTTTAAGACCCTTGTGATCTGTTTTCGTGAGACTTATATGGTCTGGTTATGTGTCATGAGAGACTTTCGAGCATGATGCTGTTGATGTATTTGTTTTTCGATTATTTATGAACTTCAGTTTTTTCGAAGTATGAGAAAGAGGGTGTGAGTTGTCGTCTCATTCCTAGTTCCCTGATGATCACCGTACCTATTGTTTGCATAAAGCGAGATTTTCAGCGGTTTACCGATTCTGTGGAAAGTTAGTGAAACGAATAGGCTTAAGTGAAGAGACAAATTTTTGGATCTCGTATACCATACTATGTCTGTGAGATGTCAAGATCCAGCGTGGCTGGGTTTAGGGCAAGACCTAGGTTTACTCTCGGACTGAGGCTTTGCGATGACAAATCGGCTTTCGTTTTGCCTGTTTGCGATTTTAACCTGACTTCGTACCGTTTAAAATCCGCGAATTGTTGTCGGCTTATATGATTTGTGCAGTGAGTCGAGCTACTTCCTTCTGAAGAGCTAGACCAAAATTTGGATTTCTTGTATAGCGCGCTATGTTTATCCTTGTCGGATGCAAGAGAGCCTACCCCTTGAAGGGCGGCTATTTGTCTGTTTAGGACGTTAGAGTTCGTTTGTTGTGATCAGCAACAACGAAATGATACCAGTTTAGAGGCATGTTACCGTTTAGAGGTGTGTTTGTATGTTTTGAGTTTTAGAGGCGAGGATTTCGTCTGGAGCGTTTTGAGGAAAAGAATGTCCTTGGCGTTAGCGGCGTCTACGATGCTGAAGGTCGAGTTTCCCTTGTGCGCATTTCGTGGTTGAAATGTTCGCGGGCTTTGGAGATGTTTTGCGAATGTTAGCAGCCAGAAACTGTTGTTTGGTTTAGGCGCAGGACCAAGAGGTCGCGTAAGTTCGACCAGGGAGAAGCGTCTACATTCACGGTGCCGTGAAGTGTTGGCCTTCGGGATTTGTTTGTATATATTAAGGATGACTTCATTATAACTCTTGGAGCCTTGTCACGAGTGTTTCTTTTCATGCGTGTTTGGTATAGAACTTAATCGATTGGCGATGAGTTTAAATCTTCCGTTAACCATATGGTTGTTAGGACTGAGTTTTGGTATGAAGAGTTTATCGTATGATTTCCGATTCTGGGTTATCGACAAATTGCTTGCGTAATAGTCACTTGGCGTTCTATGAACAAATCGTGGATTGTTGTTTTAGCCGTTAAGTGATTGGGCGGTGCTCGCTCAGTAGCTTTGGATTGGCATGGAGGCTAGATTCAGCCGTCGCCAAAGAAATTGTTAGTAAGCGATCAGACCATGACCCTTATTAAGGTCATGTTAGTTCTGATTGTCCTTAATGGGGATGCGAATTCAGGTTCGGGCTTCACGGAAGGCGTAGTTGGCGAGGGCCAAATAGCGTTGCGAGATAGACATGCCAAGCATAGCGGAGTTTTCTGAGTTATGGCTGATGGCTTTTAGAAGCGATCTTCCACTTTAGGTCTTAGTTATCGATGAATGGCTCGTATAAATTCTTTTTGTTGCATGAAAATCGTTTCATTTTATCGAGGGACAAAGTTTAAAGGGATCGGCGCGGGACGTGCGGGTTAGTCTCGTGATTATTTCCTGCTTTCGGGCAACGCGGGGAGAAAGCAGGAGCCAGAAACCTTGTGGGCGAAAACTGTCTATGTCAGTTACCCGTTGGACCCATTATGTTTATTTTACGAAATTTGCTTTGTATGAATTATTCGACCATACAGAGGATTTCGTAAAAGTGATGTAAGGGGTTTTCGCAAAGGTAACGGGAGGCGTTTCTCACAAATTACTTGCGATATTAGCGACCACGGATTATGTTTTCCTCATTCACTTTTGCGTACTCGAAATCGTTTTGCATAAGACCGGTCATGTTTTTCCATAGGCTATTTTGTTTTAAAATGTTCTTGTTATCTGAAAGTAATGGATGACCGGTTTCATAGAGATAGAAAATCGCAGTTTGTTAAAGTAGCGATGTTTCCGCGGATTACGGGAGATGTTTCGCTATGATTTCGACCTTTGGACGAAAGCTGCTTGAACTACTTATGGAGTTTTACGAAGGTTATTTCGTTATTTTCGTAGTTCACCGTCATGCTATTAGTCTGGCGTTGGTACGTTTCTAGTCGCGAGTTCGCGGCGAGAGCGGCATAGAGTTTTCAAGACTATGTTTGTAGCGGTTGGGCTATGCCATTAAGCGTTTTAGGCGAATCTTATTGCTGCGAGAGTTTGCTTTGTCAAAGCGTTGTCTTGATGCTGAAGCAAAAGTTTTGAAGATGGGATTATCCGTATAGTACTTCTTTCTTTTCACGAAAGAAAGCGGGTTAGCCGTTCTTCGAAGGCTTGTATGTTTTCTTTCTTTTAGGAAGCGGGATGAGTATGCTTTTAGAGCGGCGTGGCGTCGTTTCGAGAGACTAGATCGGTTTGCATGTTCTGCCTGGACAATCAAGGAGCGATGGAACAAGACTGGAAATTTTGCCTAAGACTTAGCTTGCTAGACTATCCACCTAGGTCCTAAGTTCCTAAATTCTCGGCAGTTTTCAAGGCGTTTTGTTCCTGTCCTACAAAGAATTTAAACCTTTACAAAATTTTGAGAAAATAGTCTTTTGAAGGTTTGGCATTTCGAAGGAATCCCATTTTCTCGTATAGTCGAGACGATTGGTGTTTAGAATAACCGTGATCGTACCAAACTCACAAAGATTGATCTAAGCAAGCCAAGATGGGATCGGACCGAGCACGATGGGACGAGACCAGGGCGAGGCGACCCGGCGCCAGGCGAGTGCGCGGCGCCAGGCCAGCCAGCGTCCAGCGTGCCGCGGCCAGGCGGTGCCGCCGCCAGGCCAGCCAGCGTCCAGCGTGCCGCCGGCGCCAGGCGAGTGCCGGCGCGCGAGCCAGCCAGCGTCCAGCGTGCGCCAGAGCCAGCCAGCGTCCAGCGATGCCGCCCGGCAGGCGAGTGCCGCCCGGCCAGGCCAGCCAGCGTCAGCGTGCCGCCCGGCAAGGCCAGCCAGCGTCAGCGTGCCGGGGCGAGTGCCGCCCGGCGCAGGCCAGCCAGCGTCCAGCGTGCGCGGTGCCAGGCGAGTGCCGCCCGGCGTAAGGCCAGCCAGCGTCCAGCGTGCCGCCGGCGCCAGGCGAGTGCCGCGGCGCCAGGCCAGCCAGCGTCCGCATGCGCTGGCCGAGGCGTCTTGCCGTCTGTGGGTTTTCGTTGTTCGATCTTTCCCTCGTCGGTCGTTTGTGGAAATCTTTTGAGTTTTGGGAAGGTCTTTAGCCGTAGATTTCGAGATAACCGTTTTGACCCCAACAAGAGCAAAGTGAGGTTTCCACAGGCGAGGTGACCTTGGTGATAGTTGTTCTCGTCCACAGGCGAGGTGGCGGGAGTGATTTTGTTCCCTTCGTAAAATCTCAGCGGAAACTCCGATTGAGGCGAAGCGAAAGCCATTTTGACCTAGACACAAGGAGAACAAAGTGGGCTCTTACTAAGGCGAACTGGGAAGACTGATCTTACCTTATGGCAAGTCGTCCTAGTAAGATCAAGCTCCGACCTCCTTCGTTTTCCGTTTGTTCCTCGAGAGTTGTTTGTAAGAAGTATGGCGGTGGGAATCGGTGAACCGATTTGCCGTGCTTCTGTTCCACAGTAATATAGGGTTTCCCCAAGGTTTCGAGGAGAATAAGTTTTATTTTTCCGAGAGGTTCTCGAAAAGCGTTTTCGTAGAAACCTTGCTCGTTCGCGATTTCTCTAACTTGGTAACAAGGCGAATTTTGGGGTTTGATAGATTTTATCGTTGCCCTTTCTGTTTAGATAGAGAATTGCGAGCTCGTTTTGTGCTCTTCCTGTGGCGGAAAGCTGCGGCTAAGTTTTGATTTGCTCGAGCACCGTGGCGTTTGCGTGGCGTTGGCCATAGGAACAGTCGCTGCTGGAGTTGTTTTACCATCGTTGGCGCAAACTGCAACTTTTTCTTTCATATTTCTGGACATTGGTTCGATCAAGCTTTCGCGGCCGATGAGTAATCCGTCCCCCCCCCTAGGCAAACTGTGGGAACCGAAATTCACACCGTCAATTTTAATGAATAAGATTGCGGAGGAAAGCCAAGTTAACCCGACTTTCCTTGAAGGTCAGGATTCTCTCGACAGCCAACGACAAGTGACCGAATAAATGCGGAAAAAGATTTGTTAAGATTTGAGACTGGACCTTAAGAAAGGCTGCCTCGTACCTTTCGAGGATCAAGTCGGACGTAGTTCAGTTAGAAAGAATTGAACAAGAGATCGAACCGTCTGGCGGGTTCGTCTAGTATGAGCATTTGTCATAGAAACAGGCATGTCGAAGATAGCGCCTAGGGTTTCTATGTGCGGAGCTCTTAAGTAAAGAATTGTCCGATCCTTCGAGGAGCGGAGATTTGCGGCAGGAGGCCAGGCGTTCTAGGGCCTGGTTAGTCTAATATGGCGTTGGTCATAGAAGCGGGCATGTCGAAGATAATGCCTAGGGTTTCTATGCGAAGCTCTGAGTAAAAGAATAGTTAGATCCTTCCGAGAGAACAGGGTCTGGAGAAGATAAAACTAGAACGAGGCGCCAGGCGTTCTAAGTCCTGCCTCGCTGGCCTAACCGCCTAAGTTCTAAGTTCTCTAAGCTAGCAGGAGTTCTCTAAGTTCTAGGATTTTCGGATCCCCTTCTCTTCTGCCCTTGCTCTCCTATATATCCACTCCAAGGTCGGTTTGCCTTAGGATGATGGACCTCGCCTTTGGGCCCAAGCTTATCTCTTCAGGAAGTATTCCATTTTCGTCGATCTTTGTAATTATCCTCGAGTTTTCGGTGACTTGATGTTTATCCGATGTTGGGATATCGGACAAACCGTCATAGCCTGATTGGGCCTGAATTCCTAAATTCGTAAGTTTGTCCGTGGACTTGTCTTAAGTTGTTAAGCGTTTTATCACGATTTCTCGAAAAGACTATCTTTCTCGTAAAATAAACCGTATAACCTAAAGGATCGATGTTCAAGTTAATCGACCTTGTTCTATCGATATCTTCTACGAAATCCAATCCTTCTTTTTGTCGTAAAACATCGAGGGCGATTCCAATCGAGTCGTAGGATGTTTATTCGTAGCCGTGATCGTCCCAAACTCATGATGATTGATCCAAACAAGCCAAGATGGGATCAGACCGAACACGATGGGACCGAGACCAGGGCGAGGGCGTCGACCGGCGCCAGGCGAGTGCCGCCGGCGCCAGGCCAGCCGCGACGGCGGTGCCGCCGGGCAGAGGTGCCGCCGGCGCCAGGCCAGCCAGCGGCGGTGCCGCCGCGCAGGCCAGCCGGCGGGTGCCGCCGGCAGGCGGCCAGCGTCACGGTGCCGCCGGGTCGGTGCGCCCGCCAGGCCAGCCAGCGTTGCCGCCGGCGCCAGGCAGTGCGCCGGGCCAGGCGGTGCGGTGCCGCCGGCGCCAGGCCGGTGCCGCGGGCCAGCCCGTGCGACGAGTGCCCGGCGGGCAGTGCGCGGCGGGCCAGCCGTCGCGACGGTGCCGCCAGGCCAGCGGCGGGTGCGCCGGCATGGGGCCGGGCGCGATGGGCGGTGCGCCGGGGCCGGGTGCCAGCGGCGGCGAGTGCCGCCGGCGCCAGGCCGGCCAGCGTCCGGTGCAGCGCCAGGCCAGCCAGCGTGTCGGTGCCGCCGCGCCAGTCCGGCCCGCGTGGCGCGTGCCGCCGGCGCCAGGCCGGTGCCGCCGGCGCCAGGCTGTAGATCTCGGCGAGGGCTTCGATTTGATATCTTGATCGTTTTCTGGTTCCTCACGGTTTGAACGACCTCTTGAAGTTTCGAGGCAGATTCTTTTATGTTTAGGGTTTTGTGGTGATCGAATCTTGATGTCGTTGGGCGGACCGATCTTTCGGGGATTCTCGTCCACGCGCCCGTAGTCTTCGATCTCACAGAGTGGATATTCTAATTTGAGAAAATCTCGTATAACTCCTTTTAGAAATTATCCGAGACTTTTGTTTCAATAAATACTTTGAGAGTCTTTCAGTCATTGATTCCGTCGCGACCGATTTTGACACCAACAACAGCACCCGCCGCTGGCGCGGCGGCACCGTCCGCAGCGGCCTGGCGCCTGGCGCCGGCCTGGCGCCCGGCGGCCTCACGCGGGCGGCCTGGCGCGGCACCTGGCACCGGCGGCCGTCACGCTGGCGGCCAGGCGCCGCACCGTCCGCAGCGGGCGGCCTGCGCGGCACCCGCCTGGCGGGCGGCACCGTTCGCGGGCGGCCTGGCGTGGCGGCACCCGCCTGGCGCCGGTCGGCGGCCCTCGTCCTGGTCTCGGTCCCATCGTGTTCGGTCTGATCCCATCTTGGCTTGTTTGGATCAATCATCGTGAGCTTGGGGCGATCCGGCTCTGAATAAACATCCTTCGACTTCGATTGGAATGCGTCCTCGATGTTTTACGACAAAACTAGAAGGATTGGATTTCTCATAGAAGATATCATATAAAACAAGGTCGATTAACTTGAACATCGATCCTTTAGGCTATCGGTTTATTTTACGAGAAAAATAGTCTTTCCGAAATCGTATAAAGCGTTCAACGACTTAAGAAAAGTCCATGGACTTACTTACGATTTTAAGAATTCAGGCCCAATCAGGCTATGGGTTTATCCGATTTCCCGAACATCGGATAAACATCAAGTCACCGAAAACTCGAGGATAATTACGAAGATCGGCGAAAATGGAATACTTCCTGAAGAGATAAGCTTGGGCCCAAAGGCGAGGTCCATCATCTTAAGGCAAACCGACCTAGGAGTGAGTATATAAGGAGAGCAAGAGCAGAGGAGAGGAAGATCGAAATCCTAGAATCTAGACTTAGAGAACTCCTGCTAGCTTAGAGAACTTAGAACTTAGGCGGTTAGGCCATTGAGGCAGGACTTAGAGCGTCTGGCGCCTCTTGTTCTAGTTTTATCTTCTCCGAAGACCCTGTTCCTCGGAAGGATCTAACTATACTTTTACTCAGAGCTCCGCACAGAAACCCTAGGCATGATCTTGACATGCCCGTTTCTATGACCAACGCTCGTACTAGGCGAACCAGGCCCTAGAACGTCTCCTGCTCGCAAATCTCGCTCCTCTCGGAAGGATCGGACAATTCTTTACTTCAAAGCTCCGCACATAGAAACCCTAGGCATTATCTTCGACATGCCTGTTTCTATGACAAACGCTCATACTAGATCGAACCCGCCCAGACGGTTCGATCTCTTGTTCAATTCTTTCTAAACTGAACTACGTCTGACTTGATCCTCGAAAGGGGTACGTAGGCAGCCTTTCTTAAGGTCCAGTCTCAAATCTTAACAAATCTTTTTCCGCATTTATTCGGTCACTTGTCGTTGGCTGTCGCAGAGAATCCGGACCTTCAAGGAAAGTCGGGTTAACTTGGCTTTCCTCCGCAATCTTATTCATTAAAATTGACGGTGTGAATTTCGGTTCCCACACAGTCTCTCTGAAAGATGATTGAAAACAGCAGGGACTCACACAATCTTTAAACTTAGAATCATCACCTCTACAATGTTGCAAGCAAAATCAAATATCTCCTAACTTTAGAAGTACTTTATATACCATATCTTAGCTTAACAACCAAATTCATCTAGCCAGCAACTTAGCAAATTCTGTCTGACTAACCCCTCTACTAATCTCATTTCTTTGCATAAATAAAAATGTAGGTTTTACCTTGGGAGTATCAATCAAAGGACACATGGGTTCTTACTCAAGCAAGTTTCTTAACACACAGGTAGTCTTCTTTGATCCATTTCTTCCCTCTTTCTCTCTTTTCTGAACCCTTATAATCTCAGTTTCAATGAAAAGTGATTCTGATGCAGTCCATCTTGTTCATCTTATTGACTTTTCTACTTTTGTAGCTCTTATTTTGACAAAGTGTAGCGAATAATGGGGTCACAGGAGACACTCCTACCCTTCGTTTCCACAATGTGTGATCATTCCTTTCTGAATTAGAATACTGGGGTCATACGAGACACTCCTACCCCTCTGCATCTTCCAGGAAATCATCTTAATCTTTTATATCTTAGGATGCTTGAAGAGAGAGAGAGAAGGGAACCAGAAACACACAGACTTTTATCTTCCAGACTTGCAGGAGGAACCCGATACAATGTATACCAAGCCCCAAGACAAGCAGTAATAGTCAAATTAGGTTGGAGATCAGTTTTGGTTCCTTCAAACATTCTCAGCAAGTGTGGTCATAGTTGACAGGTGATCCACTTTGGTATCTCTAGTACATTCTGCAGTCAATAAATCTAAGAGTGGTGCTAAAGAGTGGTTATATACCAAGTAAAGATTGAAAAAGTTCATCATCCCCTTCTTGACTAAATAAAAACTTTTGAAAACACTTTATAAGACTCAAAATAAACTAAATATCAGTAAACATACCCTCAGACTTAAATTACACTGTCCCAGTGTAAATCTAGTCGGAGTTATGGTGAGAACATAAATCATAAGTACTCAATGTAACAAGTGGGAACGATACCGGCTCTATGATGTCAGTGTTGATCGACACAATGAAGTGACAATCGATCGTTGTTGCTGAAGTGCTGTCGAACGATATCGAGCTGGTCTCATAGGTCGATGTGATGAGCAATCGTCTACTTGGATCTATTTTTTTTTTCACTAACTATAACAAAATATCAGTAGAACCCCAAGACTTAAATAACACTGTCACCAGTGTTATTCAATCTAAGATTGGTGGGAAAATAAATCATAAGGACAATATTTAACAAGGAAAAATGGTGTACCTGCTTTTGATATGAGTGTCGACAAACACAGTTAAGTGGCGATCGATACTCCTGAAGCTCTGTCGATCGATGCTAGCTATCCATCGTCGATTCTTGTGCAAACTGTCTTCCTCGGATCTTTTTTCACCTTTTACCTAACAGTGGATTGCCTCCCACTCAGCGCTTATTTTCAGTCATTAGCTTGACTTCTGGAGATCTGATTTAGTCCGGATGAGAATGAGAACTTGCTCCAAACCATGTCTCAATGTCTAATCTCTGAAGCTTTATTATTCTTGTGTGAAAGCCTCCTCTATAGAATCTTCTCCTTTGTCTATCATCTCAGCAATAAGGAGTGCTCGAAGCTTTGCAAATGGCTGTGAGAAGCATCTGCTGCGCACTCTAGATTTTCTGACACCATCTGGGAAGTGAGGAATCAATGATGACTGAGGACTTCCCTTAGTCATTTTCCTCTTTTTTCAGTTCCTCCTCTTCTTTCTCCCAGACTTGTCTGATCGCGTGGTGCCTCCATCAAGAAGATTTTGACACACTTCAAACTTATTCTGCTCTGATATGCGACGGATGTCGATCGATGATGAAGTAGTAGTGTCGATCGATATAAAGGAAGAGATGTCAATCGATGATGAAGTAGTTATGTCGATCGATGGTGTCTGGTCAGTGTCGATTGATGTTGCTTCTGCTGGGCCTTTATCGATTTCACTTCTAAATCTCAACCCTCTCTGAGAAGCTTCTGCATGTAGAAGATCATCAAGTACCCCACTGTAGGAACCTAGATGCATACTTCTATCTGGTGGAATAGGAGATTTAGCTTCAAATACAGCGCATGCAACCATAAACTTCACAGGATCATGTATCCTCTTCACTCCTTTGCGAATCCCAGCAGCTTCTTCTGTGCAAATAAGTGGTCTCTGATGTTTAGGGACAGCAAGGTGTGAGGTCTCAGACTTGTGCATTCTCTCCACAACTGGTTCTGGTTCAATCATGTATCCTGATGGTTCATCCAAACATGAGTGTCGATCAATCCTATCTGGTGGGTGTCGATCGATACTCTCGGGTGTATATCGATCGATCTCATTAGGTTCATGTCGATCGATGTCAGCCTTTGGCGAAGTTTCGAGATCTCCTCCTGAAGTGTGCTGATCATCACCAAGCGTCTGCTCCAAGTTCTGATCCATATCCTCAAGCCATTCCTCCAGCTCCAAGAAGTATTCCATAGTTACTTCTTTATAAGAATCCAAATCTCCAAGTTGTTGTCCATCCTTAAGATCCAATAATTCTTCTAGCTCCAAGAAATCTTCCATGGTGATTTTTTTTTCTACATCTGAGGCAGGATAACAGCTTGATACATCGGTGCTCTTCTGTGTCAAGTCTGCGATGTCCTGAGGACAACTCAATTTTTCAGGAATTCCGAGAGGTTTCGATCGATGACAAAATTCTGTGTCGATCGTTGCTGAGGTGCTGGTGTCGATCGATGTTGAGATCTGATCACTAGTCTCAACTTCTTCTGCTCTGCTCGGCTCTCCATGTCCATGTTGTTCGTCATCCTCTACCATATATTCCAGAATAGATCTCATCTTAATCTCTAGATTTGCTGCAGCATCACATAGGAAGTTGTTGAGGAAGGCGTTTGTGATGTCATTCCAGGTAGTAACAGATCCTGGTGGCAACTTCCTGAACCAACATACTGGTCCTCCAGCAAGAGAGAATGAGAATAATTTGCAGAAGTAGTAGTCCTTAGAGACTCCATTGCATTTCATGGTCGATGCTAGATCTTCGAATGATTTGAGATGGTTAATGAGATCTTCATGAGGAAGACCAAGAAATGGATTTTGACCCACAAGAGAGATATATGCAGGATTCAGCTCAAGGTCGTCCCTCTCTGAAACAACAATAGCATCAGGGATTTCAGGAGGTATCTATCGATGACAAAAATCCATGTCGACCGTTTACGTTATGATGTCGTCGATCGACTCTAAAGTGCTATTGTCGACTATTCTGAGCTCGGATGACTAGATCCATCTTGCTCATCATCCTCTACCGTATTATGGTTGACCAGCTGTTCTGTGTCCAGTTCGTCCCTCTGCGTACCCTCATCTGCCTGTTGAACTGGAATGTCTGGCTTCTTGACATGAGTGGTCGGGGTTTCAAAATCTCCATTCTGCTTGATGTATACAAAATCAATAATCTGACTGATACTAGTCATTATTCCTTTCTCCCAATCTTCAATCATCTTGTCCAACATGTAATCAAGCCTTTTATGTCGAGTTGCTACAGCTTCGCTGAAATTTTTTCCTAGGAAGGCGCTTTTTATGTCCTCCCAGCAGGTTAGAGATCTTGGCTGTAGCTGGCTGAACCAGCTAAATGCACCTTCAGAGATAGTATAAGGGAAGATCTAGAGTATGTGGTCTACAGATATTTCATTCTGCTTACGCCTTGAAAATAGACCCTCAAGCTCTTCGATGTGGTTTCTGTGATCTTCATGAGGAAGACCTTTGAAAGGGTCCTCACTTCCCCAATCATACTATTGGCGGGTCAGTTTAAAGGTATTCATCTCAGCAACAGCAATAACATCAGGGATTACAATACATTCTTCATTAATCAATTGTCCTGTGCTGTTGCGAAGGCGATCTTCTTTGTCTGATACTATTCTCATCAATCCTAAGTATGAGCCTTTCCACCTTCTCTGTCTCCATGCTGGTAACGTTTCTCGACATTCGATAAACAGTGCTGGGATGAATAGTGTCACGATGAACCGTGTTCAAGTGAACAGTGTCGCGATGAACAGCGTTCGGATGAACAGTGTCGCGATGAACAGTGTCGCGATGAACAGTGTTCGGGTGAACAATGTCAATCAACGCGGGATGAACAATGTCGATCAACGCGGGATGAACAGTATCGATCGACGAAGAATGAAAGTGTAGACCGACACAGGATGAATATTGTCGATCGAGGGGGAATGAACAGTATCGCGTTGAACAGTATCGTGATGAATAGTAGCGAAATGAACAGTACTTGAGTGAACAGTACCGGGATGAACAGTAACATGGTGAACAGTGTTTTCCGACACATGATGAACAGTGTCGTTCGATGCTGTGTTCACGCTGTCGATCGATGCTGCTTGGAGGGTGTCGATCGATATCTCCCTCGTAGACTTACAGATCGTGCATAAACCAGCAAGCTGCTTCTTTGAAGAACCTAAAAATCTTTTCTTCATTATTTTCTTGTACTAAGATTTATGTACCCTGAAACAGAAGAGAAAATTTTATGAGTTTTTTAGAACAATAGTAAAACCTAGACTAAATCTAAGTAAACAAGATCTAATGGCGATCAAAGCTCCCCGGCAACGGCGCCAAATTTGATATCACTCAAATTACCCTAAGGAGTGACTTTACTTTCTCAAATAAGAGGTTCAGCTGTAGTACTTAGGGATCGAATCCACAAGGAGCTAGGGAACCAATTAGATCTAATAGTTATATAATTAAACTAGGCTAATAAGTAATAAAACAGTAAATAAATTATAAAGCAATAAATATAGTAAATTGCAGGGGCGAACAAGGTAGTTGTTCTTATGTAACCGAGAGTTGCTTGATGGAAGGATGGTTGCTAGACTTAGGGTTTCTATTCAGGTATTCTGAGATTATAATCCCGTAGATACCTAACAGTTGCATGCATGATATTAAAGAGCTCAACTACTTAACAACAAGTCAATCAGCTATCGCGTTTTTGGAGGAGTCTATTAACTAGATCTAATGACCCAAACAAGAATGTTTGATCAATAGCAGTGTCGATCGATGATCCTGGAGGGATATCGATCAATACACCTTTCACTATGTAGATCGATTGTCCAGTAGGGATATCGATCGACGCGCTCTAGTTAAGCTTTATGCGCGGGTTGAATAATGCCCACTAAGGCTCCTAGATCAGAAAATCACCTTACTCTAGCAATCTTAGCTCAATAGATAGATCATGACAATATTATACAAGGATGCTCAAACATACAAGTTCCTAGGTTCAATATTCTAGTTAATTACTCTAGAACAAAACATTAAGAACAATCTATTGATGAATATCACACAACTTAGCAATCCTATAGTTGAGGCTAATCCGTTTAGTCCTATTTGAACCCTTTATCTATTCAAGCATGAAGTTTGTCACATAAAGCATAGATGAATAGATATAAAATAGATAAAAGCAATAAAGAAACCAAAGGAGTTCCAGGAGGACTCTGATAGGAGTTCCTCCCTTCTCTCCTCACTAAGAACAATAGAATAAAAGATGTAAAAGAAAGCGTAGCAAGCGTAGCCATCAACAATGGTTTAGAAATAACATAAATAGGGTTTTAGGTATTCCAAGGGTATTCTGGTAATTTGTGGTTGCTTCCGGGCGTCAGTCGGTCATAAAATACACTCGGCCCGCATTCTGGCATCTCTATCAATTGATGTCAAGAGTGCTGCATTGATCGACACATGTTGCTCTTCTCGACAGCTTCCTCTCGCGAGGCAGACTAACCACTCTTCAGGAAAACAGGCATAACTTCTACTACAGGATGCTATTTTGACCTTAAACCGGTGGCATTAGAAAGCTAACTCAAATCTATATCTTGTGTCAAAAGATGAGCTCAATCTAACGGTGGGAAGGTCTCCATCCATAGCTAAACATCTGACGCGTCTGCGCAGTTCTACACTCTAAAGGCACCAAAATCACCATATTTCTCCCAAACGTATCTGAACCTGTAAATACTCTAAAAAGATTTCAAAATATAATAAACTTATCTTAAAACATATATATACCATGGGTAAAAGTGGGTCAAATTCATGGTATATCACACTTCCTGATGATCTAATGTTGAGCTTGTTAGCATGCTTGTTGAGACTTTATTACCATCTCTCTCCTGAGTCTCAAAGAGTTTTCGGTCCATCCTTGCCTCACCAGAGTTATATGAGACTCCATCTCTCTTACATCGCAAAGAAAGTTGTCTGTATGTTTCTTTACAGCTTCCTAATGACCCTAACCCCCGCTGGTTCAATCTCTGTTGAAAATCTGACCGCACAATAACCAATCTACCTATAAAAGGAAGAAGAAAAATGGCAATATATGATTCCTCTTTTTTCATATTTTACGTTGGTTTTGTGTTATGGTAGATAGTTAAAACATCTACTAGAGGACCCATCGATGAGCATCTACATATGCCTTCGACTAGGGTGTCGGACCTGGACTGTCGGGCTCATACTTGGCATGAGGCTCCCAAACATGCTAGTGGAGAGGAGGTTCCCTGGTGCTCAAGTTGTTTATCTGGAAATATTAATGTAGAAGGAGACCTTGAAGATGATGATTCTTGAAGTCAATCGAGTAATGTACCCAAATACTCAAACTTGGGATCACGTTCTCAGCCTAAACAGGGAGGTAAAATGGGGTCATGTATGTGAAAGTGCATGTATTGATGGTAAGATCCACCTAATCTTTGAGAAAAATACTTTGGTTTACGATCCAAAGGAAAGTAGATGGGACTTGGTCCAGGGAGAGATTCCTTAGCATGATGTAATTAAGACTTGGTCATATTGCACGATTGATAATGTTTTGTACTGTTATTATTGTTATCATATGGGGAAGTTCAAATGGTAAAATAATATTGTGGAAAGAAATGAAGGGTCTAGTAGGACTACCCAAGATTGCTCTATATTCTCATGTGATTAAGTATGGATGACTATGGTGAGAAAATGGTGGTTTTGATTTTCTTTTCACTAATAGTTTTACTAGAATTTGACCCGCACATTCATGTGGATATTTTTCGTTTTACAAATATATAACTGATATTATCTTAGAAGTTTTAAATATATGATTTACATATAGTGTTATATATTGTACAACCATATAATCTTATTGTTTAAACTTCTTATTCGTCATTATTAATATATGGCAATTTGTTTTTTTGTCATATAATGATTTGTTTTATACATTTCATATTCTCATTGATTGTTATTACTTATTAATATATTTTGAGTTCGATACATAAGTTATAATCTGAAATAATCAAATATATAATCTCCATAAGTATAATTTTTTAATTTTTACAATTCGCATACAATACATTTTAAAATTTATTTAGTTATACAATGGATGGATATTTCGTTATGATAATTTATAGAGAAATGGCGTCAAATGGCACTAAACTATGTTTTTCTTCCCAATCTAGAACACAAGGCACGTAATCACATATTTACGTTTTATTTAATAGGACCAGTTACCATTTTATCCCATTTTTAATCTCTGATTACATTATATTAAAAAAGACTGAGAGATTGAATCGTTGAAGGAAGAAGAGACCGTGAACATTTCGTAGCCTCGTCATATATCCGGTGTCGTCATCATATCCGGCTTTCCTCATCTCAAACATCGTCATCATCTCTGGATTTTCCCTCAGCTCCGTCGCTTTGCCGCCGTCTCAATTGTCGTCAAAGGTATCTCTTATCCCTTGTGTATGGTTCATATCTTTTTGGAGAGATGGTTTGTATTTCAATGTTTTCTGGTTGTTGATAAGATCGTTCCTGTGTGGTTCGTATATATGTATGATGGATCTGTAAGATCATGCCTTGTTCTTAAGATGGATCTATAAGATCATGCATTTGTTCTAAAGATGGATCTATACATTTAGTAAACGTCCGATTGTATACTTTCAAATGTTTGTTTAGATTACTTGAGTTTCTCTCATCCATCAATGTATACTTTTGATTTATGATATAGTATGTATTCATATCTATGTTAGAGGTTATAGTTGATGGATTGTACTGGAATATACATAATGAACTGATTTCAAGCTATTTGGTTTCTTTGATGTTTTGTGATTACTTAACTTCACTTCTTATAGATGTGATGTGAAGCTTCATTGATTAGGTAGACATAGATCTGTGTTGATACATGTAACTCTTGTTAATGAAGCATTATTGTGGCTATTTGGTTATAGCATGAACTTTTTTAGTTCCAACGACATTGGTGCCACTTATAAAGTATATAATAAGTGTGGTATGATTTTTGTATATATATATATATATTAAGTTTTTCCTAAAAATTTATTTTCAGGTGAGTGAACAAGCTTATAACTTTTAGCTTATCAACATTCAGATGGACCCAAAAGTATAGAATAGTCAAAGCAAGTAATTTTTTTAAAAAATATCTGGAAATTCAGTAAGAGTTGGTCATATTGTGCTTAGAAAATAACATATAAATCATTTCACACTTTTTGTGTGGTTTTTGTATGAATTTGTACCTTCTCAGATCAGATCCCGTAGGTAAGTTATCCTCAATTTCACACACTTTCTTTCTGTTTTTGCTGTGGAAATAAGTTTTTGTAAGGATCTTAGAATCGAAGTACCACACTAGTGATTTTGGGACAAGTTTATGCTGAAAGCATACACACCTTAGTGGAGAGTTATCAACGTCTACCTATCCAGATAATATTGATGAATTTTCTTGCCCACCCCCAGCTACCAAAAAAGTAGTGGAAGGCCTCCTACAAAGAGAATCAGATCAGTTGGTGAGCTTGGGGTTCCTGGTTCTAAATCCCAGTCCCACAAGTGCAGAAAATATGGCATAGGAGGGTACAGCAAGATCACATGCAAGACTACTATATGATGAAGTTTGTGTGTCTATTCATCTGTGTAAGGAAAACAAAAACATAGAGTTTTGTTCTATTTTCAATAGTCTTATGTAGATTTTTTTAAAATGTCATTTAAATACTACAAACATGTTCTGGTTTTTCTTTCATTTCAATGGTTTATTGATGATTTACATGTTCATTGAACATTGAACATTTTCTAGATGTGGTTTATTTGATGATTACTTTATATGAACCACCACACATATATATATTCTTTTGGAAGCCCATCCTAAATATATCAAATGCTTTCCAACATTTATAATATATAATTTAGGCTTAAATAAATTTATATGTTCAATACTAACAGATTATTCTCCTTAGCCTAGCGGCTAAACTAGTATGTTCCTTTTTTCTAAAGCTCTAGGGTTCGACTCGTGGGGGATGAAAAAATTTTCCTAATTTTTTTATCAGAATTCCAAATCACAATTTCAAACTTACCAACTATGCAGATATCAAATTCTTAGGTTTTGATCTCATTTCATTTTTTTCTAGTTTAAACTTTGCTAGATATAAACAGAGTAATATTTTATCCTCGAAGCTTATTCAAAAACTAATTTATGTTATCCTAACAGACATGGTTCATTCATGGAGTCCTTTATTCATTCCAATTAATCTTCTAACACGTGTAGTGTTATATTCATGCATATTCCTCATATATCTCAGTAACCGAAGAGTTGCTTCCCAAACGATATCAATATATTCCAAACGACCTCAATAGATCCTTTCTGATCTATAAATACAATATAAGTTCACTTTCTTTGTCAAACAAATATCCACCGCAGCCTAACGGCTAAACCATTACTCTGACTAAACTCGTAATGCACATGCATCCGCATTTGATTCTCATCGGGAACAGACTTATGCAAGAAAACACACTCATTTTATTTTTTTGAAACCCATCCTGAAAGTTCCACAAGCTATCCTACATAACATATGTGTTTTATAATGTTACCACATTTAACACTTTCTTGATAGAATTACTGAAAAAGCTTCAAGACACCCTAAAACTTCTTCAATAACAACCAAAATGAAACAAACGTCTTCATCATTCATTACAAACTTGTTAGGAACATTCTATACTTTTCCAAGTCAACATTAATAGCAAACAAATTTCAAAAACATAGTCTAAGCTAAACAGAAAATGAGTGTGACATGTTTACTTTATTTAACCTTCCATGAAATCTTTATCCATAAACTGGTTGAAGATCCCACAACATAGCTTGCTCCTTAAGTCTGTCGCATAGTCATCATTTATATTGTACATGTCAGAAGATGATTCGCGATCTCCTCCTTGTCCGGAAAAGCGGCGACACGAGTTTCCATTGCAGCAGCATAGTCGTTACTCGTCTCCATCGCCTGCATGAAAAACAAGTCGATGTCAGGAAGAAATAGTTAATCTAAACAACACGTACAAGAAAGTAATCCAAAACCTTAGAATTAGCGACGGCCATCCGGATATTAGCCTCGCGTCCGACTCTCGCCCTGATCTTCCGCCATATTAGAGCCAAGCTTTCATCGCCCTGATCTTGGGATGGCTCCGTCATAGGAGAAGGATAATGACGGAGAGACTCCGTCACGCCCCTTAGGAGCTCGAAGGGAACCTTCACCCAGCTCCCTCACCGAGGACGGAACCCCCCGTTTAGACGAGCCCAAACTACCCGACGGGATCATCGCAAGACGCCTCCTTTTTGTCTTAAAAGCTGACGAACCGGAGTCGGACTCTTGAGGGTCATCACCTATCGACCTGCCCTAAGAATTCAGGATCGCTCGTTTCTCACCAGAAGGCAGAGCTATAGTAAGCGGCCTTGCATTAATCCTCGATGATTGGACATTCGACATCGATCGGAGAACCCTGCCTTGGGGAACCGGTGTCCCCGCCTCGGCCATACCTTCGGGAGATGCATTGGAATTCTCCGATGAGGATTCTTTATCCTTATTCCCTGCAAACAAAAAGAATCTTATGTAATTAGACCGAGAAAACGATAACAGAGTGATAGAAACACGTACTTCGGCTTTTACGAACTTTCGTCGGCTTGATTGATACCGCTAGCTCTAATGAAGGAGCTCCATTCTGTCCTGGAGGGAGAGCATAAGCCTTCTTGACCCGGGCTGGATTGAAGTCCGACCACTGAGGATTGCCCCGACTAAGTACCTCAATCATCCCTTTAAGCTCCGGAGTGTATTTAGCACTCCTAAAGAGATCTGTTTCCACAAGACGAACAGTCACCAAAGGAAGACGACAAAAAAAAAATATAGTAGCAGAGATAAAAAAAGGTCATACCGACGTCATCATTCCATTCACTAGGAATCGAGCTGAAATCAAATTCCCCGACCGACGCTCGGTCGACTTTGAAGACGAAGAACTGCTTCCTCCACTTAACGTCCTTGGCTGGGGTACCCTCCACAATCGTACGCCCTCCTCGAGGAGAGAGAAGAATAGTACCTGGGAAGCGGTTGTTCCTCTTCAAGATACAGAGTCGCTTGAGATCGTTCAGATCGAACTCGAGACCTTCCTCCCGTGCTCGAACCCAGGAAGTCATGTAGCATCGCCAAAAATTCGGACACATCTGAGTAAACGCCATTTTCAACTCCGCAAGAGCTTCGAGGATGAACAGCGGGATCGGGAACGACAGAAAACCATCCTTGAAATGAGCCAGATAGCCCACGAAGCCATGCCTCACATTCTCAGGCGACTCCCAAGCTTCAGGGAGAGAGATCGAGACGCCATAATCAACCCCCGGCAGCTCGTAGACAGAGTTGAGGAACTTACCATCGAGGATCGTCGGAAGATGCAGACCGTACTTTTCAACTGCCATTTTTAGAGATCGATATAAGAGTCTAACAAGCAAGGTTCGGAGAAGAAGAATCGAGATCTCGAAAGCAAAAAAAAAAGGAAGTCCTTAGAAAGGAGATAGATGAGGGCTTTAAATAATCAGAACAATTCCCAACGGTTATAATCATAACCGGCCAGGAAGTGACAATCTCGACCTCACGATCTGCAAGTGGCCGACAGTTCGCGACACGTGGAGAATTACTTGCTCGGGATGCGGGTCGATAACGGTGAGAAGTGGAGATCGGTGCTTCACCTTTTTTTTATGCGAATAAATCTCATTAAAAAGGCTGGGGGACAAATGTTGGACCCAAAAACCACCACAAAATAAGCAGGCCGAAGCCCATTAATATCATGGCGTAACTTTGGCATAAAGAGGTCGACCAAGAAGATTTTACGGCCCAAATCAGATGAGAAGGATGTTAATCAAAAGCCCATCATAAAACCCAGTAAGGCTCAGTCTTAGCGACCTCAGCGAAGAAGGAGAAGAAGACCGAAGATCTTGGAAGAAGTTGGATGAGATCGCGGAGTCAAGCAATTATTAAAGCAAGGTCAAGCTAAGAGAAAAAACACAAGAAAAACCTTAGAGAAAGAGAACTAGCAATACATCGACCTCTTTAAGCTCACTTTAGTTATATATTCATTTCGATCTCCATTGTAGTTCTCGATCTCATTTTTCCTTACTTGTATTCAATCTTCATCAATCAATAAAAGTCCATTTTTGTCAACCGAAATCTGATTAAATCGTTGTATTTTAAGGAAGTCGTTGCCTACATCCTTTTTCTCCCCAATTTATCATCTCAAACACTACAAAATTTTTAGTGTATATTTTAGGATCTACATTTTGGCGCTGACTGTGGGGATTTAAACGATTGACATCCTTGCTAAGAATCCGATCTAAGGTTCCTAAGCACGATAATGGATCCCGCTAAAAATCAACAGAGATCTGCCCATGAAAGAAACGACGTTGACCTTCCTCGATTAAGATCGACATCGCCGGAAGAACCCAGATACATCGGCTTACTCACCAAAAGAAGGAGCGACAGTCAAGTCGATGACACGGCCTCCTCTAGAAAATGACTACACGCTTTAACACTGAAAGCAAACCGACCAGTATGCCAGATCGACAATCTAAAGCAAGAAGCTCGCGTTCGAGATAGAATAATCTTTTACGAAAGCGAGATCGCCAAACTCGACATTCCCCATGACGACGCACTAGTCATCAGCCTTAACTTAGGAGGAACCATCTTCTCAAGAGTCCTAGTCGATACCGGAGGCGCAACCAACATCCTATCAGAAGAAGCCTTTGAATCGATAGACCATCCGCCACCCTTGAATGTTTCCGAAAAAATGCCACTCGCAAGCCTCGGAGGCTGCACGATACGATCACTCGGGACCACCTTAATGCGCGTAAAAATCAACGACCTCGAACTTGAAACCTAGTTCGCTGTGGTTCAGCATTCTGTTCTGTTTGATGCCATAATGGGACGCATCTGGTTACATCAGATGAAGGCCGTCCCTTCTACATACCACCAATGCCTAAAGTTCATCTCGCCTACCGGCCCAAAAAAAATTTATGGAACCCAAAAGCAATCTCGAGATTGTTACATGAGTGGGTTCAGGAGCTCACATCCTCAGAACATCGTCAATAGAAAGAAGCTCGATTCCCCGATCAAAAATCCTGAAATGGAATTATCCAGTACCGTGTCTTTAGACGAGTTATACCCAGAAAAAGTTGTTAACATCGGGAATAATTTGTTCGGAGAGATCAAAACCGACCTCATTTCCTTCCTAAAAAAGAACATTCGAACCTTTGCATGGTCAGCAGAAGACATGCCCGGGATCGATATAAACGTCGCCTCACACAACCTAAACGTCGACCCGACCTTCAAACCAGTGAAACAAAAACGCAGAAAGCTCAGCCCCGAGCGATCCAAATCCGTAAACGACGAAGTCGATAAGCTCCTCAAGATCGGGTCCATCCGTGAGGTTCAATATCCAGACTGGCTAGCCAACCCCGTCGTCGTAAAAAGGAAAAACGGGAAATGGAGAGTATGCATCGATTTTACAGACCTCAACAAGGCGTGCCCAAAAGATAGCTTTCCCCTGCCACAGCAGGACATGAACTAATTTCTTTCATGGATGCTTTTCTGGGTTCAACCAAATCTTAATGAACCCCGACGATCAGGAAAAAACGAGCTTCATCACAGAACGCGGAACTTATTGCTACAGGGTAATGCCTTTCGGCCTTAAGAATGCCGGAGCAACGTACCAAAGGCTGGTAAACAAAATGTTCTCCAAACAGCTCGGAGAAACGATGGAAGTATACATCGATGATATGCTCGTAAAATCAACGAAAGCCATCGACCATGTTTCAAAACTCCGAGAATGCTTTTTCATTCTCAATAAGTTCGGAATGAAACTTAACCCGACGAAATGCACTTTTGGAGTAGCCTCCCGAGAATTCCTGGGATACTTGGTAACCAAAAGAGGGATATAAGCTAATCCCAAGCAAATCACCGCACTAGTCGACACACCTCCTCCCAGATCGGTTCGAGAAGTGCAACGACTTACAGGAAAGATAGCTGCTCTAAGTCGCTTTATATCAAGATCAACCGATAGATGCCTCCCGTTCTATAAACTCCTGAAAGGGAATAAGAAATTCGAAATGGAACCAGGAATGCGACCTCCGCTCTTAAGGAATTGAAAGCCTATATAAGCGAGCCGCTCATACTATCCAAGCCCGTCGAAGGGGAAACCTTCCTACTGTACGTTGCGACCCCAGAACACGCCGAGTGCTCATTCGCGACGAAGAAAACAAACAAAAATCCATATATTATGTACGTAGGTCACTGTTCGATGCGGAGACAAGATACCCAGTGATGGAAAAGCTCGCACTAGCAATCGTTACCGCAGCTCGAAAAATGAGACCTTACTTCCAATCGCATTCCATAAAAGTAATGACTTCGCAACCATTACGAACGGTCCTCTATAGCCCCAGCCAATCCGGAGGATTAGCCAAGTGGGCCATAGAACTCTGCGAATACGACATCGAGTACAAACCAAGAACGAGCTCGAAAAGCTCAAGTACTCGCTGACTTCGTCATCGAACTCGTCCCCAAGGAGATCGAGGAGGAATCTAAAATCGATAAGTGGAAACTCCACGTAGACGGAGCATCCTCGAGACATGGGTCCATAGTCGGGATCCAACTTGAATCCCCAACAGGCGAGGTGATCGAACAATCATTCTGACTGGGCTTCCATGCGTCAAACAACGAGGCCGAATACGAGTCCCTCATAGCAGGACTTCGCCTCGCTATAAGCGTCGGAGCAAAGAAGCTCAGTGCATTCAGCGACTCTCAACTCGTTACAAGCCAATTCCACGGGGAATACGAAGCCAAAAATGAAAGGATGGAAGTATACCTCGCCATAGTACAGGAAATTGTACGCCAATTCGACCAATTCGAGCTCACCCGAATTCCAAGAGGAGAAAACTATTCAGCAGACGCGCTGGCCGCTCTGGCATCGAATTCAAACCCAACTGTATGAAGGATGATACCAGTCGAAGGGATTGAAAAGCCTAGTATAAATATCCCACTCAAGGATCAAGACCCCCAAGAAAGAGAGCCCCAACGGATCGACGCCGCCATGACAAGAAGCCAAGCTCTAAGGGCAGTACAAGATTCCGACGATGAGGAACTCGGTCTGTCACAAGTCGGAAGGACTCCGATCAATCCCTAGGAAGAGGACGATGATAGCTACGAAGCTTACCCCGTCGAAGATGAAAGTCCTTAACCCAGGGAAGCTCGAGCACCGATTTTGCTAACACTACCGTTAGAAGAGGCCGACCACAAGACAAATCCAGAAGCTCACGAATCGTTCAGAATCGAGCTCAAAGCATGACCCGACTGGAAAACACCGATCGTTAATTATATAAGAGACGGGGAACTACCGACAGAAAGATGGAAAGCTCGAAAATTGAAGGCGAGAAGCTCGCGATATTGCATTATGGAGAATAGACTTTACAAAAGAAGTCTGAGCGAACCATACCTCTTATGCGTAGACTTCAAAGAAGCTTTCACAATCATGAGGCAAACACACGGCGGCTCCTGCGGAAGTCACTCTGGAGGAAGATCGCTAGCGATCAGAATAAAGAAACACGGGCATTTCTGGCCCACTATCGCCGCTGATAGCGAACAGTTTTCACTTATATGCGATAAATGCCAACGACACGCTTCTATAATCCATCAACCGACGCAAAAGCTATCATCCGTGTCATCACCATACCCCTTTATGAAATGGTCGATGGACATAGTCGGCCCGTTTGTAGAATCGAGCTCATCCCGACTTCGATTCTTGTTGGTCTTGACCGATTACTTTACCAAGTGGATAGAAGCAGAGGCATACCACAATATTACGGCGACGACGGTCAAGAATTTCGTATGGAGAAACGTCATCTGTCGGCACGGTCTCCCTTACGAGATCATAACCGACAACGGACCCCAATTCATCTCCAGAACCTTCACCGAATTCTGTGATAAATGGAAAATCAAGCTAAAGACCGCGAGCCCGAGATACGCGAAGTACAACGGTCACGCCGAGGCAGCTAACAAGACCATAGTAAGCAACTTGAAAAAAAGACTCGATCTGAAAAAAGAAAGATGGAGCGAAGAGTTACACGGCGTATTATGGGCCTGTCGAACCACCCCTCATACGGCGACCCAAGAGACCCCATTTTCTCTATCTTACGGGATCGAAGCCGTAATTCCTGCAGAAATCAAAGTTCCGAGTCAAAGAAGAATGACCTTTCCAGAGAACACCAAACTCAACGAAGAAATATTGATCGATCGATTAGATATGATAGAGGAGCAACGTGAGAAAGCAGCGATTCGCGTGCAGAATTATTAGAAAGACGCAGGTCGATACTATGAAGCTAACATTCGAGATCGATCCTTCTCCGTAGGCGACCTCGTCCTAAGAAAAGTATTTGATGGTACCAGAGAACCTGGAGCAGGGAAACTATGAGCTAAATGGGAAGGTCCCTATAAAGTAACAAGAGAAGTACGTTCCGGCGTCTACGAGCTCGAGAAGTGTAAAAACGGACTCCCTGTAATAAGACCATGGAACGACTTTAATCTAAAGAAATATTACAAGTAAAGGTCAACAGTCGACCTCGACATATCGAAAACCGACCTGGGGGGGGAACCCACCTAACACCGATTTAACCTAGCATCGATTTATTACGTAAAACGTACCCAAACCTCCCAAACGAAATCGAACTACGAAAGCCTTGATCTCTTTAAAAGGGTACGTAGGCAACTCGGGACGAGTGCAGCCCAAAAACGATTAAAACACCGTTTTCCATCAAACGTCCTCTGACCAATCATCGGTCCGCAAAGCAGATTCCTGATCAGTCTCTGACCTTCGCACAACAATTCAAGGACAAACAAATTATTTTCAATCCTTTCGTCGAAACTTGAAACCATTGCAAAAGGTATTTACCGAAGCTAATCTGTTGACAAAAATTAGATATATAGTCAACATCGTTCAAAAGACAAAGGAAAGCAAAAGCAAAAAAAAAGACAATCGAAATGAAACAGTTCTAAAACGAACAACAAAGCGACTTATAAACACCTAGGCAATCTGATCAACAGCATCATCGAAATCTTGGTTAATCGAATCATCCGCCACTTCCAGAAGTTCGATAGATCCCAAAGAAGAATCAGAAACCGCAACCGCTCCAAGGTTAACGTCACAACTAATCTCCCTCCTCCGAAGTCGACCTAGTTCTTCCTCCAGCTCGAAACCACCATCCAAATACTCCGAGAGCACGTCGATCTTAGCCTTCACCCCCTCTAGGGCAATTTCTGCAGCAGTCTCCCCCTTCTTTCTCCTATGCTTCTCCCTCATCTTCTCAAAAACCTCGCCATACTTCTGAGTGAGTGACCGACGATCCCGACGGCTTCCATGCCGAACAGCAGCATCGCGACCTTCAAGAGCTCGTTTGCACTTTTGGTTCACAGCTTCGAGGTCATTCTGAGCCGCGAGTTTTTTCTATTCAGCCACAACCAGCTTCCCTGTCAAGACCGCAACCTCCTGGAGATTTTTATGACTTTCAGCCCGAGCAGCTTCAAGGTCAAAACGGAGTTGCTGAATAGTCAGAAGATGATTCGTGATCTCTGTTGGGGTCAAAAACGGTTATCTCAAAATCTACGGCTAAAGATCCTTCCCAACTCGAAGATTTCCCGCACGAAGGACTAGCGGGGGAAAGATCGAGCAACGGAAAACCCATGGACGGCAAGACGGCCTGGCGCCGGCGGCACGGGGGACGCAGGCCGGCCTGGCACCGGCGGCACACGGACGCGGGCGGCCTGGCGCCAGGCGGCACCGTCCGGGCTGGCCTGGCCCGGCGGCACGGGACGGGCGGCCTGGCGCCAGCGGCACCTCCGCGGCGGCCTGGCGCCCGGCACCAGCGACCTGCGCCCGGCGGCAGTGGGACGGGCGGCCTGGCGCCAGCGGCACCGTCCGCGGGGCGGCCTGCCGGGCGGCACCCTGGCCTGGCGCCGGTCCACGCCCTCGTCCTGGTCTCGGTCCCATCGTGCTCGGTCTGATCCCATCTTGGCTTGTTGGATCAATCCTCGTGACTTTGGTACAATCAAGGCTACGGAATAAATATCTTCGATTCGGTTGGAATCATCCTCGATGTTTTACGATAGAAACTAGAGTTGGATTTCGTAGAAGATATCGTATAAAACAAAGATCGATTAACTTGAACATCGATCCTTTAAGCTATCGGTTTATTCTTGAGAAAGATCGTCTTTCAGAAATCGTTTAAACGTTTAACGACTTAAGACAAGTCCACAGACTTACTTAAGATTTTTCAGAATTCAGGCCCAATCAGGCTATGACGGTTTATCCGATTTCGAACGTCGGATAAACATCAAGTCATCGAAAGATAGCGGAAAACTTCGAGGATAATTACGAAGACCGGCGAAAATGGAACATTTCCTGAAGAGATAAGCTTGGGCCCAAAGGCAAGGTCCATCATCCTAAGGCAAACCGACCTAGGAGTGGGTATATAAGGAGAGCAAGAGCAGAGGAGAAGGGCATCGAAAATCCGAAAATTAGACTTAGAGCATCCTGCTAGCTTAGAAGAACTAGGGTTTAGGTGGTTAGACTAGCGGAGCAAGGCTTAGGACGTTTGGCTGCCTGCGACTCTATCTTTTCTTTAATCGCAAATCTCTCGTCTTCGGAGAATCCTTGTACTCGTTTCTTTCATCTAATAAAACGCCGGCAAATATTACAATTCCCATCTTTGTCTTCTGTATACTTTATCAATTTCGTGTGGCAGCGAGAATCCGGACCTTCAAGGAAAGTCGGGTTTACTTGGCTTTCCTCCACAATCTTATTAATCGGAAATTGGCGGTGTGAATTTGGTTCCCAGTTTGGCTAGAAGGAGGGGGACGGATTCTATAACTCAAAACCACCAATCGATCGAAGTTCAGTATGGCTACTTCGTCAGTCCATAACATCGTATCTTCGAGGATCGAGCAGCGGCTAGTATAGCCAAACCTCACAACAATCTCCTCGTAATAGAACTTACGATCCAGGGTATTGACATAGCAAGGGTATTAGTCGACACGGGTGCTCGGCTAATATTATCTATAAAAGCACCCTCGAGAGGATGGCGTCGATCTAAGCATCCTTACAGATGACCCCAGCCCAGTATTAGGACTCTCGGGAAGTTATGACCCTCGGTTTGACTAACCTCTCAGTCAGAGCGGGGCGTCGCAAAAACGTGGAATTCCTGGTGATCGATGGTCCAACATCATACAACGCGATAGTTAGAACACCCTGGCTAAACTCCATGAGAGATCCCATCGACATTCCACCTATGCCTCAAGTTCCCGACACCTTCGAGTCGAAAAATACATGGTAGTCACGGAGCGGCAAATCTACCTCGCTACCGAACTAAAGCGGAAAAATTCGAAATCGAGACCTCTCGGAAAAGCAAGCGATTCACGATTAGCGGAAACTTTCTGGCAGTCCCAAAGAGCTGAGGCCCTGAACCAACCTGCGAACCGGTGGTCTCAATCTGCTTCGACGATTCCTTCCGGGCGGTGCGTCAAAATCGGGCCAACCTCCGCGAACCGATAAAAGCAGAGCTCATCGCATGCCTCAAAAGAACCTCGATGCGTTAAGCGGGCTGCGGAGGACATGCCGGAATTGACATTAGCGTAACATGTCACGAACTTAACATCGACCCGACTCACAAACCCGTAATGCAAAGAGGCGAAAGCTGGGACCTGGCGTGCCACCGCATCAAGAGAAATCGAAAGACTCCTCAAAGTAGGGTCGATAACAGAAGTCAGGTATCGGACTGGCTTGCCAACCTCGTAAAAAAAGAAGAACGGCAAGTGGCGAGTCTGTGTCGATTTCACGGATCTGAATAAAGCCTGTCAAAGGATTGCTTCCCTCACACATCGACCGACTGGTGAAGCAACCGAAACAAGCTTCGTCATTCATGGATGCTTTCGGATAATTTCAGATCATGATGAATCGGCGACCCGAAAAACTGCATTCATCACAGACCGCGGAACGTATTGCTACAAGGTAATGCCTTTCGGTCTTAAAAACGCGGGTGCAACATATCAGCGACTCGTCAACAAAATGTTTGCCGAGCAACTCGGAAAAATTATGGAAGTATACATCGATGATATGCTCGTAAAATCTCTTGACGAACACGATCATATAGCCCACCTAGAGGAATGTTTTGCACGACTCAACCAGCATAATATGAAACTCAACCCGGCGAAATGTAGATTCGGTGGCATCGGAGAATTCCTCGGATACCTCGTAACGTATCGCGGAATCGAGGCCAACCCTAAACAAATCGACACACTGATAGAGATGGCCTCCCCGAGAACCAAGCGAGAAGTCCAGAGACTAACCGGAAGAGTCGCGGCTTTGAAACGTTTCATCTCGCGCTCCACGGATAAGTGCCTACCGTTTCTGAAACATTGAAGGGAAACAAGAAGTTGAATGGTCGAGCAATGTGAAAAGCTTTCCAACAGTTGAAACATTACCTGGCCGCTCCACCAGTCCTCGCAAAACCGGTGGAAGGTGAACCTCTTTTCCTCTATATCGCAGTTTCCGCAACGGCAGTCAGTGGCGTCTTGATACGAGAAGAACGCGGCGAACAAAAGCCAATCTTTTACGTAAGCAAGACGTTACTGGATGCAGAAACTCGATACCCGCTAATGGAAAAATTAGCATTCGCCGTCATAACCTCGGCAAGAAAACTAAGACCATATTTCCAGTCTCATACTATAGTGGTTCTCACCGTTCCCTCGCGGATAATCCTGCATAGTCGAGTCAATCCGGTAGGCTCGCAAAATGGGCAATCGAACTGAGTGAATACAACGTCAAATATCGCCCAAGGACATGTGCAAAGTCCCAAGTACTTGCGGATTTCTTGGTAGAGTTACCCACTAGAAGCATGACTAACGAGGAACCAAACTCAACTTGGGTCCTCCACGTCGACGGATCTTCGTCCAAACAAGGATCCGGAATCGGAATACGACTCACCTCTCCTAACGGGGAAATCCTAGAACAGTCTTTCCGATTGGCTTTTCATGCTTCAAACAATGAGGCAGAATACGAAGCACTCGTCGCAGGCTTGCGGCTGGCCCATGGGTTAAAAATCCGTAATATTCACGCTTACTGCGATTCTCAGTTAGTCGCCAATCAATACAGCGGAGAATATGAGGCAAGAGACGAAAGGATGGACGCATATCTAAAACTCGTCCAAGAACTGGCTCGAAATTTCAACCAGTTCGTCCTGACCAGAATTCCTCGCTCGGAAACGTCCAGGCCGGCCTTGGCTGCCCTCGCCTCAAGCTCAGATCCAGGGCTCCAAAGAGTAATCCGGTCGAATTCATCGAGCATCCAAGCATCGGACCACCAGTGGTCGTCAATCTAATCCGGGACGAGATTGAAGATGCGGAAGAAGTCGAGGATCAACCGGAAGCGGATGTGAACCCAACCGAGTATGGCTGCGACAGCCCTTGGTTAGAACCAATCCGAGCCTATATCGTGAATGGAACCTTACCCGCCGAAAAATGGGCGGCTCGTAAAGTGAAAACCCAAACGGCACGGTACGTCACGATAGAGGGAGAAATTTGTAAGTGGTGTTTCTCTGGTCCTCTCATGACATGCGCAGAAGGGGAAAGGGCGAGAAGAATCATGGAAGAGGTCCATTCTGGATCATGCGGAAATCATTCTGGCGGAAGATCTCTCGCGGTCAAAATCAAACGCCACGGTTATTATTTGCCAACCATGGTAAAAGACTGCGAGAAATTCGCCCGGAAGTGCGAGAAATACCAAAGGCATGCTCCAACAATCCATCAACCCGCGGAGATCCTCTCCTCAATCTCGTCCCCCTATCTGATGCACTTCAGGACGTGGACCAGGACATGACACAGCCCCAACATGGTGATCAGGACGACCACATCAGTGCAGCTGAGGTTCATCCATCCGGCCGTACCAGACAGACAAACCGAGCCGTGTACCGGATCGACCCGCGTGCACCCGGGAAGGACCTTAGGCTGGATCCACGATCAGATGTCCAAACTGATCAACCCACACGCCTTATTTCCCGTCCTACTCGTCATTCTAAGACCAACAGTCAAGCCAGAACCCACTTTGATCGAAAGGAACCCGATTCAGGTCACAGCCTATCTCTTTTGGCCCGTTTGGTTCGTACCGCGCACCCGGAAGGACATGCTCTTGATCTGATCGACCAGTTTGATTCATTCATGGGATTTGATGACTCCAATCCATCTAAGGCAAGGATTCTTAAGCTCTCTGAAGATTTGGGTCAAGTGAAGTTTCCATCCGTTCATGAAGGTTCGACGATCACCCCCGCGGACAGCTCATCGTGTGTCCTTCTCCTTACTGCGATGGAACCGATCATCACGGACGCACCTAGACACTCCGATGTATCTGAACCAGTCAACATCTGAGACCGTGCTTTGACCAGTCTTCCTTGCTTTCCACACTTTGACTAGATCTAGTCAAATTTATGTTTTCTATGCATTGTTTTCTGCACTTTTCTTTATTTCTCTTTGACTCAAAACTCTAAAAATTGTACTCCCATTTCTTTGGAAAATAATCAACGAAATTTCTTCTTTTTTTTGAGTCTTTACTCTCTGTTCTTTGTCAAGAACACTTTTAGTTTCTTTGGTGTGGTTAGCTCCAAACGAACGCCTCATTCTAGTTGGACCGGTGCGTCATATCCGGCAACTGAACGAGTTTGCTTCCTTGTCGGACCTGTGAGTCATATCAGGCGACATTCAAGCACCCAGGCAGTATCATTGGGTCATTCCGCAACCCTTTGTGTCGTCATACAATCCATCAGTTCTCTTCGGAGTTCATATCTCTTCATACCGGTCGAGTGATCAGATTTAGGGTGGATCAAGTGGTATCAGAGCCACTCTTCAGGTAACTCTATTATCATTCCATTTCTTCTAAACACATCTTCTTCTTTCTATCTTGAACCCGGGCCCCTCATTACCATCCATTTTATAAAAAAAAAAAAATCTATAAAAGAAAAAGAAGTATAAAACAAAAAAAAAAGATTCAAAAAGAGATTGATTTTTGGATTGGTGGTGGAAGAGTAAGCCTGCTGGCTGAGGAGAAATCCAGCCTTTGAGGTGGTTAAGGCGGGTTCCCCTCTAAATCTCTTATCTTTCTATCTTAAAACACTTTCGTTTGGATCTACCCGTTGGGGATTCCTAGAGTTTTTCTTCTTAGAACTTTGATATAAGACTTTGAGTGCACACTTTAAACTGAGGATCAAACACTTGAGTGTGTGAGGTTTTTTTTATCTAACGTTTTGTGTTTAAGAATTTTCAGGAATCATAACTAGTGAGGATGAAAGGAGCCGACCAGGAAATTCTTATGCTGGTTTATCTAACTTGCAGATGCGAGCTTTGAATGACAATATTGCTAATCTTATGAATTCAGGTTGGGAACAGATCCATCAACGGCTTGATGCAATAGAGGCTATCCAGCCGACCCAAACCAGAACCGGAGCACGGAGAGATCGTCCAAGAAGGAACAACCGATCAGATGATGATATCCAAGAGGAGGACTTCCAAGTGGTCGATGATCGATCCATCGACCGACCTAGGAGAGGTCACAGAAACCGAACTCAAGGTGATATCAATCCTTTTGCTAGGGAAGATAGGGCTGATAATGGTTTAGGAGGATTGAAACTGAAAATTCCACCTTTTGAGGGTAAAAATGATCCTGATGCTTTTCTTGAATGGGAAAGAAAAATTGAACTTGTCTTTGATTGTCAAAACTTCTCTGAACTTAAGAAAGTTAGATTGGCTGCAACTGAATTTTCTGGCTATGCTATTAATTGGTATGATCAAGTTGTGACTAGCAGGAGAAAGAGTGGTGGCCGGCCAATAGCCTCATGGGACGAGCTCACAACCTTGATGCGGAGACGGTTTGTTCCGGAACACTACCATCGTGACCTTCACCAAAGGCTGAGACGTTTGCTTCAGGGAACTAAGTCCCTGGAAGATTATTTCCAAGAAATGGAGACTTTGATGATCAAAGCCGATGTGGACGAGACTTTGGAAGCAACCATGGCACGGTTCCTAGCTGGACTCAACCGAGACATCCAAGACCGTATGGAGCTTCAAGACTATGAAAGCCTGAACCAGATGCTTCACAAAGCAATTCTGATCGAACAGCAAACCAAGAGGAAGAGCTACTCCAAGCCGGCCTTTGCTACCAAACCGGCCTTTGCCCCCAAACCAAGCTATCAAGACATGGGTAAGTCTTCTTCCACAACAAATAATGCTTTTAAGACTGATGTCCCTGCTCGTTTTGACAAAGGAAAATCAGTTGAGACTCCTAGCCGTGCAAGAGACATCAGGTGCTTCAAGTGTCAAGGTCTAGGACACTATGCCAACAAATGTCCTAACCAAAGGGTGATGATTCTCATGGAGAATGGTGAGGTCGAGTCCGAGGATGAAAAGGAGGATGAAGAGGATTCGGGTCCAATCTTTGATGATGATGAGGAACCATTCGATTATCCACATCATGGACCACTTCTCGTTACTAGGAAGCCTTTGGACGATCCACTCGGTCCCATCTTCGATGAGGAGAACGACCACTCGGTCGATGATTCTGGTCCTATCTTTGATGAGGAGGACATCTACGACTATCCAGCTCACGGACCACTACTTGTCACTAGGAGATCCTTGAGTGTTCAACCCAAAACCAATGAAAAAGAACAAAGGGAGAATCTCTTTCATTCTCGTTGTTTAGTTTCTGAAAAAGTCTGTTCTTTAATCATTGATGGTGGGAGTTGTACTAACGTTGCTACTGACATTCTTGTCAGGAAACTTGGACTTGTCACCAGGCCCCTCTCTCGTCCTTTCAGGTTGGAATGGCTAAACGAGGCTGGTGAGCAGTATGTGAAGGAACAGGTCACCGTCCCCCTTACCATTGGGCGATATGAAGATGAGGTTGTCTGTAATGTTCTTCCCATGGACGCATGCCACATTTTCTTGGGTCGGCCATGGCAGTTTGATAAGAAGGCCGTGCATGATGGCTTCACAAACCGACATTCCTTTGACCATAATGGCAAGAAGATCACGTTGGTCCCTTTGACACCTTTGGAGGTTCATCAAGATCAACTTCAGCTCATGAGGAACCGTGAAAAGGAGCCTAAACCTGATGAGCCTGAGACATCCAAAAGAAACTCCAACTTCTATCTTAAAGAAAGTCAGGTTCGGAAATCTCTTTGCTCTCAAAAGCCATTTCTTTTACTTGTGTATAAAGAATCTCTTATGGCTACTTCTTCTGACCTTGCACCGGAGATTCCGAGTGAGTTGCTAGATGTTTTGCAGGACTTTTCTGATGTCTTTCCAGATGAGAATCCACAGGGATTTCCACCAATACGAGGGATTGAGCATCAGATAGACTTTGTTCCAGGTGCATCTCTACCGAACCGACCAGCTTACCGTACCAATCCGGTCGAGACCAAGGAACTTCAGAAACAAATCGGTGAGCTTCTTGAGAAAGGCTACATCCGGGAAAGCCTCAGTCCTTGCGCCGTACCAGTTCTCCTTGTGCCCAAGAAGGATGGTTCATGGCGCATGTGTGTGGACTGTCGTGCCATCAACAACATTACGGTAAAATATAGGCATCCCATTCCTAGGCTTGATGACATGCTAGATGAGTTGCATGGTTCTTCAGTTTTCTCTAAAATTGATTTGAAAAGTGGCTATCACCAGATTAGGATGAAAGAAGGTGATGAATGGAAAACTGCATTTAAGACTAAGCTAGGGTTGTATGAGTGGCTTGTTATGACATTTGGTCTCACTAATGCACCTAGCACTTTCATGCGTTTGATGAATCATATTCTGAGAACATTCATTGGTTATTTCGTGGTTGTTTACTTTGTTGACATTCTCATTTACAGCAAGAACCTAGATGATCATAAAAAGCATTTGAAATCTGTTCTTGAAGTTCTTAGGGAAGAAAGGCTGTTTGCAAATCTTAGTAAATGCTCTTTTGGAACAGATCACGTGGTGTTCTTAGGTTTTGTTGTAGGTGCTGATGGACTCAGGGTGGATGAGGAGAAGATCAAGGCCATCCGAGATTGGCCAAGTCCGACCACAGTGGGCGAAGTGAGGAGTTTCCACGGCCTTGCCGGTTTCTACCGTCGGTTCGTCAAGGATTTCAGTACCATTGCAGCCCCACTTACTGAAGTGATCAAGAAGAATGTTGGTTTCATGTGGTAACATGATCAGGAGGAAGCATTCCAAGTCCTAAAAGGGAAGTTAACTCATGCTCCTTTACTTGTTCTTCCTGATTTCTCTAAGACTTTTGAGATCGAGTGTGATGCTTCTGGTGTTGGTATTGGTGCTGTTTTGATGCAGGAAAGGAAGCCCATTGCTTACTTCAGTGAGAAGCTTGGTGGAGCCACGCTCAACTACCCCACTTACGACAAAGAGCTGTATGCTTTGGTGAGGGCTCTTCAGACGTGGCAGCACTATCTCTGGCCAAAGGAGTTTGTGATTCACACCGATCACCAGTCCTTGAAACACCTTAAGGGCCAGCAGAAGCTGAACAAAAGACATGCCCGTTGGGTCGAGTTCACTGAGACATTTCCTTACGTCATCAAGTACAAGCAAGGTAAGGAAAATGTAGTTGCTGATGCCTTGTCGAAGGTATGCACTTCTCTCAGCTCTTGAAACCAAGTTGCTCTGTTTTGAATTTATCAAAGATTTATATGCAACTGATCCGTTTCAAAGAGATTTTCAAAAGTGTTCCAAAGCGGCTTATGGGAAGTATTATCAAGATTCTGGATTTTATTCTTTGATAACCGCTTGTGTGCCCCAATGTTCTTTGAGGGAGTTGTTTCTCAGGGAAGCACATGGAGGAGGCCTTATGGGACATTTCGGAATCAAGAAGACACACAAGGTCGTACATGAGCATTTCTTTTGGCCAAGTTTGATGAAAGATGTGGAGCGGATCTGTGGCGATGTGTGGTGTGCAAGAAAGCCAAGTCTAAGGCACTGAACCAAGGTTTGTACTCGGCCCTACCCATTCCATCTCATCCTTGGGTTGATATTTCGATGGACTTTGTACTTGGATTGCCTAGGTCTAGATCTGGCGAGATTCTATCTTTGTGGTTGTTGATAGGTTCTCTAAGATGGCTCATTTCATACCTTGTCATAAGACTGATGATGCTGTGCATATTGCTAATTTATTCTTTAGAGAATTGTTAGGTTGCATGGCATGCCTAAGACCATTGTTTCTGATCGTGATGCTAAGTTCCTTAGTTATTTCTGGAAAACTTTGTGGTCTAAGTTAGGAACGAGGTTGATGTTTTCCACCACTTGTCACCCACAGACCGATGGTCAAACTGAGGTTGTGAACCGGACCTTGTCCACTTTGCTTAGATCATTGATTAAGAAAAATCTGAGAACTTGGGAAGAATGTTTGCCTCATGTAGAATTTGCTTATAATCATTCTTTGCATTCTTCTACTAAGTTTTCTCCATTTGAGGTTGTTTATGGTTTCAATCCCTTATCTCCACTTGATCTTTTGCCTTTGCCTTTGAGTGAAAGAGTTTGTACAGATGGCAAGAGGAAGGCTGACACCATTCAGAAGCTACATGAGACGGTTCGTGCCAACATCTCATCCAGAACCGAGGGCTTCACAAGAAGGGCAAACAAGAAAAGAACCAAAGTTGTCTTTGAGGTGGGCGATCTTGTTTGGGTTCATCTAAGGAAGGAACAGTTCCCTGACGAAAGAAAGTCCAAACTCATGCCAAGGGTCGATGGTCCCTTTCAGATCCTTAAGAAGATCCATGACAATGCCTATCAGCTTGATCTTCAAGGTAAGTATGACATCTCTTCGAGTTTTAATGTTTCTGATCTATCTCCTTTTCGTACAGATGATCCGGATTTGTGGACAAATCCTTTTGAAGAGGGAGGGAATGATGCACTTCAGGACGTGGACCAGGACATGACACAGCCCCAACATGGTGATCAGGACGACCACTGTTGGGGTCAAAATCGGTCAATGACGAAATCGTCACCCGAAAGTCCTCGAAAGAAAAGCCAAGCGACGATCAAATCCAAGCGGTCGTCGCCGATAAAACTCACGGAAGGCTCGTCCACTCCCATCTGGCGCCAACGGCGAGGGTCCTGGCGCCCATCAATGCGATCGTCTCGCAATCTCGGGCAATGACAGCATCCTGGTCCCTTGAAATCCATGTCTGGATTGTCCGAGATCTTCAATGAGTCTTCCGTAAAACCTTCCCGATTGTTTTAAAGATTCATCTTTAAACATATCTAAAACTCGGAGCCACATTGCTCTCATCCTCGACGACGGAAAATCTGAAGATCTAAGTCCATCTCAAAATCCGATACTCGCAGAATTTCGTTGGAAACAATTATCTCGAGATCTACGACTAGAGACCCTCCCAAAACTTCGAAAGATTTCCATAAGCGACTGGAGGGAAAGATCGAACGAACCACAGGCGGCAAGACGGCCTGGCACCAGCAGCAGCGGGGCGCTGGCTGGCGCCAGCGGCACCCGCCTGGCGCCGGCGCGCTGGACGCTGGCTGGCCTGCGCCGCGGCAACCTGGCACCGGCAGCGGGACGCTGGCTGGCCTGGCCGCGGCACGCAGCGGGGGCTGGCCTGGCGCCAGCGGCACCAACCTGGCACCGCGGCGCAGGACGGGCTGGCCTGGCGCCGCACCCGCCTGGCGCCGGCGGCACGCTGGGCTGGCCTGGCGCCGGCGGCACCGCCTGGCACCGGCGGGCCCTGGCGCCGGCGGCACCGCCTGGCGCGGCGGCACGCTGGGCGGCCTGGCGCCAGCGGCACCCCTGGCGCCGGCGCAGGACGGTTGGCCTGGCGCCCGGCACCAGGAGCTGGCTGGCCTGGCGCCGGCGGCACCGCCTGGCGCCGGCCGCAGGACGCTCGGGCGCCGGCGGCACCGGACGCGGGCGGCCTGGCGCCCGGCACAGCCTGGCGGCGGCACCGTCACGCTGGCGGCCTGGCGCCGGCGGCACCCCTGGCGCCGGCGGCACTCCGCGCAGGCGGCCTGGCGCCCGGCACCGAACGCTGGTTGGCCGCCCGGCGGCAGCGGGCTGGCTGGCCTGGCGCCGGCGGCACCCGGCCTGGCGCCGGCGGCACGCTGGCCGACCTGGCGCCGGCGGTACCCGGCCTGGCGCCGGCGGCACCCGGCCTGGCGCCGGCGGCACCCGTCGCGCGGGTCGGCCTGGCGTCGGTCCACGGCCCTCGTCCCGGTCTCGTTCCTATCGTGTCCGGTTCGATCCCATCTTAGCTTGTTCGGATCAGTCTACGCAAGTTTGGTATGATCACGGTTATTCTAGAACGCCACTTCCTCGACTAAACAAGGAATTAAGGTTCCTTCGGAAACGCCGAGACCTTCAAAGACTGTCCTTTCGAAAAACCGTAAAAACGCCTAAACGGCCCAACGCGGCCAAAACGGCCCACGTACGATTTTCGAAAAGAAGGATAACTATGACGGTTTATCTTTATCCTCACATAAGAGATAAATGTCAAGTTTCCATAAGAGATAAATATCAAGTTTCCAGAAGATAAATGTCGAGATTTCCGAAGATAAATGTCAAGTTTCCCGATAAACACAAAGATGGACGAAAATGGAAAAAGCCCAACTCAGCCCGCGAGAAGATAGACCGTCATAGGAGGAGTATATAAGGAGAGCTTTGAGCAAGAAGCAAACCAGATCACAAAAACGTCCAGAGCACTTAGAGCAACTTAGCATTCTTTTCTGTTTTCACTAGCGAGCTGCGACTCAACTAGGATAGACTTAGGCGATCAGACTAGCGAACTTGCCGACAGCTCGTAGCCAAGGCCCTTACCTGTTGTTCACGCTCAAGCGGATTCGAAATAAAATCTCTTGCTCTATTCTTTTTCTTACGATTTTTATTTCGTTTTCATATTTTCTTTGTCAAACTGATTGTGTCGGTAGCGCCCAGCAGATATCCGGGACCTTCAGGAAGGCTTAATTCACTTGGCTTTCCTCCAAATCAACTTAATTTGACGGTGCGAATTTCGGTTCCCACAGTTTGGCGCTAGAAGGAGGGGGGGTTACGGATCTATCTATCTCGCAACTGCACACGCTCGATCATGTCAGCCGACGCCACCAAGGATCAGCCAGCGCTAGACGGCACACCCGTCGATGCCAACGCTGAGAAGACTCCAGCCGGAGACGCGTCCACAGTCACTGCTGATGCAAACACTGAGGCGCTCAAGCAGATGAAGGAACTGTTTACTTCCGCCCAGGCGCGGGCAGAACAACAGGACAAGCTGATAACCTCGCTCGCAAAACAGGTCGATACCTTAACTGCGAGGAGCAAGTTGCCGCGCGGATCCACCAAGGCACGCCGCGGCAGGAGACTCGACTTCGGATCTCCCGAAGCACGAGAGAAAGATGCCCCGAAAGAGCCCACTCCCGAGGAAACGGCTCCGAGAGGACAGCAAACGACCTCGCAGGACCTTCCACTCCCGGCTGCGGGAAACAAGGAAAGCGACGTCGAGCGCATCGATCTAGATGTCAGCGACCGATCGGATCCTTCCGATGAAGACGCTGACATCCACCCCAGGAGAACCCGAAGCCAGTCCGCTCGGCAGACGGTATCCTTCGATAGGCCCATGACAGAAGAGGAAGAAGAACTCTACTGGATGGAGCAGGAAGAACTCGCGGAAGATCAAACTCGGATCTATCGCGACCAGCGTCGACAGGTTCGGAGGAACGCCGGCGGCAATAGCGAGATCCATGATCTCCGTGAATCTCTCAAAAAGACCGTGGCTGAAGTGAAAGCGGTAAAATCGCAGATCCATCAGGCGACCAGTTCCGCCCCCGAGATCGATAGACTTCTCGAGGAAGCACGGAAAACACCGTTCACCACTCGGATCACGGAAACACGCATCTCAGACCCAGGGAAGATCAAAATCCCGATCTATGACGGTACGACGGATCCTAAGTCGCACCTGCAGTCCTTCCAGATCGCAATGGGTAGGTGCAAACTCCCGGAGCGCGAACGGACGCAGGTCATTGTCTTCTCTTCGTCGAGCACCTCAAAGGTGCTGCGCTCGAGTGGTTCTCCCGGCTCAAAAGGAACTCCATCGGAAGCTTCCGCCAACTGGCCTCGGCGTTTCTCAAACAGTACTCCATGTTCATGGATAGAGAAACGTCCGACGTGGATCTATGGAGTCTAGCTCAGAAGGAAGACGAGTCACTCCGCGACTTCATGCGAAGGTTCAAACTGGTGATGGCCAGAGTAACGGGCATCAGCGACAATGTCGCAATCGGCGCCTGAGAAAACTCTCTGGTACAAGTCAAAGTTCGAAAGTGGATACTACTGGAAAAGCGCGGACAATCCAGGATACTCTCCACAAGGCAACAGACTTCATCATCATGGAAGAAGAGATGAAGCTTCTATCGCAAAGCACGGACCGCAGAAAACGCGTCCAGAAGAAACCCTCGTAACGACAAATCGTCCATCACGAAGGGGAAGACGTCCAAGGCGAGCATAACTTCGCCATCAACTTCGAGCAGGGCAAAACCTCCGGAAACACCTGGACCAGGAACCAGTACAAGGATAACTCCTACTGCGAGTTCCACGAGACCAGAGGCCACTCCACTGCGCGAACTGCAAGGTTCTCGGCGCCGGCTCGCCAAAAACTCCTCACCGGCGAGCTATCAAAGTCAAGAGTATAAAGGACTTGCTCCTGGACTCCGACCGCCAAAGACTAACAAAACTACCTCCGAAGACCGCATGACCGAAAACCAATCAGGGCGGGAAGAAGACAGGACGACCAAGGAACAACAGCGGTCGCCGGAGGGTAAACATGATCATCGGAGGATCACAGTTCTACCAGGACTCTGTCTCATCGATAAAAGCCTACGGGCGAAAAGCGAGACCAGTTCCAACTGGTTCCCGGACAGCGATGTTCCTAACCACACAATCGCTGAGGAACACGAGACCGTCGGAATCGACAAACCTCACTGCGACCCTTTGGTAATCGACCTGGTCATCCAGGATCTCGAAGTCGGCCGCATTCGTCGATACTGGAAGCACGGTCAACGTCATCTTCCGCGACACCCTCTACAGGATGAAGATCCCACTTGGGGAAGTCGTCCCTGAGCCAAAACCTTTGACGGGGTTCTCGGGCGTCACTACCATGACCCTCGGGAAAATTAAACTCCCAGTCATGGCGAAGGAAGTTACAAAGATCGTCGAGTTTGCAGTAGTCGACAACCCTGCCATCTACAACGCCATCATGGGAACCCCATGGATCAACTCCATGAAGGCAGTACCGTCCACATACCACCTCGGTATCAAGTTCCCGACTCCGACCGGAACCGCAGCCATCTGGGGTAGCCAGAAACAGTCGAGACTCTGTTACCTAGCCGAGTTCAAACTGCGAAAAGATCGGAACACCCATGCGGTCAACTCAAAACGAGCAAAGGAATCACACAACATTCCCGAAGACTCGAGGAAAGATGATCCAGAATCATCCGAACAGGCAACGATTCAAGAAGGCGACAAAGCCTCTGAATCCACCGCCGTAGGACCGGACAGCTCGACCCCCGCACACACCACTGATCCGACCAGCACGATCGGAACGGCGACGCACGGGGAGTAAAAACGTCCGCAGCAACTATCAGAACTACGAGATGGCTTGATCCTCGAAAGAGGTACGTAGGCAGCTCGTCGAAACCCGACGAGTTCAGCTATCCCCCTCACCAAAAAGGGGGGGGACTGGGTGCGTATACTCCTATACTCCCACAAAAACGCGAGAATCCGCATATGTACTTTAAACTTCTCGAAATTTTTTAATAAAATTCTTTCTATCTTTTATACTTACTTAAACGCATCAACGCTTCGGAAAAACGAAAATCATATCTTCAAAAGAAACGCGAGACGTCGCAACTTCTTAAAAAGATAACAAAACTCGTATTATCCGCAAAAGACAGTCCACCAGCGACTTAAAAATAAACTCACGCCCGTCGATTGGCCCCGACGGACGCTCATAAGAAACGTTTCACTCAATACAAAATCGTAGTCAGACCTACAAAGGTCCTCTTACATCCGACAAGGATATCATAGCGCGCTATACAAGAAACCCAAAATTTTGGTTTAGCGTCTCGGATATATTCCGAAGATAGCTCGATTCTTTTAACACAAGTCATATAAGCCGGCGACTAGTCGCGGACTTTAAACGAAAAGAATCAGGAAGAAATCACTAACAGGCAAAACGAAAGCCGATCAGTCATCGCACAGCCTCAAAGCTGAGAGTAAACCTAGGTCTTGCCCTAAACCCAGTCTTGCTGGATCTTGACATCTCACAGACATAGTATCGTATACGAGATCCCAAAACATGTCTCTTATCGCTTACACCTAAAACGCTCGCTAAAAAGTAGCATACGGACCAAGCGACGAAAAAGAGTTAGGATACGAAGTGACTACTCGCATCCTTCCCTCTACACTTGACGAAAGTATAAATCAAAACAAAAGACGAAATCTCGCAAATTTTTATATTCATAAAAGCCGCAAAGGCGGCAGGATTCAAAGCCACCAACGGCCAGTCCCAAAACATAAGAATGCAACCTTCAACGGTCGCAGGATAAAATTACTAAAAACGGCCACACACGGCCAGAAAATTCAATTCACAAAGGAAGTCAACGTTGAGAAATCCGGATGCAGAAATCCCAAATGAACTAGCAGGCTGGTCCACTTCTTCATTCACACCTCGAGCATTCCCACCATTCTCGGTGTTCTCATCGGCTCCGACCTCCACCGTATCCTCGGAAACCTCGATAGGTTCCCATAGTCTCCGGACTCTTTCTTCTACCGGAGGAACCAAGGACTCAGCATGAGCACACTCGGCCATGAAATCCTTCATTTCAGCGATCTCGGAATCGAAAGAGAAATCTGGGTTCTGAGACTTGTAAAGATTTACGACCGAACCTCGGCACTCGCGGAAATCACCAACAAACTCCTGAGCTTCTTTAAAGCATTGAAACTCAGCAGCAAGCGATTCGCCCGTCTTGCCACCTCCGCTGCGACCATCCTTCTTCCTCTCCTTTCGCCCGTCGAGAGCCGGCGTGAAGCTCAGCTTGCTTCGTTCTGTGCCTTCACCTCTTGACGGAACCGGAAAAGCTCGCTCCACTTCTGTGGTCTTGAAGTTAGCAATCCTGGATTTGCGGAAACTTCGAGTCAGCGCCTCGCTAAACACTCTTAGTCCCTGCATAAAACTCAAGATCAGCAAGCATGCTCATATACGGATTCAAGCAAGGTTAAAGAAGTTGAAGGGCCAAACCTCGTTGACGTTGGGAGCCCTCGGCAAAACCGTTGTTTCTCCTCATCCTCCAGCGACTCATCAGTAGTAAACTCGGAGGAAGGCCATCAAAGAAGTTGATAGGTGGAAAACCGCTGGCTCCATCTTTTCCGTTGGAACAAAACTAGGTTTTCTCCCAGCGGTGAAGGGTTTTCCGAGCCTTCCCCATCGTCGATTTCCTTCCCTTACGAGACCTCTGTCTGCCCCGAGAAGGAACCACGGTAACAGGTTCGGCGTCGACGGAACAGAACCCGGACCGATAAAGGTTAACCGCATCTCGGATCCGTTCGAGGTGAAGGATTTCCAGAAAACGGCCTTTGACGAAGAAGATCTCTCTTGAAAACGTTACCAGGCAAATGCGCGGTAGGGTTGTTCCTACAAAACGAAAATTTTGTCAAAGACACGCACGAAAAAGTGAGATAGATAACAGATTTTCGTCATATTACCTCGGTTAAAGTTCCATGCCAGCGGAAATAGATGGAGGCAGCTCTCCTCGACAGACTCGCCATCTATTTGAACAAAGAAAAACGCTCCTGCCACGATTTGGGATTGAAGTAGTCCCGAATCACGGCCATATCCTTCTTAGGCAGCATGGAATAGTAACCGTCACTCCCGTCGGCCGAGTACCCCAAAGACCTTGAAATCATCGGGACCAAGATCAATCCCGAGTTCAGTAGCTAGCAATTAGTACGCCAAGCCAACTCTCCAAGGCAGGAACGCTGAGTTGGCTGATCGAAAGTTCAAGCGGTGAAGCGCCGAACAATGGCACCAGGAATTGGGAACCACATACGGCGATGCGTAAAAGCTTCGTAACATGTAAAGAAATCTTGCGGAGGATTCCTTGCACTCGTTACCAACGGAATCGAAATTTGACTCCTTCAGGAACCTGGTAAAATCTCGAAGAACCTTGAGATATTTACGAAACCGAGCTCGGCGCAAAGGAGCACCGGGCTGCCTCGAGGCCTCTTGAACAGGGATCTCTGGCAGTATAGAGGCGAACCTACAAGGGCTCGGTATACGCATTCCTCTTTTCCTCCTCGACCGACTCCTCCCTTTACCGTTACATGAGCAGGAGAGTCATCCGAGGATGAATGGGAAGAAGAGTTTCTCTTTGAGGATCTTGAAGACATTGTTCTTAAAGAGAGAAAGGATTCTTGAGAGAGAGAGTAAAAACCTTGTGATGAAGTAAGAAAGAGATTTCTTACTCCATATAAAGGAGGTAAAATCACTATTTACCCCGATTTTCGGCAGACGATTACATCTCAACACTTTTCCACACGGCTATACCGCAAGCTAGGACCCGACAGGCTCTACGGTTCCTAGCTAGCTGGGGGGCTAACTGTTGGGGTCAAAATCGGTCAATGACGAAATCGTCACCCGAAAGTCCTCGAAAGAAAAGCCAAGCGACGATCAAATCCAAGAAACGGGTCGTCGCCGATAAAACTCACGGAAGGCTCGTCCACTCCCATCTGGCGCCAACGGCGAGGGTCCTGGCGCCCATCAATGCGATCGTCTCGCGATCTCGGGCAATGACAGCATCCTGGTCCCTTGAAATCCATGTCTGGATTGTCCGAGATCTACAATGAGTCTTCCGTAAAACCTTCCCGATTGTTTTAAAGATTCATCTTTAAACATATCTAAAACTCGGAGCCACATTGCTCTCATCCTCGACGACGGAAAATCTGAAGATCTAAGTCCATCTCAAAATCCCGATACTCGCAGAATCTCGTTGGAAACAATTATCTCGAGATCTACGACTAGAGACCCTCCCAAAACTCGAAAGATTTCCAAAGCGACGGCGAGGAAAGATCGAACGAACCAACAGACGGCAAGACGGCCTGGCACCAGCAGCACGCTGGACGAGGCTGGCGCCGCGCAGCCTGGCGCCGGCGCACGCTGGACGCTGGCTGGCCTGGCCTGGCGGCACCGCCTGGCGCCGGCAGCGGGACGCTGGCTGGCCTGGCGCCGGCGGCACCGCCTGGCGCCGGGGCGCTGGCCTGGCGCCGGCACCACCTGGCCCGGCGGCAGCGGGGCGGGCTGGCCTGGCGCCGGCGGCACCCCTGGCGCCCGGCGGCGGGACGCTGGCTGGCCTGGCGCCGGCGCCGGCCCGGCGCCGCGGGCTGGCCTGGCGCCGGCGGCACCCGCCTGGCGCCGGCGACGCGCTGGGCGGCCTGGCGCCGGCGGCACCGCCTGGCGCCGGCCGGGGCGGGTTGGCCTGGCGGCACCGGGGCTGGCTGGCGCGGCGGCACCGCCTGGCGCCCGGCGGCGGGGCGCGGGCCTGGCGCCGGCTGCACGCGGCGGCTGGCGGGCGGCGCCGGCACTGTCACGCTGGCCGGCCTGGCGCCGGCGGCACCGCCTGGCCGGCGGCACCGCCAGGCCGGCCTGGCGCGGCGGCACCCGAACAGGTTGGCTGGCGCCCGGCGCGCGGGCCTGGCTGGCCTGGCGCCCGGCACTGGCGCCGGCGGCACCCCGGCGGCCTGGCGCCGGCGGTACTGGCGCCGGCGGCACCGCCCTGGCGGCGGCTCCATCGCGGTCGGCCTGGCGTCGGTCCACGGCCCTCGTCGGTCTCGTTCCTATCGTGTCGGTTCGATCCCATCTTAGCTTGTTCGATCAGTCTAAGTTTGGTATGATCACGGTTATTCTAGAACGCCACTTCCTCGACTAAACAAGGAATTAAGGTTCCTTCGAAACACGAGACCTTCAAAGACTGTCCTTTCGAAAACCGTAAAACGCCTAAACGGCCCAAAGCGCCAAAGCGCCGACGATTTTCCGAAAAGAAGGATAACTATGACGGTTTATCTTTATCCTCACATAAGAGATAAATGTCAAGTTTCCATAAGAGATAAATATCAAGTTTCCAAGATAAATGTCGAGTTTCCGATAAACACAAAGATGGACGAAAATGGAAAAGCCCAACTCAGCCAGCGAGAAGATAGACCGTCATAGGAGGAGTATATAAGGAGCTTTGAGCAAGAAGCAAAGCAGATCACAAAACGTCCAGAGCACTTAGAGCAACTTAGCATTCTTTTCTGTTTTCACTAGCGAGCTGCGACTCAACTAGAATAGACTTAGGCGATCAGACTAGCGAACTTGCCGACAGCTCGTAGCCAAGGCTCTTACCTGTTGTTCACGCCAAACGGATTCGAAATAAAATCTCTTGCTCTATTCTTTTTCTTACGATTTTATTTCGTTTCATATTTTCTTTGTCAAACTGATTGTGTCGTGCGCCCAGCAGATATCCGGGACCTTCAGGGAAGGCTTGGTTCACTTGGCTTTCCTCCAAATCAACTTAATTTGACGGTGCGAATTTCGGTTCCCACAACCACATCAGTGCAGCTGAGGTTCATCCATCCGGCCGTACCAGACAGACAAACCGAGCCGTGTACCGGATCGACCCGCGTGCACCCAGGCAGGACCTTAGGCTGGATCCACGACCAGATGACCAAACTGATCAACCCACACGCCTTATTTCCGTCCTACTCGTCATTCTAAGACCAACAGTCAAGCCAGAACCCACTTTGATCGAGAGGAACCCGATTCAGGTCACAGCCTATCTCTTTTGGCCCGTTTGGTTCGTACCGCGCACCCGGAAGGACATGCTCTTGATCTGATCGACCAGTTTGATTCATTCATGGGATTTGATGACTCCAATCCATGTAAGGCAAGGATTCTTAAGCTCTCTGAAGATTTGGGTCAAGTGAAGTCTCCATCCGTTCATGAAGGTTCGACGATCACCCCGGACAGCCCATCGTGTGTCCTTCTCCTTACTGCGATGGAACCGATCATCACGGACGCACTAGACACTCCGATGTATCTGGACCAGTCAACATCTGAGACCGTGCTTTGACCAGTCTTCTTTCTTTCCACACTTTGACTAGATCTAGTCAAATTTATGTTTTCTATGCATTGTTTTCTGCACTTTTCTTTATTTCTCTTTGACTCAAAACTCTAAAAATTGTACTCCCATTTCTTTGGAAAATAATCAACGAAATTTCTTTTTTTTTTTGAGTCTTTACTCTCTGTTCTTTGTCAAGAACACTTTTAGTTTCTTTGGTGTGGTTAGCTCCAAACGAACGCCTCATTCTAGTTGGACCGGTGCGTCATATCCGGCAACTGAACGAGTTTGCTTCCTTGTCGGACCTGTGAGTCATATCAGGCGACATTCAAGCACCCAGGCAGTATCATTGGGTCATTCCGCAACCCTTTGTGTCGTCATACAATCCATCAGTTCTCTTCGGAGTTCATATCTCTTCATACCGGTCGAGTGATCAGATTTAGGGTGGATCACTATCCTTTCATGCGATGGTCCATGGACATCGTCGGACCTATGCACCCATCAAAACAAAAGCGCTTCCTCCTAGTCCTTACGGATTTCTTTTCCAAATGGGTAGAAGCAGAATCCTACGCAAGTATCAAAGACACACAAGTCGAGAATTTCGTCTGGAAACATATCATAACTAGACATGGGGTCCCGTACGAAATCGTAATAGGTAATGGATCTCAATTTATCTCTGCTTGATTCGAAGCATTCTGCGAAAAATGGAAAATACGACTTACAAAGTCAACTCCCAGATATCCGAAATGCAACGGACAGGCAGAAACCATCAACAAAACCGTCCTTGACGGACTCAAGAAACGCCAGCGCCAAGAAGGCGATGGGCAGAGGAGCTCGAAGGAGTTCTTTGGTCGCATCGTACAACCCCAAGACGGGCTACGGGTGAAACTCCATTCGCGTTCACGGCGGAATGTATGATCCCGCGAGTAGAATTCCCGAGTACGGAGAAGATTCCTCCCGAAGAGAGGATTTAAGACGCTATGATGCTGGACAATCTCGATCTCATCAATGAACGCCACCAGGCACTCATTCGAATCTAGAATTACCAGCACGCTGCCGCAAGGTACTACAACTCAAGCGTGCATCATCGCAGGTTCAAAGAAGGCGATTTAGTCTTACGCAAAGTCTTCCAAAACAATGCCGAAGCAAACGCAGGAACCGGGAAGGACCGTACAAAGTCATAAAAGTAGTCCGACAAGGCACATACCAAATCGCAAACATGCAAGACGTCAAAATCCTGAGAACTTGGAATGCGATGCACCTCAAAAATACTACCACTAAGCGATAAAACGTGGTACAAAAGAACTACGAGATGGCTTGATCCTAGACAGTGCGTGAGGCAACTCGCCAACCGGCGGATTCAGCTATCCCCAATTTAAAAGGGGAGTGGTATATACTCGTATACTCCCACAAATTTGAAGACTCTAAAATTTTGAAACTTTTTCGACTTTTCAAAATCAGCGAAGCGCCACAACAACGGATCTAGTATCCACTAAGCGATTATCACATCAAAACAAATCCCGGATGGCCAACACTTCACAAGCACTGTGAATGTAGGCGCTTCTCCCAGGTCAAACTTACGCGACCCCTGGTCAGCGTCCAAAACGGAAACAACAGTTTTCTGGCTGCGAACATTTGCAAAGACATTCCCAAAGCCCGCGTTTCAACACAAGATGCGGCATAAGGAAAATCGACCTTCACACTGCGAGGCGTCGCTAGCGGCAAGGACATTCTTTTCCGCAAAACATTGCAGACGAGATCTTCGTCTCTGAACATACGAATACACCTTAAAACGGTATCATTTCGTTGTTGCTGATCACAACAAACAAACTCTAACATCCTAAACGGACAAATAGCCGCCCTTCGAGGCTCTCTTACATCCTACAAGGATAAACATAGCGCTATACAAGAAATCAAAATTTTGGTCTAGCTCTTACGTAAAGGAAGTAGCTCGACTCACGCCGAACAAATCATATAAGCCGACAACAATTCGGATTTTAAGCGGTGCGAGTCAGGTTAAAATCGCAAACAGGCAAAACGAAGCCGATTTGTCATCGCAAAGCCTCAGTCCGAGAGTAAACCTAGGTCTTGCCCTAAACACAGCCACGCTGGATCTTGACATCTCACAGACATAGTATGGTATACGAGATCCAAAATTTGTCTCTTCACTCAAGCCTATTCGTTTCACGAATTTTTAAATCGGTAAACCGGAAAATCTCGCTTTATGCAAACAATAGGTGCGGTGATCATCGGGAACTAGGAATGAGGCGACAACTCACACCCTCTTTCTCATACTTCAAAAAACTGAAGTTCATAAATAATCGAGCGTTTCATAGATTGAGACTGCGAAATTCAAACAAAACCCCAAAAGGGGCAGGGATTGAAGCCACCAGCGGCCAGTCCGGTAAATACATCATGGCCTATTAACGGCGAAACACATAAAACGAAATCCCAGAAGGGATTGATAAACCTAGACGCTCCCAGGAGCGAAATCTTCATCCTCACTCGCGACGGGGATAGCCTCGCCGTCGCCTCCCTCAGTCGCATCGCCACTACCCGCCTCGTCCGGGCCAACCTCGCAATCTTCTCCCGTGCGCTCCTGATCTTCTGAGTCTTCGGAAGTCGGAGCAAGGTGCATTCGGCTTGCAGGCGGCAAGGATTGAATCGAAATCTCCCTCGGTGGCCGTCCACTCTCCTTTACAGGACGATAATCTGGCTTCCTCCAAGTCCAAAGACGGGGCCTCGTTGCCTCGAAGCAACTCAAGCTCATTCAAACTCCCCTCGATCCCCGCTAAAGCCAAGTCCCTCTTGCGGATGGCTATCAAGGACTCAAACAGGATGGCCATCCTCGTCAGACGACCAAAGAAGTCGTCGCGGTCATTGGCAACCTCCGAGGATCTACGGGCGTTCATCTCCTCGTGAGCCTGAACCTTCTCCTGAAGACGGCGGACTTCCGAGGATTTACTCCTCTTCTCTTTCTTCACCTTGAGTAACAAACTCGCGGTCTTCCCAAGGTCGCGCTCAAGATCGCTGATACAAACCTCAAGCTGGGACGTCTGGGCAGCATGGGTGTCCTCGACAGTCTGCAATGCAGCCTTAGTACGCTTCAGCGCTTCCTGCGACGACTCCAGTTCCTTCGATAGACGAATGACTTCCGACCCGCACTCGCCAAGCATTCCGTCAATCAGCGACACAAACTGCCCGCAAAAAGGAAGGAGTAAGTATCATCGTAAAAAAAACGGTGCAAGAATTGCAGACAAATTAAAATCGAACCTTGGAACGATGACGCGCCAACGGCTCTGAGAGTTCGCTTTCCTCGCTCGCACCCCGCTTCTTTTTCGCTCCGGGCGCCGCGCCAGCCCTTGCCCTTCCAGCGGCAGCGGCACCAGCCGCTGGCAGTCCCAAGATGAGTTCCCTCTTCGGGGAAGAGGTGCAGATCTATCGTCCTCTCTTCCGGAGATCACGATCGAGCAGTCGAAGAACCCGATGGATGGATCTGAACATCAAGAGTCTGTTCGGGAACAATAACCCCTTCCGTAGCGGGAGGGCATCGGATGGGACTTCGGGCTGGGAACCGAAGGAGCAGGCAAAGGAGTTGGAGCCGAAGGAACATTGGGCGTCTCAGTCCTCGCCGCTTTGAGCCTTTCGCAGCACTACGCCGTGATAGCTTAGCCTTGAAAGAATCAAACCCATCAATGAGGGACGGAGTAGCCTCCTGAACGGCCTGAACGGCGGGCGTGGCTGGCGGAACCGACGGACTTGGCGGCCTCACCCATCTCAACATCAGAATCATTCTTTTCAACTTGGGATGAAGACATTTTCTTTCTTGAGAGAGAAGAAGAGAATTTGAAAAGATGTGAAGAATGAGAAGGAAGGCTGGCTATTTATAAGAAAAAGGGGTGATGACACAGGTTTCCTGCGGAAAAATCCTTAGCCGAAAATTTCGATTTTCAAAAATTCAAATCACTCGCCCGCAAAATCGCCTCGATCTTACGAGCTGGGGCTAACTATTGGGGTCAAAACGGTTATCTCGAAATCTACGGCTAAAGATCCTTCCAAACTCGAAGATTTCCCGCCGAGCGACTAGCGGGGAAAGATCGAGCAACGGAAAACCCACGGACGGCAAGACGGCCTGGCGCCGGCGGCACGCCGACGAGGGCGGCCTGGCGGCACCGCCTGGCGCCAGCGGCACGGGCGGCCTGGCGCCGGCCGCAGCGGACATGGGCGGCCTGGCGCCGGCGGCACCGGCCTGGCGCCCGGCACCGCCTGGGCGGCCTGGGCGGCACCCGCCTGGCGCCGGCAGCGGGGCGCAGGCCGGCCTGGCGCCGGCGGCACCCGGCCTGGCGCCAGCGGCACCGTCCGCGAGCGGCCTGGCGCCGGCGCAGCGGGGCGGGCGCCTGGCGCCAGTGGCACCCGGCCTGGCGCCGGCGGCACCCGTCACGCGGGCCGGCCTGGCGCCGGCGGCACCCTGGCCTGGCGCCGGTCCACGGCCCTCGTCCTGGTCTCGGTCCCATCGTGCTCGGTCTGATCCCATCTTGGCTTGTTCGGATCAATCCTCGTGACTTTGGTACAATCAAGGCTACGGAATAAACATCTTTCGATTCGGTTGGAATCATCCTCGATGTTTTACGATGGAAACTAGAGGGATTGGATTTCTCGTAGAAGATATCGTATAAAACAAAGATCGATTAACTTGAACATCGATCCTTTAAGCTATACGGTTTATTCTTCGAGAAAGATCGTCTTTCCGAGAAATCGTATAAAACGTTTAACGACTTAAGACAAGTCCACAGACTTACTTACGATTTTTCCGAATTCAGGCCCAATCAGGCTATGACGGTTTATCCGATTTCTCGAAACGTCGGATAAACATCAAGTCACCGAAAGATAGCGGAAAACTCGAGGATAATTACGAAGACCGACGAAAATGGAACATTTCCTGAAGAGATAAGCTTGGGCCCAAAGGCAAGGTCCATCATCCTAAGGCAAACCGACCTAGGAGTTGGTATATAAGGAGAGCAAGAGCAGAGGAGAAGGGCATCCCGAAAATCCGAAAATTAGACTTAGAGCATCCTGCTAGCTTAGAAGAACTAGGGTTTAGGTGGTTAGACTAGCGGAGCAAGGCTTAGGACGTTTGGCTGCCTGCGACTCTATCTTTTTCTTTAATCGCAAATCTCTCTGTCTTTCGGAGAATCCTTGTACTCGTTTCTTTCATCTAATAAAACGCCTTCGGGCAAATATTACAATTCCCATCTTTGTCTTCTGTATACTTTATCGATTTCGTGTGGCAACGCAGAGAATCCGGACCTTCAAGGAAAGTCGGGTTTACTTGGATTTCCTCGCGCAATCTTATTTATCGGAAATTGACGGTGTGAATTTCGGTTCCCACAATCTCCTCCTTGTCCAGAAAAACGGCGACACGAGTTTCCATTGCAGCAGCATAGTCGTTACTCGTCTCCATCGCCTGCATGAAAAACAAGTCGATGTCAGGAAGAAATAGTTAATCTAAACAACACGTACAAGAAAGTAATCCAAAACCTTAGAATTAGCGACGGCCATCCGGATATTAGCCTCGCGTCCGACATCTTGTCCAGGTCAGGAAGGTCACAGCCTCTCGCCCTGATCTTCCGCCATATCAGAGCCAACCTTTCATCGCCCTGATCTTGGGATGGCTCCGTCATAGGAGAAGGATAACGACGGAGAGACTCCGTCACACCCCTTAGGAGCTCGAAGGGAACCTTCACCCAGCTCCCTCACCGAGGACGGAACCCCCCGTTTAGACGAGCCCGAACTACCCGACGGGATCATCGCAAGACGTCTCCTTTTTGTCTTAAAAGCCGCCGAACCGGAGTCGGACTCTTGAGGGTCATCACCTATCGACCTGCCCGAAGAAGTCAGGATCGCTCGTTTCTCACCAGAAGGCAGAGCTATAGTAAGCGGCCTTGCATTAATCCCCGATGATTGGACATTCGACATCGATCGGAGAACCCTGCCTTGGGGAACCGGTGTCCCCGCCTCGGCCATACCTTTTGGAGATGCATTGGAATTCTCCGATGAGGATTCTTTATCCTTATTCCCTTCAAACAAAAAGAATCTGATGTAATTAGACCGAGAAAACGATAACAGAGTGATAGAAACACGTACTTCGGCTTTTACAAACTTTCGTCGGCTTGATTGATACCGCTAGCTCTAATGAAGGAGCTCGATTCTGTCCTGGAGGGAGAGCATAAGCCTTCTTGACCCGGGCTGGATTGAAGTCCGACCACTGAGGATTGCCCCGACGAAGTACCTCAATCATCCCTTTAAGCTCCGGAGTGTATTTAGCACTCCCAAAGAGATCTGTTTCCACAAGACGAACAGTCACCAAAGGAAGACGACAATAATAAAATATAGTAGCAGAGATAAAAAAGTTCATACCGACGTCATCATTCCATTCACTAGGAATCGAGCTGAAATCAAATTCCCCGACCGACGCTCGGTCGACTTTGAAGACGAAGAACTGCTTCCTCCACTTAACGTCCTTGGCTGGGATACCCTCCACAATCGTACGTCCTCCTCGAGGAGAGAGAAGAATAGTACCTGGGAAGCGGTTGTTCCTCTTCAAGATACAGAGTCGTTGAGATCGTTCAGATCAAACTCGAGACCTTCCTCCCGTGCTCGAACCCAGGAAGTCATGTAGCATCGCCAAAAATTCGGACACATCTGAGTAAACGCCATTTTCAACTCCGCAAGAGCTTCGAGGATGAACAGCGGGATCAGGAACGACAGAAAACCGTCCTTGAAATGAGCCAGATAGGCGCCACAGAAGCCAGGCCTCACATTCTCAGGCGACTCCCAAGCTTCAGGGAGAGAGATCGAGACGCCATAATCAACCCCCTGCAGCTCGTAGACAGAGTCGAGGAACTTACCATCGAGGATCGTCGGAAGATGCAGACCGTACTTTTCAACTGCCATTTTCAGTGATCGATATAAGAGTATAACAAGCAAGGTTCGGAGAAGAAGAATCGAGATCTCGAAAGCAAAAAAAAAAGGAAGTCTTTAGAAAGGAGATAGATGAGGGCTTTAAATAATCAGAACAATTCCCAACGGTTATAATCATAACCGGCCATGAAGTGACAATCTCGACCGCACGATCTTCAAGTGGCCGACAGTTCGCGACACGTGGAGAATTACTTGCTCGGGATGCGGGTCGATAACGGTGAGAAGTGGAGATCGGTGATTCACCTTTTTTATGCGAATAAATCTCATTAAAAAGGCTGGGGGACAAATGTTGGACCCAAAAACCACCACAAAATAAGCAGGCTGAAGCCATTAATATCATGGCGTAACTTTGGAATAAAGAGGTCGACCAAGAAGATTTTACGGCCCAAATCAGATGAGAAGGCATGTTAATCAAAATCCCATCATAAAAACCAGTAAGGCTCGGTCTTAGCGGCCTCAACGAAGAAGGAGAAGAAGACCGAAGATCTTGGAAGAAGTTGGATGAAATCGCGGAGTCAAGCAATTATAAAAGCAAGGTCAAGCTAAGAGAAAAAACACATGAAAAACCTTAGAGAAAGAGAACTAGCAATACATCGACCTCTTTAAGCTCGCTTTAGTTCTATATCCATTTCGATCTCCATTGTATTTCTCGATCTCATTTTTCCTTACTTGTATTCAATCTTCATCAATCACTAAAAGTCCATTTTGTCAACCGGAATCTGATTAATAAATCGTTGTTTTCTAAGGAAGTCGTTGCCTACATCCTTTTTCTCCCTAATTTATCATCTCAAACACTACAAAATTCTTAGTGTAGATTTTAGGATCTATAAACACTCTAGCATATTGATTTGGAAACCCATCCAAAACATATCATATTTTTAAAAATAAGTTTATATTTTGACTATAACTGATGATTCATTGTAGTCTAGTGGCTAAACCATTACTCTTACAATACGTAGATAACATATGCCCCCAGTTCAATTTTCCTCGAAATCAGAATGTTTTATCTTTTTAAATTGAGTAGAAAGTTGTTGGTTATATTGTTTTACTTATAAAAATAAACATATGTAACACCATTGGAGCAGTGGCCGCACATTATGATCACCATTGTTCGCTTCATACTGTTCTGGAACCCCATCCAAAACACATCACATGTTTTCCACATACATAACATTTTTTCTTTTTTTGTTTTGTTTTGGAAACTCATCTAGAATATGTGCTCTCCTTTTACATTCAGAAACCTGAAAATGTTCAATAAGCAACATAAATGAAATAAAGATCTTAATTGATTTCCTTACAATCTTCTTATGAAACAACTGTGGTACATACATAAATTTTCCAATTTTTTTCCCTCAAAATTATACATCACCATTTAAAATTTACCAAAAATATAGATATCAAATCCTTAGTTTTTTTTACAAAAAATCTCACTTCATTTTTAATTAAAACTTTGCTAGATAGAAACATATTAATATACTGTTCTGGAAATCCATCCAAAACATATCACATGCTTTCCACATACATAACATTTTTCAGTTATTTTTTTTGTTTGGAAACTCATCCAGAATATGTAACATTCTTTTCTATTACATTCAGAAGCCTGAAAATGTACAATAAGAAACATAAATGAAATAAATCTCTTAGTTGATTTCCTTACAATCTTCCTATGAAACTACTGTGTTTATGCTGGCGATGATCTCTAGAACCAAAACACTGTAGCTGTAGACATCTTCTTTGCAAGATAAGTAACCCCACCAGGTGTACTCTGGTGCCATATATCATCTGCAGAGGTTCATAGGTTTCGTATGATTAACAACAAAACTGTAACTGTAAAGAAAAAACAAGAGAGCGGACTCAGGTCTTACATAGTCCCCAGCTACTTTGGTACTGACGTGTGTATTCTCCTCTTTATCATGCCTAGCCAATCTGAAATCAGATATCTTGGGAGTTACATTTTTGTCCAGTATAATATTAGTGACCTTGATATTTTTGTGTACGAACTTCAACGGTCATTCCTCATGGAAAAACGCTAGACCTTTTGCAATCCCACAGAAAATCTTAAATCTTCTAGGCTAGTTCAGTGGAATATGTTTATGCTTTGGACCTAAAACATTGCAAAAAACAAACACATTTTCTTTAGAAATAAAGCATCTAAAGAAAAATCTTGGAAACCAAAAAAGTAAAAAAAAAAAAACAGATACTCATTCAATAAGGCTTGAGCTAAATTATTGTTCTCCATGTATTCATACACCAGCAATAGTTGAGACCGCTCGACGCAGAAGCCATTAAGCTTGACGAGGTTTGGATGTTGAAGACAAGAAATTGCGTCAATGTCGTTTAGAAACTCTCTTCCATTGTCCTGATTTAGATGAGAGCTACTTAACTGCTACAACTCTTCCACCTGATAACACACCCTACAAAAAAAAAGATTCTATTATCAGCATACACTGCACAATATAACAAGAATCATCTCATCGTATGATCTTTTACCTTAAAAAGAACCAAAACCACCTTCTCCAATTTTGTTAGCTGGTTTGAAGTTGTTTGTAGCAAATATGATTTGCCTTAACAAAAACCCCAAATTTTCAACCAAAATTATTAATTTCAATTTTCAATTTGAAACATTCAAAACTTACATCTATCAATCTCGATTTTGACTGTCAAGAGTGAAACAGTGGAGGTTTGCCGTGATATTGTCTCCGACGTCTTCAACGACGACAACGTCATGATTGATTTCTTAGAGGATTCGTCGTCGACGATTCGTTTTTTCCCTTGTTTTTTTCTTAGTTTTACTAAAGAGTGGGGATATTTTAGTCTTTTGATCTATTAATGAAGGCTATTATTCTGATTTCTAATTTATGGGGCTAGATTTGAGACAAAAAAAAAACTTAAATAGAGATATTTAGGAGAATTACCGTAATTTATAGTTCTATGTTTTGTTTAAGAACAATACTTCAACATCTAACACTTTTGTATTTTGCAATATTTTATAAGTAAATACATTGTTATGTTTCAATAATATAACTATTATTTTAGCGAATTGTATACATAGTAGTATCTGTCATATTATTTTAGTAAATTTATTAATATATGATATTTTGGATATTATGGTATTAGGTTATCTGGTTTTTTATAATTAAATTAAGTTTCAAAATAGTATATTACTTTTGATTTTTACAACACAATTTTTTATGTGTTACATTTTTTAAAAATTATATATTTTTGGCTTTTTAGCATCTATGATTTTATCTTTTATAAAATTTGGAATATTATCATTTTGAGTTTTTAAAATTTATTTTTAGTATTGTATACTTGGTCAAGAGAAATTTAGAAAATTACACAATTATTTTTTAGTTTGGAAGATTATATTATTTTAGATTTATTGTTTCTAAATTAATTCAGTATTTTATAAAATATATTGAATTTCTAGTAAGATTTTTTTTATATTTTTCTCAACAGATATTGTTATAATTAAATAAACATTAAGTTTATAAGTAAAAATGATTTGTCATTAATAGTTTTAGTTAATTATTAAAAATTCAATTTTTAGTAAACAATTTTGTAATAATAAATGAACTAATGGTTAGTTTTATAATATTATATTTTGTATATAAATATTTATAGATAATATATTGGTGTGAGTTGCAAAATAAATAAAATGTTAATATATAGTTGAAGATATAAATGTTTAACATATGTTAATAATTTTAGTTTTTGTATAAGATATTACATAGCTTATGAATTTTAACCACTTTTTGATGATGAATGATGATTTATTTAAATGAAACTGTTATTAAAAAATATCTGTTAATCTACCAATTTAATATAATTTTGTCAAATTTAATTTATAGAGCACGTCTATTTTCTTGTTTTTTATAATAAAATTTAATTATTACTAATTTTTAAATGATTACATTACCAACTAAAAATTATAATGCATTATTTTATACAAAAATTAAAACTTTTGGTGGGATTTTGTTAGATTTTTTTCTCACCCGATTTTGTTTTTTTTTCTTTATCATAAAAACAGGTTTATGTGGACTCTGCAAACCAAACTGGAAGCTCTGTGTCCACCTAATTGACAAACGACAGTTGTTTCTTTGCATTTCGTCCGAGAATGTCCTCCTTAGTACTCTGTGATCTTGATACATTTTGTTATAACTAAAAAATTCATATTTCTAACTAAAATTGATTTAATTTTAAGATCCTTATTGATTAATCTTATAAATAATCAAATATGTAACATTATTTAGTCAATTAAATGGTCATACTATGACTTGTCAATAGTATATAAAATATAGAACTTTAAATTAATATAGAGAAATTGTCCAAAATACAATTTTCCCAATACCACTTTTCATTTATACACTAACCAACTATACCCTTAAATTTTTATAAGATAAAGTACTATCTTACCCCTGATTAATTAAATCAAACCTATCTTCGATCTCTTTTCTTCTTTGTCACGAGTTACTGAAGTTTCCGGCGACTAACTTCACGGCGACGACCGGCGAGATTCGACGACTCCGGCGAGATTCGACGACTCCGGCAAGATTCGACGAGATTCCCCGGCGAGAATCGACGCTTAACTTTGTCATGGGAGATGTCCTGGCTCCAATTGGGTTTCTCTATGTTCTGACAGATTCTTTTAACCCCGAGGTTCATGATAATAGATTCACCATGGACTATTACGATAGTGGAGAGGTGAGTTTTGTTTTATTATGTCTTGTGACCATTCACAGTTTAGTAACAATCTTTGTCTGATTTATTTAATTGTTTGTCTCACAATTTCATTTTGATCTTTCACTACGTGACCTTAATGGGAAAGAGATTGTGAAGAGAGGTTTAGGATGAATAATCAGTGAAAGAGACCCAACGGAGAAAGAGAAGAAGACGACGAGGAGGACGATGCGGAAGGTATCGGCCAGTGGGAGAGAGCTTATGTTGACGACAGATCTTGGGAGGCGTTGCAAGAGGATGAGTCTGGGCTTCTTCGGCCGATTGATACCAGTGCCATTTACCATGCTCAGTATCACTGCCGCCTCCGTATGCTCTCAGCCGCTGCGGCTGGTACTCGTATCCAAAAGGGCCTTTTTCGCTATTTATACATCGTCATTGACTTCTCTCGGGTTAAAATTCTATTCCTTTTTAGCTCTATAGGTCTATGGAATTGAGTTTAAAACCATTTCCTTTTGTTGATTTGAGAGAAGCTGAGCATGTGATGCTTTGATTGGAACTTATGTAGAAGAGAAAGTATGCACTTTGGGGTTATATATAGAGAAGTGTACTATGCTTCTACTTTTGAAATCTTTGTTCTGAGTGTAGGAGATCTCTCTGCTCTCTTGTCTTCTTAGCATTCATCTTTGCAGAACGCCCTAGAGCTTGTGTATGAGCATCTCAACCAGATCCCATCTTATGATCACCGTGAAGTTCTGATATTGTATTCAGCTCTAAGCACCTCTGATCCAGGAGATATCATGGAGACCATTCAGAAATGCAAGAAATCAAGATTAAGATGCTCTGTGATTGGACTTTGTGCAGAGATGTTTATATGCAAACACCTATGCCAAGAAACCGGTGGGTTATACTCTGTTGCAGTTGATGAGGTGCGCTTAGTTACCTTATAACTTCACCTTTGTAACTTTGATATCTAAGGTTCCCGTATGATTCGTGTCTTATTTTATCATCACGCAGGTGCATCTAAAGGATCTTCTGCTTGAACATGCACCTCCACCTCCGGCAATAGCAGAATTTGCAATTTCTAATCTGATCAAGGTGGGTTTCCCACAAAGATCTGCTGAAGGTTCAATGGCAAACTGTTCTTGTCATAAGGAAGTTAAGATCGGAGCTGGTTACACGTGCCCCAGATGCAAAGCTCGTGTATGTGAGCTCCCTACGGAATGCACCATCTGTGGTATGACGCTTGTCTCATCGCCACATCTTGCAAGATCATACCATCATCTCTTCCCAATTGATGAAGTTCCTACTCTTACAAGTTCGAATGATCCTTGGAGAAAACTGGAAAAGAGTTGTTTTGGTTGCCAACAGAGCCTACTTGGTGCAGGTAAACAATAAAACGCATATTGTTTGAACAATCAGTTTTTGTAGTCTTCTTACATGCATGTTTCTTAATGCAACTGGTTAATAATCGTCATTGATCTACTAGAGATCCGTAATTAAACTTAAGACAGGCTTAGTTAACCCTTTGTTAAGGTATGCTGACTCATTGTGCCTTGCACTTGCCGAGAGAGACATTAGTTTGGATATAAAGGAGGGCTCATTGGTGCTTTTTTATTATGTGCAGGGAACAGAAGCTGCTGTTTGAAGTATTATAAAGCTTTCTAAATGGTTATAGATTCTTTTAGTTGATTTATAAACCTATACAACTCTTATAATACCCTTTATAAATTGAATATATGCTTTCATAACGTTTTTTACAAACTTTTATAAATGGTTTATAAATTGCTTTTATAAACCCTTATAAATTATTTGCACACCTTTATAAACCCTTATAAACTATTATACAAACCATTATAAATTGTTTTTATAAAGCTTTCTATATGGTTATAGATTCTTATAACTGAATTATAAACCCCTATAAATAGTTTATATATATTATATATATTCTTATAAATTATAAACCACAAACCATCGAGCGTTGTGAAGACAGTGAAGATCTGCAAGACTAAGAACACAAGAGATTGGGATCGCTCCCATATAAATTGCTTTTATAAACCCTTATAAATTATTTACACACCTTTATAAACCCTTATAAACTATTATACAAACCATTATAAATTGTTTTATAAAGCTTTCTAAATGGTTTTAGATTCTTTTAGTTGATTTATAAACCTATACAACTCTTATAATACCCCTTATAAATTGAATATATACTTTCATAACGTTTTTATAAACTTTTATAAATAATTTATAAATTGCTTTTATAAACCCTTATAAATTATTTACACACCTTTATAAACCCTTATTAAAAATCTAATACAATTTGAAAATCTTTAACTAGGCAAAATATTCATGTATTATAACTAGCATCCTTATTAAAAATCTAATGCAAGATCTTTCTTTTAACTTTATAACCTTTATGTCTTCATCAGGACTCATCATCAACTTTATGATTGCTCATTACATGCTTATGGTTATGAATAAGCTGGAATCTAAACATGTGGTTATGTTTTTTCACCTTTTTCTCTTTATAAAATTGGTTTATAAAGCCTTATAAATATTTATATATTCTTATAACTGAATTATAAACCCCTATAAATAGTTTATATATATTATATATATTCTTATAAATTATAAACCACAAACCATCGAGAACGTTGTGAAGACAGAGTGAAGATCTGCAAGACTAAGAACACAAGAGATCGGGATCGCTCCCATATAAATTGCTTTTATAAACCATTATAAATTATTTACACACCTTTATAAACCCTTATAAACTATTATACAAACCATTATAAATTGTTTTATAAAGCTTTATAAATGGTTATAGATTCTTTTAGTTGATTTATAAACCTATACAACTCTTATAATACTCCTTATAAATTGAATATATGCTTTCATAACGTTTTTATAAACTTTTATAAATAGTTTATAAATTGCTTTTATAAACCCTTATAAATTATTTACACCTTTATAAACCCTTATTAAAAATCTAATACAATTTGAAAATCTTTAACTAGGCAAAATATTCATGTATTACAACTAGCATCCTTATTAAAAATCTAATGCAAGATCTTTCTTTTAACTTTATAACCTTTATGTCGTCATCAGGACTCATCATCAACTTTATGATTGCTCATTACATGCTTGTGGTTATGAATAAACTGGAATCTAAACATGTGGTTATGTTTTTCACCTTTTCTCTTTATAAAATTGGTTTATAAAGCCTTATAAATATTTTATATATTCTTATAACTGAATTATAAACCCTATAAATAGTTTATATATATTATATATATTCTTATAAATTATAAACCACAAACCATCGAGAGTTGTGAAGACAGAGTGAAGATCTGCAAGACTAAGAACACAAGAGATCGGGATCGCTCCCATATAAATTGTCTTAAGCCTTTCTAAATGGTTATAGACTCTTCTAAATGTTTTAAAGACCTTCTAACTGATTTATTTTATAAGCATTTATAAACGGTTTATATACTTCTTTATAAGCCTTTATAAATGGTTTATATATTCTTACAAATAATTTATAAACATTATAAATCTTTATAAAACACACACAAATAAGTTTATAAATCATTATAGATACTTCCTTCTTGCAAACACAATTAACTAATTTTAGTTTTATAAGTCTTACAAAACCTTTATATTTTTTTATAAACCTTTATAAATGGTTTATAAACTATGAATAAATATTTTAAAATCTTTATAAAATTTTATAAATTATATCTTTATAAATATTTTTATAAATTCTTGTTCCCATCAGCTTTTCTTTATTTTATATCTTTGTAAACTTATAAGTCATTATAGATCAGTTTACTAATATTTATAAAACTGTTCATAAACACTTAACAATCAATTGACAAAAAGTCACTTAAAATCAACTTATAAACTCTTATAAATCAGTTTAAAATTTTATAAATGATTTACTAAACATTAGAAACCCTAAGAAATTAATTTATTAATTTATAAAGCTTTATAAATAAATAAAACCCTTTATCATTTTAAGTTTATTTATAAACCCTTTATCATTTTAAGAAAAAAACTTTATCAAAAAAGTGTTTAAACCATTTATAAACCTTCTGGTATTTTTCTATCAGAATAGATATTTTTCTAACAGTTCAAGAAGAGCCTCTAAACCGTTTATAAACCTTTAATAAATTTTTATAAAGCCTTTATATTTTTTTATAGAACTTTATAAACCCTTTATAAACCCTATATAAACTCTTCAAAACCCATTATAAACCTTTTATAAGCCATTACAAATCTTATATAAACTGTTTATAAACCTTTATAAACCTATATAAACCCTTATAAATAATTTATAACCCTTATAAATTCTGCAGGATATCTTCATAAACACCTATAACTGGTTTGTAAACCATTTATAAATTATTATAAACCCTTAGTAAACATTTTATAAACCCTTATAAACTTTTTTAAATCTTCTACAAATATTTATAAACCTTTATAAACGGTTTATAAACTCTTTATAAATTCTTATAAACCTTACAAAATGATTTATTAGCTCTTATAAAATCATTTGTAAATTTAGAAAAGATTTTATAAACTGTTATAGACTCCCAAATAAGTTATCTGTAAGGCTTTCAGTTGCAACCCTGTTATATTATATTTACAATGTTTCACATACTTCTTTTTAACACAAAAACAAAACATATCTTCATCTTCGTCACATGAACCATCAAGAGGACGATTCTAAGAAGAAGAACATACACCAGGCTGCTGCACATTGACCATTGGTAGGGTAAATGAGTGCGGTTGGCGTGAAGGTCTTGTTGGACCTCTGGGAGGTTGAAATAAAACTTTCTCTCGTAAGTCATACAAACATCCACGCCCATGCTCATCTTAGTTGCCATTTGCTTGAGTCTCAGCTCTTGCTTGACAATAGAAGGGTAGCATACGTGGAGGAGAACGTCGTAGTTGTTGACATATCCATTGATAGTGTCGGCTTCCTTGAGGGCATCACTGCAGACCTTGCTCTGGTTATGGAGATTGGAAAAATCACTGTGGGTTATGATTGTGCCTCTTGTTTCATCAGATATCGTCCCATGCGACCAGAAGAACTTCGTAAGTGGCTGAAGTGTCCCTGCCAAGCTCCAGAAGTGGATTCCCAATCTGTTCAGAAAATTATAAATGAAAAAGAATTAGAGAGCAAAAAAGAATCTGAAGAAGATGGCTGTTTCAGCGCGTGAGGAGTTCGTGTACATGGCCAAGCTCGCGGAGCAAGCCGAGAGGTACGAGGAGATGGTAGAGTTCATGGAGAAAGTCTCCGCCGCCGTCGACGGCGAGCTCACCGTCGAGGAGTGCAATCTCCTCTCCGTCGCTTACAAGAACGTGATCGGCGCTCGCCGTGCCTCGTGGGGCATCATCTCGTCGATCGAGCAGAAGGAGGAGAGCTGCGGCAACAACGACCACGTCGCGGCGATCAAGGACTACAGATCTAAGATCGAGACGGAGCTCTCCGAGATCTGCGACGGGATCCTTAAGCTCCTCGACTCGAGGCTCGTCCCCGTTGCTGCTTCCGGTGATTCCAAGGTGTTTATGGAGAAGAAGATCCATGAGGAAAGAGAGGAGATCGATGTCGGCCTGGAAAAAGAGGTGATTATGGAGAAGAAGATTAAGTAAGGATATTATTGTCTTTTATTCATTAATGAAAGTGGTATTTGTAAAAATGTCTCTAAAGTGATGGTAAAAGTGAATTGTGGTATCAAACAAAATGTATTCTTAAAATTTTCCCATTAATATATTAGATTCCGGCTCAGAATTTCCTAGTTAGTTAAAAATTGTATGTATAAAATATTTGTAGAAGAGTTTAAAATTGTTCAAAAGTATATATTCCAGAGTAATAGGAAACTTTTTTTGGTAGATCATATTGCGTGGACATGTTGACATATTAAAAGATTCATGGATAAAAAGAACAAAATGAATTCTTCCAAAACAAAAGTAGAATGATACTCAAATGTAATCAGTGTTATCTCTTGTACAACCTGAGAATGTGACTGCGTTGCAACCGAAAGCATTGTTCAGAGACATAATCAAGTACCAGGCAAATATCTGCAATATATTATTTGAAGGGAGTTTGATTTGTAGTGGAAACCGCAGCACTGGTGCATGATGGGTTGGTTTCTCAATGCTCAGAATGGTTCTGATACCTAATTGGAATTCATTGCCTTCTACCATTAGATTAGAAGACATGAGGGATGGTTCAAGCTCCGAACAGAGTAGACACTAAGTAGCCTGAGGACGAGGGAGACGGTGCAACCAACGAGGGAGAACATATTGTGAAAAGAAGAGATGGTTAGGACCACCTTGATACCATAGGAGATTGTATTTACGGATGCTGTCCATATACTCGCTGCACCCGTTAAAACTCAAGCTACAACCATCCATACACTTGCCATCTTCTGTTTCTTTACGAACACTAAACACACGTGTGCGCAAGTTAAACAAGACCAAACCTTTGTCGGTCCTGTTCCACAAGTAGATAATGTCCGAGTTCAAAGGATGCATCACCACGGGGAAACAACAGATACCAGATTCAACCAAAGACGTCAGCTTGACATCCCAAGAGAGTTGCCAAGCCTCAGGAACATCTTCGTACTTGACCAGCCTCCAAACCCGTAACGTCCATGTTTCACTCTCCCGGAACTCGTTGAAATAAACAATGGATCCTTCAGAGGCTGTGAAGCTTCTCCTGTAACCTCGTAAATCATCATCTTCGCCATCATCTCCAATGACCTCATCTATCTCACTACCGGGAAAATGTATAATATTGATACGACGCTCATCATCATCACTACCAACTCCATAGAAATCGTAAGCTACAATAGAACTTGCGTCGAAACTAGGAGTATCCTCAGAAAGCCAGTGAAGCATTCCGTTCAAAGCAATGGACTTGTCTTGTCTTTCCCAAACAGTGAAATGTGGACAAGACACATGTTGTCTTCTCCACGTCCCTGTTTCAGATGAGTAAATAATAAACTCGAGTTTATCAGAAGATCTATCCTCTGTCAACATCCAGACAACCTTGTAACTCACAACAACCCCGCTCTGCATCTTCGTAACCAAGCCAGTGTCACTGAAACGTTTGTTCTCACGCAAACTATCAAGATCCTGGGAGGAGAGAAACGGAGGGAAAGGGAGTTGAAACCAATCCTGCAACAGAGGGTTTCCGACGTAATACAAAGGAGATCCATCGCTAGCTTCTGCGTAGATCGAGACCAGACCGTCTGTACAAGACAAAACCAAGAGTTTTCTGATGGTCTTGGCGAAGAACCTTAAGAAAGAACCTGGAGAACGATGGAGACCCCATGTGTTGCATCCATGGTGGCCGACGATCTCGAGTGAGAGTTTGTGAGGATTGGTTTGGATGATTGACCAGGAGAGTGAGGAAGATGAGTTGAAGGAGATGTAGTGATCTCTGAAGAAGTCGGAGTCGATGAGGGATCTCCAATCTTTGCTCACTGTTCTGAGTCTCGCGATGATCTTCAGTGGAAATCGGGACAAGACGTTGACCAGTGCTACTTCTGGAAGATCCATTTTTCCTCCTACGGCTTCTTTGATTTCTCCGATTAGGTATTGGTACTCATAATCTAATCAAAGATTGCGACTCAGAACTCAAATTGGAAAATTGAAGCAAACACGGCATGTTAGAGTAGTAGTTGGGTGAGATAACTATTTAATAACAATAATTCATTAGCTAACTAAAATCACAACTTCTCTCCTCTTTTCTCTTTCTATCTCTCTCTCCCTTCTCTCTACAAAACTAATTTCTCTATTTTTAGTTATTTCACAAATAAACCCTTTTAAAAGTGAGATTAACTTAAAAATCATAATAATTGATTAATGTTGTGTCTTTTCATTTTGAAAATATGATTAGGTTAAAAAATTATAATAAATGTGAAATGTTGTATTTTTCATTGTAAACTAAATTATTTCTTACAAATTTCTTAAAATATGAAATTATGTATTTCTATAATTGTCTATCTTTTCAAAATGCAATGATTCAAAAAGTTGTGAAAATGTGTAAAGATGTGTTTTTTTCATTCTAGAAATAGTTTTTTCTATCTTAGCATTGTAAGATGTGTTTTTTATCCTTTTAAATGTATACAAAGTTATGTCTTTTTAAATTTTGTATTAGTTTTAAAAAGTTGTCTACAAAGTTATGTCTTTTAAAAGTATACAAAGTTATGTCTTTAAATTTCATTGTAAATTAGATTATTTCTTACAAATTTCTTTTAAATTTTGTATTGGTTTTAAAAAGTTGTAAAAATATCAAATGATGTGTGTTTTCTATAATTATGTGTCTTTTTATTATACAGGGATTTTAAAAGGTTGTTATGATGTATATAAATGTGAATTTTTACCATACAAATGTGTCATTTCATCTTTAAAATGCGTTCAATTTGTATAGTTTTAAAGAGGTTGTCATAAATTATCAGGGTGTGCTTTTATAATGATGTGTCTATTCAAAATATATTGTAAAGTACTATCTAAAAATAAATTTCTCGAAATGTGATAGTCATGACTATTTGTATAAATCTTTGAAAAACTATAAATAGTCTATTTGCAAAAGTTGTGTACAAGTTACCTGATTACAAATTATTAGATGATATTTAAATGAAATGATATCAACAATGGATACAAGTCGCAGTAATTTGAGTTTGAATATCAAATTTTTTTTTAATAAAACGATGAAGTTATTACTCTTAATTTTCATATAATAGATGAAAACCATGAAATTGTGTGTGTTTTTCTTCTTATAATACTTGAATTTATGATCATGAATGTTCTATGAACACATGATCTATGTTTTAATATAATCATACATTTAGAGTATCTACAAAAGTTTGGGGCAAGAAAAATTAGTAATATGGCATACTATCTATAATTTTTCTTAACTATAATAATTTAAGTGCTTTATTGTTTTTTTTAAAAAAAAATTAAGTGGATTCTCTTCAAAACAAAATCACAAAATCATCTGATATTGTTTTTTGAACTTCGAACCATCCAAATTACCCTTTTGATATGTCTCCTCCACGAATTTTCTTTGTCACCTTCTGTTGCAATGTTTCTAAGAAAATACTGCAGATACTTTTTATTTTTACCAATATTTATTATATAATGCTATTTTTGTTGAACTATATAATGCTATTTAGTTTTAAGTTCAGTTTGTTAGTGAGTTTATTTTAAGGCAAAAAACCAGTAATTGCCTTTTCAGAGGGGGAAGGTGGGTGGGTGGGTGGGTGGGTGGGGGGAGGGGAAGTGTTTCTTTTTCTGTTGAAACATGTAATTAATTTACAAAAGTGACTTTGTAAGTATTAATAAGTGAGTTTGTAAGTATTAATATAGAACATGTAAACATGAATATATTATAAAAGTACCATCAACATAAAGAACATTCATCTAATCTTATGTAGTTGTATATAATAAATAATAGTAATAAAAATGTTATAAAATGTGTATTGTCATCATAAAAGTTGCATTGATATTTAAGTGACTTTCAAAATGTCTGTTGTGTCTTTTTAATGATATATCTTTTTTTTTAAAAAAATCGTATATTTTTAAGGAGTTATTTCATTTCATTTCTATATTTTATATACCTTTGAAAGAATCTTAAAAATTGTATTAAAAATATTCTGGTAATTTGGTTTGTTTGGTAATCAATTATTTTATAATAGTACCTATTTACAAAATTAAATATATGATTTTCAATTATATTTTATGGTTTATAATTTTTTGTTTTAATGCAAGTTCTTTTATCTGTTTTTGTATTTTTTATGCGGGTTTTAGATAGAATGTTCGGGTTTATTTAGATAATTTTTTTTATTAATAGATAAGTATTAAGAAAATCTAAACCAAGAGAAACGATTTTATATATGCACATTTTAATTTTTGCATGATTTTGATATATGTGCTATTTATTAATTGAATTTTTAATTACACTTAAATGGGAAGAATTGTTAGAGATTTATGTGAATTTTTTAAATAATTTAAGTAAACTATTATAATTTTCTATATGAACACTACAACGGATTAGTGATAGACCATTGAAATCTTTGGTAATGAATCATTGTATTTTTGCAACCATTAGCTGACTATTTTGATGTTTAGTTGTCATTTTTAACCTTTACAACCTTTAGTCTAATAATTAAAGAACTGTGTGCAATATAAATCACAACTAGTATAACAACACATACAAGAAAAATCAACATCACAAATAGATTTGGAAAGAGAGATTCATTGTTCAAAGTTCATCAAGATCTTGAAAAGAACATATAAACATGGAAAATTTCATTGGTTTAAAGAGATTGTCAAAATGTCTAAGAGACTGTGAACGGGTTTTGACTTAAAAGGAAGCAGATGTATGTTAAAAATGAAGGTTTGAGTTGGGTTAATTTATTATGGTAAGAAACCAAAAATGCTTTTAACTTTGAAACTTTTCAAGGAAAATAGAATAGTATTTATCTTTACTTTAGATTGTTTTTTAACTGTCAAAAAGAATGATGTAATAATCTTTGTCAAATAGAATAGCACATCACAATAATTCATTGTACATACTTTCAATATATTTTATATATTAGTTGTTCACAAGAGAATAACAGCAATACAAAAAATAAATAAAAATATAAACTATTTTTCTTTAAATTTTAACGGTAAGATAGTTTTAAACTCTAACAAAAAAATAATAATGAATTTGAGTATTACTTTTAACTCAAACTAATTCATCTATGTACAACAGACGCAATAAAAAGACAGATAGTTTGGCATGCAGTGCTCGGCATCAACCGTTTTTCATCATTTCACGTGGATACAAAATTATTAAATTGGTTTACAGAATCTTAAGAGTTTTTTTATGTTTCTGACAAAAAAATTATATATAGTTATTTATACAATGCATTACCATAAAAAAATTATCAAAATAAGAAAAAAAAGTTGTCTTTATTATTTGTCCGGCTTGTCGTCAGCTCCATAGCACTACCATAATTGGCAATAAAGTGTGATTTATACAATGCATGTGTCCATTCTTCCTGTTAAGCATGGTTTCTTATGCTTGGTCTGTTCCTGCTTAGATATGTAGCTAGGCTCATTTATAAGGATGAAGATCATCCATGTCAGCAGGAGATCAAGATCTAAGAAGCGTCTATGTGAGGTATCTATAACACTTTGGCTACAATACCGTTGTTAAAGTCATTTACATTCAGTGTTGAAGATCTTATGTCAGAAAATGAATCAATCAGAAAGATGATGTTTATTACTCATTATGTAACAAGAGAATTGGAGTCGAAGCAACAAATAAAATTTGGAAGTATTTTGTTCTTATTGCTTGTGAAGTGAACGAGTCTAATAAGATTTCACCTTCAAAGATCATAACACTGACATTACAAGTTCATATGTATCCAGTGACAATACCTGGAAAGAACAAGCAATTGAAGATTCTTTTAGTTTATGGAATGTTATGTTACATGCTTCTCTGGAAACAATAGTTTTTTTTTTTTTGAAAATATTTAATTGTTTGGAATGGATCAAGAAGAATATGTTACCAACCAAGATCTCTTAAAGTTACCATGCAATCATATTTTCGATTAAAAATTTATTTTTACATAGCTTCAAAGACCATAAATGGCCATGTTCTTTTTGTATTTTTGTTGCATGGATGGATCATCTAAATACAACATTTGAATATTATTTCCAAATACGTTCGTTTTTTTTGTATTTTGTATGTTTATCTAAATACAGCATCTAGATGTTAAGTTGTTACTTTTATTTTATAATAACATTTGAATACAACATCTAAATACAGCACTCAACACCAAAAACAAACAAGGCCAGTGTTCTACTTATTGTTATAATTATTAAATTAGTAATAATTAGATTTAAATGTATTTCTAGTATATTAAGTTATATTTAAAGTTAAAATAATTTACCTAAATTAATATAAGAGGTATATCTTAATTGGTATTGATGTATATATATTTTTAGTTATAATCTAAAACTATAAAAACATACATTTTAATATCATCTATAAACACATGTTCTCTAAGTTTTGAAAGTTTAAGAAGTTTTAATATAAACATTTTTTAGAAATTTTAGTACATTCACTTTTATAAAATAAGTTTATGTGCAATATCGAACAAATTTTTTCACCTAGTTCAACTAAAAGAAACACCATCGGTCAGTATCTAAAAATCATTATCTAAACATAATAATGATAGTATTTATTATAATAAAGTTTTATAATTAATCTTTATTTTCTTTGTAAAACTTAATGGTTCACAACATTACACATCGAAAAAGAATATTTGGAGAATTTTTTAGAAGTTCTATTTTGAGATTTATCTCACCTTCTTACCTTCTCTCCTCTTTTCCTATTATTTTAATATATTTTTTATTTTTAAGAATTCCAGTGAAAAACCTTCATTTGACATGAGCTAATAATGTTTAAGATAATTAAGTCTATTTATAAGATCAAAATGCTTAACAATTAATAGTAAAGTTAAAATAGGTACTTTATGTAATATTTTAGTTTATATATTTGTTTATTTGAGTCATAACCGAAAACGAACACAGTGAAAATATGATGTCCAACCAAAATTACACTGGATTACTATTGTGATTAGTATAGTGCACTATAATCAACAATTACAAAAATTCAAGTAAATAAACAACAAAAAAAACACTCATAAAAACCTCTCTCTGTTCAAGCTTTGTGTCTCTCCCTTTGGAACTCTTTTCAAAGTGTGTATCACACTCACTATATGCTGTCTTCTTGATTTTCCTCGAGCCAGATGAAACCCAATTTTTGGGATCAAAAGCTAAACGAATTCTTCTAAAACAATAAGAGAAGAAGCAAAAGAGGTGCATGGCTGTGCCAGGATGTACAGAATAGCTGAGCAAGGCGTGCATTAGAGAAGCTTGCTTGTCCTTCTTTTTGATGGCCCTCCTGGGAACATCTTCATGATCCATCCTAAAACCCTTTCTACCACCTGAATGGAGAGAAATGATTAACATCTTGTCTCTTTTTTCTCAGACCCAAGTTTGGAACACACTAATCAGAGGAGATAAGAGAGAGAATGTACCTCATCGCCCTCATCTGCAATTGGTGGTCTCTCTTGAACAACATGAGAATCCGGCTGCTTTGCAGGTGAAACATTGTCTATCGCCATATTCTGTGCTGTTAGCAGCTCTAACCTTTGCGTCTGCACTTCAAGTTTTCTGGATAACTCTTTGTTCAGCTCCTATGGTTAAGAAACACGACAGATATAAAGACTTTAGAAAAACACAAGATTACACAATATCACAAAGAAACACAAACATGAAAACGGTACTTAATAAAAAACCAGATTATATATTAAGGCTATGGTGAGTAAGATATAAGCTCATGGAACCATACAGAAATCATGGTCGGACTCCGAATTTACCTTTACCCGTGCAGTTTGAGATAATTCAGAAGACAATGCTTGCACCAGTTCATTTTTTTCAATTGCCAACTGCAACCAAAGATGCAAAATAACTGTCACGTTATCATCCAGATTGAGAAATGATAAAACCTTGAGAATTGTCAAGTATTGACTCTCACGGCTAAAGAGAACCAAAAAAAAAAAAATTCACATAAACAATACATGACTACTACCTCAGCAATCAGCGTATTAATGTTTTCAATCAGTCTCATCTGATCAGCTGGGACGCTCAATGGAAAGCCTTCAAGAGTTAATTGTCCAGTTTCATGAATAACAGCTGTATTAGATGAATCACTTCCCAGCAAATCTGCAGAATCTGTTTCCTGATTTGAGATCCCTGGCATAGTATCTGAGATTACTGCACCAAGAAAACAAAGAGCACACAGGATGATGATATATTAAATTTCATACTAGTATTCAGGTTTAGGAAAAATACTACATAGTCCATCGACTAGAGTCTTCGATAGGCATGATTTACAAGTTGAAGAATGAAATGAAGTTCCTTTTTACATGATGACAATGATGCAAATATATGCGTTTAGAGATCAAAATATGCTTCAAATTTCTATAATAGCACGCACATACTACTGTGATTTTATAGGACCATTACCGAGGCCTTCCGTAGAGGTTGATGCGTTTTTCCTGCTAGTAGAGCTTTTACCGAGATCAGTGGATTTTCCACCAGAGGAAGCTTTTTGCACCATAGTCTGTAGGACCTTCTTCTCTGAAAAGGAAAGATGAATATAAGATAGATACATAACATGTAGAACCACATTACTTTTCAGAGAAACAGATCTCAGTGTGCATACCTTCCTGAAGAGCTTTAATAGTAGATTGTAAGTCTTGGCGATCTTTCTCTAGGCTCTGTAATTTTTTCCTATAAAAGTTGACGGTTAAGATATTATCCCAGAAGTTACAAATCGAATTCCTAGGGGTATTTGCATCAAGTAAAGGTGAAGATACACAGAGGTAAATCACAATACAGTAGAGCGCATACTTGTAAGATGACATGTCTACTTGTGCACTCTCCAGTTCCCTCTCCAGCTTTAACTCATTTGATCTGAGTCTGAGAGCCTAAGATCGGTTCCAAGAAAAAAGTTAATCGCTAAACAGATGAATATGAGCATCTGAAGGTAGAGTAAACAGACATCTTACAACTCAAAATTTCAAGAAAATTAAAAATATCATTCCTCACTTTTCATCCAAAAGCTTGTTACCTTATCTTCCAAACTGATGACTTCAGAAGCCAGTATTTGGGAACGCTCATCAGCAGCATTACATTCTAGCTGCGCATTTGCATACTCATTCCTGACAGATTCAAGTTCACCCTGAAAGGAAAAAGAGTTAAATCAAGTACAGTTTTTAGGAGAATCTAGACAATAGCTCTAGGCAATGAATGAACATGGCATACAGATACTCATCCAAATTTCCAGAATCATACTCAGAAAACTCAAATTTTGAGTCACATACGTAACCATCAAGCAATCTGATAACTGAAATGCCTACATGTAAACATTCTGGTTAATCTTAGACAATATCTCCAGCGGATGAATGCAGCAGAATGCAATATCATGCTTTACTATATTGCTAGGGCATATACAACTTTTTGTTGAGTATAGGTAGCTAACATGATACTAACCATTTGTGCTTGAATCTGTTGATGTAGCTTCTCCATATCATCTTTTAGTTGGTTGACAATACTTCGCTGGATAAGACAGAAGCGAGAACAATTATTACATGAATCATTGGGAGGTTTGAGGCTTTAACATAGGTCAGTGGACGCATGTCTTATAGTAAACAAAATAAGACACTGTTCACTCTCAACAGTAGATAAGCCCAGTAAAGGCCAATTACGTAGACATCCTCAAAAACCTTCTCCATATACTTTGTTTTAACAATATCTCTGTTTTACTTGTGAATGTACCAATGATATAATAGTCTAAAACGTGTTCTTTTCACAACATAGTCTAAAATTGATTTAAGAGCATGACACTTTAAGAAAGTTACTCAAATTCACATCCGTACAAATTATGAAATAAATTTTAATATACGCATCTCCCATGGATCCAAAAAATAGATGACAGAAAATTCTATCGAGCAATGAAGCATGAGATTATGCAAATAATTAGTCAACTACTATAAATGGTCAAGATTGTTTTCTACGTATGCTGAACACTACCCAACTAGAATGCCATAACTTAAGTCTTCACGTACCTGCTGGTTATAAGTGTCTGTCATCGAAGAATTTTCAGATGCTAAGGATTCTGCCAGAGCACGTGAAGCATCAAGATCCCTTTGCAGTGAAAATTTTTCTTGTGTTAAATCCTCAATATGCTACAAAAGGAAATAAGAAACCACATCTCAGAATACGCATTGCTCAAAGGGTGTTGAAAGAGCAACTAAGAAAGCTACCATCCTGAAGTAAAATAAAAGTAAAATGCATGAGAATGTAAAAAGAATTTGAAACACCAGCGAGAGGCATCAACCACAAATCATTGACAAACTGCTCATGTATATCATGAGATCAATTCCCACTTAATCCATCTATATGAGAAAGGAGTTTCTTTTCTGACTCATTCTCATCTCTAAACTAATCAAACGTAACTTTCCAACTGTTAAATAACATATCGCAAATACATATACAAAACAAAAGAAGGTGCAAGAAATAAGTAAAGTACCTGTTCCAGAGTACTGAAATCATCATTTTGCTTTGGCAAGGAGTAATCAGTGAAACTTGGCATTACTCCATTGGCAACAGGAAACGAAGGACTCCTGAAATTGTCATATGGATAAGGAGAATCAGATGCTCCGCTCATCAATGACGGTCCATTACTTTCTCTATCCCCTGATATATACTGGAGTGAAGATGGTCCCGACCCAGCAGCACCGCCAGTAAATTGGGAACCACTTGATGTAACAAAATCACCCTGAATCTCGGGGTGTTGATACTGAGTCTCTGGGGCTCTTGAAATATTAAGGGAATCAAGGAAAGATGGACGATTTCTCTTCACACTTGCTTCATTTTTAGCTGAGTAAGAGCTTGCACCGTAATCTGAGGATTCAGATGATGTGTCCGGAGAACTAAACAAATAACTGTTAGACAAAGTTGGCTTCTGCACAATGCTGCTACTTCCTCTAGGTTCACCACTTTCATGAGTAGAATCTGCCATCCTGGTAGCAGGTTGTAGAGAGTCTAGCATCAACAGAAAAAAAAAAAACGTAAAGATCAGTTAGGTTGTTCCCTTTAATGAACAAAGAACATTGGTTTATCAATTACATATACCTTTTCTTGAAGAGATTAATCCATTGCCATGCATGAAACCGTCCATTTGCGTCAAAGTGCTTCCAGCAAAAGATGTGCCTTTGGGGAAGCCATCACTTTCGGTCAATTGCTCGTCTCTATTGATGATATCAGGTACAACAGCTTCAGGCCTCACTGTAAAGTCATTAGAGGAACCTCTCAACTCTAAGCTACTAGATGTGCCCGCTGACTCAACTCTCTGCCTTCCATCGTATAAATTATATACATCTCCAGAAGAAGGTGAGGATTTGGATTGGGTTTCAGCAGATTGGCTGAGAGGTCCATTAGAGATAGATGCGACAACATCAACTCTATCTGAAGAATCTGCGATCGTTTGGTGGGTGTTATCGAGAGGCTGGGTGGTGTTGTTATTCTGTGATGCCTTTTTCTCGCGTTCTGCTTTTTGCTTCCGGAACTCCTCAAGCTGAATCCATCAATTAACACATAATTCAGAAAAAAAAAAACCACATGTTATAATCATGAACAAAACGTTGGCAATATGATCAAAGTAAAGAGAGGAATCTACCTTACGCCGTCCAGCCTCTTGCCTCCGCTTAACCTGAGCTGATGCCATTGAAACCAATCCTTTATTTATTTTATTTTTTTCTAATTACAATTGAATCACATTAGCACATGCCATTCCGAGATGGCCGATGTTATGAAGGTAGCAGGGGACAGATCCTTCCTGACGCAAATATGTGAGAAGATATTTGATATAGGAGAGAGATGTCGAAAAAGCCTGTTCAAAAATATCGAGGCAATTTGTTTTTAGGGTTTTCGATTCGAAGGAAGGAAGGAAGGAGCAAAGTTTGTTCGTTTGAGATTTTGGTTTCCTTCTCCGCCAGATCTCTTTTCTCATAATATTGTTCGTTTTTTACTTCTTTATTTTTCTTTGGTTGCAACATATTTTTAGTCATTTTTTCATTTGAAGCTGTGAAATTAAATTGTGTGAAGATTGTTTGACCAAACTAATAAATGACTAAATGGAGAAACAGTTTTTTCTTTATTAAAAAAAAACTCTAAAACAACCAGCGGAAAACTACAAAACTAAAACATTTATATGCAAATATATTTGGACTAATTCATATTCTCTCTGTCCCACTTTAAGTGGTGTTTTAGGGTTTATTTTTGGTCTCATTTTAAGTGATGTTTTCTTTATTCTAGAGAAAATTAAATGTCAATTTAAATTTCTGACCAATTACAAAATACTATATCATTTTTTAATTGGTTGAACTAATTTTATTAAATGATATTTTTATACAATCAAGATAAATTACATAGAATTTTGCATTTTCTTAATCCTTGTGAAAAAACCTTAAAACCCACATAAAATGAGACAGAGGGAGTATATGTTTTGTTGTTTTTCCAAAATATAATGTGTAATAAAATAAATAAAACTAGGAAAATAGATATACAGTTGTCATGGGTGCATGTTTATAGAACCATGAAAAAACCAAATTAGAACATCCATGTGGCCCGTGGAACATGACGACATGCCACCAAAGAACTCGTTATTATAGAATCACATTTAAATCAATTAAAACTGTGATTTTTCATCCACCATGCTCTCAGAAATAATAATTTTAAGATAATATTTTTTGTTTCAAAATAAAAGTTTTAATTTACACTGATACATTATTATTTTTCTATTTTAACTTTATCGATTTGGAAAAAATAAAATCATAATATAATTTAGTAACTTTATTTCTTTTGATTAGGTTTGACATTTTCACTTGAATTTTATTTAAATTTTAGTAGAGTTAATATTACATTTCATAAAACTAATTTTTATTTATATTATATTATATTTTATTTAGTGATTATTTATTTTGAATATGTTTTATCACTTGGTTTTAAATATTTCTATATTTAAATATATAAATTCTTATAGTATAAAATTTATAAGGCATACACATACATAATAATTTTAATTATAAGATCATTTTAAAAAAGTTTACATTTGAACATTATTATTTTATATTTTAACTTTATCGGTTTGAAAAATTAAAACCATAAAAAAAATTGCAGGCTTATTTTTTGATTTAGTTTAACTATTTTACTTTTATTTTATTTGATTTAATTTTAATAGTGTTAATAATACATTCTATTAAAAAAAAATATTTATACTATTGTATATTTAGTGCTTATTTATTTCAAATATTTCTTTTATTAGCTAGCCTTAAATATGTATATACTTAAATATCTAAATTCTAATAAATTGGTATCAGAAAAGTCGAAATATGTGGTATTCATCTAGGGATCTTAACACCAAATTCTATCATACATTAACAAAGCAAAGACGTGTTCGTAATATAATTGTAGGCCTACACGATGAGGCGGGTAATTGGATAACAGATGAAAAGGGCGTGGAGAAAGTGGCGGTGGACTATTTTGGGGATTTATTTAGTACTACTTCTCCATCAGATTTTGATCATTTTCTAGAGGAGTTAACACCATCTATTGCCTCCCAGATGAATCAACGTCTATTAAGGATAGTAACAGAGGATGAAGTGAAACAGGCTTTATTTATGATGTATCCTGGAAAAGTGCCAGGACCGGATGGAATGACAGCTCTCTTCTTTCAAATATCTTGGCATATTATTAAAAATGATTTGGTTCACATGGTGAATCATTTTCTTACTACAGAAGATATGGATCCAAGGCTGAATATTATTAATATTTGTATGATTCCAAAGACGGAAAGATCCACAAGGATGACAGAGTTGAGACCAATCAGTCTCTGTAATGTAGGGTACAAGATTATCTCTAAGGTTTTATGTGAGAGGTTGAAAATTTGTCTTCCAGGTCTTATTTCGGAAACACAATCGGCCTTTGTGCCGGGGAAGTTGATATCAGATAATATTCTCATTGCTCAGGAAATGTTTCATGGATTGAGAACAAATAAATCTTGTCAAAACAAGTATATGACGATTAAAATGGATATGAGCAAAGCATATGATAGAGTGGAGTAGGATTTTATCCAGGCTCTCCTTCAAAAGTTGGGGTTTGATCCGCATTGGACTAAATTAATAATGGAGTGCATATCTTCAGTTCAGTATCGGGTACTCCTAAATGGTCAACCACGGAGGCTCATAATCCCACATAGGAGACTAAGGCAAGGGGATCCTTTATCCCCGTATCTATTTATTCATTATACCAAGTCTATGATTGCAAATATTAAAAAAAGCTGAGCGTGGAAAACAACTAACGGGATGAAAGTAGCAAGAGCTTGTCCACCAATCTCACATTTTCTTTTTGCGGATGATAACCTTTTTATGTAAGGCACAAAAAGATGAGTGTGAATCTAATCTCAGGATTTTAAAGGATTATGAGTCGGTATCGGGCCAACTAATAAATTTTCAAAAATATTCAATCCAATTTGGACATAAGGTTGAAGAATCCAGAAGGCAGGAGATGAGAGATATATTGGAGATACAAAATTTAGGAGGCATGGGATCTTACATGGGATTACCGGAGAACCTAGGAGGATCCAAGATACAAGTATTTGGATTTGTACAGGATCAGTTAAATAACATGATCAATGGGTGGACTTTTAAGTTCTTTACTAAAGGAGGAAAAGAAGTTATTATTAAGTCAGTGATTACGGCTTTACCGAAGGCAACTATAAAGAAGTTGACGTGGGGCAGTAGCACAGTTTTGGTGGAGTTCTGGGAGTACAAGAGGTATGCATTGGAAATCATGGGGCAAAGTGTGTATCCCTAAGGATGAAGGTGGACTGGGTTTTAAAGACCTTACTGATTTTAATACGGCCATGCTTGAAAAGCAATTATGGCGTCTGATAGAAAAGCCAAACACTCTGTTTTCTCGAGTGTTTAAAGGACGGTACTACAGGAATGCTTCACCCTTGGAACCGATACGTTCATATTCCCCGTCATATGGCTGGAGGAGTATTGTATCCACTAGATCTCTGGTTAGCAAAGGACTAATCAAACGGGTGGGAACATGTTCATCTATCTCTGTATGGATGATCCCTGGCTCCCAACCACTCGCCCGAGACCAGCAAATAAAAATCATCATAGATTGTTACCGGAACTTACAGCGGATTCTCTTATTAACCCGGGTTCGAGAACTTGGAATTCACAGGCAATTCGAGCGTTGGTGGATCCCCAAGATGCGAAACTTATAGAAAGCATACCACTTAGTAGAAGTCAACTTGGAGACAGGGATGGATGGCATTTTACTAATAATGAAAAATATACTGTCCAATCAGGATATCAGGTTGAAAGGGTCTACCTAGATAAAGACAAACCACAAGAGTTTTATGGACCCACAGTGGATTTACTGAAAGCGTTTTGCTGGCAGGTGAGGTGCCCCCCGAAGATAAGGCATTTTCTATGGCAAATTAAATCAGGGTGTATAGCTGTAAAGAAAAACCTCAAAGCGGGAGGGATGCAAGGAGAAATATGTTGCGCCATATGTGGGGATGTAGAGGAATCAATAAACCATGTGTTTTTTGAATGCCCTCCGGCGCAGGAAGTTTGGGCGATATCAAAGATTCCATCGAATCCAGAATTTTTTCCTACAGGCTCTATGTTCACAAACATGGATCATCTTTTTTGAAAAGTCATACCAAAGATGGATGATCATCAATTTGCATGGATTTTATGGTATATTTGGAAAGCAAAGAATAGTAAAGTTTTCAGTAATCTGGATGTGGATCCCAGAGACACACTTAAATTAGCAGAAACGGAATCAGTTCTAGGGGCTGAAGTACAAGATATGAATTCACGACATACAGTACAACCAGAGGTACATAATCTTCCAACAATTCCAGGAAGATGGTGTTTCACAGATGGTTCGTGGAAGGATAAGGACCCCTTTTCAGGACAAGGATGGTTTAGTACTCTAGAGGGTTTTGAAGGACTGTTGGGGACACAAAATGTTTGGGCTAGTCTATCACCTCTCCATTCGGAGGTGGAAACATTAATATAGGCAATGGAGTGTATGAGGAATTTACGATAATTTCAGGTTACATTTTCAATGGATTGTTCTCAGTTGGTGAAGATGGTTTCAGAATCAAAAGAGCGGCCCGCATTCGCAAGTTATCTGGAGGATATCAAGATTTTACAAGGAAGTTTCCTGAACTCAAAAATCATTCATGTACCTCGGACGGAGAATTCAAGGGCGGATCGTCTCGCACGTTGTGTCAGACAGCAACCGTCTTTCGTCGTTCACATGAATACAGAGTTACCAGTTTGGTTTACAGAGTCTATATGATTCTGTATATGTTGATGACAAAAAAAGTTCTATAAACTATGGATTTTTGTTTATTTTAGTTAAAATAAGTTAAAACGGCAAAAAATAATGTATTCATTAATATAATGAACAAAAAATTAAATAAATTTTCAATCATTTAACTATCAAAAAATTATTTGATTAGTGTTACTTTAGTTTTGTATTTGTTGATGCACATTTACAACTAATTTGATTATATATATGATATATAAGTTGATGGAAAAAATATTTGTAATTTTATTTAGTTTATTAATTTATTAATGTGATACATATGTAATAAGTTATTGGTGATATACTATTAGGCAAGTGACAGTGGCTGCACGTCGGCTAGAGAGGAGCTTTGTGATAGTGCTATTCCAGTCTGGATTTGGTCTCGGTAGCAGTAAGCCCGTCGTCTCTGTCCATACCGTATACATAAATGGACATGCGAAGAAAATGTGATCTTGCATTTCCTGTGGTTCACCATAGAGGCAACAGTGTTGGTGCTCAACCAATACTCAGGACCGCTTTGGTTGACGCTGCGAGGTAATCAAGAGTCTGCCAATACTCATTCTTGTTTGAATATGTCTCGAGGAAAAACTGAAAACATACTTGTTTGTTTTGTTGTTTACAGTGTGTCGTCTCTGTTGACAACAACTGAAGCTGTAGTGGTGGAGCTTCCCAAAGACGAAAGCGAGGCAGCAGGAGCTGGAGCAGGCATGGGTGGAATGGATTATTAATTACATTACTGAACTCTTTTTGTTTTGTTCGCCAAACATCACGTTAGCGTGAGAGAAAGAAGGTCTTTTGCCTTTGTTACTCTCCATAACAATAAATTGAACATTTGTCAGATGTATATTAGGTCCAACACCTCAAAGTTCCATAACTTTTTAAAACACTAATCAACTCAACATTTCACATGCAATCCTCGCACTGCAATGATGGGTCTCACAAAATGTTATCAAAATTGGAAGACATAATGTCATTATTCTAAAATAATATTCCATTTAACCCCTCCCCACCCCCATATGTACTATGTACTGATGATGATGATGCATAATGACGATGTATCAACAATGAACGTAGTCATCGGTGAGAGTTATGGAGCAATAATGAGCTTCAGGCCTTTTGCTGGTGTTGCTTCACCACTCTCTCCATTGAACGTTGGCTTCTTCTTCCTTGGGTTTGTGTACCTGTCTCTCACCACCACGTCGTGAACAGAACCCCAAGACCTTCCTCTCGGCAAGCTCTCTGGCCACATAAACCTCTCTGACGACGGATTTTTCAGACTCTCGTAGAACTCATGCGGCGTCTCGCAAATCACATCCTGAATCCAAAACGTTATTATAAAACAATACTTGTTTTTTTTTTAATAGAAAGAAAACACTGAATATAGAATCTTGTTCATAGAGTTACCTCTGCCATAGCTTTGATCTTGAGAGTTACATCGTTGCTAAGAAGAACGAGCTTTTGAGAGATGTTACGGTTTCGGTAAAGGAGTGCACATGCGAGAACTTGATCTTCTGATGTAGGACCATTTGACTGAGGAGTGACTTTGGTTTCCTCTGATAGGCTTTGGAGCTGAATCCACGATTTGGTATCAGCTATACACGCTTGGATCCAGTCCAGAGCTGAGGAAGCAATCTCTGCTCTTCGTCTAAAGAGAAGACTCCAAGTGCGCTTAGTCTCTTTTAATTCCCTTAACACTGTTCGAGGTACGACCAGATGTGTCCCTTTAAGACCTTGCAGCAAGTGCAGTGGCTGCCTAGACTCCTTGTCGAGGAGGGAAGAAGTGTCCAACACAATGGTCCATTTCAGCTTGTTCACTCCTTCAGAAAGGTTCTGTACAAAACAGCGACAGTTATAAGATGTACACAAAGATCAAGGACAATCAAATTATTTTATGACTTACAGAAGAACAAATGTCCTTAGATATGTTGTTTTTTGCTGAAGCATCGACGTATGACGAGGATTTCTTCTTCGGCTCATTCTTGACCTTGGATAAAGTGTGAAAATCTACATCAGACTGTAGCGGCAATGAAAGGTCCCTTGTATCCTCATCATCACTAGAGACTGATGATCCATAAGTCACATCCAGATGTCCATCTATATCATCATCAACTGACGCAGTAACCGCTTGCGACTACAGTGAAGGCATTCATTCAGGCTAATAAGCAAATAAACATGATACCAGTAGAGTGCAGCCTGGAAGGACTAATTAAGCAAACATATAAGAGAAGTTGGAACCTCTTCTTGATTGTGTGCTTCAATCATTCTATGCAAAAGTAGATTGTCCTTGGCGTATGCAAGGCTAACGGGAATCCAGTTCAGTCTATAGAGCCTTGTTGAACAACCGATTCTAATGACATCACCTTCCTTCACCTCAACACACGCACCTGGCTCAACTTTCTGATCCCTAACCCATGTCCCATGCCCTTAACCAATTATAAAACACATACGTCAAGATTCCAAAAAAAAAAACAATCAATCTGATTTCGTACGAGAGGATAGATCGGTGACGAAAAGTTTCTGACGAGAGGGAAGAGATCGAATCTGCAAGTGGTAACTGCTAATGCTACGGTGCGTCAGCGGAATGTCGCAGCATGGATGTCGACCGACCTGCAGAATCTGTTCTTCCTCGCTGTGACTGTTGGTCACGAAGGTGATCATGAGAATCGCTCCGTTTTTCAGCACGGTGAACACAGGGATCGTCTTCTCCATCGCTTTCTCTTCCACGTCCATGGATAATCGATCTCTTGAAAATCGAAAAGAGTCTCTTAGAGTTTTTATTTTATGATAAGCTCAGAAGTGCATATGGGCCTCGTCTAGACTTGATGTAAGCAAATTGTTTTTGTATTATTTTCATTTTATGGCTTTTACAGAAAATTGGATTACTGCCAACTGAAGCTGCCAAGATGCAATGAAATTTTACATGTTATTCGGCCTCAGATGAATATAAAGATGAAACCCAAGTTTTACATTTTCAACTTTCTTTTTTTTTTTTTTTAAACAACATTTTCTACTTTCTCTATATATAAGTAATCGCATGATATCTAGCGAAAACTCATTTTACAAAAATAAATCTAATAATATAAAGAAGAAGACTCTCTCACTGAGAGAAATCACGTCAAAAATTAGGTTGTTCACATAGCGACACATGTCCCTCAGCTTTGTACGCCGCGTTTCATTTGTTTGATCAAGCGTTTATTTCTATTCCTATAGGACTTCATTTATTTTGTTTGTAATTTGTTTGGGTTTTCTTAATACTAAACAACGCTTTTTTTGTCTAGGGCTTCGGTCTCTCTCTCGCGTCTCCACCAATCCTCCATCGCCTGATCCTTCTTCTTCCGGTGCGAAGCTCTGCTATAAAAAGGTAAGAACTCATGCTTTCATAATCATCCTTTGTTCTAAGCTAAGCAGTATACAAAAATATTGAGTCATGGCTAATGGTATGGTCTTCCTCTCTGATCTACAGACTGGCCGCTCTTCCTCTTCCGTTCAAGTTCGTCTGCTCCGCTTCTGGGAGGCCAGGAACGTCCGCCGTGATGGAGAACTCATGAGAATCGACATGCTCTTACTTGATTCTCAGGTTTTGTATTAGCTCTGCCTTTTACTTTAAATTTTCCGGTTTAACGTTATGCACATATTCGCCGTCTTGGATCCAGTTTAAAGTTGTTATATTGTGTTTTTAAGTATCTGTTTTCGATTTCACACCGGTTCAGTTATCAGTTTTGATGATTGTTTTGTAAATATTTGATGTTCATACGTTCCACCGCCTGAGTAATTCCACCGTTATTTGAAGTCTTGTTCATCATTGTTCATCATAAACTCACAGGTGTTGAGATTTATATTAATAAGAATTATGTTTCTCCTATTTGCCATATGATTTTGGATCCATTGTTTATAACGATTTTTTTCCGTTCATATAATTCATGTTCATCATTGATTAGATGCTTATTTTTCATAATTTTTGTTTTCAGTTATGTTTTATACCTCTTTGCGATATGGTTTTGAATCTGGTATTTTATTATTGTGATTTTTCCAGTTCTTTTAGCTCATGTTCATCATTGTTTTGAACACACTGTGGTGTTTAAATTCATATTTATCAGCATTATGGTTTTATTATTATGTTTATCCTCTTTGCGGTATGGTTTGAATCCTGTTTATTATTATTATTATTATTATTATTATTATTATTATTATTATTATTATTATTATTATTATTATTATTATTATTATTATTATTATTGTTATTATTATTTTGAGTTTAATCTTACGATTGCTTCCCAAGATCCACACAGTTTGTGATTATGAAAAAGAAAACAGCTCTCTTTTCTTGGTTTCAAGAATCAGAAGCACTAAGTTGTTTTTGATTTTTCTTTTGTTTTAGTGTCTGAAACCATTTTCGCATTTTCTTCTCTGTTGTTACAAGGAAAGTCACCGATCTGCAAATGATTTATGGGATAACGTCTCTTGAGCGGCTAAACCAGACTGCCGACTCTTACACAAACCACATATGTTCTCCAATTTAGGTTTTAAAACACAATGCCATTAACTGTTTTTACTAGCCTTCCAGTCTCTTTGTCTTGAAGGCAGGTGGAGTTTTGAGTGGTTTGGATACAACACCATGTGTCACTTGCTGCTTGGTATATATTCGAGCAATTTTCTTACTTTGTATCTTGGTCATCGATGTTCAGTTTATATCTTGAGATTCTAAACATCCTTCTACCTGTTTGGGACTGTGGCAGAAGGTTTCCTTCATCATTTGTGAGTCTATCAAATATGGACACTGTCATTAAAGAGGCTACCGCAATGGAAACCAGTGACGTCAATCAGCTAAACATGGTATTTACTTTCGTGGTAAGACTTATAGATATGTATAAGCAGATTCTTACTTTTTAAAACTTTTTGTGTAGATAGAAAATGAAGTCGGAATTAACACTGAACGGGCCTGTAAGGCTGACGGAGGAGTATTTATAGGGAATACTTGAATCACCAACTGTATTGAAGAAGAAGTATCGGAACAACTGAGAGGCTTACATGGCCAAGCTACCACGGCGATGCTGCAGCTTTCTGAACCTGTCGGACACTCTACCAAATCATCTAAGAGTCCACATGGTAAGCCATACTAAGCCACCATTGCCGATTTGAGTGGTAGTATTGTATAGAAGTTTCTCTCACTTTCTACAATTAGTGTAAAAAAACCTATCATTTCAGGTTTTTGATGAGAGCTTAGTAAGGAAGCAGTCATTGCACATACTGAAATCAGTTTTACCCATAAGTAAAGTGAGTAAGAAATTTTTTGACAAGAAGCCAGAAGGGAACTCAGTTCGTCGTGCTATGACGAAAAAGGAGATGTGGTCAGAAAAGGAAGACAAGTCACTTGCTGTGGTAGAATTGTATGGCTCTGTTGAATCTGCATTGTATAATATAGAAAAACTAGGGCTGATCAAATTAGAAATAAATGGTATAACGGTTAATTCACATAAATGGGAGAATTGTATGGCTCTGTTGAATCTGCTTTGTTAGGAGATTGTTTTGTCTTCTACTGATTCTATCGTTAGATTATTTTTTCTGAATATAAATAATATACAAAAGCTAAGGCTGATCAAATTAATTTCTCTGAAGCAATTTCTTACTAACTTCACAATGAACTAGACAAATAAATTAAGAAAACACGAAGGATCAGTTTAGCTTCTATAGATAAAGATTTGATGTATTTGATTCACTGAGAGAATGGATTTAAGAGATTTACAACAAAAAAAATTGTTTCTTTGATTGCATATCTTTTGGCAATTTTTGACCCGTTCAAACTAATGTGTTATGCATGCATACAATTGTTTTGATGGATCAAGATTTCTTGCAGGGAAATTGAGAAATTAAAATTATCTGAGATGTCAAGCAAAGAAGGCGTCATGAAGTGGCGAAGATGTGAGCAGTGCTTGCTTCTCATATACTCAACTTCAGTAGTAAACTCTTGTGATTCTCTTTATAACGACCGATGATTTGTTTGAAACCATATGTTTTTGAATCCTCAGAGGTTCATTTTAGAGCAAGATCTAAAGTGAGGTTCATGTGCAGCATTTACAAGGTACACGATGAAGCCAAATACAAGGTCTTTATGCGCTGGATATCTGATGAGTCAAAATGGGAGCACCAATTTAAATGTTGTTCTAAAGATGGTGTAAAGAAATGTTGTTCTAAAGCTTTCCACAAACCATGTTTTGTTCTTGGATATGATCTTGCAACTTTGAATGTAATAATTTATTTTTTGTTTGACTTAATAATTATTAAGTTTTCGAAATTCGTTTATAAATAAATTTAACAATTATTAGCTCTTTCGTCTTCTTTTTTTGTTTAACAACTACAAACTAACTTATGAATGTATCTTGATCCAAAATTATAGCACACGGTACATTTTTAACTAACACATATATTATATTATATTATGTTTTTCTTTCTGTTCCATAATAAATTTATAGTAAAATTCTAAAATAAAATAATAGATTATTTAGTATAACAAATGAACAATATAGGAGGTAATAGAATAGGTAAAAAAGCCACAGATTATATACCAAAACTGAATAATAATATTTTATAAAAATATAAGTACATTCAATATATATATAATATAAAATAATCAATGTTTAAATCAGTGGTTACAGTCTTATTAAATCATGTGATGTCTTGCTATCGTTTACCAAAGGCAACCGCAAAGAAACTGACGAGTGCGGTAGCACAATTCTGGTGGAGTCCAGGTGGTAGCACAAAAGACATGCACTGAAAATCATGGGATAAATTATGTTTAACTAAGGATGAAGGAGGTTTGGATTTTAAAGACCTAACTGGTTTTAACACGGCGATGCTTGGTAAGCAGCTATGGCGTCTGATTGAGAAACTGAATACCTTATTCTCTCGAGTTTTAAGGACGGTATTGCAGGAATGCTTCACCCCTGAAACCGATTCAATCATATTCTCCGTCGTATGGCTGGCGGAGTATTGTTTCTGCTAGATCTCTGGTTAGCAAAGGACTAACTAAAAGAGTGAGATCAGGATCTTCTATCTCTGTATGGAACGATCCCTGACTCCCAACCACTCGCCCGAAACCAGCAAATAAAAACCAACACAAAAGTTACCCTGACCTTATAGTTGACTCTCTCATTGATTCAGCTTCGCGAACTTGGAACTCGCAGGCAATTCGGGTTTTAGTGGATCCCACGATGTAAAGATTATAGAAAGTATACCACTCAGCAGGAGTTTTATGATCGATAGAGATAGATGGCATTTCACACAAAATGTAAAATACACAGTCAAATCAGGTTATCAAGTAGAAAGAGTTTACCCAGATAGGGAAAAACCATCAGTAGTGTTTGGACCCATGGTTGATTTACTGAAAGCGTCCTGCTGGAAGGTACGGTGTCCACCAAAGGTTGAGCATTTTATATGGCAGCTAGTGTCAGGGTGTATATCAGTTAGGAAAAATCTGCAAGCGAGAGGGATACAAGGGGATCTATGTTGTGCTAGATGTGGAGCCTCAGAGGAATCGATAAATCATGTGTTTTTTGAATGCCCTCCAGCGTCAGGTTTGGGCACTTTCACAAATACCATCAAATCTGGATATTTTCCCCCCTGGATCTCTCTTCACAAATATGGATCACCTATTTTGAGAGTTCAACCAAAGATGGACGATCATCAATTTGCATGGATTTTATGGTACATTTGGAAAGGAAGGAATAACAAGGTTTTTAGTAATCTTGACATAGATCCAAGGGAAACGCTCAAATTAGCGGAAATGGAGTCAACACTTTGGGCTGAAGCGCAAGTGTTGATCCCTCAACGGGAAGCACAACAGGTAGATGTCTCAAATTTACCGACAATTCCAGGGAGGTGGTGTTTTACAGATGGTTCTTGGAAAGACAATGAGTTCTTGGAAAGACAAGGTTGGTATAGTACTCTAGAAGGTTTTGATGGTTTGATGGGGCAAGGAATGTCCGGGCGAGTCTCTCCCCTCTCCATTCGGAGATGGAGGCGCTCCTCTGGGCAATGGAGTGTATGAGGAACATATGTCAGTTTCGGGTCACGTTTGCAACATATTTTTCTCAATTGGTGAAGATGGTTTCAGAACCAAAAGAATGACATGCTTTTGCAAGTTATTTGGAAGACATAAAGACCCTGCGAGGAAGTTTTCTCAGCTCAGAGATTATTCATGTACCACGAGCGAAAAATTTGAAGGCGGATAAACTAGCACGAAGTGCCAGGAGTCAATCGTCTTTGTCGTTCACATGGATGCGGAGCTACCGGTGTGGTTTACAGAGTCAGTATGAGTCTGCTTTTAAGCTGATGACAAAAAAATCAATGTTTTGAGTATTAAAATATAACCACAACAATAAAAACTCTAATTTATTTACTATATATATAAAAAAATTGAGCAAACCTTAAGAAAATACCATTTCAATCATGAAATTCGTGTCATGCCAATACAACCTTATAATCTCTAACAAGAATAATAAAAAATAAAGAATTTTAGTTAGATATAATTCTTATTATAAAAAAAAACATAACAAGTAAGAAAAAATAATAACTATAATAGTATAATGCCATAAGATATATTTGACAACAAATAAAAGAAAAAAAAAAGTTACAAAAAGAAGCAAACATCAAACGTTAAGTAAAATGAATATAATATCTTTCATCACTTAAAATTTCTTAAAAGACAACAATCATTTTAATACATATCTCTTATAATGTAAACCTAAAACACAAACCAAAAAATCATACAAAAAATAAATAAATTTACTAGGGAAAAACCCACGCTACGGACGGGGTATGTGAATGATTGAATAATATCAAAAATATTTTAAATTGTAATGAAAATTTGGAAACGTAATTTTATTAACAATCAAAACTTCTCATGCTCTTTCAAGTCAAGAGTGGTAGCATCTATCGTCTGTGTGGGTGTTTCAACAACAGCATCTACTTACAGGATCAGAGCCAGTGGGTATCATGCTCTTTCAAGTCAAGAGTGGTAGCATCTATCGTCTGTGTGGGTGTTTCAACAACAGCATCTACTTACAGGATCAGAGCCAGTTGATACCCAGCCTCTTGCCCTGCCTTGTCCTCTGTGTTTTTTGAGATTGTGTTTTTGGCGTCGTGAACAACTGCATAAGGTAAAGCTTCCCAATCTGCAGCCATCAAGGTTTGTTAGCGTTCAGAACATTACTGCCCTTAAGGCATGTGAGACACATCTTCACTGAAATTGTGCACTTGTACTATGTGGCTTATATCAATTGTTCGAGGATTCCAACACACTACATTTTTCACCAGTAGGAAATGTCAAATACAAATGAACGCATGTGTAGATAACTCTCAAGTCTCATAAGACAAAAGAGATATAGTTATAAGTGCCACAATGGCTAAATTAGTCTCTACATAAGTTGATAATGAAACTGATCTAGAAGTCGTGACCCTCGCAAGTCGCAACGAAGAACACCTAGTCAACAAAATTTAGAAAATAAATTCTGGATGCTTCTATAGATTAACACACTAATCCTAAGATTTCACAAAAATTATTCATACAATCTCCTTCACCGGAAGATATAGAATCAAAGAGGCGACACATGTCCGATGGTAGGAGATGATTGACGGCGGCGCTGGTTGGAGATGAGTTTTTCACAAAAGTAAAAATTAAAACATTGCTGATGGGATCACCTTGTCGAGGAATAGCATGTCGACACACATTAGCTACATCTTCTGTACATATTATGACATTCACCCGGAAATTTTTTATGTCCTCTTTGTCCTGTATTTGACAATCTTGGCTCTGTCATTAATAGGCTTGGTGGTGCCCGAGCAGCAGCAGCCTTTAAGAATGTTTTGAGAGATACTTCAGCTTCTAGCAGACTCCTTGGCTTTCTGAGTCACATCTGACAGTTTCTGACCTGCAATGCATGTTTCAATTTATAACTTAAGAATCAAAGCGTAATAACAGGTACTCTTTGGGTGGTATCAGCAAGGCGAATTAACAAATGACAGTTAGCAGCATCCATGTGAAAGTGAGATCGACCAAGGGATATATAACGTTGGAAAAAACAGTAGCTTCTAATAGTAACATAGGAATTCTAGACATACAAAACCATAGCTTCTAATGCATTGCATATTTCAATTCAAAACTTAAGAATCAAAGTGTAACAAAGAAACTTTTTGGATGATATCATCAAGGTGCATTAAAAAAATTAAAGCTAGCAGTGTTCACACCATAGCTTCTAATAGCAACATGGGAAGCACAGAGATGATAAATACTGAGATATAGAAAACTACTATGAATCAGTTGCAACTGTTCATCTAGACAATTGAAATTGTTCACTTAAATGGTTAAATTGATTCAGTTAAATCCCCAACAATCTTTCTCAATTTAAGTGCAAAAAGGATTCTATAAATAAATAATACATATATCAAATTCATACATAATGAAAATGTGCACATATAAAAATATTTGTTCTCGTACTGAATACTTATAAATAGATTGGATTTTTTATCTTAAATCCGAATAAACAAAACCGAATCAGAATAAAAAAACAAAAAAAATATATAAATATGTTATAAACCATAAAGTATAATCTAAAAATTAAAATCATATATTTAATTTTTCAGATATATAATGTTATAAATAACTAAATTACTCAACCAACCAAATTACTTGAGAATTATCAGAATTTTAAAGATTTTTTAAATTTTATATAAAATAGATATGAAAATGAATGAAAGAACAATTCCTTAAAATCTACATAATTTTTAGGATGAATATATATATATATATACTAGACTTATTGACAACCTCTTAAAATCTATGAAATTTTCAGAATGAAAATACACATTCTTACACTTTTTACAGCTTATCATAAGTTGCTGCATTATGGGAAGAAAATACACATCATTATGAAAAAATACATCTCTAGACATTTTGAAACTTTTTTAATTTGTTTTTTAGATTTTGGTTGAAAATATATATCTCCTGAGACTTTTTTTGCGAGCCAAACACACACATCCCCTACTCTCTACATAATCTAAGTGTGTGAATATATAGAGCATGGAACTTGTGTTGATGGAACATGCATATCAGAAATGCAATTTGGTAAAAATAAAAACACCAAAAATTGCAGTGGTTAACAACCAACATTAAAATGGTTAGTTAAAAGTTATAATTGTAAACAATAAAAGTTGCAATAGTTCATCACCAAATTCTACCACTAATTACCAATAATTAAATTATCGAAAATAAAATTACCTAAATGTTTTTAGATAATTTTAATATTCAATAAATTTATATAAATAAATATCAAATGAAATAAAAATAACACATTAAACATAGATGAAATAAAAAGATATATCCTAAAACAAATTAGAATCCTGTAAAGATCTATGCAGTTTTTAAAATAAAATAAAAACACATCTTTAGGGAAAAAGAAAATAAAATTTTAAAAACCTATGAAAAATTTATGATAAAAGGTACATTATGAAACATTTTTTAACATTCTTTTAAAGCTAAATGATAATTTTAGCAAGAAACTACAATCTCTTGAAAACTAATGCAATGTTTAAGATTAAGTACACAATTTCACATGCCAATGTCTAAACATTTTTTAAATGAAAGACATATATCTTTTGACATTTTTTGGATTCTTATTTAAAATTAAAAACACACACATTCTTAGAATGATAAGAAACATTTTCATTTTCACAATATCTTAAAAACCATTTTACTTTTAGTATGAAAATACTTTCTTGTGATGATAAGACATATATTTACACGTTTTTAAAGGATGAAAAAACATTTCATTATAAGACGATAACTTTTAGAAAATTAAAAGACACATCATTATCAAAGTATGCACCCCTAGACCTTTTAAAAAAAACTAATGAAATTATTAAAAGGAAAATACACAACCTTTCACATTATTGGAATTTATATAAAATAAAAAATACATTCTTAGAAATGATACAAAACATCTTTACACATTTTCACAATCTCTTAAAAATCATTTCACTTTTTAGCATGAAAATATACATTCTTATGATGATATATATATATATATATATATATATATATATATATATATATATATATATATATATATATATATATATATTTACACATTATCATACAATATTATAAATCATTGCATTTTTAGGATGAAAAAATATTTCATTATAACGAAAATACACATCAATATAAAAAGATGTACCCCTAGACATTTTATAAAAACTACTGATTTTTTTTTGTTATCAGCTTAAAAACATACTCATACTGACTCTGTAAACCACACCGGTAGCTCCGCATCCATGTGAATGACAAAAGACAGTTGATTTCTGGCACTTCTTGCTAGTCTATCCGCCTTCAAATTCTTCGTTCGTGATACATGAATAATCTCTGAGCTGAGGAAACTTCGTTGCAGGGTCTTTATGTCTTCCAAACAACTTGCAAAAGCTGGCCATTCTTCTGGTTCCGAAACCATCTTCACCAATTGAGAATAATCTGTTGCAAACGTGACCCGAAACCGACGTAGGTTCCTCATACACTCCATTGCCCAGAATAGCGCCTCCATCTCCGAATGAAGAGGGGAGAGACTCGCCCGGACATTCCTTGCCCCCATCAGACCATCAAAACCTTCTAGAGTAGTATACCAACCTTGTCCTGAGAAAAACTCATTATCTTTCCAAGAACCATCTATAAAACACCACCACTCTGAAATTGACGGTAAGTTTAAAACCTCTACCTGTTTTGCTTCCCGCTGAGGGATCAATATTTGTGCTTCTGCCCAAAGTGTTGACTCCGTTTCCGCTAATTTGAGCGGTTCCCTTGGATCTATGTATAGATTACTAAAAACCTTGTTATTCCTTCCTTTCCAAATGTACCATAAAATCCATGAATATTGATGATCGTCCATCTTTCGTTGAACTCTCCAAAATAGGTGATCCATATTTGTGAAGAGAGATCCAATGGGAAAAATATCCGGATTTGATGGTATCTGTGATAATGTCCAAACCTGACGCGCTGGAGGACATTTAAAAAATACATGATTTATCGATTCCTCCGGGCTCCACATCTAGCACAACATATATCTCCTTGTAGCCCTCTCGCTTGCAGATTTTTCCTAATTGATATGCACCCTGACACCAGCTGCCATAGAAAATGCTTAATCTTTGGTGGGCACCATACCTTCCAGCAGTACACTTTCAGTAAATCAGCCGTGGGTCCAAACAGTACTGGTGGTTTTTCCCTATCTGGGTAGACCCTTTCTACTTGGTAACCTGATTTAACCGTGTATTTCCCATTTTGTGTGAAATGCCATACATCTCTATCCATCATAAAAATCCGGCTCGGTGGTATAGTTTCTATAATCTTTACATCCTGTGGATCCACTACAGCCCGAATTGCATGTAAATTCCAAGTTTGCGAAGTTGAATCAATGAGTGAGTCAATTGTAAGATCTAGGTAACTATTTTGTTGATTTTTATTTGCTGGTCTCGGGCGAGTGGTTGGGAGCCAGGGATCATTCTACAAAGATAGATGGGCCTGATCCCGCCCTCTTAATTAGTCTTTTGCTAACCAGAGATCTAGCAAAAACAATACTCCACCAGACATACGACGGGGAATATGATCTTATCGGTTCCAGGGGTGAAGCATTCCTTAATTACCGACCTTTAAAAACTTGAAAAAATAAGGTGTTTGGTTTCTCAATAAGACGCCATAGCTGCTTACCCAGCTTTGTCGTATTAAAATCAGTTAGGTCCTTAAAATCCAAACCTCCTTCATCCTTATCTAGACATAATTTGTCCCATGATTTCCAGTGCATACCTTTTGTACTACCACCTGGACTCCACCAGGATTGTGCTACATCACTTATCAATTTCTCTGCAGTTGCTTTTGGTAGACGATAACAAGACATCACATAATTTGGTAAGGTTGTAATCACTGATTTAATAATTACTTCATATCCTCCTTCAGTAAAAAAATTAAAAGTCCAGCCATTAACCCTACTATTCAAACGCTCCTGAATAAATCGAAAGACTCGTATCTTAGACCCTCCGAAATTCTCTGTCAAACCTAAATAGGATCTCATTCCTCTTAAATTCTGAATTCCCAAGATATCCCTTAAACTCCTGCCGACTGGATTCCTCAATCTTATGTCCAAATTGGTTTGAAGATTTTTGAAAATTTATTTGTTACAACCTCATATTCCTTTAAAATCCTGAGAATGGTTTGACATTCTTCTTTTTGTGCCTTGCAAAAGAATATACTATTGTCTGCAAATAGCAAATGAGAAATCAACGGACAAGCTCTGGAAACCTTCATTCCGGTTAATTGTTTCCCTCTCTCAGTCTTTTTAATGTTTGAAAGCCTCTGTATAAATGATGAATAAATAATGCGATAAAGGATCCCCATGACGTAAACCCCTATGTGGAATTATGAGACTACGTGGTTGACCATTTAGTAAGACCTGATATTGCACCGACGAAATACAATGTGAATCAAAACCCATTATTTTGTAAGAGGACCTGAATAAAATCCCATCCCATTCTATCATATGATTTACTCATGTCTGTTTTGATTGTCATATACTTTCCTTGGTATGCTTTGTTGGTTCTCAGCCCATGGAACATTTCCTGGACTATAAGAATATTATCCGATATCATTCTTCCAGCCATAAATGCCGATTGAGTCTCCAAAATAAGTGTAGGAAGACAAATTTTCAATCTCTGACAAATTTTCAATCTCTAATGAAATTTTAAGATGAAAAATAAGACACTTCACATTTATTGTGATTCATATGAAAAAAAAATACATTCTTTAAATGATAGGAAACATCTTTTCACATTTTCACAATCTCTTATAAACCATTTCACCTTTTAGCATGAAAATATGCATTTTTATGATGATAAATATATATTTACTCACTTTTACAACCTAATATAATTATTGAATTTTTAGGATGAAAATTTTTTTTGTTATTAGAAAATGCATTTTTCATGATCGATGTGCTGTGTTTTTGACACTTTAAAGCCCGTTTTGGAACAGGTTTTTGAAGGTATTTTGGTTTTCTAGGCGTTTTTGTTGTTCTTCAAGTATTTTACAAGTTACAGGTTAGCTTGTTGAGAAAGAATACACTTGGAAAGTAATTTGGGGCAAAAAGAAAGCATAAGTTCGTATTGAGCTGGAAACATGAACAGATCGATCGATCCAGGGTGTAATAAATACACGGGGGCTTGGGTCAACCTCTAATTAGTCTTAAGTGCTTTGCATCCAAGTTACATTTCATTAGATTTTCTCTCTATTTTATATTCTTTACGTATATAAGTTATTCAGTGCCCTAATTTTTATTTCATATTTTTGATGCTATAAGTTATTCGAATATACAGTTTACCTTTATCACACAAAAGACAAAACCAATAGATATTTTCTGACTTCTTATATAAAATTGAGATATACCGATTTCTTAAATATATTTAAAATATAAATAAAATTCAATCATAAAAAAAAAACAGAAAATGTAACCAAAAATATGGCTACCTAAATCAAATCGAAAATTCTATATTCCTATTGAGATCTTCATGCTCGAATTGAGTTTAAAACTTTATCGGGTTACTAACATTGTTATTTGAACTAACTAAAATAACTAAATCCAAAACCAACAGAAATCCATAAAAACGAAACGGGTCATATATTTTTTGAACCGAATAACCAGAACTAAATCAAAATAAAAATCAATCTGGAAGTGAAACGAAGTTTATAAAATATAACCAAATCATAAATTGTAATTTCAAAATAAATTATAAATAATCCCGTGCAACTGCGCGGATCAAAATCTAGTTTTTCTTTGAACTGAGATTTTCTTGCTTTTGGCTCCATCTCCAGCCTTTATCTCCAGCCAGTCTGATTTTCTTCTCCAAAACAGACTGTTATTTGAACTAACCAAAATAACTAAATCCAAAACCAACATAAATCCATAAAAACCGAACGGGTCATATATTTTTTGAACTAAATAACCGGAACTAAACCAAAATAAAAATCAATCTGGAAGCGAAACGAAGTTTATAAAATATCACCAAATCATAAATTGTAATTTCAAAATAAATTATAAATAATCCCGCGCAACTGCGCAGATCAAAATCTAGTTTTTCTTTGAACTGAGATTTTCTTGCTTTTGGCTCCATCTCCAGCCTGTTATCTCCAGCCAGTCTGTTTTTCTTCTCCAAAACAGACTGTTATTTGAACTAACCAAAATAACTAAATCCAAAACCAACAGAAATCCATAAAAACCGAACGGGTCATATATATCTTGAACCAAATAACCGGAACTAAACCAAAATAAAAATCAACCTGGAAGCGAAACGAAGTTTATAAAATATCATCAAATCATAAATTGTAATTTCAAAATAAATTAAAAATAATCCCGCACAACTGCGCGGATCAAAATCTAGTTTTTCTTTGAATTGAGATTTTCTTGCTTTTGGCTCCATCTCCAGCCTGTTATCTCCAGCCAGTCTGTTTTTCTTCTCTACCCTCATCCTCTTTTCACATTGGTTCTTTATCTGTGAATTGGCTAACGAAGAGTAAGTTTCTTAGAACAACAACGATGTAATCAGGTTCAAGTTCATAAAATGAGTTTGTATTGATTGATGATCGCGTTACAAAATCAATGATCAAAACAAGGTTAGAAACTAGAACTACAAAATGGGTTAACAAAATGAAAAGTCTAAGTGTTTAGTGAGAACTCGATGTCTGTGTGTATGCAAGTGTACATGTCGTTGTTTCTCGCCTTCTTCTTCCTTTAATGCTCGTTTGGTTGTTTTCCATCCTCCGCTATCTTCTCATGCATCTGGGCGCTTGATTGCAGATATTACGGGATTCTCTTGACTCGGTTGAGACTCGGGCTTGAGGTTTACAGTCGGGTTCAAACTTGCTCCCAATGCTCAGCCCATTTTATCGTCTCCAAGTACAACTTCTCCAAGCTGAAGTTGATGCTAGATCAGGTTCCAACAAATTCAATTATCTTTCTTATTTTTGGGCCATTTTCACTGTTAGAGTTAGAGTATGTTGATGTAGATGAGCCAATTTTATTGTCTAACTAGGTCAAGACACGCTCCATGCATTCTATGTATACATATTATTTTTGCATATGTTATTTATTTTGTGTTTATTTAAATATTATGAAATAATAAATATATTGAATAATTGAGAATCAACTAACTATTATGTATATAACTAAGTTGGAGTAAGCACATAAATCAAAACAATCATTCTTGTTTATTTATAATAATTTTATTAGGAAATAAATCAAAACAATCATTTTTATTTATTGTATATGGTATATAATTAAATTTACATTGTATTGACATAGACATATAGTATATTTAATATGAATAATTATTAATTTATTCATACTCATATGATTTTATTAACATTTTATATTTTCTAGTAACACAAATTTAAACCATTAATCCAAAGAAATTTTCAACGTGAGATTTTTAATAGTTTTAGCAATTTATAATTATTTTGATTTGTAGTTTTGATCAATTTTATTAATTTGTAATTTTTTTACAAAATTAAAAATATAAGATATAAGAAATTTCTAAATTTTTATTATATAGCTAATGTGATTACTTTATTTAAGGAAATTTTGTTTTTTGTACACTACTTATCAATTTAATAATTTAATAAAAAGTATAATATATATTTAGATAGACCAACTTATTTTTCTAAGGATTCTAAGAAGCATTCGTGATGGCTATTAATATCAAATGGATGAGCAGTGATTTTGTCTATATCTTGTCAGTTGTAATAGGAACTAGATTTTTTACCCGCGCTTTTGAAAGCGCAGAATTATTTTTATTGGAAAATTTATTACTCTGTCTGTTTGTTTACTCGTATATGTAAGTTTGGGTGTTCGGTTTCAGCTTAATTTTCTTTTTCTTTTTTTTTTTGGTTGTGGTTTGCGGGTTCAGTTCTTGTTTGGTTGTGGTTTGCGGGTTTTCGATTCAAGAGAGATAGAAACAATTACATTATTTATGAATTTGGGTTTGGTTTTAGTTTGGTTATTTTGTTGACAAATTTATTCACTTGTTTATTCACTTATATGTGTAGCTTTAGCGTTCAGTTTTCAACTCAGTCCTCAAATTGTTTTTGGTTTAGTTCCGATTTAGTTGTGGTTTTTTGGTTTTCTGTTTAAGAAATATATGAATACTTTGCTATTTAAATTTGGGTTTGGTTTTGATTTGGTTAATTTGATTTTTTTTGTTTAAATTCAGATTAGATATTTCAGATAAAATTTATTCAGGTGATTTGGTTCTTTCGTTTGATTCATGAATATTATTTATACATTATATATGGTTTAAGTGAAATGGATTATATTTTAGATTGTAATATTATAATAAATATATTTAGAGAAATTTTTTATTAAGTCACGGATAAATAGTTCTATTTTTACGTATTTTCAGTGTTTATAAATAAATAGGTATGCTAATAGTTATTCAAATAATTAAATATTTGTTATCTATTTTTGTTAAACAAAAATATTTGTAAATATTCTTCTACACTATCCGTAAAACTGTAGTTAGATATTAATAGTTTGTTAAAATATGAAACTAGAACTGTGCCTTTTGAATTGAGATTCGCTTTAAACAAAAGAAAAAAGAGATTCACTCATTTGATCTGTTGGGAATCAGCGAGAAAACTTATATTATTCCATAGCTTAAAGGCTCCATATATATATAAAGTTTAGAGCGTCATAAATAGACCGTCATAAAATAAATAGAAAGCTAACAATTCCTAGTCTAACTAGGAAAAAGTAAATACAAATATGGAAAAGTACAAAGTAGATAAGTAAAAGGAAAACATAGTATGGGCCGTCTCTTCCTTTCTCATGTGGTTATGGACCATCCACCATATGATTTATAACACTCCCTTGGACGCCATAACCGTTCAGGGTTCGTAGTATGCTTAATGTTGCCTCATTAAAACCTTACTAGGAAAATCTAGTGGGACAAAACCATTGTGAAGGAAAAAGAGTACAACACACACTACTCCCCCTAATGAATGCATCACTGAAAGTCTTTCAGTCGATGCATCCCAAACTTATGTATGAGGTTCTTCAACGTCGCGGTTGGTAAGGCCTTAGTGAACAGGTCGGCTGAATTATCACTGGATCTGAGTTGTGATGTAATCTAAAGATAAGGAGTAAACAGAGTCTTCATGGAGAGGGGATCTGTATCGAGACAGTATGAATCGCCCAAAGAAAGGGTTTTGATACATCACATACATGGTGCATTCAATACCATACACATGTCTTTGTCCAGTCACAACCCACGGCCCATCAGGTATCTCGCTTTCGGACATGAATAACCAGGAACGAGCTGTCTCCCTATCTTTCCTGTTCATGTTGAATTCCTCCAAAACCCAAGGGGGCTGCGTGAGAATCTCGGAATCAATCAACGGCACACCACAGGGTTAGTTTAGTGCCTTGACGGTGAGTATCTTGAAACTCAACAGATCTTGGTGATGAGAACTAACTCCATCAACATAGAGAATTGAGTGTGGAAGATCTTCATCTACTAAAGCCACATACTCATGTTCCACACTGCAAAAAGTCTGTGAACCTCTCAAGCAGTCCCATAGATAGCATCGATGCAGAAAACGTTTTGTGAAAACTTGAACATCAGCCATGCTTATCTGTGAAAATACAAACTATTCTTTAACTCAGAACCGAACTCAGAAATTTTGAAAGGAAAAAACCAAAATGCAGTGGTCTTTTAACTCAAAATACAGTAGCAAAATCTCAATGTACAGAACGAACATAAGAGAGAAGCATTGTTGCGAAACCAGAAGGAATACATAGCAACTTGTAAGTAGGACACAAAACTCCAATATTAGTGTATCAGCAGAGAGAAGAGAATAAACTCAGACATTATTTAACTAAAATACAGAACCAAACTAATGAAACTGCAACGTTCTTCATAGTTAAAAATCAAAGTCCAGCAACAGATTTACAGAATAGAGTCATATATATATATATATATCAACTATAATTAACTCAGATACAGGACCAAACTAATGAAACAATTGTGTTCATGATCAGTGAAATAACTAGAGAACAAATTAACCTATACGTATAAAACTCAGAAATTTTGAAAGGCAAAACGAAATTGCAGCGTTCTTTAAACACAGAATACAGAAGCAAACTTTAATATAAGCATTGTTGCGAGGACATAGCAACTTGTAAGTAGGACAAGTCTTGAGAATCAGCAAAGATTAAGAGAATAAACCTAAAGAAACTGTAGATCATCATATCGTACGTAGCAAGGTTCATCAAGAAAACTATCAAATCCAGCAATCTAGAGGCATGAATGTCAAACGTTATCGAAGAAGAAACGAGATTTACCTCACTTGATCCTTAGGCTCTGAAGTCGTGAAAATCCCAATACGAAGAGAGAAAGACCGAGGGTGATTTGTTGGCGGTTAGAGTTTCCTGGTTTCGTTCTCTTCAAGCTTCGATCGCCTGCGCCGTTGGCTTGCTCCGGGTGATCAGAGTGGACTCGACGGCAGGGTCTGAAACCCAGACGACGGCCACAGCTCCAGAGCAATTTCCGTTCTTCGGTCGGTGTCTATGCTACGCCTCTGGATTTCACTTTGTTGTGAAAGCAGAAGGAGTTATGGGGGTGTCACTCCAAGTTAATAAATAAAATTACAATTTTTTAAAAAAGAAAAGAGATGACCAAAACCCGTCCACGTTGACAAAAAAAAGCTATTGGTTTGTGCAAATTAGATTTATTGGCTTAGGGTAATTGTATTGGTTACATATGTTCACTTGGTATAAAGCGAATCTATAGGACCCTAACGATCAATGCAAATGTATAATTACTGAATTAGACTGATTTTTCATTTTTCTTTAATGGGACCCAAGTGAATGAATAAATGTTAATTTGGCTATAAACCATTGTTGTAAACAAATGTGAAGCAATTACGAAGAAAACAAGAACATTTACAAAAAGCATACGATGGAGACAAGATTTTGTATAATGAAACATATGGAACTTCATTTACAGTGTAAGATCAACCTTTTTAACATGTGGAACTTGACCCAAAAACACTCCCAACGTATAAAAATGCAATCTACAACATTAGTGCTACAAACAAATAAGAATTTTAACCAAATATCGTTTACCAAAAAACTACACGACACGAATAGCAGTTTCCATTCCAAAATGCAAACACAACCATAAAAGTAACATTTTCTCACTATGCTCCTCACTTTTTCATAGTTTTTTCTCCAACCATTCGCTTCCAAAAACACATTCACAACATAAAAGGTTCTCGTGAAACCATCCCAAAAAGATTAATGTAAGCATAAGAAATTCTTTAAGTTCATTTCCGTGAGGTATGTGTAAAAACAAAAACAGAGTTTTAAACATAAACTAAAACGAGAAAACCAAAAACGTAGTTGGTCTTAACTAGTACTCTATATCTTATCTTGGGTTTATTGGGAATGGAAGGTCTTATATATAGAGAGCATGTGCAACCCATAGTCATTATTCAATGTCAATGGCTTACATGGAAGTAGATATACAACTACTAGACCGTTTTAACTAAACACGAGCTTTTCAGATTCAGAATCATCGGCCTTTCCTGCTCTTCTTGACTGTAGCACAATCCGGACAATACCATTTCCCCTTGGGTTGATCTTTCAGACCCACGCAACCAAAATGGAACCACTCAATCTTACACTGTAAATGAGGTTTTTTATTCATCACTCGTCTCACAATATGAAAAGAGATGTGCATTATTAGTTTAACGAAACTTTTTACCTCATTGTTATCGCAAGCAATCATCTCGCCGTAGCTAACTTGGTTGCAGATGCAGTAAGTTGGTTCGTTTGGGTCCACAGGCAGATCCAAATCCATACCAGTTGAAGTCATACCTGTTGATGCTGATGCTACTGCTGCTGTAGACGCTGCTGCTGCTAGCCTTGTCCTGCCACAACATTTAATGGATGGTTTCATTAGACCTAAACTCATTATGATAAGGTTTAGGCCATGTAATAAGATAAAACAACCTACTTCTTTCGCCCTCCTCTTCTACCTTCACCTGCCTTCCCGGCTTCCCTGCTGTTCTCGAGGTTTGATGCAGAAGCATTTTCTTTCTCTGATAGAAACCACAGTGTCTCAGGTTGATTGCCAAATAAGATAACAGAGAAGCTCAACCTTAAAAAGATTAAGACCAAGGCAAAAAAAGACCTCGGCGCATCTCCTCATTGGATTTTTTCATAAACTGGTCAAGTTGCTGAACATGCATATCCACCTGAAGCAATACATCATCTGAAAAATAATTGACTTTATTGAATAATCTAACTGCAAACTTAAGCTACACAAATTTCCGAGCTCAGAGACCATAACAGTGAATTTCCCTCTTAAGAAGACAAGGGATGAGAAAGAAGCATATTACCAGATCATAAGCCTGCATAGCCAAAGCGACTTTCTCATCAGCAATCCTGACGCTGTGCTTCTGTTCATCAATTGCTTCCTCAGAGAAGTGTGCATTGGGTGTGACATTTCCGGTTCTGCCTCTTCTTATATCTTCTATCTCCTTTTCACACCGTTGTTCGTTCTGTCTTTGATTTTCTACAAAGATTAAAGTGTCAAACCCACAAAACCAATAAACAAACATGATACTAAAACACAGCAAACGACTCATCTCTAACATAGAACATCCAAAGACAACAAGCTATGCAGAGCATGATTTTCAAATCTTTAAGAAGCATATACAAAAAAAAAATACAAAATACAAAATGAAACGATTGTGTGTTACCTTGCAAACTCTTATCCAAATCACGGAGGAGTGCATATTTCTTCTGCAAAACATGGGCCAACGACACAAGATCTACACAGAGGTATCAAGAAACAGTTGCTTCGTTATTATCCAAAGGAAGAGGATAACCATGACAGAGATGTGTAAATGAGACGAAACAAACGAGTATTGTCTTTCTGTAAAGCTAGCACAAGAACAAGAGTTACAGGTAAGTAGAGAAACATAGTATGAATATTTGCCCAGGGTTTAGCGTGCAACACTCTCATCATAACACAAATTTAATTGCGTCATAAGCATGATCCATCTACAACAACATAACTGATTCTTCAAAATTTACATTTCAGCTAAATTCAATCTGCACATCATTCGATTAACCGACGTTAACGCCATTTTAGCTTATCATCACTTTCGAACAAACTCAGGAATAAGAAATCAATCATTCCAATCCTCACCGAAGTTATCGAAAATCGCATTGCTAACGTAACAAGGAGAATCAATTTCACAAAAGAAAAAAAGAGTTGACAAACTGATTGAATAATGAAAGGAATCGAGAAGAAAGATAGGATTGATTACTTACTAGATTCAAATTCGTCGGCGAATGACATTTGGGTATTTAGGGTTTCGCAAGTTTGGAGAAGTTATTATATTTATTCGCAACACTCTCTTTAGATTGTTTTTTTTTTTATATATATATCCTTCGCCATCCCAAATTTTCATTTTTATATTAGAACAAACTATAGTATATAAACTTTTGGACTTTGGTAATCTTTACTCTCTCATTTTCTTGCATTGAACCACGACTCATTCAACCTAAACCAACAAAATTATGCTACAACTAATTTAAACTGAAAAAGAATTTGGTACCCACTAAACTAAAGAGGGAGGTCGCAATGTGTAATATGATTACGCTTTGTTTGGGATTTTAATAACAAAACTATTATAAAGAACTCAGTTCAACAACTACACAAACTCGTAAAAACGCAACAACTTCACAATCACCACCTCTCTATTTAAACACACCATTGCACACACATCTCACATATTCATCAAACAAATCTTTAATCAGTTCAAAATCTTCTTTGCAGCAACACAAAGAAAAACAGCATTCTCTTCTCCAAGATGATGATTATTAAGCAATCACCATTCTTGCTTTCCATAGCAATCTTCTTGTTCACATTTGCTGTTTTTGCAGCAGCAATTGAACCTCCACCTGAAGACCCCATTTTCGAACTCTACATGCACGATATACTTGGAGGAAGCAGCCCCACGGCGAGACCCATCACGGGTTTGCTCGGAAACATTTACAACGGTCAAGTTCCTTTTGCTAAGCAGATTGGTTTCACTCCTCCCGAAAACGGTATTGCCATACCCAATGCAAACGGCGCCCTCCCGACCGTTAACGGTATCAACGGTGTGCCTCTCGGGACAGGCTTGTCCGGGACAGCTTACTCTGGTCAGAACCTGAACGGGATACAGACTCAGCTTGGTCCTGATGGTTTGAGTCTCGGGTTTGGCACAATCACCGTGATCGATGATATACTCACATCTGGTCCTGACTTGGGTTCGCAGCCGCTTGGTAAGGCTCAAGGAGTTTACGTTGCAAGTTCTGGAGATGGAAGCACACAGATGATGGCTTTCACGGCTATGCTTGAAGGTGGAGAGTACAACGACAATCTCAACTTCTACGGGATTTACAGGATAGGAAGCGCCATGTCACATCTGTCAGTGACTGGAGGAACAGGTAGGTTCAAGAACGCTTGTGGTTTTGCCGAGGTCAGGCCTTTGATTCCATCTGGTCAGCATCAAGTGGATGGTGCAGAGTCTTTACTAAGGATCATTGTCCATCTAAAGTACTAAAGAGATTGAAAATGTATACATGTGTGGATGTTCTTTTTGTTATGTGTAACACTTATTGATTAAAAGCAAAATCACAAAGTCTTGTTGTACATCAACCCAACCTGGTGATTTTCACACGGCTAAGCACAGTGGTTTCATCTAAACCGTAAAGAGAATCAATCAAATGCATTCTCAAAGAAGCTGGACCATTCGCCATCTCTTCACCCAGCTCACCCGCGATGCCAAAGATAGACATAGCGGAAACCGTAGCTTCCAGTGGGTGTAATGGATCGACAGCAAGAAACGCTGCAACCAGACCAGATAGAGAACATCCAGTTGCAGTGATCTTTTGCATCATCTTTGTCCCGTTGTGGACACCAATAACCCGTTTCCCATCCGTAACGATATCAACAGCTCCTGAAACTGCAACAACAGCACCGCTAGACAAAGCTAACGACTTTGCAGCTTCTATGGCCTCTGTAGATTCATGAGAGCTATCCGCACCCTAACAAAACAACAACTCTTAGATTTTGTAAAGTTAACAACAATGATTCAATTCAATTTCAGTCCTCAAAACCTCTCTTAACGAGATTCTTGAACCTCTGAAGATATGATACCTTAGTGTGACCCTGTGAAGCAGAGGAGAGAGCAATAATCTCAGAACCGTTTCCTTTGATCACACTAGGTTTCAGCTCAACGAGCTCCAAACACGCCTTTAACCGGAAACCGGAGCAACTCACGGCGGCGGGATCGAGAACCCAGGGCTTTCCGAGCTGAGAAGCGAGTTCGGCGGCAGCTTTCATGGAGGGAAGCCAATCAGGTGTAAGCGTGCCGACGTTGACGCAGAGCGCGTGAACATGAGGTGTGAAATCAGGAACCTCAGCGACGGAATGAACCATCGCCGGTGATGCGCCGGCGGATAAAAGCGTGTTGGCCACGAGATCCATTGAGACCAAGTTGGTGATGCACTGAACTAGCGGCGATCGCCGCCGGACGTCGGTGAAGTGCGTCCACACGCCGGAGCTCCATTCTTTTGAGTCAAATTTTGATTCCATTCTCTGCTTTACCGATGCGTCAATCACGATTCAAATGTATGATAAGAAACACGGTTTGGCACCGGTTAATACTTAGCCAAATAAATCAACTGAACCGAATCCTTACATTCCCACCACAGATAACAAATATCCCCTATATATTATTTTAGGAGCATAAGAAATAAATAACCTTTGGTTCATTTGTGATTTACATTAATATCATTTACTATGTGTCATTACCACATGCTCTCTCAAGACCTATATTCAAAAACCCTTAATTTACTATACTAATTACACAAACTGTCACTGGTCATTATATTATAATTTTATTTCTTATTAACTAACCAAAACTATAATATTTACGATTAATGGTTTGTCTTTATTATTTTCCATATATTATTACGCGGATTATTAATCATGATGCATTTGATTTACTCACCAATGAATCCCTGAAATTTGAGTACGTCTATCATATAGTTTCGTACGTATTTAAAATACAAGACATGAATGTTATGTTGACATATTTTAATTTAAAATCATAATGTAAAATCATTATCAAACCTAATGGCTCGAAATCATCAAATGATCCAGCATCATTATTTTTCATGTAATATTTTCATGTATTGTTAATAATGTAGCATTCGATATATTACATGAAACCTGTATGTAATGTGGTGATGACTACCTAATACACATACATGGGCTATTTTTCATATAATATTTTTTCATATAATTTATATTTTTCCATGTAATATTTTTCATATAATTTTTTTCATATACATTAAGAACTTAATGTGGTGGGGTCACAGGAGAATATTATGGGTTTTCATTATTATAAGAAGCTGATTCAAATTATATGAAAAAAATATCTTCGTTAAATTGGGCATTTATTTGCTTGATGTAGGTTCATAGAGATCAAAAACGAATTCTCAATCACGATTTACTTGCGTGACAACCCACATGATTTTCGTAATCTTTCAACGTTAATTATGCCATTTATAAGCTTAATAATTATGCCTTTGATTCGTTTATTTTAAATAAAAGATCTTCAATCCTCCGTCAATCACGCATTACTCACTACACGAAAACATGAGGTTAACTACCAACATTTACGACCACAGCAATGTAGTCGTAAATTACCTTCGAAATTACGTCTAGTGTACGACTAAAGTAGATCTAGTCGTACATTAGATGTAAATTTCCTTCGAAATTTTTTAGTCGTACATTGGTAGTTAGTTTACGACTAAGGTACGACTACACTTACATGTAGTCGTACATTGGTAGTAAACTTACTACTAAAGTACGACTTATATTTTCCATCTAATTAACGACCAAGTTACGAGTAAATTTACGACTAAGTTACATCGAATTATTACCATCTAATTAACAACCAACTTACGAGTAATTTTACGATTAACAACCAACTTACGAAACGTGTTGTACGCTCGTAGTTTATGAACAGTACCAAAATCGAAATTTCCCTATAAATATGATCTTCTCCCTCATTGTTAAGATGCACAAAAAAAAAACGAATTAAGAGAGTAAAAAAAATGTCTAGAAATATTTATGAGCTTCGAAGTTGGATGTATGCGCATAAAGATTCAAGGGGGAGAGTAACAAACGAATTTCTCAACGGAGCAGAGATATTCATGTACCAGGCCGGACAGACATCTCTCACACAGGAAATGAGTAAAATGTTCTGTCCCTGTCGTAAATGCAACAATACCAAATTTTCTGCTAGTAAAACGGTTTGGAAACATATAGTAAATAGAGGATTTACTCCACATTACTATATCTGGTTTAACCACGGAGAGAGTGATAATAGGAATGAAGCTAGTAGTAGTAATCAGGTTGAAAATGTTCGTACCAGGGATGAACCACATGATTTTCCTTCTGAAAGTTACGTTCAAGATCATGTGGTAGATCATGATAGGATGCATGATATGGTTACAGATGCATTTCATGAAAGAAGATCAGTAATAGAGGAGGTAGAAAATGTAGAGGAGACTAACTTGGATGCAAAAAGATTTTATGGAATGCTAGCAGCAGCTAATGAGCCAATTTATGAAGGTCGTAGAGAAGGTCTTTCTAAATTATCATTGGCAGCTAGGATGATGAATATCAAAACTGATCATAACTTACGTGAAGTTTGTATGGATGCATGGACTGAGTTGTTTAAAGAGTATTTGTCTGAAGATAATTTGTGTGCTGAATCTTATTATGAGATTCAGAAATTGGTTCATAGTCTTGGTTACCTTCGGAGATGATTGATGTGTGTATAGACAACTGTGTGATATACAGGGGAAAAGATGCAGAATTGTTAGAGTGTAAATTTTGCAAGAAGCCACGATATAAACCACAAGGACGTGGGCGGAATAGGGTGTCGTACAAGCGGATGTGGTATTTACCTATTAAGGATAGATTGAAGAGATTATATCAATCTGAAAAGATGGCAGCAGCGATGAGATGGCATGCAGAACATACTCAGAAGGAAGGCGAGATCAATCATCCCTCGGATGCAAAAGCGTGGAAACACTTGAATTCGGTGTACCCTGATTTTGCAAGCAACCCCCGCAATGTTTATCTTGGGCTCTGCACAGATGGCTTTAGTCCATTTGGAATGTCTGGAAGACAATACTCGCTTTGGCCAGTCTTCTTGACGCCATACAACCTTCCACCAGAGATGTGTATGGAAAAAGAATTGTTTTTCATGAGTATATTGATACCTAGGCCAAAGCATCCGAAGAGGTCCCTTGATGTTTTTCTACAGCCTTTGATAGAAGAATTGAAGGAATTGTGGTCAATAGGCGTGCAGACATATGATTGTTCAATGAGAACAAACTTTACAATGCGAGCAGTTCTTTTGTGGATCATTAGTGACTTTCCTGCATATGGGATGTTGTCAGGTTGGACGATGCATGGGAGGCTATCTTGTCCTTATTGTATGGGAAGCACAGACGCATTTCAGCTGAAGAATGGTAGGAAGACGCCGTGGTTTGCTTGTCATCGGAGATTTCTTCCCATTAACCATCCGTACCGCAGGAACAAGAAATTGTTTCGGTCAAAAAGGGTTTTACGGGACACCGCTCCACCATATTTATCTGGAGAGGAAATCGAGAAGGATATTGATTACTATGGTGGACTAAGCACAATCAGCAAAGGGGGTAATTGGCATACTCCTGCAAATATGCCTGATGGTTACGAGACTCAGCATAATTGGCACAAGAAGAATATATTTTGGAAACTTTCATATTGGAAAGATCTACTTCTGCGCCACAATCTTGATGTGATGCATATAGAGAAGAATTTTTTTGACAACATCATCAATACATTGTTGAACGTCCCCGGGAAGACAAAAGATAACAAGAACTCAAGGTTGGATTTGCCTGCATTATGTTCAAGGATTGAGCTGCATATTAGAAACGACGGGAAAATTTCGGTTCCCATACATATGTTTTATTCTATTGTTAAACTCATTGTATTGCATTACATCGTTTCTGTTTTATTCAATTGTTAAACTCATTAATGTATTGCATTACAACGTTTCTGTGTTTATTCTATTGTTAAACCTATATATCATCATGTTTGCTTAATTGGGGTTTAGGGTATATTAGTCCCTAAGTGTATATATATAACTTATGAGGTTTGGGGTTTGGGGTTTAGGGTATAAACACAATCAGTCTCTAAGTAGTCGTAATATTACGACTCATTTACGACCAAATGGGTAAACAGTCCCTAATTGGTCGTAATTTACATCTAACTTATGACTAAACTGCTTAGTTAGTCCCTAATTGGTCGCAAATTACATCTACTCTTAAACTTATCATCATGTTTTCTCAATTGGGGTTTAGAAGTGTATATAACTTATGAGGTTTAGGGTTTAGGGTTTGGGATTTGGGGTTTGGGGTTTGGGGTTTAGGGTATAAACACAATTAGTCCCTAGTTGGTCGTAGTATTACTACTCATTTACGACTAATTATGTTGGGAGTCCCTCTTTGGTTGTAACTTACACCTAGTCTCTAGTTGGTCGTAATTTTACTACTCATTTATGACCAACGTGTTTGAATAGTCCCTAATTAGTCATATTACGTTTCAAAATTTCCTATAAATACACACCACTTTGCTTTGCAAATCAAAGAATTTTTTTATAAATCTTTGAGATAGATAATACAAATATATCTCCCATTGAGATTTATCTGACGTTTTCGGATTTCTCCGAAGAAACTGTATACAATTTCTTCGGTTGAATCCACAGGGTCCGATAGATCTACTGGAAGATATATTTGTACTAATCTAATGTTTTCTATAAATTTGGTAAATTGTAAAGAGAGATTTCTCCGAGGGTTGTGGATTTCTCACAAGAAACTTTTAGAAATTAAGTTTTCTTCAAGTTTCTTCGGATGAATCCAAAACCCTTTGAGAAATCTCTTTCACAATTTTTTGTTTTAAAAGGTATTCTCTAGTTAGTCGTAACATGTTGCATGTTTTGGTCCCAGATTGGTCGTAATCTTACTTCCACTTTACGACCAATGGTCTCTAGTTGGTCGTAAGACCTTGGTCCCTAGTTGGTCGCAATGCCCATTGGTAGTACATTGGTCGTAATGCCCACTGGTAGTACATTGGTCGTAATCTTACTTCCACATTACGACCAATGGTCTCTAGTTGGTCGTAAGTCCTCGGTCCCTAGTTGGTCGTAACCCTTTTGGTAGTACATTGGTCGTAATTGTACTTCCAATGAACGACCAATAGTCCCTCATTGGTAGTACAATTACGACCAATGTACTACCAACACAAAAGTCTATATATACTTCATCTCATCAAAACCATTTGGATACTCAGCCCCTTCTCTCTAACAACGACTCCACTTCTCTCTTTAGGTATGTTTTTTTTTTTTAGGTGGTTTAGTTAGGTGATTAGTTTAGGTTTGAAATTAGTTTAGGATGGAAGTAGATTAGGTGATTATGATGGAATTATGATGGAATTATAATAGGTTTAGATTATTTTTATAAAATAAAATTTTATATGTTTTAATAACCATCTATTTTTTTCAAATAGACGATATTGCTATGGCTGGCGGTAGAAAGAGACTTAGAAACCTTGCATCTAGAAACTCTTACGGGAGTACCTTTCTCGGCCAGTCGGATCCATCAGCTTCTACTCGGACGACATCATCCAGCTGAGACAACGCCCCCGAGCCAAATTCCTTCGCTGCTCAGATGTGCCTCCATTGGCATATGACCTGCTGCATACTATCCTCAGCAGCAGGCTCAGTATGATGACCCTGCTGCATACTATCCTCAGCAGCAGGCTCAGTATGATGAGCCTCCACAGCAGTCTCGGTATGATCAGCATGCACATCCTCCGGCTCCTGCACCTCCTCCGCCTCCTGCTGCCTCCTCCAGCTGCTCCGCCTCCTGCAGCTGCTCCGCCCAGCTGCTCCGCCTCCTGCAGATATTCATCCAGATTTTATGGTGCCACCGAATGCACCATATGCAAGACTTACAGTGGAAGACATTCTCCAGATGCCGGGACGAGAAGGTCTAGGCATCATCGATCCAGATCGACCACCCAACACTTATTGGTAATTATTAAAGTTTTAATTGTACTTATATATATATATATACCATCAATTTAATATATTGGTCTAAATATAAGTATTCTTTCAAATTTTGTAGGTTTTGACGGACAATTGTCTGGGACAGAGTGTTGGGGATATCATCGGGCAAACTTCCGGAAGCGATCCGGACTCTTTGTCCGATCACGCTCGAGGACTTGGTCTGTGTTTGGTTAGTTTTAAATATAATTTTATATATTTATTTTTTGATTTTTTTAAAAAATAATATGATTAGTTAACTTTTTATTAATTATTTTTTTGTAGCAAAAATGGAATTGGTCTATTGGTGTCAACGAAACGGTGAAGGAAGCGTTCTACAAAAAGGCGGCGTCTCACCTTAAGAACATTGTTGGCGATTGGAAGGACAAGTGGAAAGTTATGGGGGATGACGCCAAAGAAGTCTACCTCAGCAATGACGTTTGGACTGGCTTGAAGGCTTATTGACTTTGCCTAAGTCAGTTCAAAGGTCTCTCACTTGCTCTACGGCCCGGATGACCCGTGATGCTGATGGTAACCTGCCAATAAATCATACTTCTGGACAGACTCCACATGCCGGGAGGGCACTACAAATTGTAAGTTTTCAATCTTTCTAAAATTTTTTACATTTATATTAATTAAGTATTTATATATATTAAATGTGTGAGTTTAATTAATTTGACTTTTTTTTTAATATAGACTGCCCGAGAAGGAGCACCACCATCTCTGGCCCGACTATACAAGGAGACTCATCAGCATTCAGATGGCACGCCGCATCCTCAAGCAGAGGATTTACAATGAAGTAGAGGCTCAGATCCAGGAGGTCCAGACTCAGTTGTCGCAACAAAATCCGGAAGGTGCACCGGTCCAGTTGTCCACTATCGAACAAGACAAGATTTTGAGAAGGTAAAATATTCGATCTTTTAAATATATGCTTATATATATATATATATATATTCATTTTAATATTTAATTACATATATGTACTAATTAATATCCGTTCATTAATTGCAGGTTGTCCCGAAGAGAAGGGGACTTATGGTCGGTATCGGGACTTTGAACGATGTCCCGAGGGCGAGAGCTGAATATGCTTCAAGAATTGAAGCAGATTCCTCTCTCCGGAGGGATTTGACAGCTGCCAACCGAGTCATAGACGAGCACATGGACAAATTTAGGGTTATGGCAAATATGTTCGATCTCATGCTAGAGACGAACCCCAACCCGACTCTTGCCTCTACGTGGCAGACTCTACGTCCGACCTTTGTCCCCGATCCCACCCCAGAAGAGCAGGCTGATTTAGAGCGACGGGCGGATCAGCACAGTTCCGATTTCTTTGACGATATAAACCTTAATGTTTAGTTTCTTTTTAATTTTAATTAATTTGTATTTTGAATATTTTGGTATTATGGATATATTATTAATTAATTCGTAAATAAAAAAATCAGACGTAAATAGGTTCCCAAATTTACGACTAATGAACATCTACAGTGGATGTAATGTGGTTGTTAAACTACGTCTAATGTACCTCTACATTGGAAGTTAAATAGTCGTAATATGTTAGTAGTACATTAGACGTAATTCTGTTAGTAGTAAAGTGGTCGTAAAGCATTAGATTCTAATTGGTCGTAATATTAGTAAAGTGGTCGTAAAGCATTAGACTCTAATTGGTCGTAATATTACGACCAATAAGAGTCTAGTGCTTTACGACCACTTTACTACTAACATTGTTACGTCTAATATACGACTAACCTTGGTAGTCGTAACATTATGACCACTTTACATCTAATTCTCTTAGTCGTAATTTACGACCAATTTACCTCCAACTATGATTTACGACCAGCTGGTAACAACCAATCGTGTTTCGAAGTTAATTGGTCGTTATAGGTGAATTACGACCACTTTACTATAACAGTGTAGTAGTTAACCTCATGTTTTCTTGTAGTGACTGGTAGTTTTTAATTGTATTTTCCTTAATTTATCACAAATTAGGAATGTAAATATGCTTTTTATGGTAGTAGAGATTCAAAGTAGACGTCGTCTCATACAAAAACATAGAAACTTAACGATTATATCAAGTCAAATTTAGAAAGTACGTGTGATCATCACTGATTGCTTTTTAAAATTAATTTGCGAATACATGTTACTCGGTTTGTTTCCTTTAATATTACAAACAAATCGTGTAATCGTAGGAACAAAGAAATTAATATATGAAGATTCTGATTTCGAATAAGAAATATTATTCTGGCTATTAATCGCGTCGAGTTTAGTTTTAAACCTAGGTGCCTTGCTCATATAAATACACGTCCTTAGAGATACATCTCCTCACCATTGTCTTCTTCTAAAAACTATCTTATCACTACATTCGAGCAATCACAACACTCATGGCATTGTTTAACTCAGTTGCCGATTTGAATCGTATATATAGTCTTATTTGCCATATATATTAATATTCTAACAGTATGAATCATATATATAGTCACATTTGCCATATTTTTTTCAATATTATAACAAAGGAAACTGTGATGAACCCAATAGTGTTCCAGAAATAAGGATGCATGTGGCGAATAACATTGATGGTTTTCCAAATTTATTTGTGACTATAAGATTAAACTTTCTAATATCTATAGATTAAAAGTAAGTTTGATATTTAAGTCACTCATTCCGCGCAGAACAGGGTATCAACTAGTTATCAATTATGAAGTTGAAACCTCCACTGCCATTTTATATAATCTAGTTTTGACCCCACCTAGATTTGGATCCTACCTCCGCCACTGCCCCCGAGGGTGTGATCATCCGGTCTATAAGCGCTTGCCAACTGGTTAGCTGAAGAAGCGGATGAGGTAAGAGAGATAGTATGATGGGTCCATAGACGAGAAGAAGTTTCACATTGCAGAAACAAGTGGTCTCTTGATTCTGGAGCGTTCCCACAGAGGCAACATGTTTCAAAGTTCTGTTGTTTCTTCATATGCAGCAGCACCATGTATCGCCCAAACATCTGACTAATTTCAGGATGATCAAAGTCATTTGTATAAAATTTTCTGCAGCCTCAGCCAAAAATAAATAAAAATAAAAAATCTAGGCCGAATTCACCTATTTCCTCAAAAGTCCTTGATCCATAATTCCGCAGGATAATATGAGATTCTTATCTCGTGGTTCTTATGTTGCTGCAAACAATTACTCAGGAAAGTATGTATTCACATTCCCTAGTTTTGCAACAGAAGAGTTTTCACTTTCGGGCAATTTCTCGGTTTTGACAAAACCAAATTCTATCTTCCTCCAAGACCATACTTGTGGACTGCATATCAAATCACATTATTTTGTGCAAATTCAATAAGCTTCTGGAAGAATGCACGGCCTAAGCCTTCACTCTTTCGATCAATGCCAGTCTCCACGGACCCGTTTGCTGCTTGGAGCTTAAATTTTTAGTGTGGGACTAAAAGAAGAGAACTCATAAAAGAAAACAATACCGCTGCAACAAAACCACAATATATGCAACTCTAGAAATTTCTTCAAAGATTATAAGAAATCGTATGCAATACTCCGTGCATAGCTCAGACTACAATCTAGATTACTACGAATCCTAAATACAAATTAACAAAGGGTAATGAAAAGCTTTTCAGACGATTTATAAGTAAGCAATAAAATATTTCAAATTGGAGTTTCGGACCATCTATAAAGGGATAAAACCAAAAGAAACAAATCAAAGAGTTGTGTAATAAAACCAGAAACAACATAAACATTACGAAATCAAAACTAGGAAACCAAACATCAAAATCGATTCAAGAAGAGTAGAAGGGACCATCATTCTCTTACATAGAGATTCATTGTTCAATTTGTCTTCCCATAAGCAACCATTCTGTTAGGAGGAAGCTTCTTCTCTGCTTCACGTCTTCTTCTCTTGGCCTTCCTCGACAGTTTGCTTGTCTCAGCCTCGCCTTCCTCATCTGCTATCGGTGCTGCTGGCTTCTTCTCCTTAACATCTCTCATCTCCTCAGCATCCCTCTTCTTGCTCTTCTTCTTGCTTCTCTTCTCATCAGGATCATCAATCCTCTCCAGCAATTCCTTGAACTTGTGTTTCTGCTCCTTGAGTTTATATTTGTTCACCTCCCAGTCCTTGTCCATGTAAGGAGCCATCTTCTTCAATGGTACGTACTGGTTCAGCTCTGAGTCGTCCAAGAAGAGTATCTCTTCCTTCTCTAGCCCGTAGCTGTTTGGTTGTACTTTCGCAAACTTAAACCTTGTTTTCAAATCTTCAATTGTGTCCTCATAGTCTAGCTTGTAGTACTCTTCCATCAAAGCTTCCTGGGCTCTTTTCACAAGAGATGCTTTTCTCTTTCTCTTCCTCTTACCCTCTCTCTCTTCTTCCTCCTCAACTTCTTCTTCTTGGTCTTCTTGTTCTTCATCATCACTGATGGCATCCTCCTTCTGCTTTAGGACCTTTTCTCTGGTGGCGGTAAACCCATCCCCACTTTGAATCACATCCCAATTCTTTGGGAGTCCAAGAAGTTCATCTTCCTTGTCAAAGTCAGGCTTCTCATCATCACCATCTTCATCACTATGTAACTCTGAGTCCTCAGCACCGTAGTAGTTGTCATCAAAAGCAGCTTTCATCATCTTATCATACTCCTCAGGGTCAAACTCATCGTCCAGGTTTTTTGCATTTAAAGGAAACTCTTGTCCATCCTTGAAACCAGCAATAGAAAGAACCCTCTTCATCTTATCCTCAATCTCCTTCTTCTTGACATTCTTGAGACGCTTGAGCTCTTCTTCCCTTTCAATCTCAGCAATCTTCTGCCTATTCAGCTTGTTCTCCCTCTGTTTTTTCCTCGGGTTATCCTTCTTCCTCACAGAGCCATCAACAATCCTAGACTGACCCATAACAATCCCCACTGCATTCTTCTCCTCATGACGATACTTAGTCTCGTACTCCTCTTGATCAATAACCAAGAGCTCGTCATCTGAGATCTCCTTAAGCTCTACTTCATCAATCACTTGGGTTTTGCTCTTTCCATCTTTCTCCTTCCACATCTGTTTCAGCAAGTAATCTCTCAAGAACTTGTCGCCTTCGCCAAGCTCAGACTCTTTGCCGAAGTACTCATCAGCCATCTCCCTAAGCTCCTCATCTTCTTCCTCCTCTTCAGAATCATCTCCTTCCTTGACTTTCAAGAGATCCTCGTCATCACTCTCCTCCCCTCCAGCCTCCACAGCATCAGACACAGCTCGCCTCAGCTCCTGCTGCTGCTCACCGTAACTCTGAACCCTATTACTCCTCCCTTCATCTTCCTCACCAGCATCAGGACCTCCCTCGAGCAATTGCTGCGCCGTAACATCTTTAAGGTACATCGTCTTCTTCTTTTTCTTCTTCTTCTTACGATCCTTCTTCTCAGCATCCTCGACCTGTCCTGTAGCAATAAACCCAGGGTCATGTTCCTTTAACTTAACCAAAGATATCATCCACTTAGAGACTTCATCAACTCCGATGATCTCCTCTGGATCGGATTCGGATTCGGGTTCGTCTTCGTCTTCTTCGTCCTCGACGATTCTACCTTCGGCCACCGCTGTATTGAATCGCCTGAGATCCTCAGCCTCTCTTCTGCGTTCCAACCTAGCAATGTAATCTTTGTCGACCTCGAGCTCAACCGGGCCTTTGTTCTGAGGAAAGTCACCGTCGTCATCGCCGAACACTGAAGGCATCTTCTTCGTTCGCTGGGAAATTTCTGGTGGATTCGGCTGCTGACTGCTAGGGTTTTTGATGAAAAGAGTTGTCGTCGTTCATTTATACAGACTACCAGACCGGTTAAATTCTACAATTGAACCGGATCACATTATTTGATAAGTTTAAGACCATACAATACAAGTTTCCTTGTGTTTGTTTGTATACGGTTAGGCGCAATTTCCCAAAAAAAAAAAAAATTACATAAATTTTGGGTTCGGTTTGGTTTCCATTTGTCTGATACTCAAAAGGTAACAAAATTACGATGGGTTTTAACGACACTAAATACGAAAATCCAAATGCATTCGGAAAACTATACAAAAAAAAAAAGACTAGTCACTCTCCCTTTTAGCTCTTTACTGAGTTGTCACACTCTTCGCTAGATTCCTCGGCTGGTCGACATTGTGTCCTCTCAGAACAGTCAGATGATAGGCCAATAACTGCTCCAACCAAACACAAACACAAACAAAAAAGTATTAACAGAAGAGAAGATATACATTAGATCAGAGATTGGTGTTAAGAGATTAGAATTTACCTGTAATGGCACTATATTAACAACAGGCTGTAAACAATCTTCCACTTGAGGAACTTCTATTGCTCTACAAGATCCACTCGAGCTCACAGACGCAGCATCACCTTTTGAGCACATCACTATCAATCTCCCTTTGCGCGCGTGTAGTTGCTGAATCACAGACTGTTGTTTGCTGAAACAAGCATCCCGAGTGGCGATCACAGCGATGGGTAAATTCTCATCAACCAAAGCTAAAGGCCCGTGTTTCATCTCTCCTGCAAGTATTCCTTCGCTGTGCATAAGTGATACTTCTTTTACTTTCAGCGCTCCTTCCAATGCTGTTGCGTAGTTGTATCCTCTTCCAAACACAAGCAGTGACTGCTCCTCTATCAACAGTTGTGCTAGATCCTTCATTTCTTCGTCTAGCTTTAGTACTTCCCTAATCTTATCTGGATTCAAACACAAATTGCTTAAAGACAGTCTTAAGAAGAAGCACATGTGATTAGTTTACTCAAAACTTACTCGGTAAATCAAGCAGCCCATCAATTATAGCTTCCCGTCTAGTTTGGCTGGAGATTGTGTCACTTCCAATCGCTAGAGCTAGCATTACCATCACCACGATCTGACTTGTGTATGCCTGGGGGAAAACATAAGTTGTTTTAAGCTTAAAGACATATTCAGATATTCACGAAAAATTACCTTTGTACTTGCCACACCGATCTCAGCTCCTGCGTTAATATGGACACCACAGTCTGTTTTTCTAGCTATGGAGCTCCCAACGGTGTTAGTTATACCGACACATAAGGCACCGTTCTCGCGAGCATAATCCAAAGCAAGTAAAGTATCTGCGGTTTCACCAGACTGACTCACAAACACCGCGGTGTCCTCTCTGTATATGGGACCTTGCCGGTCCCAGAGGTCACTAGCAATCTCCATGCTCACTGGTATACCTATGGAAGTAACTAAGTTAGGAGATTCAATTCGAAACACATGAATGTAGTAGAGTAATTACCAGAGAGTTCTTCAAGGATAGGTCTTGATGCAAGAGCGGCGTTGTAACTTGTCCCACACCCGATGAAAACTATGCGGCGGCTGCGTCTTATGGTCTTGAGGTGATCTTTCAACCCACCTAGGAGGACTGTTTTCGGTTTGCGTGAACCGCCGCGTATAAGCCGGCCTCTCATTGTAGTAGTTAGAGATTCCGGCTGTTCGTGGATTTCCTTTTGCATGTAATGATCATATTTCCCCTTGTTTATTTGCTCAACCTCCATCTCTAAAACAGATAATGCACGTTCCACTGAAGCAGGTCTAGATGAACCATTACGCCTTTCAAACTTAAGTATGTCAACGCCTCCATCCTGTTGATAAAAGTGGAAGTGTTGCGCACGTATCTAAATAGCTTTCATAAAAAGGTAACTACTGAAAGACAAAAACTCCAAACTGGAACAATAGCAATAGCATAGAATTGAGTTTCATAATATTTATAACATGTTTCAGTAGTGATGATCAGTCAATCAGATTCGTTATTCATATCATCATATGCTAGAACTGAACATTCATACCTGATGTTAGCAAGGAATGAATGAATACACACTGAGAATAACAATTAGTATGAGTTTATACCTTGAGATGAACGACTTCTTCATCTTCAATCACCAAAACTTTTTTGGTATGCTCAACAAGAGCGTGCGGGTCACTTGATAAGAAAAATTCCTTAGGATGGTCATTCTTGGAAAGAAAGTGGGCATCCTTGAAAACATGAGTGTTGCTCTTATCTTGGTCTAGCTCCTACGAAAGCATGCAAAGATAAGGTATACTGCAGTTTCTTACTTACAAGCTGAAGAGGTTGAGTGAAAAAAGATAAAGCTACTAGCATCGTGATCCATGTAGAATCTTAAATATCCATAACCAGATATGAAACAACACTTCTCCTAGAAGTAACTTTTGGTTCCAAAAGTATTTACATCCCTTTCATAAAAGATTTGCTCTTCTGCCCTACGAGCTGCTAAAATGTTGCAGAGCTTGATACCTAAGTAAGAAAAAAAAGACTCAAGGTACATGAGAGTAACTTACTTTAACGCCTAGAAGCAAGGGACTTCCACGCTTGCAGGCAATTAACTCGTTAGGATAACGCCAGCTTTTGAAAATAAGAGCATAAGCTCCCTCCAGATGTCTCATTACTTCAAAGACAACTTCACAGAAACTTACGGTCTGTTCACCTAAAAATCACAAGTAAATAGATGTACCCGTGAAAACGTGAATGGTTAGGATAAATTGAAACAAAACTACTTGAAATCATGTCACTGGATCTACAACTAAACATCCTGCAACTCATAAGCAAAAGGATATATACCTTCTTCATTGGCTTTGTCAAAAACAAATTTAGCAAGCTTGGGAATGACTTCGGTGTCTGTGTCCGATTCAAAAGTAAAACCATGCCTGACTAACGTCTCTTTCAGTACCTGACGCAAATAACAATAGGAATCATAAGAGCATATCAAAAGGAGTAAAAGAAGATGAAGAAGGAGAAGAGACCTCATAATTAGTGATAACGCCATTGTGAACAACCAAGAAATCATCACCGGGCCCAGAGGACTGAGGATGACTGTTCCTGGGAGCTGGCTCACCATGTGTAGCCCACCTCGTGTGTGCTATCCCAGCGTGAAAATAAAATTCCTGGCGCAAGTTCAAATCTGTTTTCGTAATCTCTGCAAATCACAAGGAAGGAAAGCCACAGATCACATCACCACAAAAGGACGATTGGAAACGAAAATCGAAGATCCAGAGAAAGGGAGAAAGTGAAACCTTCGTTAACGGAATTGACTAGTGATTCAATGTTGCCAGCCTGACGAAAGACGAGCGGAGGAGAAGGAGAAGAGGTAGGGCAGTTTGGGGAGAGAGAAGAATCGATGGCGATGCCGGCGGAATCGTAGCCACGGTACTCGAGACGACGGAGGCCATTGAAGAGGACGTCGAGAATGTATCTTCTTTCCTTGTTCGCGTGGAAATTCAGATACGCGAATATTCCACACATTCTTCTTCTTCTTCTATTAATCTCTCTCTCTCTCTCTCTCTCTCTCTCTCTCTCTCTTTCGAAAAATGTTTGAGAATGAGAGGGAAGAAGAAGAGAAAAGGAATGGTTCGCTTGTAATTACGATGCGCTACTTTGGATATTTTTGTCTATTTCACTTGTGTCAGGAACTATGACATGGCTTTAGCTGATTGGATGGAGGGTGGGTTTGTCTAGGCCTAGCGCGTGGGCGTGGTTGTGGTGGTGCGCCGCTGGTCACGTGGGATTTCTAGTTGACTTGTTCTTTGGTTTGGTCCATGTGAAAAATCATCTAATTTCCGAGGAGTTTATATTTTATTTATTTTTGTTGGACTTCTTTGTGTTTCAATGTGATTTTGCTTATTTTATTAACTCTTTTTAGTCTGTCTTTGTGACTTCACTTGAACTAGAGATAACATACTTGTCAGTTATCATTATGACCAACCTATATTTTTGGTAAAAATATGACAAACCTTTTTTTTATCAAAAAAATATATATGACAAACCTATATGTTAACATACTCAAGGAAAACAATACCTCTGTTTCATAAAAATTGGGTCCATAAAAATTACTATCATTTTTATTTTTTTTTTGTAAAAGAATTTCATTCTAAGGTTTCATTACAGTTTTAGATACTCCTAACGTTTCAAAATACTTGAAATTTTAGAGTAGTCTGTTAAGAAACTTATCTTTCTATCCTAGAAATATGATTAAAATATAAAGTTAAAACTATTTAACCAATTACAAAATAGATTATAGATTATCATTGATTAAAGTTTTTAATATAAATTTTTTTTTACATCGAAAAATTATTCTATTTTTTATAAAGTTAAAATTTACATTGAAATATGAAAACATTATCTATTTTGAAACATCAGAAACTTCATTAAACAACATCTATTTAAAACAGAGGAGTATTAAATTCATCCTTAACCCTATAAAAATTAATAGAATTGTATTTAAATCAATTTTACATAATTAATATATAGGCATATTAATATCTTTTACAACTTTCTTATTTCGTGTAAAATGTGTCAAAGAAACAATTTTTGCAAAACGAGAACAATATATAGTTGAATAATTAAACTTGCATGTTTTTTTCCCAAGTAAGTTGTACTTGAGTTTTTAAGAAAGGCTGCCATTCGCATAAAAAAAACTTGACCATATATAAAAAAAACCAATGTCAAACAAAAACATAAATATTCAAAGTAATAAAAAGATGAAGATACATTATTCTTCAAAAATAATTCTTCTTGCAGTCTTATTAGCGAACTCATTCATCAAACTTGTATAGTCTAAGTTTTTAGCCATCTTCCTTTCTATCGATATGATCGCCAAACCGTTTAATCTCTCTTGTGACATACTCGACCGCATATAAGATTTTATGAGCTTTAATTTAAAATATGAGGAAACATTAATATCTTTGTTCATAATCTCTTCTTCAAGAAAATCCAAATAGCATTTATTTGTTGGTAAACTCCCTCTTAAGAGCTTCAACTCCATAAATATTTCTTTACCATGAATATCAGACCGATCACCATACTTAAGAAAGACTTCAAGGTTGACACAAGAAACCATCAATTCATCATCATTTGTCAACTGCAGCTTTTTCAGATCAAACAAAAATCCAAAAGTTTTTTCATAACTTTGGAGCTGATCAAACCTTTTCTCGAAAGAAACCAAACTCTGATCCACAATTTTGATGAAGTAATTGATTCTGAAGTTTTCTTCTGCTGTAAATATCACATCTTCATCATCTTTTCTAGGCTCTTCATCATGAAATTGCTTCTTTTTGATGAATCGTTTTGCTTTCACAGAGAATGCAGGATCAATTTCCATAGCAATAGCAATATGTTCCGCTTCTACTTTTGCTGCTTGGAAACCTGTTTCTCTATAGTCTTTAAAAAAAAGAAATAAGACCTTTCACTTGAGCAATAGCAATATCAATATCCATATCTTTGGCCTGTAGGATCTTGCTTACTTTGTTAACAACAAACAAAAGCTCATACCAAATAACCATTCCAATCAAAAACTCAAAGCTTCCAATCCCATAACTTTCACTCATTGCAAGAGACTCGGCTTCACTTCTTGTTCCTGGATTTGCACTGTTTTCAGCCAAGTAAATCAAAGCCTCTCGTATTTCCAGAGCCTGAAACCGTATTGCTTTAACACTTTTGATGCGGCTTTCCCAACGAGTTTGTGATAATGGTTTTACTGTAACACCATTCACAATCTCTCTGAAAACTTCACAGTTGTTTGTAGAAGAAACAAACAAACAATAGATGCGCTGAATAATTCCAAAAAATGATATTGCTATCGATGATGACGAAGCGATATCAGAAAGTACAAGATTCAGACTATGACAACCACATGGTGTGTAGGCAGCCCTGGGATTAATCTCTAGCAACCTGTTTTGTACTCCTTTAACTTTCCCTTTCATGTTTGATCCATTATCATAACCTTGCCCTCTAATATCATCTATACTCAGCCCAAGACTGTGCAACGCATCCTGAAGAGTGTCAAAAAGCCCTTCTCCTGTTTTGTCTTTCACTTCCAAGAATGTTAAAAAAAATTCTTCAATCTTTGGAGAAGTCTCAGAAATATCCACACATCGGATAACCATGGACATTTGTTCCCGATGACTGATATCAGGAGTGGTGTCAAGAATAACTGAAAAATACTTTGCAGACCGGATCTTCTTTAAGATCATTTGTTTGATCTCGTTCCCAAGCATCTCGATCAACTCATTCTGAATCCTGTGGCTGAGATAATGATAATGAGTTTCCCGTTTCTCGATCCGTCTAATGTGCTCTTTCATCACTGGATCAAAATCTGCAAATACTTCAATCATGCCCAAGAAATTTCCATTACCATCCACATAGATCTTATCACTACTTCCACGAAATGCAACATTCTGTTTAGCAAGACCTTTTACCAATGAAATTATCCTGAGCAACACATCTCTCCAGTGTTTTTTCTCTTTGTTGAGCTCTTCTTGTATATGCTTATCAATTGTCTGATTCTTCTGCAATCTCTCTTCCAAGTCCAACCATTGAATCATGCATGTGATATGCTTATGACCTTTTTCATGTTCCTTAAGCAGTTTCGAGACATTTCTCCAATCATCAGACCCAGTAGTTGCCAACAAATTCTTAAGTTTGTCTTGCTTAAATAACTTACAGCAAAAACAAAAGATTTTATCTTTCTTTTTTGAGTAAAGCAACCATCGCCGATCTTGCTTCTCTCCATTCATTATTTTTCTGGTATAAGATGAGTGAGAAAAACATCTGCCTAATTGATCTCTTGGAAAGTGATAATCAATTGAAGGTCTTGCCATTGGACCTTTTTCAACCATAAAATCTCTCATTCTCTCATCAACTTTTCCCCAACTTCCAGGATCATTTATATCTCCATCTATCTGATACTCCTTAACACCAAATGCTTTATCCTCTTCATTCTCATTCTCGTGAAATTCATGTTCATTGCTATGCTCATCACTGTTTTCAGCTTGATCATGGTCAAATCCAGTAGCTTATTTGCTACTTTTATTATTCTCCTCTACAGATTCATCAGGTGTAGAAGGTTTAGACCTTTTTACATACCTTAACATGGAACCAGCCATTGAATTTGTTAGTGCTTCTCTCTTCTTCTTTTCTCTTATTTTTGCTGCACCTCCCATCTCATTCTTTATACGCTCTGAAGATATTGAACTAGAAAAAATATTTATAAATAAAATATACTGTTATACAAAATTAAGATGCAGCGAACAGAAGATAACAACTTGGTGAAAACAAACCTGAATTGTTGCTGATCAAAATTTTTCAAATCACCACTTGGAGAAATCAGAAGAGGAAGATGAGTTTGTGTTTTTTTTTTTTTGAAAAAGAGGAAGAAGGTATGTTGTTAAAAAAGAAGAAGAAGATGATACGATGATGATGATGAACTAGTGATGGTAATTAGGTTTTAGTTTTTTTTCTCTTTTAGATTACTTCAATATAGATAATTACTCTTTATTAATTATTACTAAGTAAAAATATTTTATTTCCTTATTTAAAGAAAAGCGTATAAGAAATATTCCTTAAACAAAAATTTCGAAAATAACCAAAATAAAAAATTGGCATCCATGGGTCTTTGAACCCGGATTCCTTTATGAATCATAAAGAGACTATTGACCACTGCACCACAGATACTTAATGAAAATTAGGGCCGAAAAAATTACTCATAAATTGACGGTCGACGCCAATGCTTCTGTTGCTTCCCCTCAGGACCGCTATTGTTGTACATGCAAACAAATGATCAAATCTGTTAATTTTCTTGTTTGTTTTTATCTTTCAATCTTGTTTTGGCTATTATTTTATTGTTAAAACATAACTCCCCAATTAGCTCTTACCATTTTATTGGTTACGATCCATATGTACATAAGTACATAACATCATAGCACGTATGAACGGAGAGTGTTCCACTACATGTACTTCTCTGTTGAGGTTGTATTCGGGTGTCATGCGTACAATTTTCAAAGTTCTTGAGAAAATCAAAGAAGCTCTGCCATGGCTGCCGGAGTTTTTTCCAAAGATTTGTTAGATTTTAGAATCTCTGATTGTGTGTGTGATGAACAAACACTTTAAGACGAAATGAGTCTTGAATTGATGAAAGAGAGAAACAGAGAGACAAGTGTAAACTCAGATCAGAAACAAGAGATTATGAGAGATTGAGAGTATAAGAAAGGGAGAGATTAAGAGAATCTGATCTAAGAACACACTTTGTATTATGAAGGAGAAGGGGAAATCCCCCTCATTCTCTTATCTTTACACTTGTGGCTACAAACAAATATATAGATAATCTAGCTTACAAGAGAAGCCAAACATATTTGGCTTACTAGAGAAGCTAATAATAAAATATCTAGCCTTTAGCTTATAAGAGAAGTTTTGATTAGTCTGTTTTTACTGTTCATCCGCGGGTACTGTTCATGCTGGCAGACCTTGCTTATTTCTCTTTGGCAAGCTTTGCTATCTTTCACTTTGGTAGACCTTGCTGTATGACAGTCTCTTTATTTATTTTAATACTCCCCCTCAAGCTTGACCATAGGAGATCCTTGGGCAAGCTTGGAACTGAGAGCACTTGCCTCATTAAAAACCTAAGTGTGGAAAACCTCATGGGATAAAACCATCACTTAGGGAAAAAGAGTACAACTACCCTCAGCCTAGGGATTGGCCATTGGGTCTTTGTGTCTTAGGATCAACATGATGGACACAAAGACCCTGGATCACGGCCTGACTTGTGCTGCAAGGATGAACTCCATAACTTGCACACACTAACATCTTGGATCTCTTCTTCAGACAGATCTTGGTCTCTCCCCCTTTCTCACAACCTTCCTATTGTGATCAAGTGCTCGGACTCTCTGATCTTCCTTGATAGATACAAGCTGAGTCTTGGCTGCTTCTTCTTCATAAGTAACCACCAAGTACTCTCAGATCATGTAAGCTTCAACACTCCCCTAAGTCAAGCTTGACCATGTGGAACAAGTCAAGCTTGGAAGGATAGCTTCATGATCTGACCACTCACTCCAACTTCTTGTTGAGTGATTTTCTTCTCCCCTCAAACTTGAGAATCTCTCGAATCATAGCTGCTCATCCACACTCCCCCTCAAGCTTGAGACCGAGTATATGGAAGGACCAAGCTTGATGGTGAGCACTTGAGCGCTTCTCTTTGAATCGACATTGCAGCCTCTTCTTGAAGCTTCATCAATCAGGTACAAGCACACATGATATGGGCTAATTCATAGCTTCCCAACTGAAGGTAACTGTTCTAACTCCATGTAGGAGCTGATCCATATCTTCCCAACCAGAAGGTAACTGTTCTAACACCATGCCTTGGGCTGATCCATAGCTTCCCAACTGAAGGTAACTGTTCTAACTCCATATAGGAGCTGATCCATAGCTTCCCAACCAGAAGGTAACTGTTCTAACACCAAGTTGTTGCTGTCCTTGTTGACTTCTTCTTGCAATGACTTCTAGACATGTCATGGAAGCTCATTTACAGCCCCCCTCAAGATTGACTCCGAGAATAGGGGAGACAAGCTTGATATGAGCGCAACTTCTTCCTGACTTGTTAGTTTCTTCAGCTACAAGTCACTTCATCTTTGTCCTTGCAATCCATGAGGATCTTCAGCTTGGTGTGTGGCTGATCAAACACTGGTCTGCCTCTCCATCAATACTCATTCTTGAAGTATCTTCAAAGCTCAGCCATATTCTATCTCAGCCACGACTTACAACCACCTGGTCCCCTCTCAAACAGTCTCTCCATGGTCAGTCATATACACTCGTGCGGGCTCTGGATCGACAGAAATATACACATGTGCAGGCTCTGAACGGCATGGGCAAAGTCTTTTTCTTTGTCTTGATTTGATGATGGACAGAGAACAACACTTGTGTACCTGAACCATCACTCAAACTCCAGCAAGAATTAGACCACAAGTGCATTGGGTCAACCCTTGATGCATCATCAAGTTTGAACACCAATGTCTTTAAACAATGCAAAGATTAAACTAGACTTTATCAAGTTCTAATCTTTGCAAGCAAACTCTCTATTCATCATCAAGATCATCACACCACAACACTCAGCACATCATACTCAAGCATTGGACAAAAAGGAAAGAGCTTTCTTACAGCCAAGGATCATTGTATAGATCCTTGATTCCATTGGACAGCTTTTGAGTCATTGGCGTGCCCTCCAACTTCTATCCTCCATGGACCTTTCCTTTGAACCCACCATAGCAAAGAAACTTCCTTTCTTCAGGTCGCATGACAGTTCAGGATAGAGCAAGAGACGCTTCGACACCAGGATGAGCTCATCTTCCTCCGAAGATGAGTAACAGCCATATGGACCAAGGAGCTTCTTCTTTGCTTCAAACAGCCATGGGAGTGAGCTTGAGCTTTGCGGAAGCTTAGAGCTCAGGTTCTGATGAACCAGGCTCTGATACCATGTTAGATTTTAGAGTCTCTCGTTGTGTGTGTGATGAACAAACCCTTTAGGACGAAATGAGTCTTGAATTGATGAAAGAGAGAAACAGAGAGACAAGTGTAAACTCAGATCAGAAACAAGAGATTATGAAAGATTGAGAGTATAAGAAAGGGAGAGATTAAGAGAATCTGATCTAAGAACACACTTTGTATTATGAAGGAGAAGGGGAAATCCCCCTCACTCTCTTATCTTTACACTTATGGCTACAAACAAATATATAGATAATCTAGCTTACAAGAGAAGCCAAACATATTTGGTTTACTTAGAAGTTTAATAATAAAATGTCTAGTTTTTAGCTTATAAGAGAAGCTTTGACTAGTCTGTTTTTACTATTCATCCGCGGGTACTATTTATGCTGGCAGATCTTGCTTATTTCTCTTTGGCAAGTTTTGCTATCTTTTACTTTGGCAAACCTTGCTATCTTTTACTTTGATAAACCTTGCTGAATAACAGTCTCTTTATTTATTTTAATAAGATTGGCCTCTCACCAGTTCCCATCATCAAGCACAAGATTCTTAGTTTAGATGTCGTTGTATAACTACCGTAAGGTTCTGTGAGTTGCCTTTATGGGTTAACACGGACTATCATGTCGTGACTCGTGTCCATCCAAACTCTGATAGATCTAAGCTGAGAAGTCCGCAGGGAAGGGTGGATCTTTAAAAAAAAAAAAATTCAGTTGCATCAGAAAATGGCCAATCATGCAATCAGTTTAGCTCAATCAATCAATTTAGCTCAATCACTTGGTTGGGGGGACTAGCGCTTTGCTCAACCAGAGTTCTATTGGCAAAAGCTGATGCTGGTTTCCTGAATCTCTTTCTTAATGATCATGGATTGGTTTTCTTGATGAATAAAATGAACTCTGCTTTAGCTATATGCTTAAATGCAGGACCATTTAGTTGTGGAAAATGCCTTCGACTATGTCCTTATGCCAAAAACCCAACTCCTTGATCACACAGTGGGCTCACAAAAAAGAAGTAGAAACTAGTATGTAGTGTTGGATAATGGCAACTAACTAAAAGATTAATTGGTTTATTGATCGACAGGAAAATGAGGGCATCCTTGAGGCCTACTTCAAGTCATGTACTTGTGGAGCTCTGGACAGAGCTGCAACGTGAGAGTCAGTACCCTTAACAATTGTTCTGCATTCGTATTTGGTGTCGTGTACCTTGTTCAGCATCCCTGCCGTATATGGTGAAAGCGAGTGGTGTCACTCGAGAATGAGAAAGGATGCGTCTGTGTGAGTTTTTGTCATAAACGTTGTTGCTATTACCATACTCAATCGTAGTCAGACAAAACAATATAAACTTTCACAACATACAACCACTACGTTACGACTACAACCATTGATATACATTCTTCAATCTTCAACCTTCAATCTCTCTCCGGTGTCACTCCCGTCACTCTTCTTGAGCTCAGATTTCCTGCATACGACCATGCTTTCTCTGATTCACCCAATATCCCCTTCTCTCTCGCGCCACTCCTATACAGCAGCGGTGCTCTCCTCGGGCTTCTCGATGCTATACTTAGGGCAGGTGTAGCAAATGGGGAACCGTAGGGAGAGCTTTGTGCAGAGAAAGGTTTCTGAGCAGCAGGCCGACCGTTGGGTCCACCGATGCTGAACAGGGCAGGCGATTCCGTGGCAGAGACGGATCTTCTGATGGTATCATCAACATAAAGCACATCATCTATTCTGGCAGTGACGTTGAACGCCATGCTCTCCAACACCCTTGAGTAACTCTCAAGAACTCCATGCCCTACATCCTACAATAACACACAAACCTATAAAATCAGGTAACCATATAATTTCATTCTACCAGGAAAAGTTACACTAATTTAGTCTATTCTACCCTGTTGTACTGAATCTTGTTCATGTCCAGCGTTGTCTGGGGAAGACCCGGGAAACGGATCCTCAGGCTCTGCAAGAGTGTCTCAGCTCTCTGCGCAAGGAACTCATTTCTCTCAGAGTCGTTTACAAGTCCTTTGACCTTGCCACTCCATGAAGATAGCTTTAGTTTCGCCTGATTCTTATGCTTCCTCCCGTTCTTCTTCTGCCTCCAAACGTGCACGGCAGCCTCAATCCTGTTGGCTATTTCAAGAGTCTGATGTTCAGATGAGAGATCAATACAGTCTAGGAGATATTCAGGTGAGAACTTGTTTGCAGTTAAGTACTGGTGGATTATCTCTCCAAGACATTCCTTCCCGCTCTGCACCAAGTTTAAAGAAAAAACCTCAAGGAGCTGAAGATAACTAAGAAGAAGCTAATGGAGAGAAGCTGCATGCATATATACCTTAGGCAATGTCTCCAAGTAAGGGTCAGGTATCTCCATTTCAGCGAGGACGCCTGCGTTAATAGCCAATGCAGCCTTGAGAATCTGGTTAGCAAAGTCCCGGCACTGCTGGAGTTTCTTCCTTGTCTCTTCAGACAAACCGTTAGGTGGAACCTTAGGGCAAGGCAGCCACCATTTCTCCTCCTGCCTAAAGGAAGGACGACCACCGCCACCGCCACGGGAAGCTGGAGAGTCGTAGGACTCCTTTTCACAATCTCCAAGACCAATCCCACGATCAGTATACCAGAACTCAGTGTCGGAAAAGTCATCGAGCATATCAATCAACATTGCGTCGAGCTTCCTAAGAGCAGGGAGGTTGGCATAGAGATCAGAACGAGGGCGAGTCTCCATGATCTCGTAAGTCCCACCTCCTCCAGGGAACTGCTGAGTGGAAGGAATAAGCTCAACGATGGAATCGCAGACACAGAGTAACCACTCGAGCTCTCTACACCACATTGCCTTCTTCTGTGGAGCAAGAGGCTCAAGCCTCCATAGCTCACCAAACACAGTCGCTGTAATTCAATAGTACTAGTTGAATGATTGATGATACATACATACATAAAGAAAAGAATCTTTAAAGACATAAAAAGAATGGTTCTCTCTATTACCAGAGAGATTGGTAATGGCGTTGGAGATTGCAAGAGCAGTACAAACACCTTTACCTCCACCAGACATGTCTTCTCCGAGAAGCAGCTTAGCAAATCTCTCCTTCATCATCTCAATTTCTATTCCAAATAAGGAAACCCTAATTTACTTTATCCTAATTTTAGCAATAATACATTCATTGTTCTATGTTTTTCCTTACCGGATAAATCGCTGCCATGTTTCTCTGACTTGTCATCCCAGACCACGTCTTTTCCGCCGATGACCGGAAGCATGACAGGCGCCGGGAAGTAGAACCTACGGGGGCTAGAGGCTTCTCCGAAGAAGCTGCTTGAACTCTCCGACTGGCAGCTAACGTCGGCGCTGGGGCTATAGCTTCCGCATCTCTCGGAAGAGCACTCTTCGTCTTCCTCCGAAGATAGACTTGCCATTTTTCTCGGATCAAGAAATTAGCGACAGCATTTACTGGGGGGAGAGAGAGACAGATAAGGAAGTGGATCTAGTTTTTGCAATTGTGAAGATAAGTGGACTGAGAGTAAAGCTACCTCTTCTCGACGAGGATGACGAGGAGTCACTATTTTTCTGCCGTTTTATCTTTAGATGTTAGCAATGCACGCCGTTTATTAGTTTATTTTAATTATTTTCCTTTCTCTTTGTTTGGAAGTGGTCGGTCGGTGACTTGCTATGCGGGATCCCCCCTTGCTATGCTTGTAATAACTGTTAAGAATATTTTTCATTAAAAAAAAAAACTGTTTAGACTCTGCGTTAAAAATTAGCTTTTTGATGTATACAAATATACAATGTTTAGAAATTATATGGGAAATTAGCTTGTTATACAGTAACTGTTTAGAATTTACATAAAATCTTTTCTTTTTTGATATTGAGATGTGTAATTTTTTTTTTAAAAAAAAATTCTAAATATATTAAACCAATCCAAAGATCGGAGATAAGGATCCGATTACAAACCGACTCATATAAAATTACACAATTCAATCATTTTCTATCTAACTTCGCTCGATCCATGTCCCTGGCGCGTTCCGCTAAATAGAATATGATATCCTCATATATCCGATTACCGTTCTCTACCTTTGACGATGCCCACGAAAAGAAGAGATTCACCTCGTTTTCTCGGATGCCGGGATCTTTCCGTGTCGTCTCTGCAGTAGCTAGTTCTCAAAGAGCTCGTCAAAGCTTGCAATCGTTACCATCAATGAAGCGCTAGACGTAATGAAGGAGAGAGTGGCTGAGACATAAACCGTAGAGAATGCCGAAGCCCGACAATCCCGCCTCCAATGCCAACACCACACCTAACAGAAGGGCACAAAGACCACCACCGCCAGAACCGGATCTGCAAAAAAGTGGGCCTTAGAAGGCTGCTGCGCTAAACCGGACAAAGCTCCATGACCTGCAAATTGGTTAGAGAAACGACATTGCCGAGTGCTATCAAATGACAACAGACGACACTGGGATATGCATTTCTCTGAAAGGTGACACCAAGCAATGCAACAAGACCGAAACAACCTGAACCCGCTGCAACACCTGCCCTTATGCTGTTTCCGAGAACCGAAGAACAAGTAACCTTAAGCCATCCAAAAGTTGAGACCGGTGTCAACGTAAACAACCACTAAATCAAACACAGGAGCGAACACACTGAGGAACCTGTCGACTGATTCCAAAAGTGAGACCAGAGTAAACACTTGGAAGTGAACATAACCGTAAGAAAGGAGGCCGTAGATACTGCATCTAAGCTGCCATAGACGACAGCCAAGCTTCTCAACACCACAAAACTCCACGAACCAAACACCACAGAACCCAACAGACACCAGCGTCCTGAGCTAAGAACGCTCTCGAGCAATAAAGACTCCGAGACTTTCCAGATGTGGACTGAATGGAGGAGATTTATTGAGACGCCAAGAAAAATCGACCGGCCAACAAACAACACCTCTCCACAGCAAGACCGGAGAGAGCACATACAGCACCCTCGCGACCGCATCTGAGCCAAGAGCCCAGCTTCCACCTCCACGCGCTACCCTCTCTTCAAACGGGCAAAAAGAAAATGCCCCTTTGCAAACCCAAAAAAGCCGACTCCGCCGTGTGTGTTAGTTAGGATATCACAATATCCTAACTACTAGCTAAGTATATTCCTTTGTATAGTTTAGATACGGTAGATTTCGATAAACATCAACTCTTGTATAAATATACTCTTGTGATTAATGGAATGATCATCGATTCATCGACACTTACATGGTATCAGAAGCTCTTAGATCTTAGGCTTCCTGATCATCGCCTTTGCGATTTCTCTTTCTCGCCTCCCCTTCTTCCCTTTTCTTTTTCTCTTTCCCACCCCTTTCGGTCTCTCTCTTTAAACCTGCACCATCACCATGGCTGCTCAATCCCTCACCACCTCCGACAAACCTTGGGGCATCACCCAGATCCATGCTTACATACCTATTGTATTGGATCTGGACAAGATGAACTACGATGTCTGGCGAGAAATATTCGAAACTCATTGTATTACATTTGGAGTTTCCGACCATCTCGATGGCACCTCGACTGCTACACCAGCAACCGAGAAAATTTGGAAAGAACGAGATGGACTCGTTAAGATGTGGATCTATAGCACAATAACAGATTGACTAGTCGAAACAATTCTCACACCGAAGAGCGTTGCACGCGACCTCTGGCTCGCTCTTGAGAACTTGTTTCGTGATAACAAGGAGAATCGAGCCCTCCAGCTGGAGAATGAGCTGCGAACGATCACCATCGGAGACCTCTCAGTACAAGAGTACTGTCGCAAGCTCAAGTCTCTCTTGGATCTCCTCGCCAACGTCGACTCGCCTCCGGTGACAGACCGCCAATTGGTGATGCACTGTCTCAACGGCTTGAATGACAAGTTTGAAGGGATTCACAACGTCATACGACACCGGTCTCCCTTCCCGACCTTCCATACGACACGTTCCATGTAGCTTGCTGAAGAAGAAAGACTAGCTCGACAGATCAAACCGGCTGCTACGCACAACGACAACGCTTCCGCCCCTAATGTGCTCTATGCTGCGGATACCACCTCCTCTGACCGCAACCACAACAACAATAACAGAGGAAACAACAACCAAAACAACCGGAACCGCAACAACAGCAATAACAATCGCGGTGGCGGTCGTGGTAATCGTGGAAGAGGGCGACAAAACAACAACAACTACTCGGCTCAGCCGTTCGCCTACGCTCCTCCATGGAGCTACCCACAACCACAATGGCCCTTTCCATACTATGCCGGAGGACACCCCATGATGCCGTTTGCGTCTCCTCCCACTCCAGTTGCAGCACCGCCTGCTCAGAATCAACCAAGCATATTCGGACCGTACTCTCCGCAACCACAACCCCAAGCTCATTTCCTGCAGAATGCTTCACCAACAGCCGGGACTCCAACACTCATACCACAGGCTCTCGCTCATGCGTTTAACACAATGAGTCTTCAGGATCCCTCTCACTCACCGTGGTACATGGATAGCGGAGCGACAAACCACGTTACGGCACAGCCAGGTACACTCTCGTCTGTGTTTAATATGAGCATAATTCCCTCTGTCCGCGTCGGTGATGGATCTATTGTACCTGTCACTAAAATGGGCAATGCTATGATTTCTTCTTCTTCCTCCAAAAAGCTTCTTCTTAAAAATGTGCTTGTCTGTCCATCTTTTATTAAAAATCTCATCCCAGTTCGACAATATTTGTCACTGAAAATAAATGTACTGTCAAATTTGACCCGTTTGGTTTCACTGTTAAGGATCTTCTGACCAGGACCAAACTACTCCGATGTGACAGCTCCGGACCTCTCTACTTGGTGACGCCCTATCCACCTCCGCAATCTCCTCTTTCTCTTTCAGCGGATGGTCTTCTCTGGCATAGGCGTTTAGGTCATCCGGGTAGTTCAATAAATCGTTCTTTGCTTTCTTTTGGTTTTTCAAATAAAAATGCAGACATGACAACTTTGTGTCATGCGTGCAAATTGGGTAAACATGTTCGTCTCCCTTTTATTTCTTCTTCAACTATTGTTTCTGCACCTTTTGATATAATATATTCAGATATTTGGATGTCTCCTGTGTCCAGTGTCTCGGGCTTTAAGTATTATCTTTTATTCTTGGATCACTTTTCTCATTATATTTGGGTTTATCCTTTACATCGTAAAAGCGATACATTTGCTAAATACCTTCATTTTTCAGCTTATATTCGTACCAGATTCAACAAAACTATTAAAGCCCTTCAGTGCGATAACGGTGGCGAATACACGATCCGCATCTTCCTTGACCACTTGGCCGCCACCGGCACCACTATTCGCTTCTCATGCCCGCACACCTCTCAACAAAACGGACGTGCAGAGCGAATGCTTCAGACTATAAACAACCTTGTTCGCACCTTTCTCATTCAAGCGAACATTCCTGTCACCTACTGGGTCGAATCCTTACACACGGCAGTACATACTTTAAACCTTCTTCCTTCTTCTTCCATTAACAATCTCATTCCTTATTCTCGTCTGTTTAACCTTCATGTTTCTTATACTCATTTACGAGTGTTTGGCTGTCTTTGTTACCCCAACACTCTCTCTACTTCCTCTCACAAACTTGCTCCTCGTTCAGTGGCGTGTGTTTTTTTAGGTTACCCATCTAATCATCGCGGTTATCGGTGCCTGAACATTGCATCTCGCAAAACCATCATCTCACGCCACATCATTTTCGTTGAGGATGTATTTCCGTTTTCAACTCTACATCCCTCAGCGAGCTTTCCAGCTTCTCCTCCTCTTCCGCCATATGTGGCACCACCACCAATCATTCCGCCACCTTCTCTCACACCTCCAATGGCCGGCATTCCTCCTATTCTGCCGCTGACTACACAAAACAATCATCTGATGACCACTCGGAGTAAAACGGGGATCACAAAACCTCGTGTCCCTCTTTGCCTTCACACATATATTGTTTCTCCTCTTCCTTTCTCTCATGTGAAGGCTGCAAAAGATCCTCGCTGGAACGGTTACATGAAAGAGGAACACGGTGCTCATATTAAACGCGGTACGTGGGTACTTGTACCACGGCCTTCTCGTGGAACTAACATTCTTCGTTCTATGTGGTTGTATCGTCATAAGTTTAATGCAGATGGAACAATCAAGCGTCACAAGTCTAGGCTGGTGGTCATTGGCAAATCACAACAACCTGGCATTGACTGTGAAGAGACGTTCAGTCCGGTAATCAAGCCAGCTTCTATTCGGGCCGTTCTTCATCTTGCTGTAGCTCGTGATTGGCCACTACGGCAGCTCGATGTCAAGAACACCTTCCTTCATGGCGACCTCACTGAAACAGTCTATATGCACCAACCACCTGGATACGTCGACAAATCCAAACCTGATCATGTCTACTTACTTAAGCGTTCTTGTATGGTTTGAAACAAGCACCACACACTTGGTACACTCACTTCGCCAGCAAAGTGGAGAAACTTGGGTTCCGTCAAACTCGCTCTGACTCGTCACTCTTTGTGTTCAACAATGGCAAGGAATTGGCGTATATCCTCCTTTACGTCGACGACATCATCATTACTGGTTCGTCGTCTAATCTGGTCAACTCTTCCATCTCCGCTCTATCCTCTGTCCTCGACATATCGGACCTCGGACGTCTCCATCATTTTCTTGGCATCTCAGTGACCTACAATGACACTGGTATCTTTCTCAGCCAGCAAAATTACGTTGCAGACATCCTCCACCGAGCCTCGATGACGAATTGCAATCCTTGCCTCACACCAGTTGACACCAAATCAAAGCTAGCTGACGACGATGGACCACGCGTCTCTGATCCGTCCCTTTATCGAAGCTTGGCGGGCGTTCTGCAATACTTGACGTTCACACGTCCAGACATAGCCTACGCCGTCCAGCAGGTATGCCTATTTGCACGATCCACGCGAGCCGCATCTCCACGCCCTGAAACGCGTCCTCCGCTACATCAAGGGTACTATCACACAAGGCCTGCAGATCACTAAGTCCTCCACTACTGACCTTGTTGCATACTCAGATGCTGACTGGGCCGGGTGTCCATCCACACGACGATCTACATCAGGCTACTGCGTCTTTCTTGGCGACAGTCTCATAGCTTGGTCTTCTAAGCGCCAGAACACAGTCTCGCATTCAAGCGCCGAGACTGAATACCATGGCGTCGCTAATGCTGTTGCTGAAACGACATGGCTGCGTAACCTGTTCTTCGAGCTCGGCTGTCCTCTCTCCAAGGCAACCATTGTCTACTGCGACAATATCTCCGCGGTCTATCTCTCCTCTAATCCAGTTAATCACCAACGGACAAAACACATTGAGATAGATATCCATTTTGTTCGAGAACGAGTGTCGTTGGGACACATCCGAGTGCTTCATGTTCCTACACACCTGCAATATGCAGACATATTTACTAAAGGACTCCCCTCTCCATTATTCACTCAGTTTCGCTCCAGCCTGAGCGTCCAAGAACCTCCGCTCTGACTGCGGGGGCGTGTTAGTTAGGATATCACAATATCCTAACTACTAGATAAGTATATTCCTTTGTATAGTTTAGATACGGTAGATATCGATAAACATCAACTCTTGTATAAATACAATTTTGTGATTAATGGAATGATCATCGATTCATCGACACTTACAGTGTGCAACCCCTAGTAGAAGCCAGACCAGAAACGAACTTTCCCGCGAGCAAAGCCAAAGCCGGTTGACCCCCTAACGACAGAACAACGAGCAAGACGGAGGCTAGGAAGTGGCGACGATGAAGCAAAGAGAAAAGGAGAGAGGAGGAGAAACCTCCGACGACGACACGCGTGCTCACACACTGTCCGGTCGCTGGAGAAGATGAGAACTCACATAGGAGCTTGGCTTTTTGATGCAAGAATTTGAGTGTTTTCAAGTCTTTTTTATTTCTGTTATTGTTGATTGTCCTCTAGATTTTGTTAATATATCACATCAGTGAGCTAGATGATAAATACTATATGAGTATATTATACTATGAGACATTTTATGAGTTTTGGATTACATGGCGCATTGTGGATTGTGGTGAGGGTATAGTCTATAACAGTAACGGACGGAGAGCATAATGAACGTGGGCACGTTCCCCCAACTAACTTTTTTTTCTTTAACAAATGCTATAAAATGTATATATGTGCCCCCAACTCAAAAATAAAATGCAGTGAAATTTGTTTTGTGCTTCCTATTATATCTGTTTCTGCATCCGCCCCTGGTCTATAGAGCAACAATATGTTTTCTTTTGGCGTGTGACGAGTTCAGAACATCTCTTCTCCAATGACTGGGGCAAAATCGAGTTCTCCCTTATCTCTTCTCCAATAGATTTATATACATTCTTCGCTCTCATCCAAAAACAACAAGCTGCTCTCTATTTCAAAGGTATTTTGGAAAGAGTGAATAATAGAAACACAAAATATTGTTCACATCTACTAAAGTAAGTTGTTTGTCGTTATATATAAAAAGTAGCTAATGATATACTGATATATCATAACCCAGAGAGGCTATCCCTAAATGCACTTTATGGAAAGATCATGCGAAACAAATATTTGCATACACAAAGAAGAAGATAATGATACGCGTGTTATGTTTTGTGTACGTAAAATTATATTAATGTATAGTTTATTAAGACTTTGTTTACTGATCTCTCATATTTTCTATGCTCATGTATCATCATATTCTTTTTGATGTTTATCCTAAAGTGAAATAAGCATATCAAATGTTCCCGATGTTACATGTGAAATAGTTATATTGATTTCGTTGATTAAACATGTAAATAGAATTGTTATATGTATTTTATTTTATGTACATCATTTTATATCGATTCCACTGACCTAGTATGTCGAATTAAAATGTTTAAATATCTTCTAGACATTAGTTGTAAAGTGATTTTGACACATGTTATTTCTACAATCATTTTCACTAAATAAATATGATATGACATACTAGAAAGATGACATGGCGAATAGAAAATATGACATGTCATTAACTTAACTGCGATATGTACAATTTCCTTATAATTTTATATTTTTGGTAAGATGTTTTAAATATGGCAATAAATATTAATTCATATATCTTCATTAATGTTAATTTTATATATAAATATTTTTTGGCAAAATTATGAATAATTCAAATATCACTATTAAATTCATATATATATATTACACTAATAAAAATAAGTAAAAAATATAATTTTTACATCAAATTATGTATATATATATCTTCTAGACATTATTTGTAAAGTGATTTTGACACATGTTATTTCTACAATCATTTTCACTAAATAAATGTGATATGACATACTAGAAAGATGACATGGCGAATAGAAAATATAACATGTCATTAACTTAATTGTGACATGTGTAAAAAAATATAATACTAATGTAAAAATATATATTACAGTAATAAAATAAGCAAAATATATAATTTTTACATCAACTTATATATATATATATATTATATTTTTATAAATATATATTTAACCAAAATTAATTGTGAATGTGCATAAAAATATAAACTAAAGCAATTTTAATCAAATATTTTTGACAGTTAAATGATTAAAAATTTATTTAAATTTATTCGTTTATCATGTTAATTAATAAATTACTTTTCCTAGTTCAGCATATTTATAAAACAAACAAAATTAATACATATATATTTATTTATTTATTTAAAGCTAGATGATAAGAGATATATTTATAATAAATAATCATTAAAAATAATATAATTATTTTTTTTAATTATATGTAATTTAAAATTTATTAATATTTAAATAAATCAAATTAAAATATTCAAACTATAAAAAGAATAAGACTACAAAATCTCTTTTTTTTTCAAACCGTTGAAATTAAAATTTGAAAATAATATGAAAATAGTTATGTCCAAATGTAAATTAAAAAAAAAAATTAAAATAAAAAACATCATATTTAATATTTATATTTCTGCGCATGGCGGAAGAAAACTTCTAGTCTAAACATGAAAACATTAGCCATCCAGTTCTCCTCTTTATTTCTTGAGCAGCGAGAAAAATACAGAATTAAAACTACCATTATGCACACTACGAAAGAACCGCAACCTCCAAACATTGGCAAAAAGAGAAGAAGGCAAACCACAAGCCACCATGAAGCCGAGAGAGACCACCTCCATAAGGACCTGATACAATCCACCATCCGGATCTAAACCACACCCGAGAATGAAAGACTATGATGGAGAAGCTCATCAGAGGGGAGAAAGAGAAAAATATCAGATCATTGGCACCGAACCCGTCACGAAGCCAACTGTTTACGTAGTCAGCAGCTACCGAACGCTCCTTTTAAGACTCGCCAACATCCTCATAACAATTAACAACAAGCTTGCTCATGAGTCGTATCAGTTCAAGTACCTCCAAAACAAACTTTTTACAAATTGCAACTCTTGAACACCAAATCACTGCTACTTCCCTTCACCACTGAAGAGATCTAGATGTGTTTACCGACAAAGGAAAGAGAAAAAGCGTCGTAAGGAAGCAAGCCGGATATCGACCATAACATATCTGAACATGCACAAGATGACGTAATCACCCACTATCAGAAACAAAGCATAAACCGCCAGAGCTCCAGATCCGCCATCTAATCTTCGAGAAAGAGGAACCATAGCCGCAGATGAAGCACATGCAAGCAAAAGAAAAGAAATGAGAAGCTCCCCTCGCAGCTCCGGGAAGATCGCTAGAAGACAGAGGGAAAGAACGAGGCAATGCTTTTAAGGGTTTCCTTGGTTAAGAGAGAGAGAGAGGTTTCTAGAGAGAGGGTGAATATTCCGAGACATCAATTGAATTAGTCAATGCCTTTAACTTGAATGGTTTTCCCACTCGCCATGAAAACGTTAATATCACTGTGATTACTGAAGACGAGTATGCAGCACGAGCAGTGGCGTCCCTTGGCACAGCAAGGTGAAATCTAGGCTTATGGCCCCCATATTTTAAAGGCCCCCATTTCTAAAATTTCCATTATAAATCAATGAAAATAAAGACACTAAAAAAAGGATACACAATTAAATAGGCTCCCAATTTTTTTTTTTGTTTCTGGCCTCCATATTGTCAGGGACGCCCCTGAGCACGAGGTTTATCCTGATATTGTAGAGAGTCTTAAGGCCAGTTTCCTCATTAAAGTTTGAATCTTTATGATATGTGTCTAATTTCATGATTGTTGTCTCATCTCTGTTAGATGATCACAATTTTTTGTCCGGAGTGTATAGCAAAATATGTATTTGACTATGTTTACATGAAGAAATTGACGGCAGTGCATAAGGCTAACATCATGAATTTTTTTTATGTTTTTTTTCTCGGAATCTTGTCGAGAGGTCGCCAAAAAAGTATACATGCATCTCCTACAATGAAATTATTATCGATAACTGCTGAATGCTACTTGTAGCCAAACCAGAGCTGGAAAGTATCAAACATCCCTTTGTTTCTCGTCCCGATGGGATCTCTCTTTTCACAATAGATTTTACATGTCCTTGTGACAAAAAAAAAAAAGATTTTACATGTCCATTTTTAAATAGGCATAAATTGCTTGTAAAATCCTATCTAGAGATCTAAATAAAACATTTACTTACTTTTCTCTTCACTGATTTACCTTCTGAGTTTTTCAGTCAAATTTGACCTTAATATTACTCATGTTTGCTTGATGATACACACACACACGTGTATATATATATATATACATCTATATTTATCTATGTTGATGGTTTTTTCTATTACATTCAAAATTTACTTCAACTGTAAGACATCTTATAAAGTATATTAATTCTTGGACGATTAGTAACTCCATGTATAAATTATGATCGAGTTGAACTATTAATTCTAAATTGATGTGACTTGTAGTAAAATTATGTGATGAAGACTATAAATTTATATGAAGGGTTTGTTGTTGATATAAAGTTATCATTTTGCTAAGACAATTTTTTAACTGTATAATTGGTAGCATATGCTTATTGAAAATAAATTCAAATAAATATTGATTTACTTGTTAATGTTAAAAACATTATTGAGTAAAAGTTAAAAATGTTGTATTATAAAATTGAGTTATTTAGATTAGTTTAGTAAGTAATTTTTGTTGACAGAAAGCATAAATCTCTAATTATTAAAAACTAACAACTAAAAAGTAAAATTCGAAATGAAAATGACGATTCAGCTACTAAACCATTACTTTTTAGTTTGTAATTTTAGAAGTGACATAATGCAATTCCAATACAACAATGATCCATTTTAACTCAATCTCAAACTCAAAATTATGAATTTGATTCATGATTGGTAACATATATAAGTTATTAGAGACCCAAGTTATTAATGAGTCAGATACTTCACTTAAACCTAACAATAATAACTCATTTTACCAATCAAAACTTTAAAAATAGTTATCAGTCATCATTACCCTTTATTGCATACACTAGTAATTAAAATTAGATTGATGAAAGTAGTCCTCTCAAGAAAGTCTACCATTCTTTGAGTTATATGTCATGGAATGATTTGATATATTTATTTGACTTTCACTTTCACTTCTATTTCGTTAACTCTTTGTTTTGGATTGCACAGACTTTGCATATGTTTTCGAATATATATGAATCCTAGTTAGGTAAACTTGAAAAGACCAAACAAAATGGTCACACCAATCACTAAACAATCCAAATAATCATAAATTAAAAGTTAAACTCAAATATTATAATACGAGAAGCAAAACACTAAATTCAAAGTCATTGAGTAGAAAGTGAAACAAAATCGCTGACTAAAAATTAAAAGAAATAATTCAAATCCAAAAGCATTGACTTAAATTTCTCACTTTTCATTCTCATTTACATTTCTTGAATGTTTCTTTGATTCAGTTATTGACTTATATTGTTCACTTTCCATGTTAGTGACCATTTTTATTTAGATTAGTTAAGTGTCATTTTTTCTCTTATTTATATCATTATTGACTTAGATTTCTAACTTTTCATTCTCATTTACATTTCTTGAATGTTTCTTTGATTTCATTATTGACTTATATTGATCACTTTCCATTTTATTGACCATTTTTTTATTTACCTTGAGTGTGATTCTTTCTCTTATTTATATCATTATTAACTTATGTTAGAGATGAACTTAGCTAGAGGCCCACTAAGAACTAAGCCCAAAATCAGGTCTGATCCGTTAAAACAACAAGTGGTGATTTCGCTAGAAGACAAAACGAATTCAACAATTTAAAGATGGATTTAGTACATGTCCGTTAAGAATCAATGCCCAGGATCAGATCTGGCCCGTTAAGTAACAATTGATGGCTTCGCTAGAAGACAAAACGTACTTTTGCTATAAATAGAAGATGTCAGATTCACTGAAAGGACGTTGAGAAACGTACAGAAAAATACAGAGAAAAAAGAGCATCACCTCTTCATCACAGACCAAGTCTTGGACGACCTCGGTCCCAAAACGAGCTTGTCCCAGACATCTCACACCTCAGACCAAAAATAGAAAGAGACTTGTTTAGACGAACTGTTTAGATGAATATCTTTAGTTCTTGTAATTGAACGAACTTTGTTATTCTTGATTATTAATACGAATATCTCCATCCCTTTGCATCTTTTTAATTATACAACATCAGGGACTAGTGACTGGATATGGAAACAACAACTTAGAATTCTCACATTCCATGTTAATAACAAATTGTTTGGGGGTTCGAAGAATTTTTTTATTGGTAATGATTCATAAAATTTCAAGAAGTCTTGAGTTATTGATGTGATGATTTTATAATTCCTTATAAATATTTTGTTATTTGTGTGATGATTTTGTAATTCAATTAAAATTTTTTGTTATTCAAAAAGTTGAGTATTTTCTGATTTTGTAATTATATTAAACTTTGGTGTTGTTGGCACAACTAATCATGACTTTTAAAAATAGTAGAGCCGTTGTATTCTCAAAATTGAGATGACAAAGCCAATATCTCTCTTTATCAATGAACATATATGATACGTGAGAAGCAATGTTTTTACAGTTTCGCATTTTTAAAGACAATCAAAATACATGAGAGGCATTTCTTTTTCAGTTATCCAGAATGTTGTTATTCGTAGAAAAACAACGAAAAAGATTCCATAGTCACACAAAAACACATCAAAATGATGAATCCAGAAAAATGACACCATGACACATATAAAATGAGTCACAAATCATTCAGAAAACTAGAAGCATATAAATTATGTCAAATAATTTAAATATTTTATAGCAAACAGAAATTATGTCAGGTATTTTTCCCATAATCTTACTATACATATATAATCCTAAGTTTGGAACATGTCTTTATAAGATGGACGATGTGTGTGACTCCAGTTTTCGAAATAGAGTTGATTACTCAAAAGGACACTTTTTTCTCCTTTTTTACACCATAAGACACATTGCACTTGTGAGACACTTCTTCCTTCTTCTCCCCCATGTGTTAATACTCTATTTTCCTTTTGCTCTAGTTAACGAAAGGAAGAGATGAGTTAGTTTTAATGATATAAAAATGAGTTGCATTTGTGGGGACCAAATGACTGTCGACGTGTTTCCTTAGATGAGAAATTAAGGTTTTTGCTTTGGTTTTGGAGACATGCATCAACCGTTAGATTGGAAGAGATCCAATGTTCAGGGTTTGTTTGCTTGAACAAAGTAGGTAAGCCATAATAAATGCATCTTCTCGAAGGAGAAGGAGAAGTAGCTGCAGCCGTAGTTTGAGAAAGGTGATTATTTTGCTGTTTCTTGGCTTTACATTGTAGAGACAATTGTCTTTAGCAATCTCCCACTAACCTTTGTCGTGTAATTTGTGATTTTTTGGCTTTGTAAAAGGAGCTTTCTTTGAGGATGGACGAGCAATGCTTGGTGTTAAGCGGCGAGTGGGTTTGTGGGGACTCGGGAAAATGGGAGTTCATCGTCGAGAAGAATCGCATGGGTCGTATGGTGCCTGTGTACGACGGCATTGGTTGTCTGGAGCTAGAACGAAACGTCCTGCGGGAGTTTAGGGTCGATGAAGCTCGGTTTGGGGTTGCTTTGAGCTACTGGCCACCAACAAGCAGGGAGCTTGCAACTGGTATCCTGACACCACCAGTGCTTATTTCAAATGATGGGACGGTGAAGTATTTCTACCAACACCAGAAGGTGAACGGGGGGATGAACCTATTTGCTAACTTCCAAGAAAAACCCATGATTGTGGACACTGATGTTGTGGACGATTCAGGTTTGGAATTTGTTTCACCAAATGCAGCAAAGTTTTCGTCGGGGTCATCCAAGAGGAGAAATGTTTCATCCGCTGCTTCTAAGACTAAGGTTGTAAACAATGACTTGGATGATGCGTTTATGCGGGAAGTTGAGAAGGTGAACGGGGGGATGAACCTATTTGCTAGCTTCGAAGAGAAACCTGGGATTGTGAACACTGATGTTGTGGACGATTCAGGTTTGAGATTTGTTTCACCAAATACAACAAAGTTTTCGTCGGGGTCATCCAAGAGGAGAAATGTTTCATCCGCTGCTTCTAAGACTCAGGCTGTAAACATTGACTTTGATGATGCGTTCGTGCGGGAAGTTGAGAATGTGGAAGAAAAAATGAAGAGTGGTGAGGTAGTTAATGGAGATAGCAGCTACGGTGTGGATGATAGTGGTTTCACTTCTGAAGGAAACACAAAAGGAGATGTTGTTTTGGACGAGATAGAATTGAGGCCAAGATGTTACGACAGGGAGTTTTGGGAGCCGTTATTAGATGGAGATCACGGAGGTTCAAATGCCGTTAATGTTGTATTCAACGAGGATGAGATTGTGGAAGGGCTGAAGAAAAACTCAGGTCCAAGAACTTATGTTGAGGTTGGGGGGTCTAACGGATGTGACAAGAAAGAAGAGACGCTGAAGCCTGAGGATTATAATCCTTGGATGGGTGGTGGTGATGCTCATGGTGGTGGTAACATGGGCAGTCGACCTGCACGCAAACTTCCTGATATTGACGAGGAGGAGTTTGATATTCCTCCAATGTTCGATGACACTGAATATGATGTGTCTGAAATACCCGACATGGACGTGGACGAGCATGACAGTGAGATAGCTGTTGGGAAGGTTTTTGGCAGCAAGGTTGATTGTCAGATTGCTTTGGCAATTTACGCAATTAAAAAGCAGTTTAAATACACGAAGACTAGGACAAAGGTGGATTCATTTGTTGTGGAGTGTCCGGATAAGAGGTGTGATTGGCGAGTAACGGCTCATGAGATTCGTGGGTGTGGTTACTATGAGATAAGGAAAGCGCAGCTTGATCATCTCTGCCCCATTGAATACAGACAAGGCTACAAGAGTAGAGCAACACCTCGTGTCATTGCGGCCGTGTACAAAGCCAAGTTTGGGAATCTAGGGAAGGCTCCGGTTGCTCGTGATTTGCAGAAACTTCTTTTAGAAGACCTCCGCGTGAATGCTTCATATATGAGTTGTTACAGGGCCAAGAAAAAGCGATCTTAGGGGTGCGTGGTTCTGATGAGGAGGCATATCTGAAGCTCCCAGAGTATCTTCACATGCTCAAGTTGGCAAATCCTGGTACTATTGCAGATTTGGAGACAAATGTGGACGACGATGGGGATGAACGTTTCCTTTACTTGTTCCTTGCATTTGATGCTTCGATTAGTGGATTTAGGAAGCTGAGGCATGTTTTGGTAATAGATGGAACCCATCTAAGCGGCAAGTACAAAGGAGTTCTCTTGACAGCAAGTGGGCAGGATGCTAATTTTCAGATTTTTCCCCTTGCTTTTGCCGTTGTGGACGCTGAGGACGAGGATGCGTGGACATGGTTTCTTCAAAAGGTGGAGAGGATTTTATGTGATTCTCCAACACTGACCATAATATCTGATAGGGCTGTCGGTCTGGCCAATGCTGTGAGTAAGATTTATCCTCAAGAAAAGCATGGAGCTTGCATAGTGCATTTGGCAAGAAATGTGAATTCAAGGTTTTCAAGCAAACACTTAGCTGAGTTGGCGACTAAGACAGCTATGGCTCATATGTCACGTGAGTATAAGGAACTGTATGGGAAGGTCAGAGCCACAAACGCTGCTTGTGGGGTGTATCTGGGAAAAATTGGCACTGGTCGTTGGTCAAGAGTAAACTTCCCGGATGATAGGTATAACATAATAACTAATAATATTGCTGAGCAGCTGAATAATGCACTATTGGAAGGGAGGGAAGCCAACATCCTTGAATTGATAAAATTCATACAAAGAATGATGATAAGGTGGTTCAGTGCGCGTAGGAGGAAGGTGGAAAAACACAGTGGCGCTGTCAGCATTGAAGTGGACAAAGAGATGACAAAGAACATGGCGTCTGTTAAAGGAAGTTACGTTAATTCTGTCAATGAGTGGACTTGCCAGATTTTGGGTAAATTTGGGAGGTCTGATAAAGTGATGCTAGCTGAGAGGAAGTGTAATTGCAAGTATTTTGATAATATCGAAATACCTTGTGGACATGCTATACTAGCAGCTAATGGTCTTGGAGTGTCAACGGATACACTGTGCGGTCATTGGTACAAAACGCCGGTGTGGAGGAAGACATATGCAGGTGTTATCAATCCAGATGACGATCCAAGGGATGTGGACATGCCTGAGGAAATAACCAAGCTGGTTGTGTACCCTCTCATCACAAAGAGGCAGCCTGGACGTCGTCGCAAGACGAGGATACCCTCTACGGGAGAAATTAAGGTGAGAAAGCTAGAGTTTTCTTGGTACACATTTTTTGATCGAGGCATGTATGGTTTGTATAAGGCATGTTTTTTGTTGGTTTTAGGTACCAAAGAAGAAAGAAACACGGAACAAATGTGGGAGGTGTGGTGGAGTTGGACACAACCGAACGAATTGCACCCGTCCAATCTAGGAGAGAAGTGGAAGGAGTTTTTTTTTTTAGTTTTTCATGGATGGGGGTTCTTTGTTTTGCAAGAAGTTTGAAGATGTATATCGTGGTCGTGTTGGAGATTTAGGAAAAAAAGTGGAGTTCATTCCCCCTGCGGATTTAGTGTTGTTCTTGATGCTGTCTTTGTTCAGTTATTGAAACACTAAGTCGAGAGCAAACAATTTTATTTGTTTTTGAACCATGTTTTGAACCATGATTGGTTGAGCTATTATCCTTTTATATATTTAAAAGCTGCACTACCTCTTTCATGAGACATGTGGTTTGAGGTCATTAAGAGACGTTATTAGAAGATTGACTATCTTAATTGCTTTTGGTGTGTAGAATGTGGACGTGGATGAGGAATGTTACTTGCCAACTGAAATTGGTATTCTGTCCACAGAAACAATGCCTTAGTTCAATTGTACAATGCTATTTAATGATCATTTTTAAGTAAATTAGATATCAACCATGTTTAAACTTTAGATAGTTTATACTATTCTATATGTATTAGTTGTCTGCACTTTAGACCTGAGGTTACTCTTTTAGATTTCTCTAATATGTTACTGAAAGTGGATAGTTCCCATTGGTTGTAGTGGTTTGATTGTGGACGTGGACATGTTTGCCAATTTTGAAGATTGGATTTTTACTTGTGGAAATTGTATGCTACATAGATGATTGAAAAGCACAAGAAACAAAGTTGGTTATTGAATCAAAAGTACTCATGAACAAGAAACAAAGTTGGTTATTGAACCAAAAGCATAACCTAAGAATAATTAGTTGATATCCTATCATGAAACATATGCAACTCTTAGATGAGCTACAACATTCTCGAAAACTAGTAAACAGCCAGATGGGCACACTAGCAATTAGTTACTGATCTTAGCGTAGATCCAGGCCATTGTGCCAAATGCTATAACACCAACTGCGATGTTCGTTAATGGGTTGTAAGCAGGAGAGGCAATATTTGGGGACGCTAGAGTATCTTCTGTTGTTAAAGCTGAGTTGTCTTGAGTGCAGAAGCTGTTAGCCTTTGTATCCAGAACCAATTTGAATTGGTTGAGTGTGTGCTTGATTTGTTTGGCCTGGTTTTCAAAACGTCTGGCTGTGTACATCTTGAAAGAGTCGACATCTTCCTTTAGTTGAGAGTGTTTTGCATCAACCATGTTGATTTCGTCAACAATGGCCTCGTCGACCCACTTGAACAAGTGGTGCTCATTTTTCCTCTAATAATGAAAATTAGGATTAGATCCGCCTTACATATGATGAGATATTTGTTACTCATTACATACGGTTATGATTGAACGTACCTTAACCCCAATCTCGCATCGATAGAACCTGCGGAAGAGATTCTCCTTTGTTTGAGCGCCGTATGTAGTGAGATTATCCACACCAACAACGAGTGGGTATCCCCGTTGTTTGTCTTCCTGTATGTGACCTTGAGGAGGAAGAGGAAGTGGACATGACTAATGCAGGAGGTGTGAAAAGCGGCTAGAGGGAAACAGATGGAGAGAATTGGGAGCCTGTTAGGGTTTTTGATTGATGAAGATACTTAATTGGAATGGATTCTATGATGAGGTCCGTCGTTGTGGAAGTGGACGTAGAAGATGTATGTGGATAATTATTTATTGTGTCTATGTATCATGAATTTGACATCATGATAAATCTGTAAGTGCAGGAATGTGTTTTTACACAGAAAACTAAAACATTGACCATAAGAAACGATTAAAAGTCTTATGCATAGGAAGAGTTTGAGATAGCGTTATGCATAGAAAGTTGAGTACTTGGATGCTTATGCAGCATAAAGAAAAGCCTAGAAACGAAAAGTTATCCGAGACTCCCAATATATTACAATCAAAAGGTCGGGAGGAGCAGTCATACTAGCTTCTAATCATCAATGCAGTGGCCAGCATAGTACGCCGGCAGCACCATGGTCTTGTAGATGTCCATTGCGTACTGCTTGCGTATGATATCGACAGTCTGGTCTGTGATGCCGGACATTCCAGGGGCAGGATCACCCTTTCCATGGAACTCTAGGAACTTCATTGTAACAGGTCCGCAATCACCGCCGCGTCCGTTGATGTAGGTGTCTGGAATACGACTGCAGACAAACGGCTTATCACCAGTGAATTGAGTAAGCTCACACCTTGCAACTTTCTTCACAAGATAAGGGAGGCAAGACAGAACGGGTTTCATCCACTTAGCCATGCGTATGTCTCCGTTCAGGACGGGAAGAGGATCAAGTACTTCGACCAATCCCATGTCCAAGTTGATTGCTAACCCAACCCAGTGAGAATTGTTCCAGAGCATAGGCGTGTAGATGGTGTGGATGTCCTCCATCCATTTCTTTCCGTTTCATAGAACAATGTCGACCAAACGCTGATCCCAAACGAAATTGTCCTTCTTCTTCTTACCACCCTTGTTGAAATCGTCAAACACATCGTTGATAGCTGAACAGAGTATAGGTGGGGCGAAGGAAGCTTTTTCAGTCTCAAGAATCTCGGAGTGTCTCGCAGAAAGCATGTGGCAAAGCATTTCCATTTGCTGAAATTAAAGAATGGTTAGATGGAGATAAACATGTAGGAGAGAAGGTGAGATCCAAAATTTCAAAAAGTGGAACTTACATAAGTTGTTGTCCATTACTTTGACTGTGCCAATTGGAGCAGAGAATTGTTTGAAAACTCGAATCCAGAAGGAGTGGCATGATACCTGAGGCATAGATACGTGTGTAAGAATTTAGTTCTCTGATTCAACTCGAATCTCTAAATTAACTCAATGCAGTCCAGTTAGATGTTTGTGATAAATCTTACACATTCATATTGATTTTGAGAATTTGCTCGAAAAACTCCCATTCCTTATCTGGAAGTGGGGTGACGAGATCCAAAGCTGGTATAAGTGGTGAGCTGAAGAATTCCTTAGCCAGAAGGTTCTCGAGTGGTCCTGGAACGTGACGCATGGGGTCTTTGGTCTTTGTGAGATCAACGATGGGATCCTGGTTTTGCTCTTGCTGTGACCGGACATGAAAAGACAAGTTTGTGATTTTTTGGCTTAGAAGATGAAATCTGAGATTATTCAAGCTATATAGGGCAGATACCTCGGCAGAAGTCGGACGTCCTATGGATGGTGGCGAGTTCGAGGAAGTTGTGGTTGTAAATGCATTGGGTGATGCTGCGTGGCTCGCGAAGCCAAGACCACTTTCCACATTACTCTTGACCGGTGATGTGAGTGGAGTGAAAGGAAGTGGTGAGAATTTTAAACGAATGCCTGGCAGAGAGGAGGGACCATTCGTTTGGTCGAATATAGGACCTCTAGATGAAGGTGGGTCTTGGCTTTCTTTCTCGTAAATCCTGACACAACGATGGAGGATGTGACTAATCTCAGGGCTGTCTGGGTGATCCGCTTTGTGGTAGATTTTAGAAGGCGGATCCCAACGACCTGGATAAAGTGTCCCGAAAGTACGAGTCTCCGTGGTCTTCGGATTTGTTTCCTCACGCGCCGGAGTTGTCTGGATATCTTCCTCTGTTCCATTGGCATTCTGACTTGTTCTAGGTGACTGAGGCTCTGGATGCACAGCTTGGTCTGGTGAGTTGTGGACATCTACTAATTCCTGGACAACAGTATCAACATCCTACCATGAAATCAAGAGAATGATTAAATTAAGGATGCCAATGGACTGAAAAACATAGATATATATGTGAAACATAGCACAACCTCGTCGGCCTCTGGATTGTGGTCAGTCGATATGTGGACATTCTCTGCGTGGATGTCCGTTGAATCCATAACCTACAGATGCCAGTAAGAAAAAGTGAGACGAGGTTGTCGAAAAAGGGTAGCATTCCCAATGAGGATAGGATGCTGCAAGTAAATATAGATTGATATGTGAAACAGGGTATGAGACAACCTTGTCGTGCTCTGGTTTTTGATCAGCTGCAATGTGGACATTCCCCGTATGATTATCCATATCATCCACATCCTAAAAATGCCAAATCGCACACCATTGGAACAAAAATTCTTTGTAGTAAATTAAGGATGCCAATGGACTGAAAAACATAGATATATATGTGAAACATAACACAACCTCGTCGGCCTCTGGATTGTGATCAGTCGAGATGTGGACATTCTCGGTGTGGATGTCCGTTGAATCCATAACCTACAGATGCCAGTAAGAAAAAGTGAGACGAGGTTGTCGAAAAAGGGTAACATCCCCAATGAGGATAGGATGCTGCAAGTAAATATAGATTGATATCAAATAGGGTATGAGACAACCTGGTCGTCGTCTGGTTTTTGGTCAGCTGCAATGTGGACATTTCCCGTATGATTGTCCATATCATCCACATCCTAAAAATGCCAAATCGCACACCATTGGAACATAAGTTCTTTGTAGTTCTTAGCAAATGTCACAAGGTCTGAGTGAACGTCACCTGGCCTGAGGGATTCTGCTCAGCAGTGTTCATATCAGTGTCTTTAGAAACGTGGACAGGAGCAGTGTGGATGGTCTCGTCGGGATTCGCATCAGGAGGCCTGGTCGGGTTTTTAGAAGCCTCGCGGTGGAGCTGAGCTGCGTACTGACTTATGATAGGTGACTGTGGAAGATCATGATCATCTCTCAACATAGCATCCACATCCTGCATGAAACCAGTAGTCAAATTAATTTAACATAGTTAGGTAATGGTTGGAGGGTGATTAAACATCTCCTGATCAGTTGGAGGATAGCTCTCGAGAGGGTCGACGTGTGCGGGCTCAACACCGCTCTGATGTGTGGGAGGTATCTCCTAAAAGCAGAGAAAAAAGGGCAATACAAATAACTTGCATAAGAATCTTCTTGACTAAAAGCAAGAAAAATGGAGAAGAGTGAACATTATACCTGATCGATGGGTGCTCCCTGATCTTCCTCATGAGAAATCCGATGTTTCTTGCTACGAGGCATAACTGTATGAAATGATGTTTGCCTTCCATGAGCTCTTCTCTTCCTCTTCTTTAGAAATTTTTGCATCTGCTGCATCTTCTTTTCAAGTTCCAGCACAATCTCGGTTAACTGTTCGTTGGAATAAGTGTTGACCTTTGATCTTGTGAAGTAAGAACTTATTCGCCTTTGCTTCCTTGAAGACGTCTCCTTCTTGATGAGCGGCTTTGGTTTGAGAGATTGTTTGACACGAGTGAGCTTCTTCTTCACGTGACGGAGACAACGATCTTTAGGATTTTTAAGCAAAGGCTTCGTTGTCACCCCACCAGGCCACATTGCGTTGTTGAATGTGTGCTTCTCCGATATCAACTGTTCCATGTAACTAATACGGTCGTCGTTTGTAGCATTGGACCACTCTCCCCAACCAGGATCATCTTGGCTTTCAATATATATGACCGGTGCGACATCAAGCTGAGAAAAAGATTAACCGAACAAATTAATCAAACAAACAATGTGGACGTGGACGTGGATATCAAATCAAAAACTTCTTGGTCACATAAATCTTAATTGTGGACGTGAATATTAATTCAAAGTCAAAAACGAGATATAGATATAAGTAGTTAGTAAGAGGTTGAAAACTTACATTAGATGAGCATTCGACACGCCGGATATCAAGGTAATTGATGGACTTGTGTTGGGATAGGTAACCATCTTCAAGGTCCATGGACGTGCGGTGGTCGAGAGGAGACGAGATGAAATCAAGCAGTTGTGGGATGGCGCGGAAGACAACCAACTGGAGTGTTAGAGGAAAGCCCTGAAGTCGGAAAGAGCTCTGCTTGAGTTTGTGCACGAGCCAAGCGACATGATCCTTAATCTTAGGTGGAGCAGGCTTGGGTGGTTTCATGCAGGAGATGGTCTTCAGGAACGATTCTCTACCCCAAGGAAAAGCAAAGAAGGTTGTGAGTTTACTAAGCATACTCACGTATCGAGGAGTGGGACGGGGGACTTGTTTGTGCGCAATGAGGACACCGTCCACAATGATAATCAGAGCTATACGAATCTTCTTCCACCCCGACATGTCTTTCTCTTTCTCAAGCATTTGACAGAGCTCAGCAATATTTATTGTCTTCTTCTTACCAAACAGTTTCTTCCAAACAGTATCTTTGCCCGCAACAACAGACTTGGCGGTGTCGGGGTGATATCCTTGTGGAAAAGATCCACAATTGAGCCCAGTGACAGTTCCAAACTCTTGGAGACCGTATCGGAGAGGTTTTCCACCAAAAACCGACCAGAGCGTGTGCTCGTCCCCACATAGGAGTTGGCGTGTGAGGAAGGAGTGAATGAGCTTTGTAGATTGCTGAGCTTGACGGGAAGGGATGTCGAAGAGCTTTCCAAAACAAGACTGTCGGATGGTATGGAACTCCGGCGTGTCTCTGAGAACATGACGAAGGAATGGGAGGATCTCCTGTGAAGAATATATGTTAAGTTTGCTGATGGGGAATCTATCAGTCGCAAAAAGCCTCGACGGGAGGCGAGGATCCGGTTGCATGGTTCCTGAAAGTCAGAAAAAACTTCAACTCTAAAAAGGGGACTCGAAAAAACTCTAACGAAAGGGAAAATCCTGTGTAAAAGCAAATCAAGAAAAAAACCCCAAAAATTGGTTTCGAGAAACCCTAGAATTGGGTTTTGAAATCGCGATTACAACTTCAAAAAATCAAAAGATTGAAACTTTACATGCGAGAGCAACACAAATCGTGACATTCACTAAGGAAACAATGAAAAACTTCTAGTTTGCTTAACCTGATGAAGCCTGCAGAGGATCTGGTTGAAGAGAAGCACCAGATTCCGGGGGATTCTTCTTCTTCGACTGAGGGATCTTGGATTTCTTCTTCTTCGCCATTACACTAAGTCGATTTCGGGTCAGATAACTTTAGTTTCGGTGAAATAAGGGTTTGAAATGGGGAAATTAGAAGGATCTGATCTCGAAAAGGGAGAGACAAAAGAGTATCGAGACAATACGTGTTCTGATTTGTCCGACAAACCAATAAAAAAAATATTAAAAGGGGTGAACCATGGTTAGTTTTGAAATGGTTAGGAGAGTCTTGGGCTGTCTAAAACGAGGGCAAGAGAGACATTCCACAAACAAGTTGTGTTCCCCAGGTGGAAAGTGACTAAACGTGTAATTCACAAGACAAAATGTGTTTTGGAGTGTAAAAAAATCTTCGAAATAATCTCGTTAATTATGGTCGAGAAGGAACTTTGTTAGCGCATCTCTCAATTTGTCTTTGGTAATGTGTCTGATTGAACATTTTCACAAATGAAGTTGTAGTCTAATAACAAATGTTTCATGTATGAATAAAAATCGAACTGGTTAAGAAACATGTGGCACTATTTTTGTCACAATAGATGACCATGACGATTTGATCAAAAAAAAAAAAAAAGATGACCATGACGACAGTTGCTGGGAGTTGGATCTTTAATTCAGTGAATAATGAATATAACTAAATGAATCCAGACGCCATGTTTGCAACTGCGTGATATCAGCCTTCTTTTAGGGCATGCAACTCTTTTTTGCTCTCTGAAGGACCACGGAATTGGGTTAGCTGTTAAGTAGAGCACAAACGTATTTGTAGAGAAAATCATCACAATCATCATCCAATCTGCATCAAAGTAAACATGAAAAATAAGTGGAGTGTTGGCACGAAAATGCTATGAGTCGGTTTGCCCATCAGATATAAGAAATTTGGTTAACCGCATTTCAGTGGAAGTCTGTCGGCCAGTGCATAAACATAATGGTTTGGGTGTAGGATAACATGTAAAAATATTGTTTTTTGGAGCGCCAATGAGTTAGCTTCATCCCCATGAATACAGTCTACTTTAGATCTGAACATTTTAACTGAAATAAGAAATATCAAATTTAGTGGCATAATTATAAAAATTCAAATGTTTCCATATATATCCTTACCCTAAATACTCAAACCAAACTAAAATCAAACAAATAATTAAATAGATATCTAAAATACCTGAAATAAAATTTATATATCTAGAAATATTAGTTATATATAGTTTTAAAATTATCAAATATCTAACGTGCAATTTATACATGAAATGTATATATTCAAAAATATCTAAAATTACTCAAAAAGTGAATTATCAAAATGATTTTATTAAAATTACCTAAATGTTTTCATTTAAGATATCTAAACTTATCTGAAATGGTTGATTTCGCCATTTGAAAACCGATCAAGTTTTTTTGAATATTCTTATATCCTACATACCCAAAATCATAAGTACCAATCCAAACAGAATATCGCACATGCCCAATCTGGTAAGATGTGAGCTCAGGATTACTTGCAACCATCTTAATCCGGACTGGTGTACCAGATGTGAGTGATGAATGAATCCAACCTTCATCATAGAACTAACATAACATACTCAAGCTCTGATGTCGTACATCTATAATTTTGGCAAATGTCCCATATCAACTAAACATAAATAATGAGTTTTTTTTTGGTTAAACAAGCTTACAGAATCAACTTAATCATAGATTAGTACATAATAAAATATGGCTTCAAGCGGTAAATATTTTTGGACTCTTTGGTTTAAGTGTTGTTTCTTAGCTGCTCATATAACCATCTGCGTCATCAAGACCCACCCAGCTCATGAAAGCAAATAGAAACTCCCTAAAACCCACTTTCCCTTTTCTTCCCCAATCCATTTCTTCTGCACCACACAAAAACAAAATGAGGATAGACAGAATCCAATGAGTAATCAAAAAATCTATTTCATCTGAGCAAACACAGACAAGAGTTTGTTACATACCAAATCTCATGTTGGTGACATGTTTAGGAGATCTCTCTAGCGGATAGTCTTCATTATTCAGTGTCTTAATCACATCAGCCTTGTTCAACTTCCCTTTACCATCTTTGTCCAGAAACAAGAACACTTCCACTATCAGATCAAATATAGATTCAACCAACTTCGGACCCATCTCTCTCGATTCCTCCTAAGTAACACAACAACAAGATTTAGTTACTTTCAAACATTCAATCTATGTATCATCACATCTGGTTGATTATTACCTCTCTCGATTCAGATGAAGGTTTTGCAAGAAGATAAATGAGACAAAGGAGGACAATAAACTCATTGAACTGTATCCCTTTGCTACCATCAACATCACACCATCCATATAAACCTTTCACTTCTTCCTCTGACAAACTCATCAGCTTTAGCTCCTCTAAGCACTTCTTCAGCTCTTCCATATCTATTGTCCCGTTTCCATCTTGATCTGCACATTTTCAGAAACCAAAACGTAAGAATCTCTATGAATCTTGAAAGATTCAAGAAAACGTTACCATAGGACTCAAAAACGTTTCTGATGTTTCTTAATCCCTCTCTCAGCTTTGGAAACATCATGATGATTGAATCCATTGACTTTAAACTCCGGTGTCCCGGATAATATCTCCTGCTCTCCACCATTTTTCTTTCCAGCTTCGCGTCCAGCTCAGCATACTTCTTGTTGCTCCCCGAGTTAACACAGCAGCAGAGCATGCTTCCTAGGCAGGTTTTGTATCTCAAAAGTATGTGTTAGACAAAATAAAAGTTGATAGAGATTACAAAAAAAAAACAAGATCTCAGTCATGTTACTTATGAATGAGAGGGACAAGACGTCGCAGATTAAGTAAAGCATAAACAATCATGACGAAAAGCATTACGAATAGTACCAAAGTTAAAGGCTCAAACCTTGGTGGCACCTTCATCATTTCAATGTTTTTTAATGATTACTACTTATTCTATCTCTTTTGTTTCTTTATAGATTCTGCTCTCAACCCCTTTTAATAATAATACTAAGGCAAGGTTTAAGGAATCACTAAAGCTTCAACATCAAATATTTACATGACAAGTTTTGAATCAGAATAATACAATCCCTTCCAAAGCAAGTAAAGAAGTCTCTCTACATTAATCTAAATCTTTAACCAATGGTACTACTAGGCCACCCTGCTTCATATCCAACGCCCACATTGTCACCACGATATCGCTTCTTCCTCGATGCAGCAGAAACCGAGCTCCCATTGGTGTTGGAAGTCAGAGAGCTTTCTACTGAGCAGTTGGTTGTGATGTTGTTTTTGTTGTCTATTGCTACTCCGAGCTCGGACAAAGATGGCATCATCATCATCTTTGTTGCATCGAAGAAAGGGACTGTAGTGCTATTGGAGACTTTGATGGCTAGCTCTGATAGCTCTTCCCTAGCTGCCTCAAGCCCAGCAAAAGCAGCAGCTTGCTCGTCAAAGACCTTGCAAGCTTTCTCGAGAATCGATTGCAGGTACTTTCCTTGTGCTTCTATCCTAAGCTGGAGTCTTCGTTGCACCTGCCCATACTAACAAAAGTTATGACCATTGCTTCATCCTCAAGGGTAGTTTGTATCATCAAGTTCAAAAGCTAACCTCTAATTGCTCGTGTAGTCTTCTTTGGACTTCCATCTGAGCGCGTAGAGCTTCAGTGACTTGGTAACCCCTGGTTTGCACACAAATAAAGAGGTTTTGTAAAACTGTCATTCATTCGCTAAACGAAATCACTAAGAACAAAAAAAAAAAGAGTCCAATGTAACCTACTCTTTCTGCTCCTGCGCTGCCATTCTCAATGATGATGAAGAAGATGAACCTGTGTCCTGACTCTCCCCAACACAAGAAGCTGCATCATCATCAAGTTTACAGAATTAGTGGACGTCACAAGATATGAGATACACAAGTGAGATTCATCAAAACAGGGTTCCACACTAGATGTGACTCTTTGTGTTCTTTAACAATCGGCTCTAAACCATGAGCAGTTTACTTATATATGTATTATATGACAACACCAGTGAGGAAACATTAGAGACTCATTGGCCCTCACACAATGATATAGGTCTACAAAGTGTCTAACTAATGAGGAACCAAATAGACAAATGATTAAAAAGTGGAACAAAAAGCTTCTCAAACAACAACAAAAAGGGTAAACTGAATAGATACCATCCTTGGAGATGTCAGTTGATTCTTTGCAAGGTTGCCTCCCTAGGCGAAATTTCTGTCGAGTGCAAAACACATACAAAGGAGAGAAGCTTAGCACCCAAAGTTGTTGGGATCGTTGCTATAACACATGGGAAGTTAAACTGAAAGGACTTAAACTCCTATCACACAACCCTGGAATCAGTTTGTTCAAAGGCAAAGAGAGAAACCTGAAGATGTGATTTGAGGTGGTAGAGGGTCAGACCTTTCACGCCCATTGTTCTCATGATAGTTTTGGGCGTCGCTTCTGTAAATATGAACAGACAGAGACTCAGAAAGGATCTCCATTTAACAAGTTTCTAGAAAAAAAGACAAAGCTTGAGTAGGAGGATCTTAATTACAGAAACCTTCAAAACAAGGAAAAAAAAACGAACTTTCAGAGATGGTACTGACACTGCTTAATACATTCTTTGATTATAATCCTAAAAAAGGAAATAATTTATTGATTGCAACATATCCTTCTATTCTAGGAAGCTAAGATCTTGTAACACACCGATTCAAGTCTTGTAAGACACAACAAAACTCATCATAGAGTACATGTAACATTAAAGGGCGCAGACTTCAAGAGAAGAAGCCACGAAACTAGAGAATAATCAGTAGAAAAGAAGTACTCACTGTCGGGACCGCCGAGCTGCGTGACGGCGTCAACGAACCTCTCGTGGAGCTCAGCAGTCCACCGGAGACGGGGTTTGGGGTCAGTGGTTAAGACCAAACAGGCGTCTCCGGGAAGGTTGGTCCCGTCGAGAGGACCATGGTACTCACCACCGTCGAGAGGAAGCGAGCGAATGGCGGCCGAGTACATTTTTCAGTCTCCCCCGGGAAAGGTGAAAGATAGTTGTTTGCCTAGGGGGCGGGGGGAAAGAAAGAAAGTGGTAGGCACCCCGGATCCGGTTCAGGGTTCGGGTTTTTTTCAGACAGCGAAGAAACGGGTGGATAAATTTGGACGTACACACTCACTCTCATCTATTAATAATTTGCTTGCGGAGCTACTTTGATTAAAGTGACAATTTGGAAAATACCCTATTTAGGATTTGAAATTTGAAAAATACGCTGCTTCTAATTTCTTTTAAAAACTACACTTTCTTTAATGTGAATTTACTTTTTATCCCAATTTAATATTTCAATAATTAATACATAAATTCGTAATTAGTAATAATTTATAATTATTTATGTTTAAAATAAATATGTGTTTAAAGATAAATATGTTACAGTAACAAAAATATATAAAATAAATAAAATTATGATTTGTGTTAAGTTTATCATGACGTTAATATAGATTTTAATTTATTTTGTTAACTTTAAAATAAATAAAATTTATTATTCAATATAATAAAATTTACAGATATGTTAAAAGATATAAGAAAGATATTATGTAGTTTAAAAAGATATTATGCATATTCTCTAACGATTTTTTCTTTTTTCTCATTTTTTTTAAAATATAATAAAATTGAGAAATATTAAGATTATGCAATTTGGTAAATTTATATATAAATAAGTGTATTTTCCAAAAGCTTAAATCAAGGGTGTATTTTTCAAATTATAATCTTATTGAAGTGCATTTATCCAAATTTTCCCTTGATTAAAGTATTAGTTATACTAGTATTCATTAGTTATAAATATAGTATTAAAAATAAGTAATAACTAGGTGTTCTTTCCGCATTTACAGACTTAATAATTTTATAAAAATTTGTAAGTATTTATATTATCAATTCAAAATTATTAGAGTAAATTATTTTCAATAAAATTAAATATTAATTTTAATACAATAGAGTTTTTTAATTTTAATAAAATATTTTTATTATGTATAATAAAGTTGAAAACATTTCTATGTACATAAAAGTATACACAAGATTTATATTTATTTTAAAATATTATGATGTAAAATATTTTTGGCAAACATAATATAGAATCTCTATAGATAATGATAATTATCAAATTAATGAAATTTATTTATAATTTATGGGTGATTATATATTAACAAATCTAATTATATGTAATAAAGACTTTAAAGGCTCTAATTTTTGATGCGAGAGCGAAAAAATCATTTCGCAAATAGTAATATAAATATTTTTGAATTGTTTACCATTTTTTCTAGAAATTATCACAATAAATGATTTTATTCTTCTAAGAAATTTATCTTAAATGATAGAAGATTTATTCTATTTTATGTGATAGATTTATTAAGAAAGAAAGCGGTAGGCACCCCGGATTCGGTTCAGGGTTCGGCTTTTTTTTTTCAGACAGCGAAGAGACGGGTGGATAGATTTGGACGTACACACTCACTCTCATCTATTAATAATTTGCTTGCGGAGCTACTTTGATTAAAGTATTGGTTATACCAGTATTCATTAGTTACAAAATATAATATTAAAATAAGTAATAATTAGGTGTTTTGTCCGCATTTACAAACTTAATAATTTTATAATTTTTTTAAAATATTTATATTATCAATTCAAAAATTATTATAGTAAATTATTTTCAATAAAATTAAATATTTAGTTTTTATACAATAGAGTTTTTTTTTATTTTAATAAAATATTTTTATTATGTATAATAAAGTTGAAAACATTTCTATATACATAAAAGTATACACAAGATTTATATTTATTTTAAAATATTATGATGTAAAATATTTTTTGGCAAACATAATATAAAATCTCTATAGATAATGATAATTATCAAATTAATGAAATTTATTTATAATTTATGGGTAACTATATATTAACAAATCTAATTATATGTAATAAAGAATTTAAACGCTCTAACTTTTAATGCGAGAGCGAAAAAATCACTTCGCAATAATAATATAAATATTTTTGAATTATTTGCCAATTTTTTTCAAGAAATTATCACAATGAATGATTTTTATTCTTCTAAGAAATTTATCTTAAATGATATAAGATTTATTCTATCTTATGTGATAGATTTACTAAAATAGAGCCGGTTTAATATTATTAAACCAAATATAATATATATTACTAAAGTAAATAAAATATAAATTTAACTATCATATTTATCGTTACAATTTTTAATTGCTCCGAAGATAATGATAAATTATCATCTAAATCACTAACATTATCTATTAAGATTAATAATTGAGAATAATATATGACTAAACCTATAATATGGAGAGCATGACAAATCATCAAATTCACTTCTCAAATAAAATCTATCTTATGTGATATGATTTATTAAAATAGAGCCGATTTAATATTACTAAACCTTATATATATATATATATAATATTTTAATATTACTAAAGTAAATATAATATAAATTTAACTATCATATTGTCGTTAAATTTTTTTAATTACTCCGAAGATAATGATAAATTATCAGCTAAATCATTAACATTATCTATTAAGATTGATAACTGAGCATAAAATATGACTAAACCTAAAATTATGGAGAACATGAGAAATCAGCAAATTTACTTCTCAAATAATAGTATAGATAGATAGATATGCACCATGGGCCAAGTAATAATATTTCATAAAAAATTTGTTAAATAAATAATTTAAAATATTAAAATAAAACAAAATATATATAGAATATATTTTGAATATTTTATTAAATTAAAATTGAAAATATTTAATTTTTCCAATTCAAGTATGATACACATATTGAAAATTTTGAAATTAGAATATTTATGTATTTTTATATTTATATAATTTAATTTAAAATTATTAACATATATATATATATCTAATTTGAATATCTATTACATAAGACTTCCTACTCATATGATCTTATGATTGTTTGTATTTTATTATAACAAAATATTTAAACCATGAATTACAAGATTTTTAATTTGGAACTTTTAACTGTTTTAGTAATTTAAAAGAGAAATTGAAAGTCTAACATATACAAAAATATAAACTTTTATTATATGGTTAATGTGATTGTTCAATTTAATAAAAATAATAGAAGATACACAAATGGTTATCAAATTGTTATATTTATAATGATTAGTTGTCATATATATTTTCATCATATTAGATAGTTTTGTAGCTTTTATTTAAGGAAAAGATGAAGAATATTTTTGAAAATTACTAATTAATTTTTTTGGTTAATTTAAAGATAAGTATAATATATATTTAGATAGACTAACATGTTTCTCTAAACATTCTAAAATCAATGATAACACATAAAATAGTTCAAATGTTACAAAGTTTCTCAATTAATATATAAGATATATGTTATAAACAAAAAAAATGGACGATCCATAACCGGGCTGAACCAGCCCGTACCAAACCGGTCCATCCGGCCCGACCGCATGACTAAGAGGCGGCTGGAGTATTTCCATTCTTCTCAGCCGACTTCCTTTTCCTTATGTACTTATGTTTTCTTTTTCCTAGTTATGGCTATTTACCTTTTCTCCTTTGGATTAGGATTTCCATTATTCATGTATTTACCATTTTACTATGACGGTCTACTTGTGTATATAAGGAACCATTGATTAATGAATAAGATAATACTTTTGAGCATTCGTTTCACAACACGTTATCAGCACGAATTGCTCCCTAAAAACCCTAAAGCTCAAAATCGATTTCTAAACCCTAAAGACCTAGCCGCCGATCATAAACCCCTCTTTCCTTTTTCTTTCTTTTCCGGCTCTGAATTTTCCCATCCGAATACAACTCACGGTGATCTCAACCTGTCCGATCCAGATGATCCAGCCGATCAGACGATCCGATAGCACGACCGCGGCCCGACGTTCTCAGCCGTTAAGCAATCCGTCCAGGCCACGTTCCAGCTTGTTCCAGGCAGCGTTCCAGCTTGTTCCACGCCGCGTTCCAGCTCGAGGTTCTCCTATACTTGGTGGTCCGATCAACCCAACTTGAAAAGGGGTAAAATCAAAACCCTAATTGAGAATCCATATTGAATTTGGTTGATTGATAAAGTCTTGAACAATTAAAAATTTGATGAACCCTAATCTAGGATAATAGAAACCCTAAATTGTGGAATTAGGTTTTGGTTTAGATTGAATTCCTGTTAGGTTGATAGATCAATGGTTATTAGGTTGCTAGAAGCACATATTATTGCATATTCCATATTGAGATTGTTTTAACAATTAAAATCAAAACCATAATGGTTTTGAATCTCAAAACCTATGATCTAATGATTAAATCGTGTGCTTAAATCTCCCTTGATCTATTGATCAATCTAAAAAACCCTAAAACATCAAACCCTAAACCGCATGGATGCAATCCGCATGCCATGTATGGAACAATTCAAAACCCTAATCGAAATTGTTTGATTGATTGATAATGCTTGAATGAATTCATATTGTTTCATATTGATTGAGATTAAAATATTTTGAATCCGAATCTGATTAGGATTGTTGCTAGATTAATTGTTTTGCATTAATCCGAACCTGATCATGACTGTGTTTAAATATTCAAATCCGAACTTGGTTGAATTATCACCTAGAAATCGTTTGCTATGATGATTAAAAATCGAATTGATTGATTGCTTGAATAGAACCGGTTGCATCATGAACACCTAGAAATCGTTTGCTAGGATTTCATTCCGAATTTGGTTGTTTGAATTAAATGACTTGTTTGAGATTTCATGATTCCTAATCACTTAGAACCTGATTGCTAAGGTGTTTAAAATCCGGTTCCATTAAGATCATATAGAATCAGGTTGTTCATTCCAGTAAGCCGTGTGGCTTGATTGCATTCATGATGATCATATAGAAATTGTTAGGATTGATTTTCATTGTTTTAAATCATTCCTGATCACATTGTTTGCATCATATAATACTTGTTAGATTTTTTTTTTTCTTTTCTCTGGTCCGTATGACATTAACCATTAAATCTAAGGTTATAAATTTTTTTTCTTCTAAAAGTATAAATAACTTGTTTTCAGATGTCGAAAATCAACAACTTGGATTTTGCTGTCCTAAATCTCTCGGGAGATAATTACTTGTAATGGGTGCTTGATACTAAGATTATATTGAAATCCAAGGGACTCGGTGAATGTGTCACCGAGGATAATAATATAAGTAAGAAAGATAGATACAGAGCTATCTTAATTATTTATCATCATCTTGTTGAGAGTCTCACTATTGAGAATCCATTAGACCTTTGGGCAGAGAATGAAATCGAGATATGATCACCAAAGAACGGTGATCTTACCAAAAGTCATGTATGGATAAAGGAATCTCAGCATCCAGGACTATAAGTCCGTGGATAAGTATAACTCAGCCCTATTTAAAACAGTTTCTACATTGAAATTATGTGGTGAAGTAGTGACTAATAAGGATATGTTGAAAGAGACATTTTCTACCTTCCACACCAGCAATGTATTATTGCAACAACAATAACGTGAAAAGGGTTTAAGACATATGCAAATCTCATGTCTATTGCTTATTGAGCAAAATAATGAGTTACTAATGAGAATTGAGACCTCATGGATCAACTGCACTACCTGATGCACATATAGCCGAAAAAGGCAAATAAAATAAATCAACCACGTCTAACATTAGCCAACACGGACGAGGCCGTGGAACAAGGCAAGGACGTGGATAAGGTCGAGGAAACTCATATGGCCGTGGGAAATGGTATGGGAACCATTATGGACGTGACCATCAGTTTAATTATGGCCGTGAAAGAGGCAGAGGCCGTGGTATCTCTTTTAAACCACAACACTCGACCAAAAATCAGTGTGCAATAAGTGTGGAATGAGTAATCATTGGGCTAAGACTTGTAGGAGTCCCAAATATCTAGTTGATCTCTATCAAGAGAGTTTGAAAGGGAATAATCCTGAAGCCCACATGATGATCCAAGATGATGAGAACGATTTTGATCATGAAAAAGATCTTATGGAATATGAGACTTATAATTGTCTAAGAGAATCAAGTTGATTTCGATATCTTGTTTTGTGATTTGATTTTATGATTTCTTTGAATTTATTATATGAATAAAAGTTTTCTATTAAAATTTTATCTCTGAAATTTTTGAAATTATATCTATAAATCTGAAATTAATGATATATAAGTATAATAAAATCTAGAATAATAAATCATCTAAAGTTAATTCAGTTTAAAGAATGAATGAGTGGTTTCATAGTGAAACTAAGGGCAAAGGAAAAGAGTTCCTTTAATTAATATTGTTCAAGGAAATAAGAGATAAAATTGCGGGTATGGTACACATTAAGGGCTACGGCCAGATATGTATAAGGGCAAGCATTTAGATGCTTTACATTCACCCAGAGAAACCCATTGAGATTATAAAATATAGAGATATAAGAATGGCTTCCACAATGATACAATGGGCAAAAGGAAACAAAAGTTCCTTCATAATTATGAAAAACGCCCAAGATCTAAACTATACATGCATTCTTTATTGATCTAGACTATGCAAAGATCAATATGATAGAGGCAAAAGCCATGGTAACCAGAATGGTTTACCCACGAAATTATACACTTTATGGCATTACCGGATTGGCCATCCTGGTCCAAAACATGATGCGAAATTGATAAGGGCACAAAGAGTTATCCCATAGAATCTCACGTGTGTAGCATGAACACAAGAAAAACTCATTAGGCCATAATGTCCCAAACACTTAAAGATTATAGTATGTCCATGAGGGGGCAGTGAGGACAAATCCGCACATGTCCATACTATATATAGCTTGGCTGAATCCTTTTATAAATCCGTATTGGCCATTACCCATAGTCCAAACTCTCAGTCCAAGGCTTGGGGACAAGCGAATTTACAAGCATCAGTCCATTTAAGTGAGCATAGATATTTCCATCTCAAATTTATTACGGGTCATGAGCCAGACATATACCATCTTGAGATATTTGAATAAGCCACCACAAATATATGTGCCGTCTAAGATGGATCCTTAGAAGAGGATGAGGATGGGGATATATGTTGGATATGAATCTCCCACGATAATGAAGTACCTTGAGCCAAATATGGGTGATCTCTTTGGTGGCCAAGAACACGGATTGCAAGAGTTAATCCGACTATCCAACATCAGGGGGAGAAAAGTAATAAGCTGGTAAGATAAAAGGATGGAATAAACCATCATTGTCTTGGCAAGATCCTTGGACTAAGAAAATGAAATAAGACGTCCAAAGATAAATACAAAAGCTAGCTAAACAAATGCCAGACACATTTGACCTGAAAAGAAAAGAAAGAAACCAGCTTGTAAAGCACCAATGAAATTGATGTTCAAGAGGAACACAATCAAGTTGCTACAAAGTCTAGACAATGTATGAAACGTGGTAGACCGATAGGTTCCAAAAGATAAGAATTCTCGGAAACAAAAGAAAGGTGCAGAACATGATAATCAAAATCTAAATCCGAGGCTACTAAGGAAACCATCCCAGACATGGAGATAAGGCCGGCCAACTCTAAGGTACAGATACCAAACAATGTAGCTTGGGACGCCAAGCTGCAAAGTATTAAAGGTCCTGATAAATAATGAATCTCAATCGATTATATCATGTCTGGAACATAATGGAACCAATAAGGAAAGTCGACATAAGATAATTTATTTGCATACAAGGTAGCACTTGAATTTATGAATATAAGCGAGGATCATGAACCCACGTCAATATAAGAGTGCGCACTCGTAGAACAGATTGGATTGAATAGAAACGTGGGGTTAAATAGTTTAAAGAAGAAAGGAGTATTTTGCCATATGATTAAGATGCCATATGATATAAAGCCAGTAGATATAAATAGGTCTTTGTGAGGAAGAGAAATGAATATGAGAAAACGTGAGATATGAAGCACGACTTATTGCACAAGGATTCTCACAATAGACCAGGAATGATTAGGTGGTGGATGCAACGATTTTAATAAAGTCTGGCTATATATATAAGAAAGATAATTGGATGGTCCACTGGATAAAGAGATAGAAGTACCAGAGGTTATTGAACTCAAAGATAAGAGAAGATCTCGAGAACAACATTGTACTAAGTTGATGATCTGAATATACTAGGAACCTCTGGATACATGTCCCAAACAGTTAAATATCTTAAGAAAGATTTGGAATGAAAGACCTAGGCAAAAACGAAATTTTGTTTGGGGTTACAACTTGAGTACATAAATAATGAAATCCTTGTGCATCAAATGGCATATACAGAAAAGGTACTCAAGAGATTTAATATGGCCGAGTCTCACCCTTTATCTAGCCCTATGGTCGTGAAGTTTCTGAGACTGGACACTGATCCATTTCGTCCTAAGGAGAACGGTGAGGATGTCCTTGGTCCCGGAGTGCCATATCTCAGTGCCATAGGAGCATTGATGTATTTAGAAACTCACACACGGCTTGATATAGCCTTTGCCGTGAACCTATTATCTAGGTTTAGCTCATGTCCGACCAAAAGGCACTGGGACGGGATAAAACATGTCCTACGATATTTACAAGGAACAAAGGACATGGGTATATTTTATACTAACCATAACAAAGATGGTTTAGTAGGGTCTGCAGATGTGGTATTTTTATCTGACCCGCACAATGCCCGGTCACAGCCGGCTATGTATTAACACATGGAGGTACAGCCATATCATGGCGTTCCATGAAGCAAACCATCGCGGCTACATCATCTAATCACTCGGAAATATTAGCCATTCATGAGGCAAGCCGAGTGTGTCTGGTTGAGGTCAATGACTCAACATGTTCGGACAGATTGTGGGATGCCCGAAAACAAGGCACCAACCGTGATGTATGAGGACAATGCAGCCTGCATTGCTCAGCTCAAGGACGGCTACATCAAAGGAGACAGGAAGAAGCATATTTTGCCCAAATTCTTCTTCACCCACGAGTTGCAGAAAGCTGGAGAGGTCCAAGTGGTTCAAATCCGGTCCAGTGACAACTTAGCCGACCTGTTCACCAAGTCCTTGCCAACCTCGACACTAAAGAAGCTCATACATCAGCTAGGAATGCGTCGACTGAAAGATCTTCAGTGATGCATTCATCAAGGGAAGTAATGTGTGTTGTACTCTTTTCCCTTTACCATGGTTTTGTCCTGCTGGGTTTTCCTGGTAAGGTTTTAATGAGGCAACGTGAAGCACATTACGAACCTTGAATGGTTATGGCGTCCAAGGGGGAGTGTTATAAACCAAAGGATGGACGATCCATAACCGGGCTGAACCAGCCCGTACCAAACCGGCCCATCCGGCCCGACCGCATGACCAAGAGGCGGCTGGAGTATTTCCATTCTTCTCGGCCGACTTCCTTTTCCTTATGTACTTATGTGTTCCTTTTCCTAGTTATGGCTATTTACCTTTTCTCCTTTGGATTAGTATTTCCATTATTCATGTATTTACCATTTTACTATGACGGTCTATTTGTGTATATAAGGAACCATTGATTAATGAATAAGATAATACTTTTGAGCATTCGTTTCACAACAATATCTAGTTTCTTAAAGAATATTGTAATAGAAAAGAAGAAAAAAAAAATAGAAATGATTAAGATTTGAATGATTACTATTACCACCCACAAACTATATATTAATATAGTAGTTTTATCAAACAAACGTATCACACAAATATTTTTTAGAGCTTGGCGTGGTGATGTGGTCGCCGGAGCACATGGAGGAACAAGCTCTCTAGAGTTTCACCAGAATGTGTTGTGGTGTGGTCGTCGGTGGTGCTGTGCGGAGGTGAGTTTGGGGAAAGCGTGGCTTTGGCTCTTCTTCTTTAACCTCTTGCTCTGCTCTGAATTCTGTTTGTTTTGATCTAGATGGATTAAAAGTTGAACAAGTAATAACATTTTACCTCAGTTACGCATTTATTAAATAAGTACAAACCTGAGTTCCAATAAATAATAACCTCTACCAAGACATTAACCTTTGAAGCAGAATACTTTTTGAAAGGATGGTATTCAAAAGAAAGTGAAACGTCCTCTATTTTTTTTAAAAAATGATTGCTGACTATATGAACTATTAGTGGTTGGCCTGTACTTCGAAGCGGGATATTATTTTTCGTCAATATCTGATAGAAGAAATTTAAAGCAATCACTATCAGTATGTGTATCATGTAACTAATGTTTGAATAATTTTAAGGGCTCATTCAAACAGATTAGGGAAATAAACCTTACCAACGTGTCGAGACATACTCTACTGAAAAATATTACCTCCATAGACACATTTTGATAAATCAATTACATTAAAAGGCACATTCTACTTTGACACACTTTTTTCAATTAGAATGACTAATTGAACATTTAGGTTCAAGGATTTGAACCCTAAGTTGATAACTTGATGATGAAGGAATCGAAAAAACAAGAACAAAAGGCGCAAATACTCTTCGCAGTGCTCGAAAGCTCTTAAAAAATCTATATCTTTATTAAATCAATCGTGAATACAAGAGGTCGATTACCTCTGTTTATATAGTGCTTAAAAGATCACGTTCCTTAAGGGAATTGTGATTTCCTTTTCCTAAGTTTAAAATACTTTAACTAAAATAGAGAAAACTAAAATAATAGAAAAAAAGAAACATCTTAGGCGGTCAAGTAGTTGTGATCAAAGCGATCACATGTTGGGCTGCATCAGGTCCCCCTTGGTTTGGAAGATTTGACCACGAATCTGGATCGCTGTTATCACCATGAAAAGGAGAGAGATGTTTGACATTAAACACATCTGAGGTACGCAGATGAGGAGGTAAACGAACGCGATAAGCATTTGCATTGATTCGCTCAACAATCTCGACTGGACCAATCTTGCGAGACTTCAGTTTATTATACTCGCCTGCAGGAAGACGGTCCTTGGTGAGGAACACCCACACAAGCTCCCCTGGTTCGAAGATCAATTCCCGTCGCTTCTTATCTGCATCACGCTTGTACCTAGCAGCTGAAGAAGAGAGATTATCACGGGCTTGTTGATGAACCTGTTGCAGATCTGTAACAAAGTCGACTGCCTCCCCATGTAACCTTGTTTTGTCTGGTAGAGCTGCAAGATCAAGAGGACAACGCGGAACCACACCGTAAACGACCTGAAACGGAGAGAAACCCAAACTCCGATTCAAAGCGTGATTGTGGGTGAACTCTGCCTGGCTGAGCTTGACGTCCCAACTCTTAATATTGTCACCGACGAGACAACGAAGCAAATTCCCAAGTGAGTGATTAGGCACCTCTGTTTGCCCGTTCGTTTGGGGATGATATGCCGTACTCATGTCCAAACTAGTGCCTACCATCTTCCACAAGGTCCTCCAAAAATGGCTTAAAAAACGAGTGTCCCGGTCAGACACAATAGAAAGACGCAAACCATGTAGTTTATAGACCTCGCGGAAGAAGAGCATAGCGATATTGACAGCGTCCGATGTCTTCTTGCAAGGTACAAAATGCGCCATTTTCAAAAATCTGTCGACCACAACAAAGATTGAATCATGGCCGCGTTGGGTTCGCGGAAGGCCAAGGACAAAATCCATGCTCACATGTGTCCAAGGCTGATTTGGCAGAGGTAAAGGAAGATATAAGCCAGCATTAAACGCCTTCCCTTTAGCTAGCTGACACACGCGGCACCGAGACACGAATCTCTCAACGTCCCGATGCATAGTTGGCCAGAAATAAGAAGAAGTAGCAAGCTGGAGTGTACGATCATGACCTACTTGGCCTTCATTATGCAACTCTTGAATAATCTTCAACAGAAGGCTACTGTCAGGAATGCAAAGTCGTGATCTTTAAATAAAAACCCATCCTGAACCGTATAATCAGAAATGCCGCCGGTACATGCTTCCTCCCAAAAACGTCCAAAAAAGTATCAGTAGGGTATAAATATGATAAAGATTCAAAAACCGGTCACCGATGTACGCATGAGAGTAAGGATGCTGTATCGACGACTTAATGCATCAGCCACCTTGCTGGTCTTCCCTGCTTGATGACGGATTGAGAAAGTAAACTTCTGTAGAAAAGCAATCCAAGAAGCATGCCGAGACGAAACTTTGGCTTGACTATCGAGATGCCGTAGAGCGTCATGATCTGTGAATAAGACAAATTCCCGATGGACCAAATAATGACGCCAATGCTTGATAGCCTGAACAATTGCATAAAATTCGATGTCATAAGTACTATAACGCGAACGAGCACCAGCCAGTTTCTCGCTAAAATATGCAATCAGACGCCCCCGATGACTAAGAACTGCGCCAATCTCAAGCTTAGAGGCATCACTATGAATTTCAAACTTCTCTGAAAAATCAGGCAGAACAAAAATAGGAGCAGTCGTGAGCTTTGTCTTAATCAATTCAAACGCCTCTGTTGCTTCTGGCGTCCACAGAAACTTTCCTTCTTTCATACAGCTAGTAAGCGGCGCCATGATAGTACTAAAGTGGCTGACAAACCGTCTATAGAAGGACGCGAGACCATGGAAACTGCGCACTTCCGTATGAGTCTTCGGAACTGGCCAAGAGCAAACGGCTTCGACCTTTGACTGATCCATTGATAAACTTTGCCCAGACACCACATATCCTAAGAACAGAATCTGAGGAACCCCAAACTCACACTTGTGTTTTGCTGCGAAAAGCTGCTCCGCTCGTAGCACTTTTAACACGTCTCGAAGATGCTGGATATGTTCAGACATGGAAGAGCTAAAGATCAAGATGTCATCGAAATATACGACCACAAATTTGCCAATAGAGGGGCGCAGAGCTTGATTCATGATCCGCATAAAAGTACTAGGTGCATTAGAGAGACCGAAAGGCATAACGAGCCATTCGAACAATCCTTCATGAGCCTTGAAAGCTGTTTTCCATTCATCACCAGGACGGATACAGATTTGATGGTAACCACTTTTGAGATCGATTTTAGAAAAAATCATGGCTGCTCCGATTTGCTCTAGCAAGTCGTCGAGGCGGGGAATCGGGAAACGGTACCGGACGGTGATCTTGTTAATGGCCCGGCTGTCTACACACATACGCCAAGATCTGTCTTTCTTTGGTAAAAGGAGTGCTGGTGCAGCACATGGAGAAAGACTTTCTCGAATATGTCCTTTACGAAGCAAGTCCTCTCCTTGGCGGCGAAGCTCTTCATGTTCGTCGGGACTCATTGTTGGGGTCAAAATCGGTCAAAGACGCAATCAACACCCGAAAGTCCTTGGAAGGGATCAAGTGACGAATAAAACCAAGAAAAACTAGTTACTAGACGAAACGTCGGAGGAGATGATCACATCGTGGTCCCGAACACCAGCAGGAGCAGCCACGGCCTGGCCCCGCCGCTCGCCCGCTGGCCCGCGCAAGCTGGCCCGGCGCCGCTCCGCTGGCCCCGCCGGCGGCCGTCCGTGCTGGCGGGCGCTGGCTCGCCCGCTGGTCCCGGGCTGGCGCCAGCTCGCCCGTACGGATCCCGGGCGCTGGCGCCAGCTCGCCCGTGCGGGTCCCAGGCGCCGGGCGCCAGCTCGTCCATCCTGGTAACGGGCGCCCGCATACGGACTACTCGACAGGTGCGACCTTCTCCCCGCAAAACCGTCTCGACAGCTAGTCCAACTCTATATTTTGTATCTTTGCTCGAAGACTCACCGTTCAACTCCTCGAAGACATGAAACCTGAGAACCCCATTTCGCTCTGGTCGAAATAAATCGGGAAGGCTTCGGAAGACAACCAAAAGTTCGGTTGACGAATGGATTTCGATTCATCGTATAAACGATCACGGTTATTCTGAAAACACCAAGTAATCTAGACTATACGAGGAGTTGAGGTTCCTTCGGTAAAACAAGTACCATGGCAGGATAGTTTCTCGCGAAACCGTAAAGCGTCCACGGTCGAAGCAATGGCCCCGGAAGGCCCAAACGTGACCAAGCGGCCCACTTACGACTTTCCGGGAGATCAAGTCGAAATGGGCTTGACGGCCCATGTTTATCTTTACATAAAGAGATAAATGTCAAGTTTCCCGGAGATAAATGTCAGATTTCTTGAAGATAAATGTCAAGTTTTCCGATAAGCATGAAGACCGACGAAAATGGAAAAAGCCCGATTCACGACAGATTCGGCCCAAAGGAGAAATAGACCGTCTTAAGAGGAGTATATAAAGAAGAGCTTGGGGCAAGGAGCAAAGGGAGAACTTTTTGAGAGAAACATAGCACTTAGAGCAACTTAGGCACTTTTTTTTCGTTTTTACTAGCGAGCTGCGACTCAACTAGGTTAGAACTTAGGTTGCTAGACTAGCGAACTAGCCGACAGCCCTTGTAGCCGAGGCTCTTACCTGTTGTTCACGCTCAAATGCGGATTCGGAAATAAGATCTTTTGCTCTATTTTTTTCTTACGATTTTCATATTTCTTTTCTTTATCTTTCCGTTGTATTGATTGTGTCATGTGTGGCCCAGCAGATAACCGGGACCTTCAGGGAAGGCTAGGTTCACTTAGATTTCCTCCAAATCAACTAAAATCGACAGTGAGAATTTCGGTTCTCACACTTATGCAGTAATGAGAGCGGTTCGGGAGTGTGGCGCCTGGGACAAGATCGATCTGATGTTGAATATTTCGTAATGGTGGAAGGGAGGTTGGCAAGTCAGTTGGATATACATCCTGGAACTCGCCTAAGAGCTTCTCGATATTGTGATGGATTGTTGCTGTGAGGCTGCTAGTGACAGGCGCAGGTACCACGGCGTAAGCTACGCCCTCAGCTCTGAACTCTGATTTGAACGTTTTATACGAACAAATAAATCTGGCTTTGGTGTTTGCTGGCGGAGGAGATGGTGTCTTTGAGTGAAGAGCAGGAGGCGGTGTCGATTCTTTAGTCGGAAGAAGTAAGATTGTATGTGTGTTCCATACGATCTGGTAAGTGTTGTCAGCTCCTTGATGAATCACCCTGTGGTCGAACTCCCACGGCCTCCCTAACAATAAGCGACTGATGTCCATTGGAGCCACGTCGCAATAAATACGATCCTTGTAGTGATGTCCTTGCGCTATTATTCAGCCACCCAAGAGTATATGGCGAGGGATGTTTTTCTCTGGTAAGACCAAGTTTCGTGACAGCCTCATTGGAGATGACGTTCCGACAACTACCAGAGTCAATGACAAAGGTACAGACACGGTCATTAATGGTGCAAGTCGAACGGAAGAAGTTTGTGCGGAGCCAGTTATCATCTTGTCAACGAGGAGTGATGCAGGAACGCCGTAGTACGAGCATATGTCATGTATAACCTGAACTGTGATGAACCAACGTCACAGAAAAATCCAACGTCATAAACTCCTCGAAAGGTATCTTGTCTTAGGAAAAACAAAGATAAAGAGAGTATGGGAAAGACAACGACAAGTTTCGAGTCAGTTCCGACAAGGAATTAGAGACTTGTCCAAAGTCATCGTAAATTTCAAACGACTAATAACAGGGAGGGTTCGATCGTCCGAGAACATCGACGAACTTACATGACAAACAGACCGAACCAAACCAAACAAGGCAACCAACTCGCTAGGATGGCGAGTTGGATGCGAAGCAAGACCAACTCGCCATCCCGGCGCGTTGGAGCACTTCCAACTCGCCAGATTGGCGAGTTGAACCCAAGACGAGAGCAACTCGATATCTCGGCGAATTGGAGCACCTCCAACTAGCCCGTTTGGCGAATTGGACTCAAAGAAAGACCAACTCGCCATCCCGGCAAGTTGGAGGACTTACAGCTTGCTAGGTTGGCGAGTTGGACCAGAAACAAGACGAACTCGCCAACTTGGCGAGTTGCTTTAAAAAAAAAAAAGAAAGAAGAAGACCAACTCGCCATCTCGGCGAGTTGGACACTCCAACTCGCCCAGTTGGCGAGTTGGACAAGGAGGGGAGCTAAACTCGCCATCCGGGCGAGTAAGGTTGCCCAATCGACCTTCGTCCCATCCTCGTAGCTTTACTCTTTGGAACAATGTCAAGTCCTTTCTCAATCCATCTCGCGGAGTCATCATCTGGATTTTACGGTAAAATCCGCGAGAACTTGTTTCCGTTTATGAAATTCGAAACGATCGTGTAAAACGGCAACGGTCGACTGGACTGCCTCCACTACACGATAAGTTCGAATTTTCGTAAATCGAAGTCATTTCTAAAAGAGGCGTCGTTTCGATAGACTCGAGAAAACGCTTAAGTCGGAAGACGGTCCGAAGGGGACCTAAAACACGACTAGAAGCCCACTCTCGATCCTATGACGGTTTATCTTTTTTCATGCATAAGAAGATAAATGTCAAGTTCGGAGGATAAATGTAAAGTTTCCAAAGATAAACACGAAGATCGAAGAAAAATGGAATATTCCCGCAAAGCGATAAACTCGACCAAGGACATAAAGGGAAAGGGTAAACCGCCTTAGAAGAAGTATATAAGGACGCCGAGTGAAGGTGCAAAGGATCCGCATTCACAGCAAAAAACTTAGCACTTAGAGCAATAGGCAACTTTCCGTTTTCTTGAATCGAGCTGCGATTCAACTAGGTTTTTCACAAGTCTTTGGTTGTCTGAACTAGGAAACTCGCCGACAGCTCTCGCAGCCAAGGCTTTACCTTTGTTGTAACGCCATTCATGGATTCGGAATAAGACCTATTTTGCTCTCTTTTTGCTTTTTTTTTTCGTATTTTTCATTGATATCTATCGTGTTCTGATTGCTTGGCCCGTGGTTTAGCAGATATCTGGGATCCTGGGAAATTAGGGTTTTCCTAAGTTTCCCAAATCGAAGGAAATCGACAGTGCGAATTTTGGTTCCCACAGTTTGGCTCTAGAAGGGGGATCGGATTAATCTAACTCTCGACCACTAATCACTCGATCAGACATGGCTGGAATCGGTGACAAAAACCAACCAATGCGCAATGGACTTTCCATCGACGCAAACGTTGAGACCACACCGGCTGGAAACACGTCGACGGTCACTGCAGATGCAAACACCGCGATGTTCGACCAGATGAAGGAACTGTTCGCTTCCGCCCAGAAAAGGTCGGACGAACAGGAAAACTCATGAATTCTCTCGCTAAACAGGTCGAAACCTTAACAGCAGGAACCAAGAGTAGACTTCCGCTCGGAACTACCAAGGTTCGCAGCGGCAGGAGGCTAGATTTCGCGACTCCAGGAAACCGAGCCGCGATCGCTGAAAAGGGTCCGTCGGGTAACGTTCCCGACGAAACAATCCTTCCTGGCGCGCAGCCAACCGCGAAGGATATTCCACCTCCCGTTGCAGACAACGAAGCAAACAACATGGAGCATGTCGACCTAGACTCCAGTAGCCAATCCGAACCAACGCATGAGGATGTCGACACGCATCCGCGTCGCACAAGGAGCCGCGCAGCTCGGGATGACTCCCAGTTTGACGATCCCATGTCCATGGAGGAAGAGGCGATCTTCTGGGACATGCAGGAAGAGCTAGCCGAGGAGCAATCTCGTCGCAGTCGCAGCAAACGCCGGCAAAGTCGGAAATCTGCTAGCAAGAATCTCGAGATTCGCTATCTCCACGACCATCTCATGAAGACGGTGGCGGAAGTTAAAGCGGTGAAATCTCAAATCCATCACGCTACTAGCACTGCGCCTGAGATTGACCTGCTGCTGGAAGAGGCTCGAAAGACGCCTTTCACCGCTCGAATCACCGAGACTAAGGTTTCAGACCCTGGAAAGGTGAAAGTAGTGCCCTACGACGGTACAACTGATCCCAAGGCGCACTTACAAGCCTTCCAGATCGCGATGGGAAGAGCCAGGTTCAAGGACAGCGAAAGGGATGCCGGCGAATGCCGCCTCTTCGTCGAGAACCTTCGAGGCGCCGCACTCGAGTGGTTCTCTTGTCTAAGGCAAAATTCCATCGGAAGTTTCCGCCAACTCGCTTCGGAATTTCTCAAGCAATACTCGATGTTCATCGATCGAGAAACTTTCGACGTCGATCTCTGGAGTCTATCCCAGGGAGAAGACGAATCACTCAGTGACTTCATTAAATGGTTCAAAACCATAATGGCTAGGGTCAGCGGAATAAGTGATAGAGTTGCAATCGACGCGCTCCGAAAAACACTCTGGTACAAGTCGAAACTTAGAAAGTGGATAACCTTGGAAAAGCCGCGGACAATCCAGGACGCGCTCCACAAGGCCACAGACTACATTATCATCGAGGAAGAGACGAAAGTCTTGTCGCTGAAACTGAAGCTGACTAAGACATCGTCGAAAGATCATGGGAATGACCAGAAATCGTAAAGAAGAAACCCCCGTAACGACAAGAGCGTCCATCACGGGGAAGAAGAGAACCAAGGCGCCCACAACTACGCCATCAACTCTGGATCGGAGCAGGGCCAGACGACGGGCAACACATGGACCCGGAATTCGAATTACGATGAGAAAACCTCCTGCGATTTTCACCAAACGCGAGGCCACTCGACTGTGAACTGCAAAGTTCTAAGGGCAATATTAGCCGCCAGACTGCTGCCAGGAGATCTCGCCAAGGTGACCAGCATGAAGCACCTCATCCTCGACTCCAACCGTCTCCCAAAGAATGATAAATCTCCTCAGGCAGAGAACTCGTCTCAATCGGGAGAAAAGCTCGGGAGAAGGCACAATGAAAGAGGCAACGAAAATAATCGTCGCAGGATAAACATGATCATCGGAGGATCACAGTACTGTGGCGATACTGTCTCAGCCATCAAAACCTACCTGCGCAAAGCCGAAGCTAGCGCGAACTCGCCGATCATGTTTGAGCCCGGAAATCCTCCAAGCGAAACGATCACGTTCGACGAAGAAGAGGCTGGCGGAATCGACCAGCCTCACTGTGATCCACTCGTGATCGATCTCGTCATAAGAGATCTAGAGGTCGCCAGGGTTCTCATCGATACGGGTAGCACAGTCAAAGTTATGTTCCGCGACACTCTTAGGAGAATGAGCATCCCGTTGGGAGAAGTCGTGCCATCGCCCAAACCCCTGACTGATTTCTCGGGGACTACATCAATGACTCTGGGATCGATCCAACTTCCTGTCGCAGCGAAAGGAGTGACCAAAATCATCGATTTCGTGGTAGTCGATCACCCGGCCATATACAACGCCTTCATGGGCACGCCTTGGCTAGACACCATGAAAGCGGTCCTCTCGACTTATCACCTAGGCATCAAATTCCCAACCGACAACGGAGTCGCCGCAATCTGGGGATGCCAAAAAGAGTCGAGACGTTGCTTCCTGGCCGAGCACAAGCTGCAGCAAATCACGACTACCGCAATGGTAAAACCCAAACAGACAAAGCTAACTCAGGCTCCGACTGAAAACGCTCCGAAACAAGAAGATTAGAAATTGCCAACTCAAGCAACGGCCTAAGAAATAATAATTTCGGAGCCTAACGCTTCCATCCAGCCGGAGGAGACAAAACCAGTAGAAGACGTCGATCCTGCGACTAATGCGATCGACGCGAAAAAGACAGCCGAGTAAACACACTCGCACGACCAACAGAACTACGAGATGGCTTGATCCCTGAGAGGGGTACGTAGGCATCTTGTCTAAACGACAAGTTCAGATATCCCCCCTCCCAAAAATGGGGGGGGGGGGAGGAGTGCATATACGAATGCTCGTATGGTCACGCACCCTAAACTTTTTCCTTGTACTCGATATTTTGAAACTTTTTCGGCAATAAAGATTACGACTGGAATTTCATAAAATTCCCCCGTCTGCAAACAATCATCTCGTTCTCAATACGGATCAACTCCGTCGCAAATGCGTTCTGGTCGCATCGTCAAATCGACTCCTGACCAGAACCAGAAACACCAGGCTCATTTTCAAAGGGACAAGCGAGACGTCGCCCAGACCTGCGAAAAAATGCTATCAGTCCATTCGCGACTTTAAAATACAAACGCTCGTCGATTGGCTCCACCGAGCACTCTAGCCGTCCTAAACAAACGCACCTAGGTCCATCCAAAGGATGGATCCTCTTACATCCGACTAGGATAAAATAGCGCGCTATAAAAGAAAACCAAAATTTTGGTCAGCACTTTCGGGAGACTTAAAAATTATCCTCGAAGAGATGCTCGAGTCCTACCATACAAGTCATATAAGCCGAGAACATATCGCAGACTTTAAAACGGGACAGAATCAGGTCGAAAACGATACGGGAAACGTAAGTCGAAGTAGTCATCGCACCCCCTAAAACCATGAGTAGACCTAGGTCTTACCCTACACCCAGCAAACTGGTCTCTAACATCTCAAGGCATAGTATCAAACACCCTGAAACGAGATCCCAAAAATTGCCTCTTGGCTATTGTTCGCGCATCTCCAGAAATCCCGCAAACTTGTACGCTGCAAAAAACTCGCAAAACAGATCGCGGATATAGCCGTTCACCCAGAGTTAGGTCGCGAGATGACAACTCGCACTCTTCCCTCTACATTTGCACGAATAAAAACATGCTCTTAAAACGCGAAATATAAGTTCATTATAAAAAAGTCGCAGAAGGGACAGGGATTCGAAACCACATACGGCCAGTCCCACTACATAAAAAGAAACGGCCACTTCAGGCCGGAGACAACATGCAAATCGGAATATATCACAAGGATAAAGGGGCAATACCCCAACAAGTCACAGGGAACCTTTCAGTCAAAAGCGAGATCAAAGACCCCGCCATTGATCTTCCGAACGACTGGTCATTTCGCGATCGGGCGGATTATTCACCTCACCCGTCTCATCGAACTCCCGCCTCGGCTTCCACCGTGTCAAGAGAAACAGGGATCAGATTCCATTGCTCCCATATCCTTCGCTCGATCTGAGGGATTGCAAAGTCCCTATTCCTCTCATTCATACGCCGAGACTGCCTCGCATACCGACGTCGTAGGAATAGTCGTGAGCCGTCGAAGATACAAACCACCCGCAGTGCCACGACACTCGGTAATCCCAAGAGCCTTGTGGCTCTCTTGAAGTTCTCCGACCTCATGCGAGAACCTCCCGCGACGGTCCTTACGATTTCGCCACGCTTTCCTTCCCGCCTGTAAGCACGACGCACATCTGTCTTGGACGATCCCCTTCCGCGATTATCCAGTTCGCTTTTCAGGCGGGCGATCTCCTTCGGCCATATTGGTCTTAAACTGAGCCATGCGAGCCTCTTGTCTGCTCGTGCGAGGACCCGGCTTACTTTCAGAAGGGCCTGCAAAACCCTCGAAGCTCAGAAAGAAAACTCGACAATACAAACCGAATGTATGGTCGAAGATCGAATTACCTCGTTGACCGCTTGGCCTCAGCAAACTCTGGTACCTCAGTAGAACTGCCCTCAACCGAGGGGAGCTGGAAATCAAAGAAGTCATCGAGGTCGACCGGCACGTCACCGTTAAGATAGGAAATCTTCTACGCCGATTGGCGATCGTCAATGGCAGTGCGCTTATCTTTGCGAGTGGCTGTCTTTCGCTTCTTCCGCCCGTCGTGCACGGCCATCCATGCTCGATCCCGACTCTTCATCAACCGCATACCGGTTCGAGTCGGTGCGGTAAAGGCTAAGGACGGACCCGCTTAGGGGTGAAACCAGCCCAATGGCACTTCTCCTCAAGGAACAAGTTTCGGATGGCCGGTAAATCTTCCGGAAACGGGGGATTTGGCGTGCGCAATACAAAGACAAAAATCGCATAAGGATCTCGAGATCCAATCTCATCAAAACTAAAGAAGTGATCGAATCTGGATTACCTTTCTGACCCCACGCGGCCCTGAAGATGGGAATGCCACTCGCTTCAACGGACGCATCGTCGACTCAGACGAAGAAGAAGCTCTTCTTCCACTCGTGAAAGTTCGAGGTGAACCCTCTTATGACCGCTGTCCCCGATCTGGGTCTCATCTGAACCATGGCCGAAGTCCAGCAAGGCGATAGCATGGCACTGAGATGGTTGACTTCGAGGGGTATTCCCAATTCGTAACTCAACACCAACAGCCCAAAGATGTGCTGCAAGCCGCACGGGTAAATCTGGCCGATCGATAACCCGTAAGAGCTCGGGAGTCAGACAGCATCTTCCGGAATTGGAAACCACATACGGCATTGCATCAAGTACACCTCGAAACATGTAAAGTAGCCGTCTGGTGGAGAACTCGCATCTTCTCCTGGTTCAGGGAGACAAAAGTGAACCGATTCCGGAACTCTGAAAAAATACCGAATGGAAGCAAGACCATTGGAACAGCTCATGCTCGGGCAATCCGCCTCATGGTTGGGTATAAACGGAGGGGGAGTCCATAACCCGGCTCTGGCGGGCTTCAGCCCTCCGCACGTTTCCCAGTACGCGGCTGCATCTTCAGGATCGACCGAGGGAATCTCAAATTCTACCTTAGGCATAGCGTCGTTAAATTGCGAGCTAGAACCATTAGCGACGAAGCAATCACGACCAGACTTGCCAGACTTCTTTCTTCTTGAAGACATTTTCTCAAAGGGAGTACTTGTGTAAAGAGAAGGGAGAGAAGGATTTTTTCTTTTTTTGGAAGTGTTGTGGAGATGAGTGAGTAAAGAATTTGAAAACTTACTCCACATACTTATAGAAAAGGAGATTTACTATTCAACCTTCGGAGTTTCGGACATTGGATAGTGCCTAACTTACCTAGCTCGCAAGAATATCATAATTCTAACGAGCCGGGGGCTAACTGTTGGGGTCAAAATCGGTCACGGCAAAATCCAACGTCATAAACTCCTTGAAAGGTATCTTCTCTTAGCAAAAAGAAAGATAAAGAGAGTACGAGAAAGACAAAAACAAGTTTCGAGTCAGTTCCGACAAGGAATTAGAGACTTGTCCAAAGTCATTGTAAACTTCAAACGACTAACAAGAGCTAGGGTTCGATAATCCGAGAACATCAACGAACTTATCAGACAAACGAACCGAACCGAACAAGGCAACCAACTCGCCAGGATGGCGAGTTGGACGCGAAGCAAGACCAACTCGCCATCCCGGTCAGTTGGAGCACTTTCAACTCGCCATATTGACGAGTTGGACCAAAGACGAGAGCAACTGGCCATCTCAGCGAGTTGGAGCACCTCTAACTCGCCCGATTGGCGAATTAGACTCGAAGCAAGACCAACTCGCCATCCCGGCGAGTTGGAGGACTCCTAGCTCGCCAGGTTGGCGAGTTGGACCAGAAACAAGACGAACTCGCCAACTTGGCGAGTTGGGACACCCCCAACTCGCCCTGTGGGCGAGTTGCTTTTAAAAAAAAAAAAGAAAGAAGAAGACCAACTCGCCATCTCGGCTAGTTGGACACTCCCAACTCGCCAAGTTGGCAAGTTGGACAAGGAGGGGAGCTAAACTCGCCATCCGGGCGAGTAAGGTTGCCCAATCGACCTTCATCCCATCCTCGTAGCTTTACTCTTTGGAACAAGGTCAAGTCCTTTCTCGTTCCATCTCGATCGGAGTTATCATCTGGATTTTACGGTAAAATCCGCGAGAACTTGTTTCCGTTTATGAAATTCGAATCGGTCGTGTAAAACAGCAATGGTCGACTGGACTGCCTCCACTGCACGATAAGTTCGAATTTTCGTAAATCGAAGTCATTTCTAAAAGAGGCGTCGTTTCGATAGACTCGAGAAAATGCTTAAGTCGGAAGACGGTCAGAAGGGGACCTAAAACACGACTAGAAGCCCACTCTCGATCCTATGACGGTTTATCTTTTTTCATGCATAAGAAGATAAATGTCAAGTTCGGAGGATAAATGTAAAGTTTCCAAAGATAAACACGAAGATAGAAAAATGGAATATTCCCGCAAAGCGATAAACTCGACCAAGGGCAGAAAAGGAAAGTGTAAACCACCTTAGAAGAAGTATATAAGGATGTTCAGGGTGAAGGTGCAAAAGGATCCGCATTCACAGCAAAAAACTTAGCACTAAGAGCAATAGGCAATTTTACGTTTTCTAGAGTCGAGCTGCGACTCAACTAGGTTTTTCACAAGTATTTGGTTGTCCGAACTAGGAAACTCGCCGACAGCTCTCGCAGCCAAGGCTTTACCTTTGTTGTAACGCCATTCACGGATTCGGAATAAGACCTATTTTGCTCTCTTTTTGCTTTTTCGTATTTTTCATTGATATCTCTCGTGTTCTGATTGCTTGGCCCGTGGTTTAGCAGATATCCGGGATCTCTGGGAAATTAGGGTTTTCCTAACTTTCCCAAATCAAAGAAAATCGACAGTGCGAATTTTCGGTTCCCACATCGATTATCAATGTTGTCTCGTTGCCGCAAGTCGTCACGATACACACGCCAATGCTGTTTGTTTTCTTCCTCATCTTCGTTGATGTCGTGACCACGTACGTCCCCAAACTGATGAGGTCGGTGAATCTGTTGTGGGTGCTGTCGTGGAGGAATGGGTGGACGTTGGTGCGGTGGTTGATGTTGTACCGGTGGGATTTTTTGCTGGAGTTGGCGTTGCGGAGGGAATTGCACGTTAGCCACTTGTTGGTTTTGAGGGTCCAAGCGAGTGAGTATCGTGTTCATGGTATCCAAACGAGTCGTCAACGATTCGCCCAATTGTTGGATTGAGTTCTGCATCGACATCTGAATGGTGGTGGCGAAGGATGCTTGCATCTCTGCAAGTATGGCTCAAAATTTGGTCACATCCTGAGAAGATCTATCTGGCGTTTTCTTTGTCATGATAACGAGAGATGGAATTCCAGAAACGTACTGATTCTGATACCAACTGATGGAGAAGCGGAAGCTAAGAACGTTTAGGTTCAAGGATATGAACCCTAAGTTGATAACTTGATGATGAATAAATCGAAAAAACAAGAACAAAAGGCGCGAATACTCTTCGCAGTGCTCGAAAGCTCTTAAAAAGTCTATATCTTTATTAAATCAATCGTGAATACAAGAGGTCGATTACCTCTGTTTATATAATGCTTAAAAGATCACGTTCCTTAAGGGAATTGTGATTTTCTTTTCCTACGTTTAAAATACTTTAACTAAAATAGAGAAAATTAACAAAAATGAAAAAAGGAAACATCTTAGGCGGTCAAGTAGTTGTGATCAAAGCGATCACATGTTGGGCTGCATCACTAATTTACCCCCTAACTCAATATAAAGCATAATGTGTGGCTACAAAAATTGATTTTATTTTTTTCTTGGATGTATCTGAAAACCATGGTCCCAGCTAAACTATCGAAAGCACAAAACTCTTTCTTCCACAATAACCATCAAATCTCTAATTCTTTCCCTTCCACTTTTTTGACTCTGTTTTTATCTTCTTCAATTTCATTTTTACAACAAACCAATAAATTGATATTAAAACTGGAAAAGCAATTCAAATGATGATGGGGGCGGCGTAGGCAGTGGAGGCCGTGGTGGTGGCAGCGCAGTGGAGGCCATGGTGGAGGTGGCTGTGGATACCGCAGTGGTGATGGTGGAGGCGGTGGTGTTTGTGGAGGAGGTGGCTGTGGATGACATGAGGGTGGATACATCTTTGAACTCATACGATTGTAACTACTTTAGATTTTAGATTTTGATTGGGATTTCTCAAATTCAGATTATCTTCTTCGTCTCGACCCACAACCTCCATGGACATCGAACTCAACTCCTGATATCATCGATTTGCTCGACTCATGTTAAGTGGAACATAAAAACGAAGAATCTGAGAAGGAGGTGGAAGAGAGAGATTGTGGCTCAGTCCCGTGGAAGCTGTGGCGACGGAGACCTTGGTGGAAGTGGTGGTGGTGGCAATGAACAAGGAGGTGATAGTTATGAACGGCGGCATTCAGTCCAGTGGAAGCGGTGGTGGATACCGTGGTGGATACCATAGTGGAAGCGGTGGTGGTTATGGAGGTGGCGGTGGTAAAAGGTGGTAATGGAGGTGGAGGAGTCGTGGAGGCAGTAGTGGATATCATAGATGAGGCGGTGGTGGTTATGGAGGTGGCTGCAGTGGATACGAAGGTGATAATGGAGGTGGAGGAGATAGTGGAGGCAGTGGTGGCTATGGAGGTGACGGTAGCTCTTTTGGTCAATGTATGTGTGGATGTTGTTGATGTGGTCGGAAGAGTTGTAGATAATGGAGGTGGCGGTGGCTCTTTTGGTCAATGTGTGTGTGGATGTTGTTGATGTAGTCGGAAAAGTTGTAAATAATGGAGATGGAGGAGATAGTGGAGGCGGTGGTGTGTATGGAGGTGATGGTGGCTCTCTTGGTCAATGTGTATGTGGATGTTGTTGATGCGGTCGGAAGAGTTGTGGATGAAGATCTCGTGGCCAGAGTTGTGTTGATGGGATCAGAAGAGTTGCATATGTGCTCTCGATGGTGGATACCAAAGTGGCAATAGGGGTGGAGGAGATAGTGGAGGTGGTGATTAAAATGGAAGTGGTAATTGAAACGAAGGTGGTAATGGAGATGGAGGAGATAGTGGAGGAGATGGTGATATTACACCCTAAAAGGTTTGCTTTATCGTAGCCGTTAGATCTTCTGTCTTTAAATTGATCCGATGCCCACTAGCCATTCACATAAATCCATATATCTATTTTTTTGTTTTCTAACTTTATCATTAAATGTAACGAGAAACTAAACAAGTTTCCTTGAGGTTGTCTTCTTAAGATAAACATCTTTTTCCTTACACAAAACAAGGTTATTTTTGTCCTAGAAAAAACAGCTGTTAAAATAAAGTGTCAAAACAACATTGTGTCTTTTATTGCAAAGATAATTTCGAAAGTGTCTTTTTCCGTAAGAAAAAGGAAAAAATGATTGCGGACTATATGAAGTACTAGTGTTTGGTCCGCGTTTCGAAGCGGGATATTATTTTTCGCCGTGTGATATATCTGATAGAAATTTAGAGCAATCACTATCAGCACGTGTATCATCTAACTAATTTTGAATGATTTTAAGAGCTCATTCAAACAGATTAAGGAAATAAACCGTACCAACGTGTCGCGACATCTTCTATTTACGGTGGACTTGAATCGATCTTCCATGCCACGCCAAAATCATTAATCTTAATGGCATCTTTAGAGACTAATAGATTTCTGCATCAGGGAAAAATATACAAATGATGCATTGACAAAGTATTTAAGTATGACTGCTAAAAAACCTAGATACTGAATCAAAACACCCATCACACATGTGTTGATCGAGAACAAAGAGTTGTGCAGCTTAATTATAGTAGTGGTCACTTCATTTGCGTGATGACCATATAAATTGAACAATTGTAACTATGTTTTATTTGCTCACCTTTTGTTCTCTTCGTTGTGTCCTAGATCAACAATATTAATTGAACTGTAACACTAATTATAACTTATAATGAAATGGTAACCAAAACAAAAGTCATCCAGTATTTTGTAATTTTAAACAAATTGATTAATGTAACCTTTTTATCATTGTTGGCGAAAATATAAGAAAATTAAGAGAAGGAGATCATGTAAGAGTAGGACTGATCACGGGTTTTTTCCTAATCTTGCTATAGACACACAAACAAAGGCTCTTATAGAAACATTCATATATTTGTTTGTATTCATTGCATAGTTAACATTCTTGATGCTCACTCTTTTTATCTTGAACAACAGCTTCTTCAGAACCATAATCTTTGTTTCTTTCTTGGAACCATCTCCATCTTCTCAGCTTTAGATTTCACTTGTTCGCACACAATCAATACATAATTCCTACCACCATCATGAATAACTCTAATATTTTCATCCTTGCTTTGTTGGGCAAACCTTTTGACTCAAGTGTTCTATACTTTCATGGAGAGAACACTTGGAAATTTCAATGTGTTGCTTGTACGCTCTAAGTTGCTTCTGTAAGTTAGTACCTGCTTTCGAAGAGTAATGAGTGATGGGAACTACAAACTTAATAAAGGCATGTTATTAGGAAAACAATGGTTGTAGAAAGAATGTATTAACTTTTTCAATAAGCCATAAACTATTGTTGATATGATCCTTTATAAGCTGGTGAAGTTTGCACTCTTGCCCTAGTAAGAAAAGAAAGAAATTTAGGACAATGGAGAGCAGGAAAAAGTGTGGAAAAAAAAAGATCACAAAAAATTAGTAATAAGTATACCATGAACTCAAATACGAAGTATAGGATATCGTTCTCCCATATGACTTCCTTCAGCTTCACAATGTTTGGATGATTCATTCTTCTAAGAGACTAACATTAAAAAAGAGAAGTTTCAGAAAATGTACACGAAGAAAACTGATAACGTTTCAGTAAAGAAGAAACTATACCTTCACTTCCCTCAGATTAATACATTCTTCCAAAGAGGAATACGTCTTCTTCACTTTTTTAATAGCAACCTGTCCATCGAAAACTTTGGTCCCTTAAAAATCATGTACAAATAGTATAGAAGCCTTGATAAATCAGAAAAAACAACTTACAACTTCACCGTCTGTTTATTGACAGCTCGCCAAACATTCCAGAAAGCTCCATCATCAACTTCTTTGAACTAAATTATATCTACAATTGCATAAGACATCGAAAAGCAACATAAACTATATAAATCAATCTGAAGGCAAAGATAAGAGAATATTTTAACAAAATCAAATATGATGTTACCGATATCCTGATTCGAATATATGAAAAGAGCCAAACCGGAGTTGAAAGATTGAGAGCAAACAGAAAGATAACTGATGGGGAAAGATTAGGCGTAGTAGTAGTTCAAACTCGCTTTCTTCTTGGCCTCGACTTGGATTATACCTTCATTGAAGTCCTCATGATTCACCCGAGAGCACATACAACAACAGAGAACTCATTGTTTATAAACCAGAAAAAACTTTGCATCAGAAAGATCAAATTTCAGGTATTTTTCATGTCTCCGGATTAGATTTTGGGTAAAATTTTGAATATTTTCGGATATTTTTTGGACAAGACCCGAACCGAACCCGATCCGAAACCGAGCCCGAACCGAACCGAACCGAACCGATAAATTTTAATTACTCTATTGGTTCTAATTATTTAAGATCCGACCCAACCCGAACCCGACAAGACCCGAACCGAGAATTTCAAATTACCCTATTGGATCCTAAATTATAAGACCCAAAAGACCCGATCCGAATCCGACCTGATGACCCAATCCGAATCCGACCCGAGGACCCGATCTGAATCCGACCCGAGGACCCGATCCGAATCCGAACCAAGGACCCGAATGCCCAAGCCTAGAGATAGAGAAGAAAACTTTTTTTTTCTGATTCCTCCTTGCAGTGAAGTAAGCAGCAACAGAGAACTGCAGAGAACTATGTCGGATCTGCTTAATCAGCTTGATGGATTCCGTAGCGATGAACGTATTAAGGTAAATATCTTTCTTTATTGTAGGAACTCGTCCCACAACGAAGAAGTAACAGTCGAACCTCTCAGTTTTTTTCAGGTAATTGCAGCCACTAACCCTGCAGATATTTTGGACCCTGCACTCATGCATTTTGGTCGGCTAGACAAGAAAATTGAGTTCCCACATCCAACAGAAGAAGCAAGAGCCAGAATCTTGCAGGTTTGTAAACTCCCATTTTCTGGACCTGACACTTGATAGCTTAAAAAGGCTCACATAACTCAACTAACCCAAAGTAAATGAATACAGATTCACTCGAGGTAGATGAATGTACACTCAGACGTCAACTTTGAGGAGCTTGCAAGATCGACAGGTGATTTCAATGGCGCTCACCTGAAAGCAGTATGTGTAGAGGCTGCCATGTTAGCTCTTCGTCACGATAAGAATATACATGCCGAATTATATATTTGAAAATCTAAAATTTTAATCTAAACCAAAACTATTCCACATAATTCAAATTTAGAACTTAAAGAATACCGATAATATCACAAATATATTAAAACACCCATATATACCTAATATATACTAAAAGTTTCGGGTATTTCGGGTACCCATATACTAAAAGTTTTGGGTATTTTGGGTATCCGTCGGGTTTCTGGGTTTGGATCGGGTCGGGTCCCAGACCCGCGGATCCTCCACAACAAGACCCAATAGGGTAGAAACATCGGTTCGGTTCCTACCCGGTTCGGGTTTTTTTTGATCGGTTTCGGATCTGGTCTTCGGGTCCAGGTAAAATGCCCAGGCCTATATATCTCGTTGAAGTTGTGGGTGCTGCAAGTTGGGATATTTGTATGCGTAGCTTCAGTCGGTTACTTTAGGATGCCATGAAGTCGATTGAATGGTTCATAGTGGGAGTATTGAGTTAATCACTTAAAGATCGGAGTTAAGGGCATTTTAATGGAAGGTGAGAACGTTACGATGATTTGATGGAAGGTTTAGGTTTCTGGAATAATCGATTGCAAAACACATGAAGGAGGAAGGGGAGAAGACGAAGGAGAAACCTAAAATTATTTACTGGGTTTGACAATAAGTTTTCTAAAAGTTCTGCACAGAAGATTGGGTTTGATAATTAATTTTGTGAAAGCCCAAATCAAAAATATCATTCAGCAAATTATAGCATGACAAGTGTCAATTTTTGTCCCAAGGAGAGAAAAAACTCTACTTTATTAGTATATATATATATAGATAGATAGATATATTTTGGTCATCACATGGCAAACCATGCAAACTAAATTAATGTATACCTACCTACACGAAGTATATGTTATACGTGACAACGTCCCTCAACTTAATAATGTTATGTAGTTAACATCACGAGTTTAATTTCATTCATCCAAAAACTGATGTAGAAGTGAGAGACCATTTAAATAGCTTGTTTCATCATTTAAAATATGACCGACCCTATCGTAATTTAACAAAAATTAGATTTTCAATCCACATTTTAAAAGCGTAAGAATATTGTTAACAAAATCTAATTCTCCGAAATCAATATGTTTTAACATATTTTGATAAGTAGTGTTTTAATATTTTTATTTTAGTGTATTTAAAAATATATAATTATATTATTTTTATTTATATTAAATATAAAGTTATATAAGATATTATGATTTTTTTTTAAATATTTTAATATGTTTTCTTATGAACTTTTAATAAAATTTCCGTAATTCGTTTGATTAATTGTGTGATATATACTTATTTGATAATTTTTAATTATAATTTTTTTTTTGTCAATTTATTGATGTTTAAAACTTATTTGAAGTCAACTTAAACCAAACATAATCTCATGTATATAATTATTAATTATATACTTTTGAGAATAAAAATAATATAAGGATTAGAATCTAATATGAAAAATTTACTAAGTTTAAATGAATGCAATTTTTTTAATGAAAATATAAATAAAATAATTCATTAATTTAATTAATTTTATATCAAACAAATAAAATGTTAGAGTCAGTAACTTGACATAAAATTAGTTTTATAATAAAAATTGATCAAATAAGTATATATCATACAACGAATAAAACTAATTACAGAAATTTTATCAAAAGTTAATAACAAAACAGATTAAAATAATTTTAAAAATTAATTATCTTATATAACTTTCATATTTAATATAAATAAAATAATTATATAGTTTCCAAATACACTAAAATAAAAATGTTAGATGACAAAAAAATGTTAAAACACTACTTATGAAAATTTTATAATAAAAATATTGAATTTGTCAATTAGATTTTGTTAAAAATATTATTATGCTCTTAAAGCGCAGATTAAAATCTAATTTTAGCTAAATAACCGTCAGATACGTCATATTTTAAATGATAAAATGGAAGATTTAAATGGTCTCTGACATCCACATCATTTTTTGGATGAATGAAATTAAACTTGTGATGTTAAATACATACCATTATTAAGTTGAGGGATGTTCCCATGTATAACATATATTTCGTGTAGATATACATTAATATAGTTTCCATGGTTATGCCAAATCATTCATGTAGTCAACAATCATTTTTCCTAGTTATAAAAAATATAAGTATATTAATTAAGTATATATATAATAAAAAGAAGTCTATAACGTATACATATATCTGTTTTATATTAGATTTTAAAGAATTTAGAATGCCTTTCTTATTCTATTTATTTATTATCTTTTTTCTAAATAGAGTACAAATATATTCTATCTAATATATAGAAATAGAAATAATAAATAAATGTTCTCTCTGAAAATTATCTCTCTCTGCAAAAACTCAGATTTAGTCCTCCTTCTCCGGTTCCAGTGGCTTTATTAGTACCAGAATGGATCTCCTCTAGTAATTTATTTATCCTTTGGCGGATCTGTGCACTTTCTGTAGAAGCTCGAAATCGGATTGATACAAACGATATAAAGTAATGAAACGTTAAGGAAAGAAACGGAATATAAACGTAAATACACATGGAGGCGAGATATGATCTCTTTCCTTAACTCTTAATATTCGCTCCGTAGTGAGACGGAACTGTACGAATATGGAGTCCCAGGATACAACCATGGCGAGACGATTCACGCTTCACTCGTGAACACCCTATCGAACTATAAATTGTACGAAACACTCTCGTAAAAGACTTACGCTGAGAGATTTTTGTTGGTTTGTTTGCGGTGAAAAACTTGAGAAAATGAGAGAGAAAGAGACGGATTATTTAAAGAAAAGTCGTGGAGCGGTTTTTCGAAATCGAAACGAAAAATATCTCGGAGATCTCGGAAGTTATGCGTTGAGAAACTTTTTCCGCAAGATCTCTCCACTTTGACTCGTTCTAATCCATTTCGAACAGATAAACTTCGTGTCGTTTTTGAACGAACAACGTGTTGTTTACACACGAACGTCATGCTGTTTTTTAAGAATTAAATGGGCAAAACGTTGAGCTTAATTGGTCCTAAAAAGAATCTTCTTAACGGGCCGGAGGCCCTCCACCAAGACCCAAGACCCAAGACCCAAGACCCAAGACCCAAGACCCAAGCCCAAGCCCAAGCCCAAGCCCAAGCCCAAGCCCAAGCCCAAGCCCAAGCCCAAGCCCAATCCCAAGCCCACGCCCACGCCCACGCCCACGCCCACGCCGAGCCGAGCCGGCCGGCCGGACGGACGCGCGCGCGCGTGTGCGCTGTCCTCTCTCTCTGAGCAGTTTACAAGCTCATAGCACAAGAGCATATTTATACTGCTCTATCTTCCTCTTGCTGGCCGATGTGGGACTCTCCCCATGCCATTATTCTCATTTAATTGACATTTGGTTGGGCTTACAGCATTTGAAACCCATGTCTTTATTATTCACATTTTTATTAAAAGCCCAAAGGCTTATAATGATCCAACAATCCCCCACATGAATAGAAATGACTCTAAACATATGCAGACTATATGCAGACTCGATAGACTCTAAAAAAATATTACTGACTAGACTTATACTAATGACTAGACATACTGACTGATCGAGAGTGTTTGCGAAAGATTCACTGTGTTTGAGTAGGTGGCACTTTTAAGCCTTGAACCACTCATAGTTAATATCTGTCGGGTTTACTTTACCAGAAGGTGAACATGATGTCTTGAACCAACCGGTGTTTTATGTAGACCGAGACAACAGGCATAACGCAGCTTCATTTTCTCGTAGAACTTAGTTCTCTATTGTGTTCATTGTGGCCCTGAACTATTCCTGGTTTTCATGAGTGAACTTAGAGAATATAGCCTTGCATTCATTCTCCTAGAAACGGCCCCATTTCACATTCATTAGGTGATTGACCATGAAAAGTATTGAGTAATACTCCGCTTAAGAAAGCTATGGAATCATTAAAAGTCTATTCTTATCCTTCTCTCATTCTTTAGCACTTATCATCTTTTAGGAGCTGGGATGAGACTTCTCTGTCTCACAGTGCTTTTGTTAGATTTTTCTTGATTTTGTTTTCCCTTTGAACCTATTTCTTGGGATCTCCAGTCATGATAGGTAGGGTTGCAGTCAAGCATCCTCATTAGTTATAGGCTTTAAACCCATTCCTTTTGATGATTTAGCAACAACATCTCGTGGCAAGCCTTTAGTAAATGGATCCGCTAGGTTGTCAGCCGATTTGATGTAATCTATTGTAATTACACCAGTTGAGATAAGTTGTCTAATGGTTCTATGTCGTCTTCTGATGTGACGAGATTTACCATTGTAGAGATTATTCTGAGCCCGAGCTATAGCTGATTGACTATCGCAATGTATTCTTATAGCTGGCAGAGGTTTCTCCCACATAGGAATATCTTCCAAAAAATTTCTAAGCCATTTCGCTTCTTCTGCTGCTTTGTCTAAGGCTATGAACTCAGACTCCATTGTGGATCTGGCTAACACTGTTTGTTTGGTAGATTTCCATGATATTGCTGCTCCTCCTAGTGTAAAGACATATCCACTTGTGGATTTTGAGTTTTTAGAATCTGATATCCAGTTAGCATCGCTGTATCCTTCTAAAACTGCTGGTTCTTTACCATAGTGAAGCCCAACATCTTTGGTGTAGCGCAAGTAATTGAGTACTCTCGTTATAGCTTTCCAGTGTGTATGACCTGGATTACTAGTATATCGACTCAGTACGTTTACTGCATGCGCTAGATCTGGTCTGGTGCAATTGGTCAAGTACATAAGACTTCCAATCACACGTGCATACTCGTTTTGTGACACCGCTTCACCTGAATTCTTTGTCAAGTGCATTTGGGGATCTAACGGAGTTTTTGCCGTGCTATTAGAGTAGTTTTTAAATCTCTCTAATATTGTTTCAGCATAATGAGATTGAGTTAAAGTAATTTCGTTTGAATTTCTTATCACTTTAACTCCGAGAATAACATCTGCTACTCCCAAATCTTTCATCTCAAATTTTCCTTTGAGCATGTTCTTTGTTTGATTGATTATGTCTTTATTGCTTCCAATAATTAACATATCATCTACATATAGACATAACAAAACATACGCATTGTTGGTACTTTTGTAGTATATGCATTTATCAATTCATCGATTTTGAAACCATTTGACATCATTGTGTTGTCAAACTTTTCGTGCCATTGTTTTGGAGCTTGTTTAAGCCCGTAAAGTGACTTTACAATTCGGCATACTTTGTGTTCCTGTCCAGGAATGACAAAACCCTCAGGTTGTTTCATGTAATTTCCTCTTCTAAATCACCATTCAGAAAAGTGGTTTTCACATCCATTTGATGGATTTCAAAATCTCTTAAAGCTGCGATGGCTATCATCAGCCTTATTGATGTTATTCTTGTTACTGGAGAATATGTATCAAAATAGTCAAAGCCTTCCTTTTGTCGGAATCCTTGAACTACCAGTCTCGATTTGTATTTTCCACCAGGTTTTCGTGTCATTATCCATTTATTCCCTAATGCTTTGCAGCCAGGTGGTAAATCCGTTGTATACCATGTATAATTTTGCATGATAGAATCGAATTCACTTCTAACAGCTTCGTTCCAAAACGGAACTTCTGGTGAAGACATTGCTTCTGCAAAAGTTTTTGGAACATTTTCTGCTAGAAATGTCATTAAGAAATCGTCACCAAAAGATTTTTCCTTTCGAACTCTTTTGCTCCTTCTAGGTTCATCTTCTTTTTCATTTTTTGAAATATCATTTATAGAAGCATCAAAGTTTGTCTCAATTACTGAGTCATTGACGTTGTCTCTTTCTCCTCGAGTTCGTTTAGAACCTTGTTTTTCCTTGTATGGGAAAGTATTTTCGAAGAAAGATGCGTTTCTAGACTCCATGACTGAATCTTTATGGATGTCTGATATTTCAGATTTATGTACCAGAAATTGATAAGCATTACTATTATGTGCATACCCGATGAAAATGCAATCCACTGTTTTAGGGCCAATAGTGACCTTCTTTGGTGGCGGTACCGCAACTTTTGCCAAGCACCCCCACACTTTGAGGTATTTATACGAAGGTAAATTACCTTTCCATAATTCATATGGAGTTTTGCCAGTTATTTTGTGTGGAATTTTGTTGAGGATATAATTAGTGGTAAGCAACGCTTCCCCCCACAGGTTCTGAGGACACCCAGATTCCTGCAACATTGCATTCATCATCTCTTTTAGAGTTCGATTCTTGCGTTCAGCAACTCCATTAGATTCTGGTGAGTAAGGAGTTGTAGTTTGATGGATTATTCCATGTTCTTTACAAAATGAATTGAATGGACCATCATACTCACCTCCTCTGTCGCTTCTAACTATTTTAATAGTTGTTTTAAGCTGATTTTCTACCTCGAGTTTAAATTCTTTGAATTTTTCTAAGGTTTCATCTTTGCTATGTAATAAATACACATAACAATATTTTGTACAGTCATCTATGAAGGTCACAAAGTACTTTTTCCCACCTCTAGTTGGCATGTATTTTAAATCACATAAATCGGTGTGAATTAAATCTAGAGGTTTATTAGTTCTTTCAACACGAGGTGAGGGCGTTTTTGTGAGCTTGCCTGTACGCATACTTCACATTTTTGTTTACTTGTTTTATATTTAGGAATTAGATTTAAGTTCATTAATCTTTGTATAGATTTGTTGTTTACATGGCCTAATCTTTCATGCCATATATTAAAAGACTCAACCAAATAAGCAACTGGCTCTTTCTTATTCATTGAAACTTTTGGAGCTACAACTTTCGGAAGGACTGTCATTACATTCAACTTGACCAGTCCACCCTTAACATATCCCTTTCCCAAATACGTCCCATTCTTCCTAATCACGAGCTTGTCCGCCTCAAAGCTTATGGCGAATCCATTCTTGCTGAGCAAGGTTCCCGAGACCAGGTTCTTCCTCATGTCAGGCACATGCTTCACATTCGTCAGAGTGACCTCACGTCCAGATGTCATCTTTAGAATCACATTGCCGCCCTTCAATCTTGAGACTGCAGTGTTCCCCATTTTGAGCTTCTCCTCTGTCTTGCTTTTCTGATAGGTGCTGAACATCGCCCTATCGGTGCAAATGTGGGTGGTTGCACCAGTGTCATACCACCATTCCTTGGGGTTGTTGATTTCAACCATGTTTGCCTCAGTCACCACAGCAACGAGATCCTCCTCAGTGAGATTTGCCTGAGCCTTCTCATGCTTGATCTTGCTGCGACACTCAGCAGTCTTGTGCCCCACTTTGTGGCAGTAGTGACATTTCCCCTTGAATTTCTCCACATTCGCATTGATTTCAATGCCTTTGTTCTTGAAGTTTTTTCCAGTAGCCTTCAGGGCTGCAGCTGCTTTGGAAGGCTTAGCAGGAGATTGAGCATGTGCCTTTCCTTTGCCTTTGTGCTCAGCCATGTTGACACTGTGCTCCTTAGCATTTGCAGTTTCAGCAAGTCGGTTCCTGGATTCCATCTGAAGCCTCATGATGAGCTCCTCGACCCCATCTTCTTCTTCTTGTGCTTCAGGTAGTTCTTGAAACCGCGATAGCTTGGAGGAAGCTTTTGAATGAAGCTGAGAGTTGTGAATGTCTCGCAGATGGACATCCCTTCAGCAGCGATTTCATGGCAAATGAGCTGAAACGCTTCCACCTGATCCATGATGGGCTTTGAATCCACCATTTTGAAGTCATGAAATTTTGCAACCACATACTTCTGGCAGCCAGCGTCCTCACCTCTGTACTTCTTGTCCAGTGATCTCCATAGCTCCTTCGCAGTGGGGATATCACAATAGACCCGTACAATGGATCAATGAGGCGACCCAAAATGTACCCTTTGCAGATGAAGTCGGAATGCACCCATATGTCAACACTTGCAGAGTGTGCACATCATCAATCCCGTAAGGGATCAGGGCTTGTCCTCCGGATGAACTTGTCCAGCTTCAATGTTGTCGAAAGAACAACATCTTCTTCTGCCACGTTTTGAAGCCTTTGCCATCAAATTTGTCGGGCATCAATCCTTGAGTGAACACACTAGGTACTGTCGGAGGAGTTGAAACTGCAACCGGAGCATTTGAGGTTCCTTCAATTGAGGCCGTTTGATAAAGACCAGCACCGAAAAGGCTACGGCGAGTGATTTCATCAGCACTATTACCCACTGGTAGGGTAGTTGTTGTTGTTGCAGCAATGGTTCCAACGTTTGTCAACGTTGCATCAGTTGCTGACACATTGAGTGGAGTTTGAGTGATGGAAGCGTCAATGGGGGTGGTGTTGCTAGGATCCGTCATTTTTCTGTTTGCAAAGAAAACATGAAAGCGGATTAGTACTCCATTCAATATACAACATATAACATATTATTTTAAAGCAAAATAATAGTTTAAAATCGATTTTCATTTTTGGTGTTTGAACCAAATCAAATCGACACAAGTCTGAGAAAACGTTTTGCAAACTCGCTTAAAAGCGTTCGCATAAACCATTTGTATAGACTTAGAATGTATCTAAAAACGTTTCGCGGATGATGCTTTAAAAGCAAATCGCAAACCCGTTTCAATGAGAAACTAGAACGTTTCGCGGAAATGCAAAGCGCAAATCGCAAACACCGTTCCGTCTGATAACCAAAAACCGTTCGCAAGTCCTTATGAAAGCCGTTTCATAGAACCGTAATATCAATCCGCAAGCTTTAGATAGAAAGCGATTAAGAGTTAAGATTGTAGAAGCTCGAAATCGGATTGATACAAACGATATAAAGTAATGAAACGTTAAGGAAAGAAACGGAATATAAACGTAAATACACATGGAGGTGAGATATGATCTCTTTCCTTAACTCTTAATATTCGCTCCGTAGTGAGACGGAACTGTACGAATATGGAGTCCCAGGATACAACCATGGCGAGACGATTCACGCTTCACTCGTGAACGCCCTATCGAACTATAAACTCTACGAAACACTCTCGTAAAAGACTTACGCTGAGAGATTTTTGTTGGTTTGTTTGCGGTGAAAAACTTGAGAAAATGAGAGAGAAAGAGACGGATTATTTAAAGAAAAGTCGTGGAGCGGTTTTTCGAAATCGAAACGAAAATATCTCGGAGATCTCGAAGTTATGCTTGAGAAACTTTCTCCGCAAGATCTCTCCACTTTGACTCGCTCTAATCCATTTCAACAGATAAACTTCGTGTCGCTTTTGAACTAACAACGTGTTGTTTACACACCTAACGCCATGCTGTTTTTAAGAATTAAATGGGCAAAACGTTGAGCTTAATTGGTCCTAAAGAATCTTCTTAACGGCCGGAGGCCCTCCACCAAGCCCAAGCCCAAGCCCGCCCAAGCCCAAGCCCAAGCCCAAGCCCAAGCCCAAGCCCAAGCCCACGCCCACGCCCACGCCCACGCCGAGCCGAGCCGGCCGGCCGAACGGACGCGCGCGCGCGTGTGCGCTGTCCTCTCTCTCTGAGCAGTTTACAAGCTCATAGCACAAGAGCATATTTATACTGCTCTATCTTCCTCTTGCTGGCCGATGTGGGACTCTCCCCATGCCATTATTCTCATTTAATTGACATTTGGTTGGGCTTACAGCATTTGAAACCCATGTCTTTATTATTCACATTTTTATTAAAAGCCCAAAGACTTATAATGATCCAACACTTTCATCTATTTTTATGCGGTTATAGCAACGGTTATGTCGTCGAGAGTTCCTTCTCTTCAATGGGGACCGGCTGTCTTTGCATGTCCCTTTGACGAGGTGTTTTTGGTTCTTAGCTGGTTAGTTTGTTTGTGTTCACTCGGATCCTCTGGTTCTTCTTCCTAGAAGCTCTTTTCTTGTTATGTATCTCTCTCTCGAAGATGCATGAGTTTTCTTGTGATTGACGCTCTGCAGGTTTCTTACCTCAATCGACAGTTCTTCTCGGTTATCTCTTACAGATCCCCTACCAGTCTACTTTGATCTGCTTTAACCGGTTTAAGTTTGACGTTGGATGGTTTGTTCGTGACCTCTTTCCCTTGTAGCTGAGGGATCTTCCTATCTTTGGTTTGGCAGGAATTTTACCGCTGCTTTACTTTTGGATTGCTTAATAATGTCTACGGCTTCTATGTTAAAGCGGGTTTTGGTTTCACAGGAGGGAACTCACGGCTTCGACAGCGCAATGACATGCTGTCGCGAGGGTGAAGTGAAAAGTCCGGTTTCAACCTTGCTCCTGTTTTGCTTTTAGCTAGTTTGATCCTTTATGTTTAGCTTTCCAGTTTTGAATCGTTCTTGTGTGGTGGTGTTTGGCGTTTTAAATTTGTCTTCCATGTGTGGGCTATAAACTCCGGAGACATTCATGTTGTCTGTCGGCTTACGACTCACGGGGTTGTGTAAACCACCGTCTTTGTATGTGATGTTTGTAGGGGAATGGACCGTGTCCATCACAAGGCCCACTAAGTAAAGCATCTCGGCCCAGCAATCGAGCCGAAGGCGAGTCGGGACGAGCCGAAAAGACGGGGAAGTCAGGAGAGTACACTTCAAACCTCACGACAAACGGCTAGAAGTGTTCGGCTTGGCAGCCGGGTCCGAGTAGACAACTCGCCGGCCCAATAACGAAAAAGTCCATCAATTCACTGACGAGTTAGGGCAACTGAGATGAATTTCGTCGACTATATAAGGAAGAGGGAAGACAACGAGGAGGACATCCAGAAAAGACTACACACACTTTCGGCTAGAAATTAGGGTTTTCATCTTGTTTCTTTCCGACTTGTACTTTCTCCCGGCGGTCGTTTCCGAACACCAGATTTTCTTCTCTCGTTCCTTACTTGTAACAGATAAAGCTTCCATCTTTAATAAAACGTCTTTACTAAACCCACCGACGAGTTCTCGTCTCTTTCACTAGTTTCCCGACCGAACTCGGTTCAAACAGTTGGCGTCCACCGTGGGACTTAAGTGAAGTAACGTCATCAAAGATGGGGTCGAATCGCGACGATTCCACCTCCGGCGAGGAGCGCGACGCTCCAGAGCCAAACCCTACTCCCCAACCGGTGACTTCTGCGCCGGTCGCACAGACTTCGGTAGATACAATCATGGCGCGACTGGCTCAACAGGATGCAGCCCAAAAAGCAGTCACCGATCAACTTACGGCCCTAGCCGTCCTCATCGCCCCCTTGCCAAAAACGCGGATGCGTCAACAGCAAGGTACCGGCGATGTTTATTCAACTCAGATAGGACGGCCGGCGCCGCCCCCGCTCAAAACGAAGATCTCGACGACGACGACGACGACGCTGACGACCATCCTAGCGCACCCGACGTTCAAACTATCAACGAACTCGCGGCACTCAAGCAGTCAGTTCTCGAGATCAGCTCAAAGATACATCACGTGACGACCTCGGCCCCTCAAATCGAACGTGTACTCGCCGAGTCACTCCGGATACCATTCTCGAAAAAGATAACCGACGTCAAACTCCAGAAGATGGACAAGTTCCGTCTACCAACTTTCGACGGCCTCTCCGACCCTACGGCCCACGTCACCTCATTCAACATCGCAATGCGACAGGCGAACTTCTCTGAGGAGGAAAAGGACGCCGGCTTCCCAAACTGCAGCAGTCCACTCCCTTTGTGAATTCCGTCGCGAAGCCTGCGAACCAAATTTTCCCTCAAAAGGAAGAAGTCCTAGAAGTCCCCATCGACGAGAATGACCCGACAAAAGTCGTTCGAATAGGCGCGTCCCTAGACGACGACATGAAGGACCAGATAATTACTTTCCTCCAAAAAAACGCGTCGACTTTCGCATGGACTACCTCTGACATGAAGGGAATCGACCCAGCGATAACATCTCACGAACTAAACGTCGACCCCACTTTCAAACAAATCCGACAAAAACGGAGGAAGTTAGGCCCTGAACGATCTAAGGCAGTCAACGAGGAAGTCGATAAGCTGCTTGCCGCCGATTCTATCGTCGAGGTTCGTTACCCGGAGTGGCTAGCTAATCATGTCGTGGTTAAAAAGAAAAATGGTAAATGGCGCATCTGCGTTGATTTCACCGATCTCAACCAAGCCTGTCCGAAAGATAGTTTCCCGCTCCCTCTCATCGACAAATTGGTCGAGTCAACCGCTGGCAACGCACTCCTCACTTTTATGGACGCCTTCTCTGGCTATAATCAGATCATGATGCATCCGGACGATCGCGAAAAGACTGCCTTCATCACAGACAAAGGCACTTTCTGTTACAAAGTCATGCCTTTCGGACTCAAAAACGCAGAAGCAACCTACCAGCAACTAGTCAACCGGATGTTCGCGGATAAACTCAGCGACACCATGGAAGTTTACATCGACGACATGCTCGTCAAATCACTCCATGCGACAGATCACCTCACCCACCAGACAGAATGCTTCGAGATATTGAACAGCTACGGCATGAAGCTTAACCCGGCCAAATGCACATTCGAAGTAACCTCCGGTGAATTCCTTGGGTATATAGTCACTCAACGGGGAATCGAAGCTAATCCGAAACAGATAACTGCGATCCTCGATCTCCCAAGCCCAAAAAACAGTCGTGAAGTGCAACGCCTAACCGGCAGAATTGCCGCTCTCAACAGATTCATCTCGCTGTCCACCGATAAGTGCCTACCGTTCTACGAACTTCTTCGGGGAAACAAGAAGTTTGTCTGGGACGATAGGTGCGAAGAGGCTTTCAATCAGCTCAAGCAGTACCTTACAACTCCGCCAGTTCTATCCAAACCAGAACCCGGCGACACCCTGACCCTCTACATCGCCGTCATCTCTAAGGCCGTGAGCAGCGTCCTCATCCGAGAAGATCGAGGAGAACAGAAACCAATCTCTTACACCAGCAAGCGCATGACCGAACCGGAGAAGCGATACCCGACCCTCGAGAAGATGGCCCTTGCCGTCGTGACCTCAGCAAGAAAGCTCCGACCATACTTCCAGTCTCACACAATCGAAATCCTCTCGAACCAGCCCCTACGTACCGTGATGCAGAACACAAACCACTCCGGACGACTCACCAAGTGGGCCATGGAACTAAGCGAGCACGACATCATCTACAAAAATCGTACTGCGGCGAAATCACAAGTTCTCGCTGACTTCCTGATCGAACTCGCACCAGAGCTCGAGCAAGATCTTGTCTTACCGACCTCCAACTGGACCACGTCGACGGATCGTCTACGAACAAAGGATCAGGGGCAGGCGTCCAGCTCCAGTCTCCGACAAGCTTAACCACTGATAATCATTCAGCTTCGGCTTCCCCGCCTCTAACAATGAGGCCTAATACGAGTCCCTTATTGCGGGACTCAGACTTGCCAAAGCCGTCAAAGCCAAAAGACTCAGCGCTACTGCGACTCCCAGCTGGTCGCTAACCAGTACAGCGGCGACTACGACGCCAAACGAAAGGATGGACGCTGCATCTGAAACTCGCCCATAACCTAACTAAAGATTTCGAAGTTCTTCGAGCCCACCAAAGTCCCCCGAAGAAAACGATGCGAGATGCTCGCTGCCCTAGGAAGTAAGCTCCACGATCAAGTCACACACGATATCCCTATCCACAAGATCGAAGTCGAGCATTGACATCACCACTGAACCGATACCGCCGCTGCAACCATCTCGGCAGCGGTCGACCCACATAGCAACCAAGACTCCTCCGTTGACTGGCGACGGACATCGCCGAATTTCTAACAAAAGGAACTACCCCATCCGACAAGTGGCTCGCTAGAAGATTGAAAACGCGCAGCGCCCATTATGCCGTCATAGACGGCGACCTGCACAGATGGACCGCGACTAAAGTCCTCATTAAGTGCATTCACCGCGAAGAAACGCGGCTTGTCATGGCCGAAATCCATGACGGGCGGCTGGCAACCATTCGAGGACGCCCGCTCGCTCTCAAAGTAAAGAAACTCAGATTTTACTGGCCCATTCTGAACGCCGATTGCGACAATTATGTCAAGCATTGCGACATGTGTCAGCGACACGCTTCAACCATCCATTGCCCGACAGAGCAGCTCCGAACAATGACGGCACCATACCCATTTATGCGCTGGGGAATGGATATCATTGGACCCCTGCCCCCTTCACGCCAAAAACGCTTCATCCTAGTCCTCACCGACTACTTCACCAAATGGGTCGAAGCCGAAGCCTACGCTAGCATCACCGACAAAGAAGTCCAGAAGTTTGTCTGGAAAAATATCATCTGCCGCCATGGGCTCCCTTACGAGATCGTCACCGACAACGGATCCCAGTTCATCTCGCATAAGTTCCGCGACTTCTGCGAACGTTGGAGAATCCGACTCAACACCGCCAGTCCACGATACCCACAAAGCAACGGTCAGGCCGATTCGACCAACAGGAAGATCATAGACGGTCTCAAAAACCGACTCGACCTCAAAAAAGGATAATGGGCCGACGAACTCGACGGCGTCCTCTGGTCACACCAAACGACACCTCGGTCTGCAACTAAGAGTACTCCATTCTCCATGTCCCACGGAGTCGAAGCAATGGCTCCAGCCGAAGTCAACGTCACTAGCTTACGTCGCTCCCGCATGCCACAGCATGTCGAACTCAACCGCGACATGCTCCTCGACGCCCTAGACGCTATCGAAGAGAAGCGCGACCAGGCACTCCTTCGTATCCAAAACTACCAACACCAAATCGAGAGTTACTATAACAAAAAAGTCAAATCGCACCCCCTCGAGTTGGGCGACAGAGTACTCCGCAAGGTCTTCGAAAATACTAAGGAGTGGGCGGCCGGAAAACTTGGAACGAACTGGGAAGGGCCGTACCAGATCACAAAAGTAATCAAACCCGGAGTCTTCCGCCTAGCAACTTCAACCGGCGAAGCTGTTCCCCGCGCTTGAACTCCATGCATCTAAAGCGTTACTACGCTTGAGGACGCCCCGATCGGTTACAATATCTGCAACTCTGTCCTTTTCTTATAGACACCCCCGGTCACTTCTACTCGGTAACTAAAACGAGTAGATGCACCCCCACAGGTCACTTCTACTCAACCAAACGAACTACGAATGGCTTGATCCTTTTTCAAGGTACGTAGGCAGCCTTAACCAGTCCAGCCATAGCCCCCCACTAACTCCAAATCCTCGGAGAACAGCCCAGGTTCCCTCAGAACCACACGACGGAACCCGCCCGCATCCAGGCCCTGCCCTAACCGGACATCTTCCCAACAAAACAAACAGTCGTACATCACTTATGCGAGTAAAAGCAATGACCGACTAAAAATCACGCGATGGTAGTCATACAACTAATCAGCATTAGCCTCCACGAGTAGGTCATGTCCTGATCAAACACTTGACCGAAGGAATAACCTGCCGAATGTCGAACAAGCGAGTAAAAGCATGATCGACTAAGGTAGCTAAGAGCGAAGATTCGGTCCTCTCGATAAAACTGGAGAGCAGGTTTTGGCCAACCAAGACTCTTCCAGGCATTGTGGGACGGACTCAGAACCTTTTTCCTCTACGTTGCTTGACAAGTTTGTTGTTCTATATCTTGATAAAATACTTTAAGAAATGAAAATAAAGTATTCGAACAATCGAACGCGACAACAAACACGGCAGTTAGATAATCCTGAAAAAGTCGACAAAACGACTAAACAAAGCGATTACTTCTAAAACTGCCGAGAAAACGGCTCAGGCCATGTCAAGCAAACAAACATGATTCTTAACCGAAAATAATAAAAGGTTCGGAAACAAAACACATATCAAACTAAAGGTCCAGACGGATTATAAAAGACAGCGATAAAATAAAAGAAACAACAACAAAGGGGATCAGTTTCCAAGGTCGCTGTGACGATCGTTCTGGTCCGATAGCTCCGAAGCCCTCACACTTGACTCGCGATCCTGGCGAACCTCAACAGTCAGCGGAGCCCGCGTCCCCCCAGGCGTCGCGTCGGCTCCCTCGTCGACATTCTCGGGCGTCTCGCCAGTTCTCTCCATCTGACCTTCAGGTGGGACGGTTCCACCCTGATCAGGACCCTGCTCATCAATGCTCTGGCCGCGATGGGATGAAGGCGAGTTGTCGGAAAGTACGAGGACCTGAGGATCTTTCTCGACAGCCGCAGAGGCAACGCGCCCATTGGGGATCGGAAGACTCTGACCCAAAACTTCCCCCCTTGAATCAGCTCTTGGCTGTCCTTCGGCCGCATCAACCGGAGTATGGAGGTTTGCAGCGGTCCGAGGATCGATCAAGTTGGCATTCGAGCCATACGGGTCGAAGCTTTCAACCACTCGCTCATCATAAAACTGATAATCGAGAACCAGCGGCGACAAGGTGAGATCAGCTACGGGTATCTCCCCCACCTTCAAGGATAGCGCCTCTTGCTCGAACCTCCTTTCGTGTTCCTCGAACATGTCGATGGTCGCTTGGGGAATTTCGGTCCCTCCTTCCTTCAAAACCTCTAGGCACTTCCTGGTCCCGAAAGCCTGACTATGCAGCAGCCTCGCATTATCATAAGGACCACGCCGGATCTCTCGAGCACGGATTCTGTCGAAACGACGACCCACCTTCGCAAAAATTGCGGCTTCGACCCTTACCCTTTCTTGGAAACCTCGAAGATCCTTGAGTCCCTGAGACGCTTAGCCTCGCTCTCGTGCGCCACTACGGCAGATGCCTTCTCGGACTCCAACTCAGCGTTCTTGCGCTCAAGCTCCTTGACAGCTTTACGAGAAGCTGCCAATTCATCTTTGAATTGGTCCCTCCGGGAGACCGTCCGAGACATCAGCGCATTGAGCCTATTAAGCTCGTCCCTCGACTCGTTCAGCTGACGGGATAGAAGTTCCTCTCTCTCCGCCGACGCCTCCTCGACCCGCGATAGCTCTTCCGAGCCTCCTTAAGCGCGGTGTCGTATTTCTCCACGACGACGTTCATACTGCCTTCCCCCTGAACAACACCATTATAGAGAAACCGACTAAGTAAAATAGGGATAAAAGGAGGTCTTATACAATCATAAGATCAAGACCCTCACCAACAGCTTGGACTTTGCGGCCTCCCGATACTCGTCCTTGAAGATCAAATCTTCTACAGCGGGCAAGCCACGCATTCCGCCTCTAATTTGGCGGATTAGGTTTGCACACTCCGCCGGAACATACGCCAAGGGGGCCGGGCCATCGTAGTGAAAACTGACCGTGTCAGAAAAATTCACTTTCGAAGGCCTCTTAAGAATCGGAGCGCCATCAGAAGATGTCCCCATCAAGATCCCCCCTTCTCCGATGGGAGAAGTCGGAACCACTCGACGAGGAGCCGACAGTTCGAGAGGCGGAACCTCCTGATTCGGCTCGGCGCTGGGTTCCCTGATCAGGAGAGGGGATCCATCAGAAACCTCGTCAGATGCCTCCGGGAGAGTATCGTCCGGCGTATCGTCCGACTCCTCGCAGCTCCCTCTTTTTCACTCTCCAGTCTCTTCCTCACGATCCCCATGACCGAGAGAATGCTCCACGGGAAGGATTTCCTCTTCCTGCTCCACCTGCTCTTCAACAGGCTCCTCGACATTACCGCGCTCGCCGTCCAAAACCGGCCTCCCGAGCTCCGCCTCGTGACCTCCCATGTCATGATCATCCCTTGATCTCTTCTTCCCGCTCTTCTTGGTCTTGGAAGAGATAGCTTCGAGGGACATCTCGCGACGAAAAGACGGCCTCGACTGCCCTTCCTCAACCGTTCCCGCCGACGATCGTAGCGGGACAGTATTCGGAAGGCCGAGTTGAGCAGCAATGACAACAATCAAATCCGGGAGGGCATCCATCTCTCTAGCTTGGTTTATGATTTTCTGAACTGGTCCCGGGAAAATCGACAGACGCTTGGTTCCAGAAGGGGGGATAGACGGGAGATCGGAGCGCCAATCCTCTGAAAAAGAAAATACACGAAGCAAGCTCACAGGGGAGGAGAGAAATATTGTCTGAAAGATAGAGTGGCCCCTCTCGCGCTGAGTCTTACTCTTGGCGTTACGTCAGCAAATCCACGAATTTTCTCGACAGTAATATCAGCCCAGCGATGAACTCGAAGTGCTGCGACAGCTCTGACGCTCCTCAGAAAATCCTCGGGATATGTCGCCGAATTCGGGTGCTCGACTGCACAACAAAAAAGAAAGGGGGGGGGGTTAGAAACGAAATGGGAACATGACCAGCGATAGTGCTCTACCGATGGTGTTATTCCATAGAACCCGATAATCATCTCGCGGAGGCTCCTCGAATGCGGAGTCATCTGACTTAATATAAAAATAGAACTGCTGCCAGTCGGTCGTTTTGTTTGGGTGATCCGTAATTACGTTACAGTTCGGTCGCATCTTCACCGAGAACATGCCTTCACCCATTGATTTCAGAAAGCTCATTTCCTCGAACGACGTAACACTCATCGACACGTCAACCTCGGCAGCCATCACCATCGCTGCGACTGCGAGCCGAAGGGATCCATTAAGCAGCTGGCAGATCGCGATATCCCGACGGCGAGCGTACGCCGTGACCAGTCGAGGTATCGGAAACCACAACCGAGTGTCGCTCTGAAAGTATTACTCGTACACACATTGGTACCCTACCGGAGGAGACCAGGGCCTCTGAGACATAGAAGGGATAAGGTAAGTTACCTTGACAGCCCGACAATCTCTGAACAATGCTCTCACACTACTCGGGGTAGAATTGGTCCCCTCCACGTTTCTCCACGACTGGCCCTCCACCCTCGACGAGCGCTTCAAGTCGGGATCGAGGGGTGGCAACTCCTCAAAAATCCCACCAGGATGGTAAGTGGTCGGTAGAAAGCTTGGCCGTCTGCCGTCACTCGACGCGCGGTTCCTCAGAATGATCGAGTCATCTTCCCGCACCCCGCCTTGGCCGTCTCTTAGGCACTCTCGAGCCTCACTTATAATCAGATTGTGGCCACCCTCTCTAATCATCCTAGCCGCGTCAGCGACTAAGAGCCTTTGGGATCGACTCATATTCACCGTATCCGCCATCGCCTCCTGATGGGTATGGATGAAGTCGTCGAGAAGGCTACCATCGGCGTCCCTCGCCGGGCTCGACGGACGTGCAGTTTCCTTCCCTTTCTCTTTTCTCGAAAGTCTACGAGTTGACGACATGACTGACGCGTAGAATGATAATTCACGACTAAGACCTAACGAGGATAGTGAGAGAAAGAAGAGAGAGAAAGTACATGTTATCGCAGAGAGAAGTGAAGATGACGGTCTGAGAGAAGATATTTATAGGGGATGAAGAGGGGCAGTTCCCGAGGCATCATCATTAGCCCTAAACGGGCCTAAGTGGGCCTCAGAGTTCGCCCTAAATACCCAACAACACCGGGCGACGGTTCGTTTTCTCGCGTTAAACCGGTTTAGTTATGGCATAACCGCTCCAAAAGAGAGCAAACCATGTTTAGACCACAATTAACCCAAGCAAAGTGGCAACGACAAGCGACAGCGAGCCTCCGAGACGCCTACCCCGAAATACGCGACGACGCGACGATCTGCTTACTCATCGAACCTTTCATCCAACTCCACCGACTCCGGTTTCACCGCACATCGATGAACTGGGGACTTACTGTAGGGGAATGGACAGTGTCCATCACAAGGCCCACTAAGTATAGCATCTCGGCCCAGCAATCGAGCTGAAGGCGAGTCGGGACGAGCCGAGAAGACGGGGAAGTCACGAGAGTACACTTCAAACCTCACAACAAACGGCTAGAAGTGTTCGGCTTGGCAGCCGGGTCTGAGTAGACAACTCGCCGGCCCAATAACGAAAAAGCCCATCAATTCACTGACGAGTTAGGGCAACTGAGATGAGTTTCGTCGACTATATAAGGAAGAGGGAAGACAACGAGGAGGGAATCCAGAAAAAGACTACACACACTTTTGGCTAGAAATTAGGGTTTTCATCTTGTTTCTTTCCGACTTGTACTTTCTCCCGGTGGTCGTTTCCGAACACCGGAAAGTTTTCTTCTCTCGTTCCTTACTTGTAACCGATAAAGCTTCCATCTTTAATAAAACGTCTTTACTAAACCCACCGACGAGTTCTCGTCTCTTTCACTAGTTTCCCGACTGAACTCGGTTCAAACAATGTTCTGTGTTTTATTACAGGCCAATTAACCTAATGTGCATGCTACCACAATCGAATGGTATATCGATGCAGCACTTTAGGATCGAATCCACAGAGAACTAGTGATCGGTAACACTAAAAATACACAAATCTCTTTAATCTAAGCAAATAGGGAGGTGAGGAGAATTCTAAACACTACTAGAATATCGATTATTCATAACACACCAGTATAGCATTTTTTTTTGTTTTTGCTATGGTTTACGACACGCGTATTTTTTCCATAGCGTTTGGTTTTAATGAAACACTATCTTTAATTAAGGCGTAAAATAAATTCGAGATGCGGCATAATTTTTTAGCTAAGTATTTATGCGGTTACTTATTGATAGCAAAACGAAATTAAAAGTGTTATGTAAACCAATACGCGGGATTATACCTAAAATTTTTAGTGTTTCCCACAAAAAAATTTCTAAGGCAAAAAAGTGTTTCCCTTTCACCCTCTCACCTCATTTCTATCGAACACCTCAGTCCTATCGAAACCTCTCGATTCTCTCTCAAATCCACCTCTCTGTTCGATCGAAAAAAACTCAAAATCCTCACTCCCCCTCTCTGTTTGATTCATAATCTCTTTCCTTCTTTAGCTGTTGAAGGAGCCATCTCGTTTCCACAGTCGGAGGTAATATTAATTGATCTTTGATTTGTCCTCAATTTTTGAATTGATTTAGGGTTTCATTTTGTTTCTAATTGATTAAGGGTTTCCATCTCTTAGATCTACAGTTTATATCACTAAGATTAATCGATTTAGGGTTCTTCAATTTTGTCATCAAGTTTTGTTTTAACTAATACTCGATGCTTCTTTTGCAGACAAATCAAAGGAGTACAAATATTTTAGTGGTGAGCTTCTCGTTCCTATATTGTTTTGAGATTTTAGTTTTCTGTTTCAGTGTAGTGATTTACATATATCGTGTCTGATATACGAAACCTTATTCGTGTATTGTACATACACTTGGATCTGGAGCACTGGTTGTTTTTAACAATGGACAAGAAATGGGTTTGCCTACCAAGGTATGTGTAAGATTTTATATATATTTTCAGTTTGTTTGGTTAAGTAAAAAGTGTTTGAGATATAAGTTTTCAAAAAAAATTTTGCTTGCAGGGCTAGCCTTGAGTATCAGGAAGGAGCATTTGCTTTTGTGAAAGAATCAGCTTTGCGATTGGGTCATCCGAGTGATATGTTGTGTCCCTGCATTGACTGCCACAACTTGTGTCATCAGTCGACATATACAGTGGTGGATCATTTAATCATCAAGGGTATGGATCAGAAATACAAGAGGAAGCAGAGTTGGTTTGAACATGGAGATGCGAAGGATGATAAGCCATCAGATATCCGAAGTGAAGAGTATGAAGCTTATGACTTGTTCAGAACTGCTTTCTTTGATGGTGAAGCTCCATAGCCCCATAACGATGATGAAGTTCAGATAGAAGAAGGTGACAGTAAAGAAGAATCTGAGTTTAGGAAGAAACTCGAAGATGCTGAAACTCCACTATACTCTAGCTGTCCCAACCACACGAAGGTTTCAGCAATTATGGCGCTTTACCGCATCAAAGTCAAGAGTGGTATGTCTGAGAATTACTTCGACCAGGTCCTGACGGTAGTTCATGACATGCTTCCCAGAGATAATGTCCTTCCAAGTTCAACAGATGCAATGAAGAAATTCTTGAAAGTTTTTGATTTTGGATACAATCAGATTCATGCCTGCACAAACGAATGCATACTTTACCGTAAGGAATACAAGGACACCACAAGTTGCCCAAGATGTGGCGTTTCAAGATGGAAAAGGGATAAGCACACTGGTGAGGAGAGGACAGGGATTCCAGCTAAGGTTCTAAGGTATTTTCCAATCAAAGGCAGATTGAGGAGGATGTTTAGATCTAAAAGGATGGCTGAAGACTTACTTTGGCATTTCAACAATGCTTGTTCAGACGGTACAATGCGGCACCCAGTAGACTCTATCACTTGGTCCACTGTGAAGGATAAGTGGCCACATTTTTCTGAAGAAGCAAGAAACCTCCGGCTTGGACTTTGTACTGACGGTATGAATCCTTTCTCAATCCAGAACACAAAATACAGCACATGGCTGGTGTTATTAGTCAACTACAACATGCATCCAACAATGTGTATGAAGGAAGAGAACATCATGCTGACTTTGCTGATCCCTGGACCAACTGCACCGAGCAACAACATCGATCTCTACCTACTCCTTTGATAGATGATCTAAAGGATTTGTGGAATGAAGGTATTGTTGTTTATGACTCGTCTCAGAAGGAAAATTTCACACTCAAAGCAATGTTGTTGTGGACTGTCAGTGATTATCCTGGATTAGGGACATTGGCTGGGTGTAAAGTCAAAGGGAAACAAGTGTGTACTGTCTGTGGAAAGGACACACCCTTTAGATGGTTGAAGTTTAGTCGGAAGCATGTGTATTTGGGCAACAGAAAGAGGCTGAGACCTGAGCATCCTTACAGACGAAGAAGAAAATGGTTTGACAATACAGTTGAGGAAGGGATTGTATCTAGAATTCAAAGTGGATCAGAGATTTTTGAGACACTGAAGGATTTTAGAAATAACTTTGGGAAACCGTTAGAGAGGAATGGCAAAAGAAGAAGAAAAGTTTTGAGTGAAGATGAGGATATTTCAGAGGATGAATACGAAGACACAGATCAGTGGAGGTGGAAGAAAAGGTCCATCCTCTTCGAGCTGCCTTACTGGAAGGTAAATATCCAGTCAAACTCTATAACTAATAATTTTTTTTCTTCATTTAACAATATTTGTCTTCTGTATTAAGAAATGCCGGTTCGTCATAACATTGATGTCATGCACGTTGAGAAGAATGTCTCTGATGCTATCATATCTATTATGATGCAAAATTCGAAGTCAAAAGATGGTGTGAAATCAAGAAAGGATCTTGAGGACATGGGGATTCGCAGCAACTTACATGTTCAGCTAAAAGGGAAGAGAACATACTTACCTCATGCTGCTTATTGGCTGAAGAAAGATGAAAAAAGAAGATTGATATTCTGCGAACATTGCAATTGTGTCTCTGTGGAACCACCCACAATTGGCGGATTGAAGTCTCACGATCATCACGTGCTTCTGCAAAACCTTCGACCAGTGGCGTTGAGAGGCTTACTCCTGGATGGTCCTAGAATTGCAGTTACAAGGCTGTGCAGCTTCTTTAACAGACTTTGTCAGCGAGTACTTGACCCTGAGAAGCTAATATCTTTGGAGACTGAGCTTGTAGAGACAATGTGCCAAATGGAGAGGTATTTTCCCCCATCTGTGTTCGACATAATGTTTCACCTTCCCCTACATCTGGCAAGGGAGGCACGTCTGGGTGGTCCGGTACATTTTAGATGGATGTATCCATTTAAAAGGTACTAACTATGAACTTAGTATTTTGGTGTTGTATTATTATGTTTGCATCACAGACTCTATAACTGATTAAATGCTTGAAATGCAGGTACATGAAGACTCTTAAAGCATTTGTAAAGAACTATGCAAGGCCAGAAGCTTGTATGGCTGAAGGATACTTAGCTGGAGAATGTATAGCATTCTGCTTGGAGTTTCTACAGAATTCGATGAAAAAACTAGTAACGTTTTGTGGGAGGAGATTCAGGTACTTTATCTATCTTAGATATCCTTGTTATATATATGACAGTGAAACTTATGTTTTTAAGTTTCAAACGATTTCAGGGAAGGTTCAATTTAACTGAAGATTGGCATAAAGCTTGTATTTTCAAGCAAATGGTTTGTTATGGCGAGCTTCAAAGTCTAGGCTTGTTTCCCAAGTACGAGGTGCGAGTAGGACAGTAATACCTACATTAAAACCGAGCAACACCCAGTCAATGGCATAATGGAATAAATGGGTCAAGAGTAAAACTACAGACAAATTCAAGGTTATAAATGTTTACTCTCTTTATTTGCATAGACATATTTTTGAGTTATTGATTTTCTGCGTGTTTGTGCAGATTCACAGTGACAAATATAGGGAGCTAAGGAAGGCGCAGATACCCCACACCACCAGCCATAAAGGAATGATTCGCCTAGCTCATGAGATGGTATGACTTCTGAGTTGTTGCTATTTCATTTACATCATATTGATCACCCATTTTTACTTGTAGAAACAAAAGAGCTCTAACCCTAGCAAGGTGATTAGGAGTAAGATTTGGGTGGCAGGACACACTCATCGTGATGGAAGACCTGTCAGACCAGAATTTGCAGAGACAATTGTAAGTGTATACTGAGTTAATTGACTTAGGAAATCAGAAGATATTGACACAATATTGTTGTGTATCAGGAACAAATAAAGTCAATTGATACTGAAATGGGATCCGCATGTAGTAATAACTTCAGAGATGATGCTGTCATCAAGTGTTAGGTAAAGACAAGAATGGAAGAGTCAGAGGGATGGGCAGAGGAGTTACTGCTTCAAAGCTAGCATTCGTTCAGGCTAGAGACACGCATGTGCAGAAGCTTGAAGAGACACAGGTGCGATTGCTCAAGAAGATCGAAGAACTGCAGACTGAAGTTCGCAACATAGTCAAAGACAAAAAGGTTACTTACTTTTCATTCTTGTGTTTGACAACATTAGCTTTGATCTCTCTTACTAGTTACAAGTTATTTATTTTGTTCTGTCAAAACAGTCTGATGATTCTGTAGCTGAGACTACCAGTGCTAGCAAGGTAGTTACGAGGTGTCAGCTTCTGGATTGGTGTGAAGTAGGTGATGTTGTTGTTGGGGAAGGAGAGTTCTGCTCGGCTGAACCAATGTACAAAATTGGTCGTGTTCCTCTTGGACCTGGAGCAACAGCTGTAATTGTCAATACTGTAACAACAGCTGATGCTTATGTCTGGAGGCCAACCACAAGTATATTTTCACTTGGACAAGCATTGGGTAGCAAAATCGCCTGGCCAGCTGAAAAGATCATTCTGGATAACGACCACGGCTCCACACCTGCAGAAATTCAAACTACTGCTTCATCGGTAAACATCTTCTTTCTCTAATCTTGTATGAATTGGTTTTCTGTTTCAATTATGGTGTAACACATTATTGATGTCTTAGGCATCATCGGATAAAATACGCATCTATGACTGGACTTGCGATAATGTGATTGCTGAGGGTGGTTTGTTTTCAACTGATCCAAAGCAACTGGTCAACAATATTCCCCTTGGACCCAATGCTTCCATTGTGAAGATTGAAAAGGTCATTAAGAAGGAGGCTTTTTTTGTGGAGACCTAGTCCTGAGATGACAACTGTTAGTGATGCACTTCATCTCAGTATCGCTTGGCCAATTCAGAAGATAGATATAATTAATCAGTCACCATTTCGAGTGTCTCCATTATCCTCTTCACCTCGATTAAGCTTTTGGATTCAATAGATGTGTTGTTGTTGTTATTAACTCTGGCCTTATGCTTTTGTTTGCCACTTTGGGTGATAGAGTGTTAGTAACATCTTGGACACAGCAAAATCTAGTCCAGAGAAGAAGTGCCTCTTGCTGGATTGCTTAAACTCAGGAAAAACTGGCTGAAGGCCGGCTAGTTTACACAAATCAAGAGGATAGAGTACACTTTGTCCCGTTAGGAGAAAATGCTTGCAAGGTTTTCTTTATAGTGGCAAAGATTGGAGATGCAAGAGTTTGGAGACCAAATGCAGAAGTGGAATTCATATTCGATGCTCTAGGTACCACTGTGGCTTGGCCTGATAACAAAGTAAAATTTGTCTGATGCTTGTATGTTTCATAACTTTGTTTCTTTGCTTGGGATTTCAAAACTTTGTTGCTTTGATTGGGAAGTTTGTGTTGTTGGATCTTTGTTGAACTTGATGTCAACTGGAATTGTAGACTTATAATGTCTAATTAATTATGTTTAATTATTAAATTTCATATAAATCTTTTTTATATAAATATTGCAGTTTTAAATTCATTGGAAATATTTCGATAAAAAAACGCTACAAATCGAATTCTGTAAAAATATATGACATGGGATCAATAACGAAATACAAATGCTATATTAAGACATTTAAGTAGCAAAAAGGAAACCGCTATCTAACTAAAACAAACTGTAGCAGAAGAAGAAAGCGTTATATTAAGTGTCACACCTATTATCGCGGCCGATGATACAGCATACCTAACAACACTATGGTATCGTACAATAGCGTTTTTCCGTCACAATGAATACTCTATTTTCTTGTAGTGAAACTAATGAAACATAAAGAACACTGATAGCTACTACTAGAAATAAGCTAGAAAGACGAGCTCTTGGGTATGGTAATTGATCAGAGATGATTGACTTCAGACTTAGAAACTAGACATCATCGACTAACAAATGTTCTAAAGGCCCAGATCTCATTCAATATAGATCAATTCTCTGTCGTGACAGAAATCGCTATGCTATCATGAATTAACCATCAACTATCGTTGGCTAATGCAATCTAGCATGCAAGAATTACAAGTCTATTAACCATATAGCAGTCCTAACATGAACTATCGTTGGCCAGTCATGCAAGAGCTTCACTACGTTCGTTCAAGCATTTCAACAAACACCTTTCGGGCGTGAAATACCTTAGAATCTAGATCTGAGAGATCTAGTCAGATCTAGCATTAAGAACCCTTAGAAAGCTTAAAACAATGTTAATCTTGTCATAAGCAAAATCATTCATTCATCTTTCACTCTAATCTACCAACCCGAAAACTCTAAAAGGTCTACTCACTAGAAGCCATAGAAACCCAAGAATCTGTCACCGATCCTTGAAGAATCATGTTTAGAGAAGAATAGAAACGATATAAACAAGATAAGTACTAAGATTAATGCCAGAAACTACAAGAGTTTTTAAATCTAAAAAGAGAGAAAAAGTGGCTGAGGTAGCTTAGGGTTTTTATCAGCCTTAACAACATATATATAGGCAAAGTCTTAATGGGCTTCAAAATACAAAGTTCCAAACAAAACAGCTTCCCTAGAGCATTAATGTGCAAGATGCAGCTTTACTAAAGTGGTCACTTCAGGGCTCTAGGTAACTTCACAGATTTCCCTACATCAACAAAGTGCTGAAGACAAGTTCCTGAAGTGGGCACTTCAGAGCTGTAGGTCAAACTGTGTTTCTTCTTCTTTCTCTTCGACTTTGGTCCCATAACTTCCATTTTGTGCAGATTAGTCCTTGATTTTGCCCCAAAACTTATGATTGTGCATTCCAGCCCCTGTATATGCAATATGTACAAATGCAACACCTAATGACACCTAAATGCAATATCTAAACACTAAAAATGAGGAAAATCAATAGCTAAAAATATGTAAAAACACTGTACATCAACTCCCCCAAACTTGCTTCTTTACTTGTCCTCAAGTAAACTTTCAAGAAGAGTAAGGGAAAGAGGTTGAAAATAGGGGATTTAGAACCAAAAAAAAAATTCACATTCAAGATTCAACCCAATGTCCTTCAAAGTAGTTATAAATTGCATCACCTAAACAATCTATCAATATGATTCATTTTGGTAACACAACTCAAACTCTACTCTAGAAACCGAGACCAAATAGAACTCAAGCAGTCAACTCAAAGCAACTCCCTACATTCATTTAAATATCAAGTGCAGTCTTGCAAAGGGAGTATCAATCATTCTCATGTGGTTGGGTTCAAAGGCTTTTGTGGGTGGTTCATGATTTCAGGTGACATTCTCTTAAACGAGGAGCAATTGACATTACACAAAATTTATCTAAGAAAGGGAACAATTCATGCATATAAGAATTGATCCTCATTGTTCTACCCAATTCTAAGATATAAAAAAGTTCTACCCTTTTGCTTTATGTCAAGCTTTCAATCTCTCACCCCAAACTCAAAGATTTTTCTTTCTTTTCACTCACCCAAATGAACTTGGTTTTTCTTTTGCTTGTAGTTAGGGAAATCTTTTTCACTTTGGCTCTTTTCTTTTTCTTTCGCCCGCACTCTTCTATATTTTTTTTTCTTTTTTATGATTCAAGGGGGGAATTTCTTTTCTAAAACTTAGAGCTCTTTCTTTTAACTTAATCCCTAGAAACTTTACTTTCCTTCTACACTCTCCATTTCATTTTTCTTATTCACTCCCAACAATCTTAGACTTAGAAGTCTTCCTAATCTCACTCTCAATCCTATATGCTAGCAATAATGAGGTTCTAATAGCTAGCCGCAATGAGAAACAACAATTGTCGTTCTCAATACTCTCAAGATTTTGCACATGTCAAAAGCTATCAGAAAAATGCCTCACTCAAGAAAACATATGATGGTTTAAAATGAAGGTCAGGGTCAAGTGGTGGGAAAAGATACTCAGGTTAGGAGAAGATTGGCAAAATGGATAAGAAAACCCGAGCTTAAGCAATGATAATGCATTTCAAACCCCTAAGCAAGAATAATAAATTCAATTTTAAGTCCAATAGTCTTAGAGTTGCTTCAAGATCATGCAAGTTTCACAAAAGGTAGGTTTCTTCAAGAAAGAGTATTCCACATATGAAAGAAAGATAAAGCAACTAACAACTACTTCAGAGGGCATTGATCTCAATCTTAACTGTGAACTCATGCAAACTCATAATCCCCAATGCAAATGAAATCTACAATGCAATCTAGAAGCTACATCACTGTTTTGGGTTTTGAAAATTTTAAACTTTTCTGTTTTTCTAATGCAAAATGTATGAACAATGCAATGCCTGAGACTCAAGAAAACAAAACAGAAAACAAGGTGAGATAGTTGGTCTCTCCCCCAAACTTAATTCACACAGTCCCCTTGTGAGAGTAAAGGTGAAGAAAATACCAAAAGAGAAAGAATAAAACAAAATCGAAATATGAACAGGGTTGGGGAAACACTTACTTGAAGCTCATTTGGATTCAGAGGAGGGAAATACTGGAAGGCATCTTCTTTTGACCTTTAGCTGCTTGTTTTAAGTTTCTAATGCTTGACTGCAAAGCCCTTTTCAGGCAAGAGGTGGCCCACAGAAGACCTTATTGCTACAACCCCGAACACCGGGATCATATTCATCGTAGAACCATCCCCTAAATTCCTTCATCCTGACCTTCTCAAATGGTATCACCTTCGGATCATCAACTTTCAGTTCCTTGGTGTAGAGAATACCAAAATGGTTCTCAAAGAGCTTATCTACTGGAGATTTATCTTCTTACACCTCCTTGGAGGATTTTTCAGTGTGAATTACTCAATTCTCCGTAGACTCTTCACCCTTTGCTTCTCCATTGATTACAGGACTCACATGCGTTTCTTCTTCAGGTGAGAGCTCGTTTGTAAAGACCAAGCTCTCTCTTGTCTCTTCAGCGTATTCAATAACCAGACTGTCATCACAAAGATCTTCAAGAGTAATCTCAACAGAGCCTATTTCATCTTCATCGATGTTTGTGTAATAACTCATGAATGTCACAGTCTCGGCTTGCTCCTCGGATCTTATAATAAGATTCCCGTCTACTGTGCATTCAGAGAGTGATTCAAACTCGTATATAGACTCTTCAGCTTCCTGTTGAAATTCATCCTCATGCTGAACATCCTCTTTAAAATCACATTCCATGTATGTGGTATGTGCTTCATCTGAGTTGTTGTAAACATGGATGCTCTCTTCTTCTTGTTTTCCAATTTCTTGAGTGAGACTGTTGTTCGCATGTGCGCAGGCTTCCATCTTTTCAGCCATCCTTTTTGACCTTCCAAAATTGACTTCAGCATACTGCAAGTCTTTTCTTCATCATAGGATTGGGAAGGATGAGATGCTGCATAGCCATATTTTTTGTTCCAAGGTTGGTATCTCTCACCATATTTCCAGTGGTTTTCTTGACCAAAGTTTCCATCTGGTTGATACCGGTTTGAGGTGGATGGCTCATAAGCTTCATGATAACTTGTGGGGGGAGGTTCATAAGCTCTTGCACAGAATGTGGAGCTTCTTGACATCAACTATTGATTCTCAAAAATAGTCTTTTGCTGGCTCTCCAAGGTTCTCTCTTGGCTCTCTAGCATTCTCTCTTAGCTTTCCGAGATCCTTTTTGAGCTTTCCAAAATAGTTTTCAACATTAATTCCAAGTCAAGAGGCATGATCTTCCTTTCTTATGATTGTTCCTTTCAAAAGAACAAACACTTGAAAGGGAATTAGTAACAGAACAAAACTATACAAAACATATAAAGAAAGCTTAGTCTCAAAGATATTTGAAATCCTAATGACAAATCGATCTTGTTCCCCGGCAACGGCGCCAAATTGATGTTCTGTGTTTTATCACAGGCCAATTAACCTAATGTGCACGCTACCGCAATCGAATGGTATATCGATGCAGCACTTTAGGATCGAATCCACAGAGAACTAGTGACCGGTAACACTAAGAATACACAAATCTCCTTAATCTAAGCAAATAGAGAGGTGAGGAGAATTCTAAACTAATGGAATATAAAGAACACTGATAGCTACTACTAGAAATAAGCTAGAAAGACGAGCTCTTTGGTATGGTAATTGATCAGAGATGATTGACTTCAGACTTAGATACTAGACATCATCGACTAACAAATATTCTAAAGGCCTAGATCTCATTCAATATAGATTAATCCACTGTCGTGACAGAAATCCCTATGCTATCATGAATTAAACATCAACTATCGTTGGCCTAATGCAATCTAGCATGCAAGAATTACAAGTCTATTAACCATCTAGCAGTCCTAACATCAACTGTCGTTGGCCAGTCATGCAAGAGCTTCACTACGTTCGTTCAAGCATTTCAACAAACACCTTTCGGGCATGAAATACCTTAGAATCTAGATCTGAGAGATCAAGTCAGATCTAGCATTAAGAACCCTTAGCAAGCTTAAAACAATGTTAATCTAGTCATAAGCATCATCAATCATTCATCTTTCACTCTAATCTACCAACCCGAAAACTCTAAAAGGTCTACTCACTAGAAGCCATAGAATCCCAAGAATCTGTCACCGATCCTTGAAGAATCATGTTTAGAGAAGAATAGAAACGATATAAACAAGATAAGTACTAAGATTAATGCCAGAAACTACAAGAGTTTTTAAATCTAAAAAGAGAGAAAAAGTGGCTGAGGTAGCTTAGGGTTTTTATCAGCCTTAACAACATATATATAGGCAAAGTCTTAATGGCCTTCAAGATACAAAGTCCCAAACAAAACAGTTTCCCTAGAGCATTAATGTGCAAGATGCAGCTTTCCTAAAGTGGTCACTTCAGGGCTCTAGATAACTTCGCAGATTTCACTACATCAACAAAGTGCTGAAGACAAGTTCCTGAAGTGGGCACTTCAGAGCTGTAGGTGAAACTGTGTTTCTTCTTCTTCCTCTTCGACTTTGGTCCCATAACTTCCATTTTGTGCAGATTAGTCCTTGATTTCGCCCCAAAACTTATGATTGTGCATTCCAGCCCCTGTATATGCAATATGTACAAATGCAACACCTAATGACACCTATATGCAATCTCTAAACACTAAAAATGAGGAAAATCAATAGCTAAAACATGTAAAAACACTGTACATCAGTATGTTTCAGTTTTCAATCAAAATTGTTCTGAGTAAGATATCTATATTGATATTGCATCCAATAGGATTTGAACTATACCAAAGGTTTAAAAGATTTGTGTCCTATTCATTAAAGAGTGGACGTTTTTCTCCTTTTTAATTTCCCAATTGTTAAATGTCCGAAATATTTTTAGCAACTATGTATTGAAGTGAATCCACTTCAATACACAATCACTATTAGACAATCCTAATATAGAAAATTGTCTCTAATTATAGGGGACAAAATACAAAATTTAGAGCGGATAGGGGGAATTGAACCCGCATCTTATGGCTAAGAGTTTTAGTCGACGTTGATTGATCGCTTTTATATTTTTAACATCTGTAACTCATAACCAAACATGAAACTTTGCTTTCTTTCGGCTCTTTTATGATGGATGGAAAATTCCCAAATTAAATAGAGAAATTTGCCAAAAATGACTCAAAACTTGATTTAAATGCAAAAGTGTATCCCAAATTCAATCACATGCAAAACCATTTATTGAAATTACAACAACCCCTTATGACCAAACAAAACCATTTATTGAGTTTACAAATTAGAGACTTCGGAGAAGACTTCTTCCACATAGGACATTTTTTTCAATTGCAAATTTACGAAGGAATAATTCTTAAGAAGGCCACTCTACATAAGACATCTTGAGAAGTCTTCCTTTATAAATATTAGCTTTTTTGAATTTTAAAAATTCTTGAAAATCCTAGAGAAGACTTCTAGTTCGGATTTCTATCTTCTAGAAAAATCATCTAATAAAGAATTTTTTTCTGTAAAAGCATCTAGACAAAAAAAGCTAACATAGATGTTATGAGTCTAATTTTGATACTGTTCACATATTATTTTGTTTATGAAATTTTCCATCCATCATAAAGGAGCAGAATGAAACCAAAGTTTCATGATTCGTTTGAATTTAGAGAAGTTAAAAAACTAAAACAAATCAATCGACGTCGACTAAAACTCTTTGCCTTCCAAGCTAACTATGCGGATTCGATTCCCGCTACCCACTCTAAATTCTAAATTGTCCCCTTTTTGTTAGAGACAATTTTCTATATTAGAATTTTCTAATAGCAATAGTATATTGAAGGTAATTCACTTAGTATATAGCAATAGTATATTGAAGGAATGGTTTCCTTTCATGTTAAAGCTTGAGTCAAATAGTTACAGCTAATTTTAATAAAATATTTTTAATCTAGAAAATCAATTGCATAGGTGATTAATGTATATAATAATATAATATGAAATTTATAAAGTAATAAATAGTTCAATTACAATTTGTTGAAAAGAAGAACTACTAATATTATTATCATATATTGAAATTTAAAACTATTTCTATCCACCAACCCGAGATTGATAAAATACTTATTGTGAAACATGCATCCACAGTAACATGGCTAGAGAGTTTTGATTTGCTTTTGTGTTTAAAATGACGTAGTTGGTGTATATATGTTCATTTCGTAATGGTAAGTGTGAACACGAATTTAAGCTCAACTTGACGTTTTCATTTTTATAATCTTAAGGGTTCAGTTTTTCCAAATTATAATATACCATTATAGCAGACAAGCACTTGATTGGAGCAAAATCATATTGCAGGGATAATAAATGAAAACAATTGCTGAAATATTAAAAGTTAGAGTGTTTACATTTATGCAGTTAATGAGCTAATTAAACATTTAAAAGACAATGAGAACTACTAAGATCATCTCAACCCGCTTCTATACTCATATATATATATATTCTTTTAAAATAGAGAAATTATTATAAAGATATGTATAGTCCAATGTGTATTTTTATAATAGATTTTATTTATGTTTAAAAATATTATTTTTTATTTAAACCTCTAAATATAAAGGTAAAAGTGGTATTCGTTTATATTTTCTCTTAAAAACAGAGATTGTATTATTGGTTGAATTAGATATATACACAAGGACCGTTCTGGAGAGTGAAGAGGGTAAGGGAGATAAGACATCAATAAATTTTTTCGAGCTGATCTCAAAAGTCAGTATGAAGTAAAAAACAATTAATGAGCTGTAGATTTGAACTAGGTCGATTATAATGCTCTCGTCATTTGGTTATAGACGAGTGTGATATTGAATGCTTGCTGGTACTAAGACAACTTTGTGAAAGAAGATAAAGTATTTTTTTTCTGTTATCACTAACAGATTCTATAAAAACAATTTCAAAAAAAAAAAACAGATTCTATAAAAACACTGTAAACCTAATTGAAAATTATGTATTTATGTAAATGACGTAGAAAGGCTGATCTAGTGCAAGATTTTCCTGTAATGCCTCGACCGTTCACGGTTAATGGGCCACTTACATCCGTTCATTCGGCTCGTGGGTTCCATCCCGTCCGACGGGCGATGTGTTAATTTTTTGAAGGTCCGAAAAGTCTTATTTAATAACCCTGCAATCACCACATGACATTTTCCTTTGCTTTGTCCACACTCTCACGCTATCGTGAATCACTTGCCGATAGGTCACACATCTTTACACTACTCCAGCTTAAGCACTCTTAACTCTGGAGTTATAAACGAATGTATTCCTGAAAAGGTTAGCGTATTTTGGTGACATAGGTAGCCAAATCAATTTTCTTAATCCTTTCCACATATCACAACTCAGGATGTTCCAATTCACATCATCTCAAAGAACGCAACAAGGACAATTCACCTCCTCTCGTTGCGCCCCACGACAAGTCTCAAGACGCATTTTGGATCAGAACCGAGATGGCTAACCTGGCTCTGATTCCACTTGTAACGCCCCGACTGCCCACGGCTAATGGGCCACCCATGCCCACTCACTCGGCCCGTGAGCCCCATCCCGTCTGACAAACAGTGCGTTAATTTTCTGAAGGCACGAGAGTCTTGTTTACTGACCCTGCAATCACAGATGACATTTTCCTTTTCTTTGTGTTCACTTGCACGCTTTCGTGAATAACTTCCCGGTAGATCACCCATCCTTCCACTACTCTAACTCAAGCAGTCTTAACTCTGGAGTTCTAAACGAATGTGTATCATAAAAGGTAAGTGAGCTTTTGTGACATAGGTAGCCAATCAATTCTCTTAAACCTTTCCACATATCACAACTCAGAATCTTACATTTCCATCCATGTATTTTGAGTTCGTGGCACATGTAAGATCACAAAATGCAAAAGTTCTCTTTGCTTCGTTCAACTATTCCAAATGTATTGTAAATGCTGGCTATTCTTCAGATTCATAAACTATTTGACCATTTGGAGTAATATGTTATAAATATCATGTGTAGTTGTTGAAAGGTTATCATGCATTCCACAGCTAGATAAATGATTCAAATTCTGAGTATAGGAGTCTGAGGCAATTCAAATGGACCCTAATCAATGAGCCCATATCCGTGTGAGACATGATCAGGTATAGTGAAGTGCCTTCGTACCCAAATTGCTTAATAACCTGGAATTCACCGGCCACTACGCCACCCTCACGTGATTGAGTTTTTATTTTATTTCATATAAATGAAAAATCAAAGATGTATAGAAGCTTTGTTATTGGTTTATAGACGTAGACATATAAGAACTATAATAAGTTTTGTTATTGGTTTCTCCAGTGAAACCTAAAGCATATATATTATTAATTCTTTTTTCATTTCTTGTTTTTGATCGTAATAAGTGATTATTATTATATATACAATAAATGATTAGGGTGATTTTGCTCAATATTCATAACAACTCAAAAAATTAAGAATATAGCCATTGAATAGTTGATGTGACAACTAGAGCCAAACCTTGACATTTTTCTCCTTCCACTCGCGTGCGCGTGAGTATATGCGCGTCATATTGTGTGGCAAACATTACTGAAATATGCTATACTATAACCCATATAATATAGTCGGGGCACTAATACAAATATACATGGTGGAAAGAGAAATACGTTACAAACGTTAACAAAAACACCACATCAGCAATAATATTCTAGACTATACAATGTACAGGAGAATCAAAATAGAAACACACCAGAGCATCTAACAAATTTCTTATGCTACCAATCATAATATAATGAAACCAAAAAAATACAATTTAGTTTATCTTTTTAGATCATTTTGTAACTGATAGCAGTTAAAAAGTGAAGGTATAAATAAGAGCGGCGGATGAAGAGATGTTGTTGTTGCTACGTAAAGTAAAAGAGAAGAATAGGTGGTGGGAAGAGGAAAAGAACCTACACTGGAGGTGAAAGAGATGACAAGTGGTGATGATGGTGGAAGCGAAGATGGCAGCGGCGACAAAACAACCAGTAGTAGTGATGGTGACAATGATAGGATCAAGGTGAATGAAGAAGAAAAACAAAAAACAAGAAAAATGAGTGAGTTAGATATGATGTTGCACAATTTGGGATACAGAATAACCCAAGGCGGGACAGAAGGTTAGCCGATACTATACTATAAAAGTATGTATTATAGTATCTACTAACGTAAACAAAACATCCTACCTACTTAATTTACTGGGGTACGTAAATGACGGATCGTTATTGTGTTATATAGGGTGGTCGAATGTGTTATCTTCCGACTGAAGAAACACAAGATACTACTTCGAACCATAAGGGGATCTTAATTGCGGAATTTTGATAGCAGACCCACATATAATCTAACTGTTGCGTAAGCAGTTGAAAGTTATTCTATATTATCAAAGATAATAGTATAGAAATGACACAGGTACAGCTGGTAGATACTACATAGGAAACCTGAAATTAGGTAAGGTGTCTGAATAAGCATTGGAAAAAGAGACAAAAACATTTATGTAGAAGTCTAGTTTGACTGCTGAAAAGCATAAGTTAGACACACAATAGGAAGATGAATTAAAAACTGTTATAAATGAATGGCAAACGATAAACAAGTCGTTAGCGTTGTACTTAACCATACATAACTTCCGAGATAATACACAAATCGAGATGCCCGCCACAGTAAAAATGGGGATATTAGTAGCAAAGCTTATTAAAACCGAAAACTTATAAGTAGCATATGAGTAGAGAAGCACAAAGGGGCTCCATCCAACATATCATTACGGGAGTTGGTCGGGTTGAAGGTCGAGAAGGCTGCAACTGTAGGTCTTCGCTACAACTGCAAGTGACGCATAGTGAGTTTTCACACCATCCAACACAATATGGAAGCGCATATGTATATAAATCACACTATACTATAAGGTCAGGTGGTATAGTACAAGGCTGATTCAAACAAAACAAGCAACACAACTATGCCATAACAGATTTATAATAACATCAATGAACAACCCATGTCAACATATGGTCATTTGAACACAAAATAGCAATAAAACTATTCATGTTTTACAGTTTAGGCAGGACATTCAAGACATACATAACAAGATGCACGGACGCATGCATATAGAGATAGGATGATGTAACATATTGTTTCGGTTCACATAACCCGGTACTACACTATTAAAGTGTATTATATAGAATAGAATACCAGCAAACATATATATATATATATGTTCTCACTTCCACGAAACCCAAAACTAGCTTGTTAAAACCTCATAAAACAATACTATATATTATGCTGTTTCAAATAGTGTAATGTTAAATTCATTTTTTCTGTTCTATTAAGATGGCTAACATAGTATAGTCGTAGCAATTACAAAATACATTTCCGCACCCTTTCCACGAACCCATAACTTAAGTAGGACCAAATTGCAAAAACACAGTGACAGATTTGAACAGATCTCATATAGATAAAACACGCCTAAATGAAGTTCTAATCTCAATCTATTGTCTTAGATTACCTTTTTCCACCGCCTATAAGTACTCCAACTGAATCTCCAAAAGAGATGGTGTTTCCGATTTAGTAGCCGTAAATACATGGTGGGCTCCTCCCCTGGAACCCTAACTCTGCTCATCCACCTGCTGTCTATCACACATCGTGATTCGAAGTGTATCCCTTTTCCTTTCTAACCGCCGATGCACAATCGCTCTCTCAAAATCGTGTTCTCCAAATCTCTCATCTTCGTTCTTTGCGAACATGGGTGAAGTGAAAATGACTTTTTGGTTACAAAAGGAAAAAGAAAAGGACACCGTTCATATTTCACGCGCAGAGAAGGACATTTTTGTCTGAATTCATCATAATATGTATTATATCATAGCCATTCTGTTTTTATGTGTATTTCTTTAATTTACATCCTACAATGGACATGAGTCCAAATTATTATGAGATAAAAAAAGAAAGTAATAAATAGTTATATTCCATAGTTGTCAAGAGGCCACAGGACACGGGCGTACACCTCTCTACCTTTTAGTCCATTCACAAGCCAAACCGCTCTTCTTTATCTACCGCTTTTCGTGAACTCAATAAAATGTCAATACGCCTCTCTCCTCTTTCAGTTTTCTAATTTCAAATTTTTTTTATGAAAATGACCGATTCTTATTGGTGTATATTGAAATGGTTTGAATATGTGAAATTTTGGTAAGAAGTAAAATAGGTAATTTGCATACATAAACTTTTGATGCACAGTTAATTTGTTAAATATATGTTCAATTCCAAAAGTAGAAAAGCCTAGCAGAATGATGGAACTAAGACCAATTAACTTTTTTATAAGACCTGTGAGTAGCAAGCAAGCACACTCCAACCAATTTTCTTTCTAACTTTTTTTTTTTTTCCTTTTCATTGTTTTGGGTGGAGGAACGCCTCTTTTCTCCAGCGACTGTCGGTCTTCTGGAGGGTTTCCACTCACTTTCATTTCTTTCAGATTGAGCTTATTTGACGGGCCAGTTTCAATTTTGGAGTAATATCAGACGCGATTTCTATCTCTCCTCTGCAATTCGAGTAAATCCTTGGAGCAGGGGACCTCAACGGAAACTGGAGGCTCAGGCGGCTCATTGTTTTCTTTGGTTGATATGCTCTGTTTGAGGATGACATAGAGAGGCCAAAGTCCACTAGTCAGTCATTGAGACTCAAGGTTTCATGCTGGGTCCTGTGAAATATTTCGTTAATGACGGGACTTATTGGGAGATAGCGGTTCTTCTGTGTTTGTATCCTTTCTGTTGCAAGCTCTTCACTACTACGAAGCGAGGATGAAGCAAGGATGAACGGCACATGATTTTTCAGAACTGTGTAGACAGCATTACTGTGGAGGATGTGGAGGAGATTAGGATTTCCTTTCAAATATGGCATTTCGGCTTTGGGGCTGCTTTGAAGGTGTTCTTACATCCGATGGTGAACTGTCGATGAACCGGCATGCTGGAGCTGGACATCCTCACAGCTGAAATGTCGCAAGGCTATTGAGGATTTGACCACTGGTGTTCAACAAGAGTCGGAACTTACCATTACCAAGATTTCTTTTCCTCCCCTATAATCTTTGCTTCTCGAAATTATTGTTTTTGTCATATGTTTGATTTCTTGTAATCTGTATTATAGATGTTTCTCCGGTACACCGAAGTTGTGTACTGGTTCAGATATGTTTTGAGTAGTTAATGAATATTATTATAAAATAAGAAAAACTTTATAATGTTTAATATTGTTATGAACCATTTAGTGGATGCCATAAACCAAAGGCCCAGCCGGCCAAACGGTCCATTTAGCCTCATAGGCGGCCGGCCATGTTTTCCTTTTCTGGTCGGTTTAGGTTTTCCTTTATTGTGTTTTCCTTATTGGTTTTTGATTACTTGTAACTCCCTATATAAGGACACCTTATATTTATGAATAATTGACAGTACTTTTCCCCTAATTTTACAACATGTTATCCCCTAATTTCTTTGAATTTGTTTTTATTTGTTTGTCTAATTAAAACTTAATAAAATGAATGAATGATTTTCAATGTGAATGAAAGATGACATGGATATATTCGTGGTAGACAGTGGATCAAGCCACACGATTTTAAGAGACAAAAGATACTTCGTTAATCTAACACTTAAAAACGCCAACATAAGTACCATAGCGGGTATAGCCAGTTTGATAGAAGGCTACGTACAGGCTAATATATTATTGCCTAAGGGTACGCATCTAGAAATATCTGATGCATTATATTCACCCAGCACAAAGAGAAGCCTATTGAGTTTTAAAGATATCCGAATGAATGGTTTCCATATTGAAACAAAGGGCGAAGGAAACAAAGAGTTCCTTCAGATACTTGAAATCGCCCAAGGTAATAAGAAAGTCTTAGAGACTATACCTGCACTCTCTACCGGTCTTTACTATGCAAGATCAGTATGATAGAGGCTAATGCTACGGTAAACAAAGTGTTCACCGAAAATTTCACTCTTTGGCACGACCGGCTTGGCCATCCCGGTTCGAACATGATGCGAAAATTGATATTGAATACAAATGGGCTCACTTTGAAAGAACGAAGAGTTATCCCTAAGAATCTCACGTGTGTAGCATGTTCACAAGGAAAACTCATTGTTAGGCCATCACCAGTTAAAGTGACTAAGGAGACAATAAATTTTCTGGAAAGAATACAAGGCGACATCTATGGACCAATATACCCACCTTGTGGGACGTTCAGATATTTTATGGTCCTCATTTATGCGTCCACAAGATGGTCGCATGTATGCCTATTATCAACCCGCAATTTGGCGTTTGCGAGGTTACTTGCTCAGGTAATTCGTTTAAGAGCTCACTTTCCAGATTTTCCTTTAAAGACAATACGTCTTGATAATGCTGGTGAATTCACGTCCCAAGCGTTTAATGATTATTATATATCCATGGGGGTAAGTGTAGAACATTCTGTGGCACATGTACATACACAAAACGGTTTAGCAGAATCATTTATCAAACGCATACAGCTAATTGCTAAACCATTACTTATGAGATCAAAACTCCCGATCTCAGCTTTGGGACATGCCATTTTACATGCATCTGAATTAATTCGCATCAGCCCATCTAGTGAGCATAGATATTCCCCATCACATATGCTTACGGGTTATGAGCCAGACATATACCATCTTAAGACATTTGGATGTGCCGTTTATGTACCAATTGCACCACCACAGAGAACTAAGATGGGTCCTCAAAGTAGGATGGGGATATATGTTGGATATGATTCTCCCACAATAATTAAGTACCTTGAGCCAACTACGGACGATTTGTTTAAGGCCAGATACGCGGATTGTCATTTTGACGAATCCAACTATCCAACATTTGGGGGAGATAATAATAAGCTGGTAAAAGAAATTACATAGAATCAACCATCTTTTTCCTTGCAAGATCCTCGGACTCAAGAATGTGAATTAGAAGTCCAAAAGATAATACACTTACAAAAGCTAGCTAATCAATTGCCAGACTCTTTTTCTGACCCGAATAGAGTAACAAAGTCATATATACCAGCTGCGAATGCACCAATTCGTATTGATGTCCAAGAAGGATACAATCAAGTTGCTACAGAGCCTAAAGCACGTTTGAAACGGGGAAGACCATTAGGTTCCAAAGATAAGAACCGTCGGAAACTAAAGAAAGGTGCTGAGAATGAATCCGAGACGAAGGAAACCATAGACATGGCCGAACCTAAGGTGCCTAATAATGAGGCTTGGGACGTCAAGCTTCAAGGTACTGAGGGTCCTGATAATAATGAGATCTCAATTAATTATGTCATGTCTGGAACACAATGGAACAGAAAGAATGTCGACATTGATGATATATTTGCATACAATGTAGCACTTGAACTTATGAATATAAACAAGGATCATGAACCCACATCTATCTTAGAGTGCACTCAACGACCAGATTGGGATAAATGGAAAGAAGCTATAAACGTGGAGTTAAATTCTCTAAAGAAAAGAAAGGTTTTTGGTCCAATAATTCAGACACCTTTTGATGTTAAACCAGTTGGATACAAATGGGTCTTTGTGAGGAAAGGAATGAACATGGTGTTGGAATTCATGAATGTTTGTCTCATGTCAAGAGAGTATTCAGTTAACTTGTAACTGAATCCCCTTCAACCATACAACAGGAACTCACCATTAAAAGGAAGAGACAACCAACTGGTGGTTGAATCCTCTCACACAGCCTATACTACAACCAAGATCCTAGAGAGTAAACTGGTTATAGAAAGCTGAGAATCTCTAGTTTGAATCTATCCTTCTGTAGTAACACAACACTTTGAGTTTGTGTACTTAAGATGAAGAGGATTTAGAATCAGTAAGCTAGAGCTTAAGAGAAGATAAAGAAGAGTTTAGAGTGAGTTTTACAAGTATTAGGCTGCCTTAAGGGAAAGAGAGTTAAGGCAGCCTCTAAACCATAACTCTAAACTCCTTACATTGTGAATATTGTTTAGACACAAGCAAGGGAGAGAGCCACGAAATTAGACTGAAAGAACTTGTATTGATACTAGATAATTGTTACAAGAGGTGGTGAAACCTTTATATAGGCAATCACTTACAATAAACAATGATTAAACAAGGGAATGACTAAACAACTAATCTAATGGGGAAATGGAAGAGGCCAGGAGGATATGGACAAGTATAGGCACGACCAGAAGTAGAGAAAGAGACAGGAGAGAGGTTTGCACAGCCTGGTTGAGTGAAAGCGACAGGTCCAGCTGCTTCTCCTAAGCAACCCATGTGACTTCTTCTTTTCAAATTCAAACCAGCCTCTCTTATTTAAATTCAAACATGTTTACTTGACTTCTCAGATGTCCCCACGTCCATATTAGTCTCCCAACTCATTTCTTGACTTGCAAGGAAAGCTAGGTCAAGATGGTAGCTTGTGGAGCAAGGCTCTGTACATACAAGCCCAAATCAGCTTCTCTTGATGCACTTGTCTTTTATCATGAACTAACTCTTTTCCTCTGGTTATTCTCTTCTTCATTTCAACACTCCCCCTCAAGCTTGACCATAGGAGATCCTTGGACAAGGTTGGAACTGAGAATACTTGCCTCATTAAAAACCTAAGTGTGGAAAACCTCATGGGATAAAACCATCACTTAGAGAAAAAGAGTGCAACTACCCTCAGCCTAGGGATTGGCCAGTGGGTTTATGAGTCTTATGATCAATTTAGGGACTCATAAACCCTGGATCATGGCCTTACTTCAATGGCAAGCAGGCACCAATGCCTTCCTTGCTTCACACTCAACACTGCTTGGAACTCTTCATTTGGCTGGTTCTTTGTCTCCCCCTTTCTTCTGACATCCTGCCATCATCAAAGGGTTTGATCCACGACCAGACTCTCCATTATGAGCTCCAAGTACCTGATTCAAACAATGCACACACACATGCATCAATTCTCAAGGGGCAAACCTATTCAAACAAGAATAAGTATAGTTTAGGTACATCCCTTGCATAAGAAGAATGGACATTGGCTTCTCATTTTAACACCCCTCCTCAAGCTTGACCTGAGAATGAGAGTATGTGGTCAAGCTTGGAAGATGAGAGCCAATGATGATCACCAATTCCTTGAGACCACAGCCCTCTTAGCTTTAATTGTGGTCTTTTCTCGTGAGTGTACTTGCTGTCCACCCTCTTGGCATCTAGTAAGTCACTTCTTAGCACTCTCCACTGCTCCAATCATCCTCTCAACTATCTTGAGTTAATGGACACAATCAGTGTCCCAAGGATTGATGGGTAGTGGGCAATCTCCATGGTCAGGAATATGCATCTTGTGCAGGCTCTGATCAACATGGGTAACCTGTCAAACTAACACTAAGACAAGAATCAGTAGACAACAAGAGATCAGAACATTGGTTTTCACCAACTCTGATCTTTAAAACACATTTCAAACAAGCAATGGACAGATATCTTCATGATTATATCCTATCAACACTCTCTGAATCCTAATCATCAAGACTAAGCATTCAGGCAACAAGACAATTAAATTTCCTAAGGTCAGAATCAAGACAATTCTTTCAAGACAGCTTAACTTCAAGACATTTTGACAACCTTAGGCAGATTTTAAACAAGATTGTGAGAATGGAGAATTAAGTAACCAGAGAGTATAAGTAACCAAAGAATAAGTAGAGAGTAGACAATGATGTAACCAGAGTATTAGTAGCCAGAGAATGGGAGAATAATGGAGATAAGTAACCTGAGAATCAGAGAATGAGAGAATAGAGAATAGAGAATCTGCTCAAGAGTTCTAATGGACATAGTTTTGCTCTGTTTTCTTGAGTTTTGCGGAAGCATTAACAGCCAGGAGCAACCAATACTCCTCAAGAGTTTGGTGCTTTAGTAGCTGAAGCACAATGGACCATTGAACAATTAATTTATCCACTGATCTTAGACATGTGCCACTGGAATAACTCATGAACTGATGTTTTCCAAGGCTTGCAACAAGAGAACCATCAGAATAACACATGAACAAGTGTTTTCTGTGTCTTAGACAACAATGAAACCAATGGATCAAAACAGTTTGTCCACTGGTCAAAGAGATGCTCCATAAAAAACAAGCTATTATCCAATGGATAAAGCATAATGGTGAAGCATTTTCAAAATCCTTCTCTTCCTCAAGCTTCATTCAAGATACTAACAAGTACTGACCAAGCTAACACTATATCAGAGTGGGAGAGAAAAGATTTATTCAAAAAAAAAACAGTGAGAAAAGAGGTGAGTTTAATCCCAAAGAAGAGCAACAAGGCTCTGATACCATGTTGGAATTCATGAATGTTTGTCTCATGTCAAGAGAGTATTCAGTTAACTTGTAACTGAATCCCCTTCAACCATACAACAGGAACTCACCATTAAAAGGAAGAGACAACCAACTGGTGGTTGAATCCTCTCACACAACCTATACTACAACCAAGATCCTAGAGAGTAAACTGGTTATAGAAAGCTGAGAATCTCTAGTTTGAATCTATCCTTCTGTAGTAACACAACACTTTGAGTTTGTGTACTTAAGATGAAGAGGATTTAGAATCAGTAAGCTAGAGCTTAAGAGAAGATAAAGAAGAGTTTAGAGTGAGTTTTACAAGTATTAGGCTGCCTTAAGGAAAGAGAGTTAAGGCAGCCTCTAAACCATAACTCTAAACTCCTTACATTGTGAATATTGTTTAGACACAAGCAAGAGAGAGAGAGCCACAAAATTAGACTGAAAGAACTTGTATTGATACTAGATAATTGTTACAAGAGGTGGTGAAACCTTTATATAGGCAATCACTTACAATAAACAATGATTAAACAAGGGAATGACTAAACAACTAATATAATGGGGAAATGGAAGAGGCCAGGAGGATATGGACAAGGATAGGCACGACCAGAAGTAGAGAAAGAGACCGGAGAGAGGTTTGCACAGCCTGGTTGAGTGAAAGTGACAGGTCCATATGCTTCTCCTAAGCAACCCATGTGACTTCTTCTTTTCAAATTCAAACCAGCCTCTCTTATTTAAATTCAAACATGTTTACTTGACTTCTCAGATGTCCCCACGTCCATATTAGTCTCCCAACTCATTTCTTGACTTGCAAGGAAAGCTAGGTCAAGATGGTAGCTTGTGGAGCAAGGCTCTGTACATACAAGCCCAAATCAGCTTCTCTTGATGCACTTGTCTTTTATCATGAACTAACTCTTTTCCTCTGGTTATTCTCTTCTTCATTTCAACACTCCCCCTCAAGCTTGACCATAGGAGATCCTTGGACAAGGTTGGAACTGAGAATACTTGCCTCATTAAAACCTAAGTGTGGAAAACCTCATGGGATAAAACCATCACTTAGGGAAAAAGAGTGCAACTACCCTCAGCCTAGGGATTGACCAGTGGGTTTATGAGTCTTATGATCAATTTAGGGACTCATAAACCCTGGATCATGGCCTTACTTCAATGGCAAGCAGGCACCAATGCCTTCCTTGCTTCACACTCAACACTGCTTGGAACTCTTCATTTGGCTGGTTCTTTGTCTCCCCCTTTCTTCTGACATCCTGCCATCATCAAAGGGTTTGATCCACGACCAGACTCTCCATTATGAGCTCCAAGTACCTGATTCAAACAATGCACACACACATGCATCAATTCTCAAGGGGCAAACCTATTCAAACAAGAATAAGTATAGTTTAGGTACATCCCTTGCATAAGAAGAATGGACATTGGCTTCTCATTTTAACACATGGTGAAATCGTGAGATATAAAGCACGGCTAGTTGCACAAGGATTCTCACAGAGACCAGGAATAGATTATGAGGAGACATACTCCCCTGTGGTGGATGCTACTACTTTGAGATTTCTAATAAGTCTGGCTATAAGAGAGAAATTAGACTTGCGGTTAATGGATGTAGTAACTGCATATTTATATAGTCCATTGGATAATGAGATATACATGAAGGTACCAGAGGGTATTGAGCTGCCAAACGCAGCAAGTTCTCGAGAACAACATTGTATAAAGTTGAACAAGTCACTTTATGGATTGAAACAATCAGGTCGAATGTGGTATAATAGACTAAGCGAGTACTTAGTGAAAGAGGGGTATAAGAATGATCCAATAAGTCTGTGTATATTCATAAAGAAATTTGATAAGGGATTGTGATAATCGTAGTGTATGTTGATACCTGAATATCCTAGGAACCTCTGGAGAAATTTCCCAAACGATTGAATATCTAAGAAAGAATTTGAGATGAAATATTTAGGAAAAACAAAGTTTTGTTTGGGATTACAGATTGAGCACCTTAAAGATGGAATCCTTGTGCATCAAATAGCATATACAGAGAAAGTGCTCAAACGATTTAACATGGACCAATCTCACCCATTGTCTAGCCCCATGGTCGTGAGATCTCTTGGTCTGGACACGGATCCTTTTGGTCTTAAGAAGGATGATGAAGAAGTCCTTGGTCCCGAAGTGCCATATCTCAGTGCCATAGGAGCTTTAATGTATCTGGCGAGCCACACTAGGCCAGATATATGTTTTGCCGTGAATCTATTGTCTAGATTTAGCTCATGTCCGACCCAAAGGCACTGGAACGGGATTAAACATATTCTTCGTTACCTACAAGGAACGAAAGACTTGGGTTTATTTTATACTAACCAATCCAAAGAAGGTTTAATTGGTTTTACTGATGCAGGTTACCTCTCGGATCCACACAGTGCTCGATCTCAGACAAGTTATGTCTTTACACACGGTGGTACTGCTATATCTTGGCGATCCATGAAGCAAACAATTGCAGCCACATCGTCCAATCATGCCGAGATCTTATCCATCCATGAGGCCAGCCGTGAGTGTGTCTGGTTGCGGTCCATGACCCAACATATTAGGGTCGACAGTGGGATTTCCGAAGGGAAGGATGCACCAACCATCATGTACGAGGACAATGCCGCATGCATAGCTCAACTTAAAGACGGATACATCAAAGGAGATAGGACGAAACACATTCTACCGAAATTCTTATTTACACATGATTTGCAGAAAGATGGCGAGGTCAAAGTACTAAAAGTCCGTTCACAAGATAACTCAGCCGACCTATTCACCAAGTCACTTCCAACCTCAACGTTCAAGAAGCTTACGCATCAGATCGGGATGCGTCGACTGAAAGACCTTAAGTGAGGTACAAAACAGGGGGAGTAATACGTGTTGTACTCTTTTTCCTTAACCATGGTTTTATCCCATTGGATTTTTCTGGTAAGGTTTTAATGAGGCAACATCCAAAGCGTATTACGATCTCTTAATGGTTATGACATCCAAAGGGGAGTGTTATGAACCCTTTAGTGGCTGCCATAAACCAAAGGCCAAGCCGGCCAAACGGTCCATTTAGCCTCATAGGCAGCCGGCCATGTTTTCCTTTTCTGGTCGGTTTAGGTTTTCCTTTATTATGTTTTCCTTATTGGTTTTGGATTACTTGTAACTCCCTATATATGGGCACCTTATGTTTATGAATAATTGACAGAACTTTTCCCCTAATTTTACAACAAATATATAATTATTTTGATAGCTTTTGTCAATGGCTTAAATTTATTTTACCAGATTTTATTATAGAGACAGAATTATCTTTTGTGTCACGACATTTGTATTTAGATACTATTTTAGCTGTTCTAAAAGTGTTTCATATCCGTCTTGTAAATTTAAGTGCATGACAATTATAACATGTATAAGTTAGACATATGATATGTTGGAGTGGTCATTTATAGAAAAAGATGAAAGAAAATATATTTTGCACTAATATGGATTGATCGGATATTTGTGTGAGGTTCCCATCCCAGTTCTGGTTGTGAGTTACTTGAATTGCTAATTGTAATGTTGCTTGACTGGTTTTGTTCATGTCGTTAGAATTCATGAATGTTTGTCTCATGTCAAGAGAATATTCAGTTAACTTGTAACTGAATCCCCTTCAACCATACAACAGGAACTCACCATTAAAAGGAAGAGACAACCAACTGGTGCTTGAATCCTCTCACACAGCCTATACTACAACCAAGATCCTAGAGAGTAAACTGGTTATAGAAAGCTGAGAATCTCTAGTTTGAATCTATCATTCTGTAGTAACACAACACTTTGAGTTTTTGTACTTAAGATGAAGAGGATTTAGAATCAGTAAGCTAGAGCTTAAGAGAAGATAAAGAAGAGTTTAGAGTGAGTTTTACAAGTATTAGGCTGCCTTAAGGGAAAGAGAGTTAAGGCAGCCTCTAAACCATAACTCTAAACTCCTTACATTGTGAATATTGTTTAGACACAAGCATTGGAGAGAGAGCCACGAAATTAGACTGAAAGAACTTGTATTGATACTAGATAATTGTTACAAGAGGTGGTGAAACCTTTATATAGGCAATCACTTACAATAAACAATGATTAAACAAGGGAATGACTAAACAACTAATATAATGGGAAATGGAAGAGGCCAGGAGGATATGGACAAGGATAGGCACGACCAGAAGTAGAGAAAGAGACAGGAGAGAGGTTTGCACAGCCTGGTTGAGTGAAAGTGACAGGTCCATATGCTTCTCCTAAGCAACCCATGTGACTTCTTCTTTTCAAATTCAAACCAGCCTCTCTTATTTAAATTCAAACATGTTTACTTGACTTCTCAGATGTCCCCACGTCCATATTAGTCTCCCAACTCATTTCTTGACTTGCAAGGAAAGCTAGGTCAAGATGGTAGCTTGTGGAGCAAGGCTCTGTACATACAAGCCCAAATCAGCTTCTCTTGATGCACTTGTCTTTTATCATGAACTAACTCTTTTCCTCTGGTTATTCTCTTCTTCATTTCAACACTCCCCCTCAAGCTTGACCATAGGAGATCCTTGGACAAGGTTGGAACTGAGAATACTTGCCTCATTAAAACCTAAGTGTGGAAAACCTCATGGGATAAAACCATCACTTAGGGAAAAAGAGTGCAACTACCCTCAGCCTAGGATTGGCCAGTGGGTTTATGAGTCTTATGATCAATTTAGGGACTCATAAACCCTGGATCATGGCCTTACTTCAATGGCAAGCTGGCACCAATGCCTTCCTTGCTTCACACTCAACACTGCTTGGAACTCTTCATTTGGCTGGTTCTTTGTCTCCCCCTTTCTTCTGACATCCTGCCATCATCAAAGGGTTTGATCCACGACCAGACTCTCCATTATGAGCTCCAAGTACCTGATTCAAACAATGCACACACACATGCATCAATTCTCAAGGGGCAAACCTATTCAAACAAGAATAAGTATAGTTTAGGTACATCCCTTGCATAAGAAGAATGGACATTGGCTTCTCATTTTAACACCCCTCCTCAAGCTTGACCTGAGAATGAGAGTATGTGGTCAAGCTTGGAAGATGAGAGCCAATGATGATCACCAATTCCTTGAGACCACAGCCCTCTTAGCTTTAATTGTGGTCTTTTCTCGTGAGTGTACTTGCTGTCCACCCTCTTGGCATCTAGTAAGTCACTTCTTAGCACTCTCTCCACTGCTCCAATCATCCTCTCAACTATCTTGGGAGTTAATGGACACAATCAGTGTCCCAAGGATTGATGGGTAGTGGGCAATCTCCATGGTCAGGAATATGCATCTTGTGCAGGCTCTGATCAACATGAGTAACCTGTCAAACTAACACTAAGACAAGAATCAGTAGACAACAAGAGATCAGAACATTGGTTTTCACCAACTCTGATCTTTAAAACACATTTCAAACAAGCAATGGACAGATATCTTCATGATTATATCCTATCAACACTCTCTGAATCCTAATCATCAAGACTAAGCATTCAGGCAACAAGACAATTAAATTTCCTAAGGTCAGAATCAAGACAATTCTTTCAAGACAGCTTAACTTCAAGACATTTTGACAACCTTAGGCAGATTTTAAACAAGATTGTGAGAATGGAGAATTAAGTAACCAGAGTATAAGTAACCAAAGAATAAGTAGAGAGTAGAGAATGATGTAACCAGAGTATTAGTAGCCAGAGAATGGGAAAATAATGGAGATAAGTAACCTGAGAATCAGAGAATGAGAGAATAGAGAATAGAGAATCTGCTCAAGAGTTCTAATGGACATAGTTTTGCTCTGTTTTCTTGAGTTTTGCGGAAGCATTAACAGCCAGGAGCAACCAATACTCCTCAAGAGTTTGGTGCTTTAGTAGCTGAAGCACAATGGACCATTGAACAATTAATTTATCCACTGATCTTAGACATGTGCCACTGGAATAACTCATGAACTGATGTTTTCCAAGGCTTGCAACAAGAGAACCATCAGAATAACACATGAACAAGTGTTTTCTGTGTCTTAGACAACAATGAAACCAATGGATCAAAACAGTTTGTCCACTGGTCAAAGAGATGCTCCATAAAAAACAAGCTATTATCCAATGGATAAAGCATAATGGTGAAGCATTTTCAAAATCCTTCTCTTCCTCAAGCTTCATTCAAGATACTAACAAGTACTGACCAAGCTAACACTATATCAGAGTGGGAGAGAAAAGATTTATTCAAAAAAAAAAACAGTGAGAAAAGAGGTGAGTTTAATCCCAAAGAAGAGCAACAAGGCTCTGATACCATGTTGGAATTCATGAATGTTTGTCTCATGTCAAGAGAGTATTCAGTTAACTTGTAACTGAATCCCTTCAACCATACAACAGGAACTCACCATTAAAGGGAAGAGACAACCAACTGGTGGTTGAATCCTCTCACACAACCTATACTACAACCAAGATCCTAGAGAGTAAACTGGTTATAGAAAGCTGAGAATCTCTAGTTTGAATCTATCCTTCTGTAGTAACACAACACTTTGAGTTTGTGTACTTAAGATGAAGAGGATTTAGAATCAGTAAGCTAGAGCTTAAGAGAAGATAAAGAAGAGTTTAGAGTGAGTTTTACAAGTATTAGGCTGCCTTAAGGGAAAGAGAGTTAAGGCAGCCTCTAAACCATAACTCTAAACTCCTTACATTGTGAATATTGTTTAGACACAAGCAAGGGAGAGAGAGCCACGAAATTAGACTGAAAGAACTTGTATTGATACTAGATAATTGTTACAAGAGGTGGTGAAACCTTTATATAGGCAATCACTTACAATAAACAATGATTAAACAAGGGAATGACTAAACAACTAATATAATGGGGAAATGGAAGAGGCCAGGAGGATATGGACAAGGATAGGCACGACCAGAAGTAGAGAAAGAGACAGGAGAGAGGTTTGCAGCCTGGTTGAGTGAAAGTGACAGGTCCATATGCTTCTCCTAAGCAACCCATGTGACTTCTTCTTTTCAAATTCAAACCAGCCTCTCTTATTTAAATTCAAACATGTTTACTTGACTTCTCAGATGTCCCCACGTCCATATTAGTCTCCCAACTCATTTCTTGACTTGCAAGGAAAGCTAGGTCAAGATGGTAACTTGTGGAGCAAGGCTCTGTACATACAAGCCCAAATCAGCTTCTCTTGATGCACTTGTCTTTTATCATGAACTAACTCTTTTCCTCTGGTTATTCTCTTCTTCATTTCAACACTCCCTCAAGCTTGACCATAGGAGATCCTTGGACAAGGTTGGAACTGAGAATACTTGCCTCATTAAAACCTAAGTGTGGAAAACCTCATGGGATAAAACCATCACTTAGGGAAAAGAGTGCAACTACCCTCAGCCTAGGGATTGACCAGTGGGTTTATGAGTCTTATGATCAATTTAGGGACTCATAAACCCTGGATCATGGCCTTACTTCAATGGCAAGCTGGCACCAATGCCTTCCTTGCTTCACACTCAACACTGCTTGAACTCTTCATTTGGCTGGTTCTTTGTCTCCCCTTTCTTCGACATCCTGCCATCATCAAAGGGTTTGATCCACGACCAGACTCTCCATTATGAGCTCCAAGTACCTGATTCAAACAATGCACACACACATGCATCAATTCTCAAGGGGGCAAACCTATTCAAACAAGAATAAGTATAGTTTAGGTACATCCCTTGCATAAGAAGAATGGACATTGGCTTCTCATTTTAACACATGGTGAAATCGTGAGATATAAAGCACGGCTAGTTGCACAAGGATTCTCACAGAGACCAGGAATAGATTATGAGGAGACATACTCCCCTCTGTGGTGGATGCTACTACTTTGAGATTTCTAATAAGTCTGGCTATAAGAGAGAAATTAGACTTGCGGTTAATGGATGTAGTAACTGCATATTTATATGGTCCATTGGATAATGAGATATACATGAAGGTACCAGAGGGTATTGAGCTGCCAAACGCAGCAAGTTCTCGAGAACAACATTGTATAAAGTTGAACAAGTCACTTTATGGATTGAAACAATCAGGTCGAATGTGGTATAATAGACTAAGCGAGTACTTAGTGAAAGAGGGCTATAAGAATGATCCAATAAGTCTGTGTATATTCATAAAGAAATTTGATAAGGGATTGTGATAATCGTAGTGTATGTTGATACCTGAATATCCTAGGAACCTCTGGAGAAATTTCCCAAACGATTGAATATCTAAGAAAGAATTTGAGATGAAAGATTTAGGAAAACAAAGTTTTGTTTGGGATTACAGATTGAGCACCTTAAAGATGGAATCCTTGTGCATCAAATAGCATATACAGAGAAAGTGCTCAAACGATTTAACATGGACCAATCTCACCCATTGTCTAGCCCCATGGTCGTGAGATCTCTTGGTCTGGACACGGATCCTTTTGGTCTTAAGAAGGATGATGAAGAAGTCCTTGGTCCCGAAGTGCCATATCTCAGTCCCATAGGAGCTTTAATGTATCTGGCGAGCCACACTAGGCCAGATATATGTTTTGCCGTGAATCTATTGTCTAGATTTAGCTCATGTCCGACCCAAAGGCACTGGAACGGGACTAAACATATTCTTCGTTACCTACAAGGAACGAAAGACTTGGGTTTATTTTATACTAACCAATCCAAAGAAGGTTTAATTGGTTTTGCTGATGCAGGTTACCTCTCGGATCCACACAGTGCTCGATCTCAGACAGGTTATGTCTTTACACACGGTGGTACTGCTATATCTTGGCGATCCATGAAGCAAACAATTGCAGCCACATCGTCCAATCATGCCGAGATCTTATCCATCCATGAGGCCAGCCGTGAGTGTGTCTGGTTGCGGTCCATGACCCAACATATTAGGGTCGACAGTGGGATTTCCGAAGGGAAGGATGCACCAACCATCATGTACGAGGACAATGCCGCATGCATAGCTCAACTTAAAGACGGATACATCAAAGGAGATAGGACGAAACACATTCTACCGAAATTCTTATTTACACATGATTTGCAGAAAGATGGCGAGGTCAAAGTACTACAAGTCCGTTCACAAGATAACTCAGCCGACCTATTCACCAAGTCACTTCCAACCTCAACGTTCAAGAAGCTTACGCATCAGATCGGGATGCGTCGACTGAAAGACCTTAAGTGAGGTACAAAACAGGGGGAGTAATACGTGTTGTACTCTTTTTCCTTAACCATGGTTTTATCCCATTGGATTTTTCTGGTAAGGTTTTAATGAGGCAACATCCAAAGCGTATTACGATCTCTTAATGGTTATGACATCCAAAGGGGAGTGTTATGAACCCTTTAGTGGATGCCATAAACCAAAGGCCAAGCCGGCCAAACGGTCCATTTAGCCTCATAGGCAGCCGGCCATGTTTTCCTTTTCTGGTCGGTTTAGGTTTTCCTTTATTATGTTTTCCTTATTGGTTTTGGATTACTTGTAACTCCCTATATAAGGGCACCTTATGTTTATGAATAATTGACAGAACTTTTCCCCTAATTTTACAACAAATATATAATTATTTTGATAGCTTTTGTCAATGGCTTAAATTTATTTTACCAGATTTTATTATAGAGACAGAATTATCTTTTGTGTCACGACATTTGTATTTAGATACTATTTTAGCTGTTCTAAAAGTGTTTCATATCCGTCTTGTAAATTTAAGTGCATGACAATTATAACATGTATAAGTTAGACATATGATATGTTGGAGTGGTCATTTATAGAAAAAGATGAAAGAAAATATATTTTGCACTAATATGGATTGATCGGATATTTGTGTGAGGTTCCCATCCCAGTTCTGGTTGTGAGTTACTTGATTTGCTAATTGTAATGTTGCTTGACTGGTTTTGTTCATGTCGTTAGAATCTTTTTCAGTCAGTGTATAGTTGACTTCAGGCTCGTCTTTGGCAACTATGACGATGTTGTATAGTCGGGTCTTTGGGCGCTCTCTATGGTTAATTAGTGTCCTTACGCTCCCTTGGTTCAGTGATGAGAAAATTACAAAGTTAGACAAGTTCATCGAGAGCCAGCTATTCCAGAGACTATATGGGAAGTTCAGTATCCGAGACAATGAGGTAAATCTCACTTTTCCATGACTTTAACCAATGGCTGGGAATTGGCCACCAATTCTTAACCAATTTAGATTTTGACTAGTGGAACGAGCCAGAATAATGGGTTGAGTGAAGCCAGTCAGGAAACGTTTTATGTTAGGATAACTTTTTCAATTCGGTTTGTAATTAGAGCCATATTCTCTTTCAAACTGAATACATGAAAGTATCTATTAAAAATAAAAGATTATGAATTACATTGGTTCAATATTTTTTTTTCAAATGAACAACCACAAAACTTTATTATTTCAAAGAAAGGATTTTGTTATGCTAATCCATTATCACTCTATTCTTTGCACACGAAAGCATATATACTACTCCCTCCGTTTCACAAAGTTACATATTATAGTAAAAAAATTGTTTCAAAAAGATACATATTTTGTATTTTCAATGCATATTTTATCAAGTTTTAATGATTAATTGCAAATTTCAAAAAAACTTAATTGCACTTATTGGATTCTTATTGGCTTAAAATTATGGGGAAAAAATCAACACAAAAAATTATGCATTTATTATGTGTTTTATTAATATGTGTGAAAAATCTAGAATATATATCTTTGCGAAACAGAGAGAGTATTTTCTTTGTTTCTAAAAAGTGTTATTTTAATATTTTTTTGTTATAAAAAGTGTGTTATTTTAAAATTTAAATGCAACTTTCAGCTTAATATTAACTACAAATGTATTGATTTTATAAATAATATTTTTTTGTCTCAAATAACATTGATTGTATATGTGTAATTAATAAAAAAAATAAATGCATTTTATTCATTTTTAATCTGTATAATAAATGTTAAATTAAATGACATTATTTATGAAATGGATGGAGTATATAGCTTTGACATTCAATTTCCTAGAAAAGGCTGAAAATTCATTTTCAAAATCTAAAAATTAAAGAATACATTAAATATTTCGCAACGATATTGAGTTACTAAACCCTTTTTATTTATCAAAAGCAAAGCGTTGATTTTTTCTTTTTATTTCGGATAAAGATAAAACCACATTTCGAGACAAAATGAAGACGGAAGCCACAAAATCCGAAGGTGATTGCCAAAGCAACTGTTTTCTTTGCAAATCAGCTTTTGCAGAAAAAATCAACACGATATAGAGGTTGAAAACGATACATTCTTTTTAATTCCTTTTTAATTTGGTTTAAAAATTCAGAACAAAACCAACACTTTTAATCATGTAAACCAAATCAAAGTTGAAACATGCTTTTGGTATATGAATTAATTTGAGTTAACGATCAACAAAAAAAAAAAGAAGCAAATTCGATATTCCTTTCAAATCTCCAAACACAGACAAATTTTGAAATCCAATTAAAAGGTACAAATTCCATTTACAGTTTAAATTCAAAAATCCATGCACGATTCCAAAACACGAAGGATAACACATGTTAGCAATAATCTAACGCCAAGCAAATAAATTCCAAATTTTACATATTCCTGTATTGCGTGTGAAATAGAGTTTCATTTTTTTGGAGGAAAATATAGATGAATACAAATTTCTTCATAAATACTAAATTTCTTCACAATATAGTTCCTTTATTTTAAAACAAAATATAGAAGTAAACTGAAGATAATTTAATGGTGAAAATTCTTTAAGACACATTCACTAATTAGGGGTGGGACGGATCCAGATATACGGAAAATTTGGGGTATCCGGATCCGGATTCGGATTCGCGGATCCGTGGATTTAATATCCGGATTCAAATTCAGGGCTTCCTGATATCCGGATTCCGGATATCCGTCTAGTTATAATACTATCTGCGGATATCCGATCCAGTTCGATTCAGTAAAATAATTAATAAAATAAAATTAATATTTTTAAAAATATTAAAATTCTAAAATAATACATTAATTAAATATTTATACAAGATTTATAAATATAAATATGAACATAAAATTTTAAAAGTTAAAATATAGTATTATAAAACTAACTTTATGAATAAATACTAATATATCAAAATAATTATTAATAAAATTAAAAAAAATATATTTTAAATGTATGGATCCAGATCCAAATATACAGACCTAAAAATTAAGATATCTTGATCCGGTTTCAGTTTTGATGGATTCTTGATTATTACTATCTGGATTCGGGTGTCCCGGATATCCTATTTTTGGAGTGGATCCAGAGCGGATCTCAGATCGAATCCGGATTCCGGATAATAAGTCTCAGGCTTATCACTAATGATCCTATAATATATCCATTTTCACATTATTGTAATGTAGATATTTGATAAATTTCACAATATTTTTTTTAATAAAAATAACTTTTACTCCAATCTCTCAGAATTGGGCATAAACTACAATATCGGATTCGAACAAAAAAAATACACGAGTTACATGTTACAATGTTAACTTCGCAAACAACTTACATTATATTCTAATGTTGTTGGGTTCCTTCTAGATGGAGGAAACCCATTAGGTTTTGTTGGTAATAACCAAACTTGGAGTTGGACCATTGGTATTAGTCTATGAGATTAGTATTGGGACTTGAAGGTGCTTAGGGTTAGTGAAACATTATATAAAGTCTTTTAACCTAATTTTGTGAAAAGCAGCAGACATAACACAAGAAAAGAAAGAAGAATACTCAAGAAGACTTTTAAGACAAAAGAGAGAAAATGAGAAAAGAAGGCAGATTTTGTCTGGGTTTGTCAAGGCAGGTTTGGAGAGTCAAACGGATCCTGATCGGGCTGTTATATTTTGGGAAGCTTCTTCAGTTAGTGCATTAAAGGTTCACCGAAGGGATTTGGATTCTAACGGTTGGATCTTCTGTTGTCTGGGTTTTGGTGAAGCTTGTCGTCACAGTTCTTCAGCAGTGCTGTCTTGAGTGTTTGGTAAATCTGACGGTGAGATCTTCTCTGATTGAGCTAAAATTTGGCAGAGGTGTTGTTGACTTGTACATTTTGGATTCATATGGTGGGATTAGTCTCTTGTTGCCGGAATCCTTGTGAGCTGAGGTTGTTTGTTTGCTGCCGGTTTTGAAGCTTTGTGTTGCTCTCTTGTTGTTGTTGTTCTTGTGTTGGAGATAGCTCTTTGTAGCTAGAGTCTCTGTTCTGTTCAGGTTGTTGAACAGGGAGGACGTGGTTGTACTCACATACATTTATATAGTGGATTGTTGAGTAGACTACGGTCCCGTGGTTTTTCCTTCTCACATCGAGAAGGTTTTCCACGTAAAAAGTGCTTGCCTCATTTAGTTATTGCTTCTACTATATTCTGCCATTGTCGAAGTATTTTCCTCACAGGTTCACACAAGGTCAGGGGAACACGACCGTAACATTCCGCTGTGTCGTGTGCTATTTTCCCCCAACAGAGTGGTATCAGAGCTTCTGGTTTTAGAGCTTTGGGTTTGATAACTTCGAGTTATTGTTTGCTTGTGTGAAGATGGAAAATATGGGCAGGATGATAAGTTTGAATGGTGCTAACTATCATCTATGGAAGGGCAATATGGAGGATCTGCTCTTTGTTAAAGAATTCCATGTTCCAGTCTTCGAGGAGAATAAACCGGAAAAGAAGACGGATGAAGAGTGGAAGTTGCTGCATCGCCAAGTGTGTGGGTTGATAAGGCAGTGGGTAGATGACAATGTCTTGCATCATACTGAGACTGAGACAGATGCTCTTTCTTTGTGGAAGAAGCTGGAGCAGTTGTATGCTAAGAAGACCGGAAACAACAAGATGTACACGGATCACTAAAATGTGTTTCAGGGATTGCCCAACAAGTTGTCTGATATGGGCATCAAGTTTGATGATGAGATTCATGGTCTGTGGCTTCTTGGTACTTTGCCAGATTCTTGGGAGGTTTTCAGGATGTCTCTTTGTAACTCCCCATTGGAAGGTACTACTTCGATGGATTCAGTGAAGAATAGTGTTCTTAATGAGGAAGCAAGAAGACAGTCGAATACCAGCAGTTCACGTTCTGATGTCTTTGTTACTGAGTCAAGGGGGAAGAGTTCAAGTAAAGATCCCAAGAGGGACAAGAACAGGAGCAGGAGCAAGTCTAGTAGATTTTCAAATATGGAATGCTATTTCTGTCATAAGAAAGGGCACATGAAGAAGGATTGCTGGAAGTTGAAAAACAAGCAGCAAGGAAATCAAGAAGAAAAGGTGGAGCGGGTGACCGTCACCGAAGATCAGTTTCTCATTCTTCTTGAGGGTGATGCCATTAATGTCGCATGCCATGAAACCAGTTGGGTGGTTGATAGTGGATCTACTAGTCATGCTTCATCACATCGGGATTTGTTTTCTACCTATACTCCGGGTAATTATGGTTCCGTAAAGAAGGGGAATGATGGTTTGGATCAGGTTGTTGGCATTGGTGATATATGTTTGGAGACTAGTCTTGGGACTAGGTTGGTGCTTAAGGATGTTAAGCATGTTCCTAATATTAGGATGAATCTGATATCGACGGGAAGACTTGATGATGAGGGTTATTTCAGTTTGCTCCGTGGTGGTAAATGGAAGCTCTCTCGTGGTTCTTTGATTGTGGCTCGAGGTGTGAATTCATCATCCTTCTATTGGATGCATGCTAAGGTCTCCAAAGATGCTGTTAATACGGTGGAGAATGATGGTGCCATGGAGTTATGGCATAAGAGACTCGGTCACATGAGTGAGAAGGGAATGGCTGTGTTGTCTAAGAATGAGGTGATTTCAGGAATCTCTGGTTTGCACCTGCAGAAGTGTTTGCATTGCTTTGCGGGAAAACAACACAGGGTATCTGTCAATTCTTCCGCGCCTTCTAGGAAACCCGAGGTACTGGATTTAGTACATTCAGATGTGTGTGGTCCAATGAAGACAAGATCTCTTGGCGGCGCATCATATTTTGTGATTTTCATTGATGATCATTCAAGGAGGTTGTGGGTATTTTGTATGAGGACGAAGGATCAGGTGCTGGGATATTTCAAGCATTTTGTGGTATTGGTTGAGAGGCAAACGTGGAAGAAGCTGAAGTGTATCCACAGTCATAATGGTGGAGAGTATTCTGGACCATTTGATGCTTATTGCAAAGAGCATGGAATAAGGCATCAGTTCACGCCACCTAAGACTCCACAATTAAATGGATTGGCTGAAAGGATGAACAGAACGATTGTCAAGAGGATGAGATGTTTGATCTCACAGTCAGGCTTATCGATGACTTTCTGGGTAGAAGCTTTGAACGCGGTGGTTCATGTGCTGAATTTGTCACCAAGTGCTCCGTTGAAGGGTGATATTCCAAAGAGGGTTTGGACTGGTAAGAATGTTTCCTACAATCATTTGAGGGTCTTTGGGTGTAAAGCGTTTGTTTATATTCCCAAGGATGAGAGATCAAAGCTTGAGATGAAGTCGCGGCAGTGTGTTCATCGGTTATGGTCAGGATGAGTTTGGGTACATATTTTATGATCCCGTTGCGAAGAAGCTCGTAAGGAGCAGAGATGTTGTGTTCATGGAAGATCAAACGATTAAGGACATTGATAAGTCCAAAAATCCAACTCAGGTTTTTGAGAGTTTGATCGATACAGAGGCTACTCCTTCTACATCGGTCCACGGTGAGGTTGAGGTTGAGGTTCAGGATGATACAGTCGGTTCAGATGCTCCCGCACATGAAGATAGTAGTGGTGATCATGGTGACGATCATGGTGAGACACCAGCTGCTGAGAACCAACCTACTGTTATTAGAAGATCCGCGAGAGGTCTTAAACCGTCGACAAGGAATGATCCTAGTGAGTATGTTTTACTTACTGATGGGGGAGAGCCTGAAAGCTATGATGAAGCTTTGGAGGATGAACACAAGGATATGTGGTTTGGCGCCATGGATGAGGAAGTGGATTCTTTTGAAGAGAATCACACATTTGAGTTGGTGGAATTGCCTAAGGGCAAGAAGGCTCTACTTAATAAGTGGGTGTACAAAATTAAGTATGAGGATGCGAATTTTCCACGTCGATTCAGGGCTAGATTGGTTGTGAAAGGCGACAGCCAAAAGAAGGGGATTGATTATGATGAAATCTTTTCCCCTGTTGTGAAGATGTCATCCATTCGGGTTGTGCTTGGATTGGCAGCGAGCCTTGATCTAGAGATTGAAGAAATGGATGTGAAGACTGCTTTCCTTCATGGTGATTTGGAGGAAGAGATCTACATGGAACAACCGGAAGGCTATGTGAAAAAGGGCAAAGAAAATCTGGTTTGCCGCTTGAAGAAAAGCCTTTATGGATTGAAGCAAGCACCGAGGCAGTGGTACATGAAGTTCAAGTCTGTTATGGGGGAGCATGGTTATGCAGAGGCTGATTTAGACCAGTGCGTATTTGTGAAGGTGTTTGGTGAGGATGATTTTATCATCTTGTTGCTGTATGTCGATGATATGTTGATTGTGGGCAGGAACATGGACAGAATTAAGGAGCTGAAAGAGCAGCTCGGCATGTCCTTTGCCATGAAAGATATGGGTCCAGCAAAACAGATACTCGGTATGAGAATTGTTCGAGACAGAGGTGAGAAGCTGATTCACTTGTCTCAGGAGATGTACATTGAAAAACTACTTAAAAGGTTTCACATGGACATGTCTAAAGTGTTGAGTACTCCTCTTGCTGCATTTAAGACTAAGCAGTCAACAAAGTCCGAAGACATATGCGGAGAAGGAAGATATGGGGAAGGTTCCATATGCTTCTTCAGTGGGTAGTTTGATGTATGGCATGGTCTGTACAAGACCGGATTTAGCTTACGCCGTTGAAGTTGTCAGCAGGTTTCTCTCCAATTAGGGAAGGGAACATTGGAATGCTGTGAAGTGGTTTTGAGATATCTCAGAGGAACTTCTGATTTGAAGATCACATTTGGAGGTAAGAAGCCTTTGCTTGTCAGTTATACTGATTCTGACATGTCTGGAGATGTTGATTCTAGCAAGTCTACTTCGGGTTACTTGGTAACTTTTGCGGGTGGAGCTGTGGCATGGCAGTCAAGGCTGCAAAAGTGCGTTGCACTATCTACCACTGAGGCAGAGTTCATTGCTGCAACTGAAGCTTGTAAAGAGTTGTTGTGGATGAAGAACTTCTGTGAAGAGATCGGTTTCAAGTAAGAAAAGTATGTGCTGCTTTGTGATAGTCAAAGCGCAATTGGTCTCGGGAAGAAATCTACATTTCATTCGAAGTCAAAACACATTCAGAGGAGGTATCATTGGATACGAGATGTGGTTGCTTCTAAGGAAGTGGAACTTCAAAAAGTTCATACGGATGATAATGAAGCTGATATGATGACAAAGTCTTTGCCAAGGGGGAAGCTTGAAGTATGCCGAGGGATATCCGGAATGGCTGTTTCCTCCACCTAGTCGGAGGGAGAGTTTGTTGGGTTCCTTCTAGATGGAGGAAACCCATTGGGTTTGGTTGGTGATAACCATACTTGGAGTTGTGCCATTGGTATTAGTCCATGAGATTAGTATTGGGCCTTGAAGGTGCTTAGGGTTAGTGAGACACTCTATAAAGTCTCTTAACCTAATTTTTTGAAAAGCAGCAGACATAACACAAGAAAAGAAAGAAGAGTACTCAAGAAGACTCTTAAGACAAAAGAGAGAAAAGGAGAGAAGAAGGCAGATTTTGTCTGGGTTTATCAAGGCAGGTTTGGAGGGACAAACGAATCCTGATCGGGCTGTTATATTGTGGGAAGCTTCTTCAGTCAGTGGATTAAAGGTTCACCGAAGGGATTTGGATTCTAACGGTTGGATCTTCTGTTGTCTGGGTTTTGGTGAAGCTTGTCGTCACAGTTCTTCAGCAGTGCTGTCTTGAGTGTTTGGTAAATCCGACGGTGAGATCTTCTCTGATTGAGCTAAAATTTGGCAGAGGTGTTGTTGACTTGTACATTTTGGATTCGTATGGTGGGATTAGTCTCTTGTTGCCGGAATCCTTGTGAGCTGAGGTTGTTTGTTTGCTGCCGGTTTTGAAGCTTTGTGTTGCTCTCTTGTTGTTGTTGTTCTTGTGTTGGAGATAGCTCTTTGTAGCTAGAGTCTCTGTTCTGTTCAGGTTGTTGAACAGGGAGGACGTGGTTTTACTCACATACATTTATATAGTGGATTTTTGAGTGGACTACGGTCCCGTGGTTTTTCCTTCTCACATCGAGAAGGTTTTCCACGTAAAAAGTACTTGCCTCATTTAGCTATTGCTTATTCTATATTCTGTCATTGTCGGAGTATTTTCCTCACAAGTTCACAAAAAGTCAAGGAAACACGACCGTAACATTCCGCTGCGCCGTGTGCTATTTTTCCCCAACAAATTTCTCATTCAAAACTACTCTGAGTTTTGATAAAGTGAAGACATTATTTCATATAAACACGGTGACGTTTACATTGGTGCCATACATCCAAACTCCGACCGCAAAATTATATAAAACCACTTTGTGAAAATTTCCAACAGTAAACTGAGGCAAAGTCTTACGAATTGAGAACATATTTCGTATATGAATAGTTGTGACACAAGAATTTTTTTTTATCACTGTTTCAGAGCTGAGGAAAAAGGTCAGAACACAGTTTCTTGCGTGCCAAGTAATATACACCAGTTATAGAACATCACACACCTCATGCGCCTCGAAAATTCTCTCTCAGGACGCGAAACCTTTCCTTTTTCCTTCACCGTCGCCGATCTCAGTGAGGGCCACCTCCCGCCTCCATGGCCAAAAAGAAACCTCCGAAAAAGCAGCCTCCTGGTCGTATCCCCACTGGAGCGACCAAATCCCCACCTCCTATTCCGAAATTGTTGATGCCTGACTCTTCCTCAGCCATCAAATAAAAACCCCTTTCTGACTATCCTCTGGCTGGAACCTCCGCTCATACGACTCAGAACCTCGCGCCTGCCCAGAAGGATCCTAAATCTGTCTTGGCCAAGCATATCGAAACAGAAATCCCTGAAACACTAGATACTGTAAATTCCTATGTACCTAGCAAGGGTGCTGACTTAACTGCGCCTGCACACAAGGAAGTTATTGCCGCTGCACTAGCACACAAGGAAGTTGTCGTAGCTCCCCCTGGGGGCTAGGCTTCATCTGCAGCGGACCTTTGAAAAGGATTGGTTAAGGAAGCCTCTGACAAGCTCGAACCAAAGGAAACCCCTTTTCTTCTCGAATCTGGTGAAGCTTGTGTTACAATACCAAACGCAGTAGTCGAGAAAAATAAGAAAGCTTGGGACTACTTCATTCTAGGCCAGTTCTATGAGGAGCCTCCAGCTAAAGGTGTAATTCACGCCACTGTTAATGGTATGTAGAGCCGTCAGAGACGCGACATTACCGTCAACAAAATGGAAGGAAATGCCTTTCTCTTTCGGGTTCTTTGCCCCAATGCTAGACGTTGCATCCTCAACCAAAGCTTGTGGCAAATTAATGGTCAAACCATGTTTGTCACTAAATGGTCTCCGGGTATCCAACAAATCAAAACGGAGTTGGAGATGGTTCCGGTTTGGCTGGAGTTCACAGGGGTTCCTCTCTAATTCTTTAACAAAGATACTCTTAAGGAAATTGCAAGGATTGTTGGACACCCAGTATGCTTGCATCCTACTACTGAAAACCTTATCAACATCGAGGTTGCTAAGGTATACACTGTAATTGATCCGAGGAAACTGCTTCCAGAGTTTGTGAATGCGCGGTTTGAAAGCGGTGATACGCGGAGAATTGCCATCACGAGCCCCTGGTTTCCATCATTATGCTCTTTCTGCAAGAAGTTTGGGCACACTGTCACAAGGTGTAAGTCTGCACCAAAAACTTGCCTGACTTGCAGCTTAGTGAAGTACAC